>OY720397.1:12986159-14236159 GCA_963082905.1 Oligia fasciuncula
TATTTATTAAACAACAAGCCGTTATTAATCGATATAATCTCTAATAGTTCAATCTAAGCACTTTGTATAATATCCTTTATTGACAATATTCAGAGATCCGAGCTAGCCTAATTCCAGTCCATCGATGCGGGCTTGTCAGTGTAACCGAATATGCGAATACAACAGCATGCTCATAGTAGATTATTATCTACAATTATTTTGGCTTGTTAAATGTTGAACCTTATGAACCTTATTACGTCTAGTTAAAAAAACACTAATTGTCCTTTAAAAAATATTATAATTTAATACCTTAACTTATATATATATACCTTAATCTGTAGGTCCCAGGTTTAGACACTTGTTCCTTTGAACTTTTTAAGATGAACGATGCCAAAATTTATATTAATTACGACAAGAGTCAATTATGAGTGAAATAAAAGCTTTTTACCAGCTTCCACGTGATTCGTATTATACTCCAGAACAATTTACTTTATAAGGTCAGGAGAGCTGGTTAATTTCCTCGAATTTTAGATTGCAATTTCCTTTATCAGGAAAAAGGAAAGCTTCCCTTCAGGAAATCGTACAATGAATAAGATTTTATAGATAATTTTATTTATTTTAATTGGAAAATTCTGAGTAAAAGAAAGTAGAGAGAGAGACAAAGAGTAGAATTCTGGGTAGATAATAGACGTAAGCAAGAAGGCTGCCAGGCTCAAATGGGATTGGGCGGGTCACATCAGCCGCACGCAGGATGACCGCTGGGTAATAATCTCCACACAATGGGTGCCTGGAGATGGACGGCGCCGCCAAGGTCGGCCCAGAAAGCGGTAGCGATATGAACAGCAGTGGGACAGTATGGGCTAAGCAAAAAAAAAAAACACTTATAGATTTTAAGGAGCAAGAGGGAACACAGTTCTAAAGATACACTTCCAGAAATTGGAAAATATAAAATCCCCACTTCATAGAACTATCGCTGAAAAAAATAAAACATTGAAATGAAGTGATACACAAAGGATTTTTGATAAAAATATAGGCTTTTGTCCTCACAGATTATGGCTATGAAGAAACAACGTTGATAATACTACTGTGGCTTTGTCTGAGCGTAATCCGGGATTGTGTGCTTATATACCTACATACATACGCGGATCAAACATGTATAGACACCGCTGGTGGGAATCGATAGCTGGAACAATGCTGAATGATCGGCCTGTTATAAATAATTTATATAAAGTATTAATTGATGACCTGGATTACACTGATCGGGTGTCCGATATCTACTCGTATATTTAGGTTATATGGCTACAAATTGGTTCGGTCGTGAGAACTTGCTCTAATCACGCGTAAGAAAAATGGATTGGTTACTACTGTGGTATGCTGATATACATAATATGTATATATATGATGTATCTTTCTTACGTCATTCTTAATTTTATCATCATCATTTCAGCCGAAAGACGTCTACTGCTGGACATTGTCGTCCCCCAAACATCGCCTCGACCGGTCTGTACTTCTCGTATTGATTCCTGCGGTTTTCACAGGTCATCGGTCCACCTTGTGGGAGGCCTTTCAACGCTACGTCTCCCGGTACGCCACCGCTCCAAGACCTTTCGGCCCAATCGGCCATTTTGATTTGCCTTTACTTGATTTTTGGGAGACGAGGCGTATTCTTTATTACGAACATTTCATCCTCAAATAATCTAACTTTAGTTTTGATTGTACTGTTGGTGCGCAATGAAGAGAACTATATTTATCTATCTTGAAGTGGTTTAGCCGTTGGTCCCGGCTGCCATTCGTGGATCTTTGACAGTCATTACGGGTAGTCAGAAGCCCGAAAGTGTGACAATCAGTCTTACCAAGGGGTATCGTATTACCCAGTAACTGGGTTGTGGAGGTCAGATAGGCAGTCGCTTCATGTAAAATACTGGTATTCAGCTGCATTCGGTTAGACTGGAAGCCGACCCCAACATAGTTGGGAAAAGGCTAGGCAGATGATGAAGTGGTTTGGACACTAAAAATTTCTCATCGATTATGTTTGTTCGTTTACCTTTACACTCGAATGCTAGCCAATGTTCCCTAGTGACTTTATCAGATTGTCCATAAATATTGTGACAGCTTAGGCTCTTACTTTGTTGCCGACTGACCTAGAAATAACGTAGTAACCCATTTCTCACCGGTTTATTTAAAGTTAGGGCTACATAATTTGGAACAAATATCTGAAATTAGCTATAAACGAGAGGATGAAGAGACGATGAGGAGATCCGCAGGAGAACCAAGGAAACCGTTGCATGCGAGAATCACAGAACCGGTTGAAGTGGAGGTGCTTGGGGGAAGCCTATGTCCAGCAGTGGACGTCTTTCGGCTGAAATGATGATGTTGATGAGCTATAAACAAGGCTTTGTGTGTAGCAAAGTGTTCAAACTCAAACTCAAATCATTTATTTCAATTAAACCTTGTACAGGCACTTTTGAATTGTCAAAATTAAATAGTCTGTCAGTTAGTCAGAAAGTTGAAGCTAGTTGCCCATTCCAAAGCGTAGATCTCTATGGAGAAGAACGGGCAAAAAACTCCATGGACACTCTTTTAAATCAAGATATTACAAAATCCGGGGTACATTATTCTTGTTGCTTCTATATGTGAGAACAATGTAAAAAAGACAGAAATGAAGAAACAATTCAAGACATAAGACAATTAAGAGATGACTAGTCTCAACCGACGGCGCCCGTTCACGAACATGACTCTTTGTTGTTCTCTTTAATATCATTAGTTTATCGATTTTGATAACGAGAGACACTTTGAGATTATTATTTCCTAGCTTGTGCTAATATGACTCGCCAGACCGAATTTTAAATACCGATTTTTAGATACCCGGTCACAACATTTTTTTACAAAATTTAATAAATGTTGTATAGCGTCTGTATAGTTACACAACGCCTTGTCTTCTTCTTTCGAAAGTCCTATTACTGACGACTGAAAGAGAGAAATCACGTTTATTAGTACGGGAGTTAGTACATACATTACTACAGATACAAAAGAGTTTCTTTTAATAGATTTTAGCTTTAATCGTCCTAGTTTTTTGTGTCAAAGTACCTACGTAGCATAAGCATAAGCAAAATCAGCCTACAATGTTTCCACTGGACACAGGCCTCCTCTCTATGAGAGGGAATTGGCCGTAATCCACCACGCGGGCCCAGCGCGGGTTGGCGGATGTTACATGTCTTCGAATATTTGGTTCTTGGTCATGCCGTTCACGACGTTTTCCTTCACCGTTTTGAGAGCAGTGGTGATGAAATAATTAACACGAAGCAAAGTGTCTGTCTGGGCTCGAACTTTTGACCTACAACTCGCCAGTCGCGGCCGTTACCACTGGCCACCACGTACCTACCGTGCGATAACAAATCTACGTTAACTGACCAAATGAATTTATTGTGCCATAACTAGCTGTATTAGTGAGTAATGTCTTGCCTCGTATCATAGCGTAATGTGTCCATTGTTGTACGATACGATTGTAAATCATGAAACTTTTATTTTCTTTTGACTGTACTTACCTGTCATAAAGAGTAAACTTACATCATGTGGACAAGACAGAGATTAAAACAGAAGACGAACTTGCAGGCGATCGTGGAGGGAGGGTGGAGGGGGGTTCAGGGAATCAGACCGGAATAAATCATAAAAAAAAAACAAGCACCAATCTTTAATCACAGTTAGTCTGCTGCTAATATTGTTTAATATACTGTTATAATAAAGTTTGTAACTGGTGTCACTACGTCATTTTTGACACTTTGAATAATAATTGAAAGAACTTTTGATAAAACATAAAGTAAAACTTTAACTTTGAGGATATTTTTTTATATTTATGTATAACTTAGTGAACCATGAAGTTCTCTGTAAAACAGTGGAATAAAATCAATCTGCCTAGTCTTTTCGCAACTATTTTGGGGTCAGCTACCAGTCTAACTGGATGCAGCTAAATACTTACCGTTATTTTAAATGGAGCGACTACCTATCTGACCTCCACGATCCAGTTACTGGGTAATACGATACACTTTGGTAAGATTAGTTGTCACACTTTCGGGCTTCAGACTACCCGTCAGGCCGTCACGACTATCAAAGATTTACAAATGAGAGAGTAGTTATGTTATGGATGGTCACCCATCCACGAACCGACCGTGGTAAGCGTAGCTTAACCATTCAACGACCCGTAAGGCTGTTATTATTTAGCCACGAGCTGAAACTGAAATAAGAAACAAACCGTCAATATCGTATCGTAACAAAACGGAAACAAACACAGCAGGAACTGTTCTCCGACATGATTTTGATGAAGATTTATGTCGCCAATGCTAAATCACACACAACGTATCATCCTAAACAACTGTCAGTGGGAACTTCAGACTATTTTCGTTCGGAATAAATTGGTTCGTGAAACGTCTCTCCTACTTTTCAGTGTAACGTTTCCAAATACTGTCGACAGCACCATATTTTCGTAGCTCACTAACTAGCAGAAAGAATAACATTTATGTCAGTCAAAAAGTAATTTCGTAAAAACATTTCGAGTTTTGAGTTGCTTGCGTGATTTGTTTGTACGAAAATAGAAGGAGTTTTCAGTTTAATATTAGTTTAGTTCGTCATATTAATTTGAATGGCTGCCTGAATTGTGTTTTCGTAATATGGAAGAGTGATGGACTTTGACTAAGATTAGATTTCAAAATATGGCACCCTAATTACCTAACACACTATCAATCAAAATCTGAATCATTGTGTAGGATACATTGATAATCCATTGCTTCATATGTTTAAAAAATTTGCCTGCTCAACAACGTAAATAACTCAATGAATGTTGTTGAACTGTCAAAATGAAAGGCATTGCTACTGTTAGTGTGTTACGCAATTACCCAAATGGTCAAAGAAAAAAAAAAGCAGTGGCACTCCGGGAGTGCCGACAGAAGTGAAAACAAAACACGAACAGAATACTTTGCCATCACTCACTGACATATCGGATATACATTAAAACCGGTACTCGGTTTACTGTCATACCAACTCTTTCAGAAAAAAAAAAAACAGAATACTTTGCTCAATGACATATCGATTATACATTAAAACCGAGTACATCCCCAGGACAGCCGAACACAGCCGAAGCGGGTATTTTTTTTATCGTCTTATAAACAAAACACGCGCGGTGTCGCTTACGGTAACAGTGGCGCGAGTTCAATGGTTTTTCCCATCTCAAAAAATGCCCAATGCACTTAAAGAAGTTTTCACTTCAAAAAATCGATAGGCATCAAATTAGTTCCTGAAATTTGCAAAAAAAAGGTTTTGCAAAATCTTTTTAACTCAATCAAGTAGGTACAAAACCAACACGTACATATTCCGTACAAAGCTAGATATTTTATGTATGTATATCCAACTATCCTCCAGTGACTCACAATAAAAAAACAAACAAAAGAAAAACACGCATACATCACACAAAAAAACAATAATAGGCCTTCGTGTCGTTTTAATACGTCGGAATCAAAGCGCCCCCAATCATTAAAGAGCACATAAATAAATAAATAGCACCAAACAGTGAGCAAATACATGGGGATGTGCCGCCAAGTTAGGACACGTGCAAAAACTGACGGCGACACGACCCTAAAGCTGCTGGAAAGGTCACGGAAAAAAGAGACGTGTGTCGGATGTTTATCCTAAACTAAGTTGTCTATTCGGAATAAAATAAATTTTGGCTGTATAAGTTTACGGAATGTTTGGGAGTTCTTTATGGATTTAGTCCGTGTTGTTAAACAAGGTTTTTGCTGGATGTGTGAAGTTAACTATGGAAATCTTTTTATTTAAGGCGCTATCGCTACCTCTAAAATAAATCGTAGCGACTGATCTACTAAGCGAGCGAAAGTGTTGCAATTACTTTTGAAACGCAAAAGAAGAGAGATAACTATAATGTGCTCGGAATAAAACCATGTATATGCCAAAACGGATTTACTCCTTTTTTAACAAAATAAATGAATAAAATTTAAAACTACTATGAGTAAACTTTGATATGATAATTCTGTTTTAAAGTAAATTCCATTGAATAACTCTTAAGCTTTACGTCGTGATGTCGAAAAAAGTAAAAAAAATAATATAACTTTGCAATTTTTTTTGTATCGAGAAGAATTAATTGAATCGTGTATTCCTTTTACATGATTCTAGACCAAAGAGTCATAAAACATATACCAAAATGTTAAATCCCTATTCCACATACTTAACAAGTTACACGAAATAGAAAAACCACATTTTTTTCAATATATTATCACCTAATTATTGTTGACCCAATTTTGCTGTCACTGATCCCCAACTTTTGTACAGATAGGCTATAATATAAACTTATGCCTCTTGCTTGGCAGTGATACGCGCTTGGGCGACTTCCAGTAATATTATTAATGGCATTGGCAAGCACGTACTACATTGCATCGAACGTACTGTCGCGCACAACACTTCATGGCATCGTAAATCGCGTCTCGTAAACCTGCGCCGCCGCCGTCACCCGCCTATCACTAAAATTAAACATTTAATGAGAAAATGAATTACCAACAGTTATGAAACGAACGAAACGTTACGACCACTACATAAGTTGCATATATTTTTATTATCTCAACCGTGAGCGTTACTAGCGTAGCGGCATGTTTCAACGGCTATTTATTTATTAGAACTGACAGCGAATTGTTCATAAATAGCGAAATAATATTTTGGAAACAAAATTTGCAAACGAGCGTACCTCGTGAACACGTTGCGCGCACACATACATGCTTATAAAAGAGATTCCACGTTATAGTGTGTGGGTTGGAAACTTTTGATCCCCTGACATAAATCTCCATCAGAAAATAGGGAGGGCCGTAACCGGCTTTAGCTTAACAGTGACTAGTGGCCCCGAACCTTAGTTTAAATATATTGTAATAATGATAAAATATACTAGTTAATTTGGGCCTTTATTTATTTTGCAGTAAAGAGCTTTTTGTCATAACAACCCGCTGTTTGCGATCGGAACGTGCGGGTCCCGCAAATATTGTTTCATATTTCGCCTCTCGTTCGGTCGTTATTTGGTAAATAGATTTGTATTGTTGGAGCTGGTAATCCTATTCCGTTACTTAGCTAATCACTGTGTCATCGTGTATTTGTACAGATTTATGTAGTAGGTATACCTACATGTGTCGGTCGCGCTCGTTGCTTTGATTTACCGCTTGTTAATAAATTAATTAGTCCAACAAATAGTAATGCTGATGAACGATAAGTAGTTTACACTACGTGGGCAGAGAAAAAGCTAGTAGGTATATTTATTTCTGTTGCTAGGTTTCTATCATACGTATTGTTTCAGAAAAAAAAAACAGAAGTGAAAACAAAACACAAATAGAATACTTTGGTATCACTCACTGACATATCGGTTATACATCCCGAGGACAGCCGAACGTATCCGAAGCGGGTATTTTTTTAATCGTCTTATAAACAAAACACGCGCCGTGTCGCTTACGGTAACAGTGGCGCGAGTTCAATGGTTTTTTTCCCATCTCAAAAAATGCCCGACGCGCTTAAAGAAGTTTTTTACTTCAAAAAGAAAAATCACAGTTGCCATAAGTAGTCACTAGCAAAATAAAAAAAAATGCGATGTTACAGCAGCATAAGCAGCCTTACTGTTCCCACTGCTGGGAAACAGGCCTCCCCTTGGTGAAAGGGAATGGACCTACAATAATATGTAGGTATATTTAAGTATACTTTTACCTTTTATGTATACCTATATTCACAAATAAAGATTGATTGATTGACCATAATCTACCACGCGGGCCCAGCGCAGGTTGGCAAAAGTAACATGTCTTCAAATTTTTGGTTCTAGGACATGCCGATTTCCTCACGATGCTTTCCTTCACCGTTTTGAGAGCAGTGGTTATGAAATAATTAACACAAACTAAAGCGCCTATCTGGGTTCGAAACTTTGAACCTACGACCTTCGTAAGTCGCGGCCGTTACCGCTGGACCACTGAGTTACTTCTTCTAAAAGAAATCGAAAATTAATGACAGTTACCTACCTACTCTATCCTGTCACTTAGAAAAGTTTCAGTTTCGCGAACATCTAATATTTAGCACAGAAAGCCAACGCAGCCACTCAGCAATATCTAGCCAAGTTATAAGTATCAGTTTTTTGACACTTGGACTTACGAATCCAAGACATTATAGTTCCAAAGAGATATAAATCAAACGATGTCAAAGTCATTTCAAGACGAATCCGTCTAAACTTTCCTTTACTCTTTACGATCGGCTCAAGGATTGGATATTGGTCCTTGCTATTATATTAGGTCCAGATTTCTTTCAGTCGAATGAGTCACAGTAAAAGTCTACATTGAGGGCCCACTTAAGAAAGCTTACGTCGGTTTTCTGATGTGAAAAATTGTTTCATCTTTTTTTGCCAAGCTTTCTGATGATATGGAAAAAACCTAGTAGGTATCCAATTTATCTGTGATTCTTCAAACGACTATGCTCAATTTCAGATAAGTTTTATTTTACGCACTTCAGCATTTTTATTATACAAAATTTACATACATCGTTTTCATTTACAAAATTGTATGAAGAATCAGCTACATAAATATTCAGTACGTATTTAAACCGGGTCAAATAAAATTTGTAAGCGAAACTCCGTAGACGTCCTGGGCATCGATATCGTAACATTATAAAACAAAAAATAAATTAATTTATTGATTTTTTTTTCTGGGTTCGTCGAACGCTGTTAGTATTTACTTGATATATCAGTTTTAAAAATCCGTTTTTTTTTATTAAACTTTACAAACGTGATTTGTATCGATATCTTTAGTAGGTACAGTATTGAGGATATATTTGAGAAAAACCTGCCGAGGCATGAAAAAGGTCTGATATTCTGATATCAGACCTTTTTAATGATTGATTCAAGCCATGTAAGCGGGGTTGCAGCAACGTTAAAACGTTGTTGCTTGCTTACATGGCAGGTGATTTTATTTTATTTTATTTTTTTGTAAAGGAATAGACATTGTGACTTATAACATCGCCTTGGAGGATTCTGTAAAGGTGTTATAATTGTGGTTTAAATAAAGGAATAAATCTAAACACGATAAAACATATTTTCTCAACTCATACTTCAAGTAACCATCCATCCAACCATCAAATATTTATTTTTTTATTTTATCATGTAGGTAGGTATACAAATATTTTTTATTTTATTTTATCCTGTATAGATATTCATATCCATCACGTCTGCAAAGTTTCGCTAGCTAATTTAATTTGACTCTGTATTATACTTTTATGCCTACTCTTTTAGTGATAACTATGCTCATTACATTAACATACATAATCAGCCTATAATGTTCCCACTGCTGGGACATAGGCCTCCTCTCGGTGAGAGGGAGTGGGCCGTAATCCACCACACGGGCCCAGTACGGGTTCACAGATGTCACATGTCTTCGAATTTTTGCTTCTAGGACATGCCGGTTTCCTCACAATGTTTTCCTTCACCGTTTTGAGAGCAGTGGTGATGAAACAATTTACACAAAGTAAAGCGCCTGTCTGGGTTCGAACCTACGACCTACAATTCTTAAGTCGCGGCCGTTACCACTTGTCCACCAACTATACTCATTGACCAATTGTAATTATTTCGGATCAAAAAGATAATCCAGTACAGGACATTAAAAAGGGATTATTACGAGTCCACAATATTATTAAAATGACGTTAACGAAACAGTATGAGTATTATTTTTCGATTAATTTCGCAAAAGTTACCAGCCGGAAATAATTGAGAGTCAATGAGGAATCAGGATGCATTTTAATCCGGGATATTGCGCAGGATACGAACTGATATTGAATCAGCTGCTTAACTGAAACGGATGGAAAATAAAATTCTGTGTTATTAAGGCCTGTACTCACCAAGATTCAAACCACCGGCTAATATACATACAATCATTCTGATTTTTTGTCAGATAATTCTACAAGCAACATACTAAAACACTAGTGTTTTAATTTTTTAGTCTAAACAATAGATTTTTTGTAATTAAATAATTGCTTCATATTTTGCAATAAATTACCAGGGTTGTGTCATCGCGCTTCTCTTTCTTTTCTATGCAGTCTGACAGTGACCGCGCTAATATTTGTATACGCTATAATGATTATGTTAATATTTGTAGTAAATATTATTATTGATGTAAGCTTAGATACCTAATCCTCAAAATGATTGAAACTACGAAATTAATTAAGTAATTTTAACTTTGCTTAGGTAAAAGTATTCTACGTAGTAAGTATTCTAAGTAGTACCTAGTACTTCGATGCCACACAGTTCTAACGCGAACTCCGTTCATTAGTATTGAATTTCTGATTTTGATCATCTACTTTTGCTGTTGACTGTACCTAAGCAAAGTTAAAATTACTTCTTATAAACGAATGAATAACCAAATCAGTCTCAACTTCTTGACACAGGGTGCAAAATTTTGTGAACAAAAAAAAAACAAATAAAATCTTATAAAAAAAAAAACAAAACAGCAACCATTCTAAAAAAATAAACACGTTAACCCTACACATGTAGGGTATAAGTAAACAAAAAACAGCGGCGGCTCCCCACAAATCTTTCGTATCTACCAACATTGTCATTCCCTCGCGGTATATTATTGAACTTAATGGCATCATTTACCGTATTCCGATCCTCAATAGCTACATCGTAACGTACTCCTCGCCTGTTATTAGGGTTCCGTCGAAAAATGAAATAAACATTCTAAGTAGGTACGTATGTGAGCAAAAGTAATGAGTTTTCCAGTAGATAAGAAATATGCTGAAAGTATTTTGTTTGTTATTAAAACGTAGACTGTAAAAGTGATTTTTTAACCGACGAAAAAATGAAGGAGTATAATAAATTCACCGTATGTTTTAGATTTAATTTGATCTGTGTTGTGGAAGCTAGCAATACCCTTTGTAAACAATATTTTGGTCGTTGTTTACTTGTATCTCTATAATGTAAAACTGCATGTTTATTTTGCAGAACACAATATCAAATTAAGTTACACCGTTCTAAGAATCCTTTTTTTACTTACTTTTTTATTATTCATCGTTACTTGATATAAGTGTTAGTACTTAAAGCCTTTAGCTTAATGCGTTTTGCTCGTTTTTTTTGTAAAGGTATTTTTAAAGTGAAGAACTGAAGTTTCTGAAATAAGCGTATTTGAGAAGTGTACCTTCATTCTGTGAAAATAAATTTTGGTTTCTAAATGCGTGTCTAGTGACAAACTATTGTGTCTTCATGTTCTTAGGAAAATAGTTCTAAAAACATGTTATTTATTTACATGACAAGGTTTTTATTATTCAGATTAGAGTTACACATATATGACACCTCACGCCTTCTTCAAATGGTGGTAGGTAAGGCAGAAACTACAGAACGCCACCTGCTAAGATCATTTACGTTTATATACCTACTCCTATCTGCCGTATCTTGTGAAGGCCGCAGGAATCCGTTGGATGCGAGAAGCACAGAACCGGTCGAAGTGGAAGTGCTGGGGGGGCCTATGTCGAGCAGTGGACGTCTTTCGGCTGAAATGATGATGATGATGATCTGCCGGCGAGCTGTCAATCCACCGGACGCTAGGGATTAATACTGTTGTCAGCTTACTTCAAGCTCACTTTACATAAGGTGTTACGATGAGATTATAACAGAATTGATCAGCTGGTCGGTATATACGCACGCCGGTTGCGAGTACTATGCACCTATCTTTTCTGAAGAACATCGCCAATAAGCTCACTATTATGTCCTACTAGGGCGCCCCTCCCGGCGTGTTCACTCTGATCTCCCGTATTTTGTTAGTCGCCTTTCATTCATCCTCTCAACATGACCAAGCCATCTAAGCATAAATACTCTTTGAAATTTTGGTCACTACATCGTCTTTGAAACCGCAACGTTGCCTTATAACTTCATTATTCAGCCTATCATTCATAGTTACACCACACATGCTGCGCGAGGAATGCATTTCCATAGCATTTAAAATTCTAAAATTCACTGCAAAAATCTTGGTCTCACAGAAGGTCATATTTAATCGTTGTGATTTTTTATGTCACACGGTTATGTGTATACGGAACTCTTCCTTCTAAATTAAACTCGAGCTTATGATATTTATTATATTTTTTTTATTATTCCTGCCCATTTGACATATATTGATGCGGTTGTAATGGTCGGAATATTACTTGCAACTGTTAGTGGCAGGTTGGTACTAAATGGTCACCGTAAAATGCTTTCTATGTTTCAATTATCGGCAAAGTGTGATATATCGTTATTTGTTATGGATGGGCGGCACTGGTATCGGCTTTATCTATTTTATGATCGGTTTGCACAACTGTTCTTTTTGGTCGTGTCATCATTCTTTTCAGAATCGAAAATTCATGACAAGTATAAAATTTACATTTTTAAACATTCACGAAAATTTAACTGACGAGAAATAATGAATATTCCTTTGTTTGTGCTCATTAATATGCATATAATTATAACGAAAATTTCCTGTTGGACTGTCGGGATTTCAGTCACTTTATGTCCCCATATAAGTAAGTACTTAGTGCAAAAGTTGTTAAGGATGTCGATAATACGTTTTTGAAACACACAGCTATAAATTCCTGTAAATCCATGCAAATTTTTGCACACTATTATTCATATTTAATTTTCGACGATTTAAATTAATATAACATGTAGATTGGTGAGCTTGGTGTATTATACCTTATTTGTACCCGGTTTATCACTCCGACGTGAATGGTCCCATAGGGAAAAAAGGGAAAACTTATTTCCATGTTTTGACCTCGAAATAAGTTTATTATTTGGGAAGGCTTTGTTTTTTACACACAATTTCTTCATACAATAGCTACAAGACATTTCACAAAGTAAAGCGCCTGTCTGCGTTCGAATCGTGGGTTCGAACCCAGCCAGGCAACCTATAACTCTACCGTATGTCGGGGCCGATACCACTGGGCCACCATTGCTCCTATCTCTCTCTCATCGCCACATCTCTCAAAACGGTGAAGGAAAACATCGTGAGGACACCGGCATGTCCAAGAACCAAAAACTCGAAGACATGTGACAGCTACCAACCCACACTGGGCCCGTGTGGTGGATTATGGGTCACACCTTCTCCCTCTCACAGAGAGGAGGCCTATGTCCCAACAGTGGGAACATTATAGGCTGATTATTAAGATTCTGAAATTGAAATTCCAAACGACTTTAACCCAAAAATTCCAGAACGGAACAAATAGACACAAATGGCACTTTAAAAATCGAAACATTCGATGTTTGAACTTTTTGATAGTTAACATAATAACATTCGTTTTATTTTACAAGCTTTGCAAGATAAATGGTACAGTGCCTATAAATAATACGCGCCTAAACTCACATAAACTACTACGGGTATGACAGTCGATGGAAATAAAATGTTTTATAGCCATAACAGGAACGAGCTTGTCGTTCTTAGAATATTCCTCTCGACCTGCAGTTAAAGTTTTAATATCTCCTCATTTTTGGATGTCTCGATTTTGGTGGGATTTTTGCATGCCGTAGAAAATTGTACATGAGTGGTTTCTCTCGACTCTGTGGGTATGAAACGAGTAGTTGAATTTTTTTGATTTGTTTCATTCTTCTTAATATTTTATACCTACACATTGTTCATAATCAGTCCGTCGATTCTGTAAAAATCTCACCGTAAAACTTAAGTGAAGTTAACTTGAAATGAGCCGTCATTTTACAATCGCTAGAGATTGACAATAAATTGACAGTTCATTTCAAGCTCACTTCACCTAAGTTTTTACAGCAATTTCTATACAGAGGAGATCGGCAGATGACAGTTCACTTCAACTAAGTTTTTACAGCAATTTTTTTACAGAAGAGATCAGCAGATGACAGTTCACTTCACCTACATTTTCACAGCTATTTTTTAACAAAAGAGATCGGCAGATGACAGTACTTTTCAAGCTCACTTCTAGGTGAAGTGAGCTTGAAAAGTACTGTCATCTGCCTGTCATCTGCATCTACAGATTTTACGATGTTTTTTACAGAATAGGCGGCAGGTACAGGTACACTATTCAACAGAAGATTGCAGGGAAGACCTGGATGAGATTCGCACAGACCAGGGAAGAGAACACACACACACACACACAAATGGGTGGAGATCTATACTCAGCAGTGGGTGGAACCAGTGGGGTGATTACCTACAGATAGTGTGTTACGCGTGTGTTGTGTGATGACTTTCATTTTGACAGTTGCACATTATTATTGCGTTATTTACATTGTTGAGCAGACAAATTTTTCGAAGTTATGAAGCAATGGATTAGCAATATCCTTCAAAATGATTTAGATTGATATTGAAAGTGTGTTATGCAATTAGGTTGCAGGCTGCCAATGATGATGATGATAAACTATTTAACGGTTTTTATTTAACAACAAAAAAGGCATTAAAATGTCTGTCGATTCGAATAAGCGGTGTTCAAGATGAAAAATATTTCTTCAACAGTAAATAGGTATTAAAAGGCTTTATAAATTGTTCAACAAAAACCTCATACTTAAATAAAAATAATAAAAATAATTGAGCAATTTAGGCAAACGATACACGGACTCTATATAACAGAAGTGACACGTCACTTCTGTTAAAAGGCCCAGAAAATAATTAAGTATGAAAGGACTCATGAATACAAAAGTCACATCATCCCAAATATCGTTCATACGGGCGATAATTGAATAATAACAAGTAAACGATTCCATTTTTCAATGGGTTCATTAAAATTTTATTACATTCAACAATTAACGTTAAAAGTTGACACAGTGCTGAGCTTTTAAAATTACTAACGGGTCATAATGACCCGGTATGAAAATTGTACCTACGCGATGCATATTCATATCTAAAATTATTGGACCGTTACGGTTTTGAATTTGTAGGTTAACTGTTGGTAATATTAAATATGCCATGTGCATGCTGGTGTGGTGGTGTGTTACGTACCATTATTAATTCATTAATCCCATAAACGCTGAATAAATCGCTTCGATTAATATTGGCCCCTATTGCCATTTGCCACATTTGAGCAACTAGAAATATGTAGTAGTGTTTATTGTTGCCCATAAAAGAATAATAATAATAAAATTTATTAAAAAATATAAGGACTAACGATAAAATACAGTTTTTCTTAAATCTATTTCAAGTTCACCCATGATTTGTGCCTGAACTAGGTAATCCTGTGTTTCAGGCGATTGAGGGTAACATTAATTGATTAAATAATCATATACTTATCATATTTATCTTATTGGTACATAAGTAAAAAGGTGTATAAAATTTTGTAATACGAACAATATTTACTTTAGCACAAGTAATAACTTCTCTGTATCTTCATAGGACAAAGTTTTCCTCCATAAGGAAGCAGAATGACGAACATAATTTCTTATTCCGAAAACTCGGGTAAAAAGAAAATTGACTCTTATTTTCCAAGACCTTATCTGAATACTAGCTTCCACCCGTGGCTTCGATTCGTGTGTGTCGACAGAGGTACCAAACTTCATTAAAATTGGTCCAGCCGTTTCGGAGATTAGCTGGAACAAACAGACAGAGAGATAAAAAATGTAATAATAGTTTTTATGTTATAAGTACCGTATACCCAAACTTTCTTATGCATTTAGTAAAAAGCTGTTATTTTGACATTACAAACAGGCAATTCAATGTTATTTATTTGTATAGAATAGACTAATGACGATGATTTATTTTGTAAAAATCAAGAAAGTAAAAAGCTTACAAAGTTCAACGGTTTGGTCAATTCTATAGCCCGTATGTTTACAGAAACAATAGAATAGAATCTACTTCAGCAAATTCTGTAAAAATCTCACCGTGAAAACTTAGGTGAAGTCAGCGTGGAGCGAGCTGTCAATAGTGTCAATTCCTAGCAAAAACAAACTCACATTTTTCATGGTAAATTTTTTACAGAATCGACCAGCTGTTTAGAAAATTATTACCACTCCATTCTCATACATCATTATGAGTTATAGCTTAATATTTACATCAGGGTCTAAAGTTAAAGTTCACAATAATATAAGTTGGCTTGCTATCGCGTACAGCCATTAAATAGTCCATTTTCCTGATTCTAACAGCTTGGTTGGCAATAAACAGCTGATGCATTTTATGTTCGTCTTTCATATTCAAAGCAGGATCAAAATATGAATGAAATGCATAGAAGGATTTACCAATAAAAGTTTGTGTAGGTACTTTATATTACGCTGTATATTTTTATACCTCATACAGACGAAAATAAGTCACTTCTTGGTTTTTGAGTTCCTTTGAGAGTGAAATGTTTATTTAGGTAAGTAAATCTTATCTAAACACACTATGCCGAAGGTTGGCGACCGAAGTTCGGCATGATTACGCCTGCAATGCTATTTGAATTACTGACGACACATTATGCCGAAAATACCTTGCGTTATAGCGTACAGCACTTCGGTCGAGCACAAGACCGACCGAAGTTCAGTTCGATTACAGAAGAACAACCGGGGCCGGAGCAGCGGGAGGCAGGCATGCCCGCGTCCCGCGTGTGAACTGAATTTCTGCCGCGTAAGTTCGGCACTTATGGTGTGTCATTTCAGCCGAATACGTCGGAACGTAAAATCTGCCGCGGAACTTCGGTCGCGTACCTTGGGCATAGCGTGTTTGGACACTTAGAAGTCAATATTTTGTTGGTCAATGTTTTAAAAATAAATGGCGCCGGCATTTCCTAGCTGACTGATCCCTGAGAAGAAACGCCGAAACAAACTCGGAGGCCGTGGTCTCTTTTAAAGTCGAAACATTATATAATTAGGATTTTATGTGAGTCCAACAATGCTGGGCAATGTCTGGAAGGGCCATTTGAAGAAGGAGCCATTGCATCTTTGAGTTGTGAATCCGGTCCCAAAAGACGTCGGCATGTATCCATCACTCCTCGTGTAACTCAACCCTATTTTAGGGAGCTCAACGACCCGTCACACACGGTACCAGATCTGCAGGACATTTTCCGTAGGCCATATAAAAATACTCAAAACCGCCAGATAGTTATAAAGTAATGTATTCAATTCAGCCTGCATGGTACTCACATTCACAGTCAGCAGTAACTTCAATATTCTACTCTATGTTTCCACGAATAATCTTCCCTTATAATCTACCCTATGAGTTTGAAATTTAGACCCCATTACGTAATAAGCTCAGCATTAAAACCTTTCCCGCAACTCCCTTTTATTTTTGTATTATAAGCGCAAAGAAAAGAAATCCATCCCTATCTGGATAAAATCTCTTTGAAAGAAACTCAAACAATTCGAAACACCTCAAGACATTACCGTGGGGCCCCTAAATTTGCGTGTACAAGCAAAACGCGTAATGTCGGGGTGAGCCCGCCAAAATCGTATTTAAATTCACCGATCCCGACACGAGATAAGCGAAATCATGAGTTAGGTTGGAAGGGTTATAGAATCCTGCTGCGTGAGGCCGCATAATTCCGTATCCAGTGGGGTGTCCACGCCATTGGTGTTGACGGAGATATCTCGATCTTGAATGGGAAGACTCTTTAGAGTGTTTAGCTGGGAAAATTTTCTTTGAAACGTTTGTAAATACAGAGGTCTTATCGCAAGATCTGAGAATTTGTTTGTTTGTTACGGATGTATTGGGTTTGAATAAAGATTTTTAAGTTGCATGCCAGCGGAAATGAAAATGTTGTTTCAAGTAATTCCAACAGCAGTGCCGTTAACGCGGTGTTTGCCAAATTGTGTTTCGGTTTGCAAGGACTGTGGATCATCTTCACCTCAGGCTGACATGATTCTAAAGACGATGTGCTGATAAAATAAAAAAAAAACAAACAACTTGTGGAATTTTTTATAAATTATTTTAGGCTCCCAAAATAAATTAAAATAAACAATTAAAGATAATCGTAATGGCTACAACTGTCACCCCTAATTTCACATCTAATTATTTACAATTTCAAAAACGAGCGTTTTAAAGCTTTATTCCAGCTAAAACAGGGTTTTCAGATAAGGGTAACCTCAGCTATACTTAGCGCCAACAATTAAGTATCCCCTGATTTAATTAAACAACCAACAATTTATTTTTACTTGTCAGATTTTATTTTCCTTTTTTATCCGGCGGCTCTACCGTAATTTAGGTACCCTAATCCCAGCGCTACAGGGTACCAGAAAGGGGTGAAAGGGAAAAAGTAAGGGTGATTAAAGATAAACAACGGCTCGGTGCCAACGTGAGGCCCAGCACGGTTAGGATAATTTGCAATTGTATAATTATCTATGACGGTAAATTAAACGAGAGTTTTATGCGTTGCCGAGACGGCTGCTGGGATTTATGTTGGTAAGATTACGACTTAATTATCGATTTGGTCTCGTGTTCTTCTGGTTTGTACCCGTACCTGTAGTGTAGGTAATTAATGCAAAATAATTTCAAAGGTAATTCTTTCATTTAATTTTTTGAGCTCAGGTGGCATAATCATCATCATCATTTCAGCCGAAAGACGTCCACTGCTGGACATAGGCCTCCCCCAAGCACTTCCACTTCGACCGCTTCTGTGCTTCTCGCATCCAACGGGTTCCTGTGGTGGCATACTAATTTTCTGAAAACCATTTTTTATGTTTTTGCGGAACTAACTTTATCTTAAAATATTGTTTGAAAGTATAAAATGTTTTCCATTAAAAATAATGATATTTCAACGCTTTTAATAAACAATGAACTGCGAAATAAAATTCAGTTTGACCCGAATATATTTTCATGACCTGCTATGAACTACGCGATCCATAAAAGATATCAAAGATAATTCAGGGCAACATAAACAAACTCCTTTCAATATTTACAACATCGGAAGCGTCGTGAATTATGTATTCGTTTAGTTCGATCCGGTCCCCGGGACCTCTGACCTATGCTTACTTAAGACAAGGCGTTTTTTATGGCCACAGTTTTTCTTTTTACCCGACTGCGGCGAAGCCCAAAAGGAGGGTTATGTGTTTGACCTGTATGTATGTCCGTTTCTTTGTTCCTTCATAACTCCTAAACGAATGAACGGATTTGGATAAATTATACATTTTTAGATTTGTCTTAGTAGTGTGTGTCACTGGCTGTATTAAAAAAAAAAACAAAGTAAAATGGCGGATTTGGGGTGCCATATTGTGGAGTTTGAAACTTTTTTTCTTCTGCCCATTTTAAATTAAATAAAAGTTGGAAGCAGGCGGTACCCATTCCATTTTTATTATATTATCAAACTCAAATCAAATGGGTTGCCTGCTTCCAACTTTTATTTAATTTAAAATGGGCTTGTTTTTAGCTTTTCAGTTTTTTTTTTAACTTGTGTTTTTACCGCAGTCGGGTTTTTTAGTGTTTTTAATTACTTTATTAAAATTACGTAAATTTTTCTGCTGGAGCACATAACATAACGCCTGTGTTGCCCGAAGGGTTGGGCAGAGGTGTACCTATAATACACCCACATTTTGCTAGTTATGTACACCCACAGTACATTTTGCAGGTAGTTCTGTTTAAGTCCCATGTTATAGGGAGCGAGCCTATTGCCATCAACCGGGCACAAATCCAGATTCCGGGCTGTGAAATTCCAGAAGGAAAAACCCAATAACACTTTACCCGAACCGGGAATCGAACCCGGGACCACATGCTCAGCAGTAGCGCTTGCTACCACTAGACCAACAATGCAGAATAAACCATGCAAAATGGGGTTAATACTGAATTGTTCGTGCATTCTCGTCACATACCCTAGAAACGTCCTTTGTTCGAAAACTCATAGAATAATTTCATGAATTGAGTCACTCACGTAAAGTTCAGTGTATTGTTTCCCGTTGTGATTGTTCCTCGGTAATACTTTACCTCGGTTTTATTTTTAGTGCAGTTCCTAACTAAAATGAGTATCATAAATAGGAACTTTTCTAAACAGCTGTATAACTAAAACGAGTTTCATAAATAGGAACTTTTTCGAAACAGCTGGATAACATTTTATCATTCTATGAAAGACTACGAAATTTTGAAATAAGTCAAAATAATACGTATCTATATCTAAGAATATCATAAAATTGTGCCAGTCATTACTCAAGGGACAACACAAAAATACGGGACAAAAACACAAACATTTTCATAAATATCTCTTTGTGAACATTTCATCAGGACGCACCGATTCCTCGGGAGAATGTCCTCTATGAATATTTTGAGGTACACGAATTTGGGCTGTAACCGCTGAAGATATTTCATATTCTGCCACTCTATACTTGTAAGGCGTAGGTCCGTAGTTATACCAAACCTAGCTAAATAATATTGTGGTTGTATTATTTTTGTAAAGACGGAGGATTACTCGGGTGTTCCCTCTCTGAGGTTTGTCTTTTGTTCTTGTTAGATAGGATTTATTCGAGTATTAGGCTCCGACGTTCTATTTTTAAATAGAGATTTTGCGTTCCGTATATTTCTTAATTTTATGGCTGTTTGTTTTGTTTTTTTTTTAAAGCTTTTATTGTGAGCTTAGCATTCGACCCGAATGAAAATCATTTGGGCCGTCAATGTGAAAAATTAATAACACTTTAACAACGTTTCACGGATTACGTGTTTAATTAACATTGGAGTATCGGATATTATTATTATCCATTTATTTCAGGCATCAAGGCCCATATAAAACACATACAATACAATATGAATATAACTTAAAAATACTATAAATACATACCTACAACATTATAATTACATTAAACTAAAGCGAAGTGTCTGTGTCGTGTTTCGCTGACTAGTGTCATGTAGCCGGCCACGAAACCGGCGGTACACAACATCCTTCGGCCAGAACTCTTCCTTGAGGAACTTCTCGAGATAATTGATGATGATGATTTTTCTTGATTTTTGCTGATTATGCAGCAGGTATATCTAACTGATGAAAATTACATTTAGCCATAATTTTAACCCTTTTGCAATCAAGTCCTCCTACTCATTTCAGGTAAATTCATGCTAAACACCTACTTAGCAGGAATTTACCAAATTGTAGACTATTTACTCGTAATTGAGTTTCTTAGGACCTAATAAATTCAATTACGCAGTATGTAGACTGTTTGGGTCTAATTATTAAACAATGATGAACTACTTATACCTAATACAAGTTACAAGCAAGGCGAAAACAAAATCGACGCGAAAAAGTAGATAGACAGACCTAGAGTCATGAAATAGATGTGGCAATGTATAGGAAAGTTAAACAGGGTTAGGATTGCACAGTATAAGATGGGTCCCAGAAAACGTTCGGCGACATCGAGGCAGACGCAAGAAAAGATGGCGGGACGAACTTGACACCTACTGACAGACAGGATTGGTCAACACTAGCCAAGACAGAGAGGAGTGGATAGGATAAAGAGAGGCCTTTGTCTTGCAGTGGGACAACATAGGCTAAAAAAAGTGGCACTACAAGAGTGCCGACAGAAGAGAAAACAAAACACAAACATAATACTTTGGCATCACTCACTGACATATCGGATATACATTAAAACCGAGTACATCCCGAGGACAGCCGAACACATCCGAAGCTGTGTCGGTTACGGTAACAGTGGTGCGAGTTCAATAGTTTTATCCCATCTCAAGAAATGCCCAAACGCGCCTAAAGAAGTTTTCACTTCAATAAATAAATAAATCACACTAATATTATAAAGGCGAAAGTTTGTGAGTGTGTGTGTGTGGGGGTGTGTTTATATGTTTGTTACTTCTTCACGCTCAAACGGCTGGACTAATTTTGATGAAATTTGGTATGGAGGTAGCTGACACCCTGGATTAACATATTATAGGCTACTTTTTATCCCGATATTCCCACGGGATCGACATTTACGCGGGTGAAACCGCGGGGCGCAGCTAGTAATAATATAAAATGGAGAAAATGCTACACTGACAAGAGCGACGCAGCAATATACATACATTCTCGTTTCAAGAAATCGCTAAACCATACAAATCTATCAATGGACGTTAAAAACAAAACTAAGCAATCAAATTCACTTTAAATGCACAGCAAACAAACTGCGAACACAAATCTATCTGCCAACTGCAGAGATTATGGAAATATCCCAATCGACCGTCCGTCATATATCGTTCATCATTGGGAAACCCTGTTCAGCAATAGCCGCGATATGACAAAAATAAACATATACCTACTACCTTCGATCAAATACAGGGTGGCAAATCGACGAAAAAACAAACAAACATCGACGCGGAAACTGTAACCATGAACTCAGCACATAAGTCTAGACTAGCGTAAAAACATTTGATCGGTATTAAAAAAAAAAAACTGGTCTTTCATAGAAAAGTCTGAAGTAACACCTACGCGATCAAAATGTATGGAACAGCTAATTGGTTGCGCGTCGATCCCTGCCACCATGTATACTTTTGTGTGTGTGTGTGTGTTTGTATCTACAACGCCACATGCCAACTACGCATCACACCTGACGCCACGCAAATCCTGCATCGTGCAAGCACTTACTCGCGCGATTAGAATATAAAGAAACCCGACGGTAACCGTCGAGCAGTATCCCACCAGACAACACCCGCCTGGTCGGAGTGTCCTCTCTGTTTTATGGAGGACTAGCAGCGCCCCGCGGTTTCACCCGCGTAAATGTCGATCCCGTGTGAATATCCGGATAAAAATCCTATGTGTTAATTCTGGTATTATAAACTATCTGTGTGCCAAATTTCATCCAAATTCATGAAGTAGTTTTTACGTGAAAGAGTAACAAACATCCATCCATCGACACAAATTTTCGTGTTTATAATATTATAGTACGAGAACCTTTACACCCTGTTCCTATAGAAGCATATTACAGTCAGCTTCAACTCTTAGTTAGTAGCTTTTGTGGAAGACATCACCACAATTTGCCATTATCACGTGGATGCTACTAGAGACTGACAACGATGTACACTGAGATGTGACTGAGTACAAAGATATTTTGGCGCGTGCCCAAAATCGGAACTAACGCCGCCATCTTATTTTTTCAATACGTTTCACAAATTTTTACCAACAGCGCCATCCTCTGAACGTCATACAAGCGCCAAAAGATTCTTGTAGCGCTTTACCATTAGATGAACGTCAATGCCAGCGATGCTTGTGAACGAATATGCCAAAAACTGTTGTACACACGGTGACATATCAAGCTATACATTTCCAGTTTTAGCTGACCTCGCATTGTATAGGCTTTTCGTAAAAAGAAACGTCAGCTTACCTATACTGGATATATAGCTTGATATGTAGTCGTGCGTACATTCCATGTTAGTTCGCTAATTCACCGTGTTCATTTAGATCTATTTCGGCCTGTATATTTAGTCAGACGCACTGCATCCAGTTTCTAGTTATTGATACTCGCTTGATCTATTGCATCGAGCCTCTAGTCATGGTTGGACATTCGTTTGAGTTGTATCAAATATGGGTCCGATTGAGTTGGAAAAGGCTCCATCGATTTTTTTTCATATCCTCGACGCACACGAGTTTTGGCTTTTTCAAACTTTATTAATGTACCGAATACGAATGTCAATGCGAGTTGAACAATGGTATCTATCGTGTAAAGACCACAATGAGCAGGCACTATGTAGCTACCTACTAATTAAGTACCTACATAGTGCACACAGCATAGTGCGCACTACTCCTTTGGTCTCGTGGTTGCAAGCACGACTGCTGAGCCTGGGGACCTGGGTTCGATTCACAGACAAAGTGTTATTGGGTTTTTCTATCAGGAATTTCTCAGTAGCAGCCCGGAGTCTGGATTTGTGCCCGGTTAATGGCAATAGGCTGGCCCCATATTACATGGTACTTAAACGTAACTGGTGAAATGTGGGTGTATCTATGTACACCTCTGCCAAACCCTCTGGGGAACAGGCGTGTTGTTATGTTACCACATAGCAAATCGGTTTAAAATCCAAACATGAACGAGCTAAAACAGCGTAGGTTTTCGTAAACATTTTGAAACTAATAACGTTTGAAACAAACGCAATAATTATTATCAATCAAATCCTCATTATTTCAAGCACAATAATTAGGTTAAATTAATGCTAAATGACGCTGTGGCCGAATTAAGAAACGTTAGCCTTCAATTTGACTAAATAATCAGTTACTGTAGTATTTGTTTGAAGTAGTTTGCGATCATGGGGAGTCTTTGTTTGACTGCATGATTTGTGGTTACTATAGAACGCTACTATTTAGGAGAGCAATGGTGGCCCAGACAAGTTGTAGGTCACAGGTTCGAAGTTCGAACCCAGCCAGGCGCTTTATCATCTGCCTAGCCTTTTCCCAGGGGTCGGCTTCCAGTCTAACCGGATGCAGCTGAATACCAAGCCAGGCACTTTGAGTAAATTATTTTATCACCACTTATCTCAAAACGGTGAAGGAAAACATCGTGACGCAACCAGTATGTCCTAGAACCAAAAATTCGAAGACATGTGACATCTACCAATCAGCACTAGGCCCGCGTTGTAGATCCCACCCCCTCCCACCCCCTCTCGAAGAGTGGAGGCCAGCATTGGGAACATTATAGGCTGATTACGCTACTAATTTTAACCGTATGTAACAAAAATCTGCTTAGTGATATAATGATACTATAAAAAAAAAAAAAAAATAAAAAAAAAACTTTTTATTTCAGACTTTTTAAAAATCCATAGTGTTAGTACAAAAGAACTTAAATGGAGAACAATCTATCCCTCGAATCTTGGTTATAACATCTTCCTGACCACGTGGGCAATTCATATTATTTTATTGTAGGTGCCCACTTTACTTGTGCTGTGAAAGTGTGAACCAAGGAAACTAATATTACGTTACCTATATAAAAAAAAAATAACATGCTTAATATTTTCGTTTTAAGAGAAATATCAAAAATCGACAATTGAATCTGTGCGAACTTAATTAATCAAATAATTAATGCTAAACTAATAGGTAAGTTGGTTTTTGCCCTTCAATAATCACGGACAGGATGGCAACGGTACTTTGGACAGAGGAAACTTACATCACGGAAAAGGACATAAGCAATTTTGATCTCGATTGAATCTAGGGACCCCTGGTATCCCTGTGATGTGAAACGACTTTAGGAAACAATGTTTTTCTTTGCAACTATTCTACCGACTTTTTAATGTAGATTTGCGATTTTGCGATTTGTTAATACGTTGGTATACTCGTGTATTTTCTAGGGAGCATCCCTTTTTAATAATGAAAAAAGTTCCTTCTCCAAACTGCACAGAATTTGGGAAAGTGGAAGACGTTCTTCACATCATGGTGCACTGTGCTCGGAACGAAGATCTCAGAGATGAGTTAGTAATAATACCTAATATCGTTTATTGCGGATCATATATAAAAATACACGCAATCCATATACAATTAATAACAACAACTTAAAAACGAAATAGGTATGTTAGTAAACTTACAAACTAACCTAACAACTACGTGGCTCAACACATGTTGGCACGTGCCTCTGCACCCGGTGCCTGATAAAGGGGCTGTCAACCAATGTCTTCAGGATGCTGTTGTAGTAATACACTTTGGTGTTGATGTTAAAGAGGTAGGAAGATGCAATAATATTTTAGCATTCCCCTTATACTGAGTTATTGGTAATATATTAACAACCTCTTAAGAGGTCATTGTACTCATCATTATGAACAACTTTTACTATGAGACCAAACCTGAAATCACGAAAAAAAAAGTCAACTGTTTCCTACATTTATGTTCGTTTAACTCGTCAAAATGTAGGGAACAGCTGATTTTTTTTCGCGATTTCAGGTTTTGGTCCCATATTAAAAGTTGTTCACAATGATGAGTACAATGACCTCTTAAGAGGTTGTTAATATACCAATAACCCTGTATAAACTGGTGCGGATTGGTATTCGAAGAAGAAAAAAAAAACCTTTTTAATTTTCATGTGAAGGTTTGTGTATTATGTTGTGTGTATTTTCTGGTAATTGTAAGAAAAATTGCGTACACTATAAATAATTAACATATCTCAGCAGATATTGACTGCAAAGCAAATTCTATTCAACATTAAAATAGTTCTAATGTGACGAAACCATGAGCCAAAGTCGGTTTATAATAAACAATGCTTATAATATCCAATATAGATGATCATCTATTATTATAACAACTTGGAAAGTCATTTAAATTCGAGTATGAGCCGTGTCCGGTCGAATTTATATCGTAAAAAATGATTTTTTGATTGGACCTGCTGTAATGGAGTTTATAAGGAGGGAGGAATTGTATAGAGATGATAATACCAAATATTTTTTAATAAATTACAACGGTCACCACTCGGTGGGTTCTAGAAAGAAACTTTTTTGTCCCATATATATATTATTTATTTGGTGCTCAAACTATAATAAATACTTAAATAAAGTAAATGAAAATATTTCTTAAACTTTCATCTCGAAAAAGTGCTGTTCCCGAGGAATAGAACAATAACGTTATTATGATAATAGATGGCGCCACGTGTCTTTCGAATCAAAAACAGGACAACGTCTGTCGGGTCAGCTAGTCTTTTATATGGCCTTCCTCTCCCTCTTCACCCATCAACATTTCTACACATCGTACCTACTTTACGAAAAAAACAACATAGAGAATATGTATTTTTATAAGTGCTGAAGTCAAAATATTGCCATGAGCTTTTGATGAAAATGCAAAGATATAATTTTTTTCACAAGACAAAACTCGAAAATGAAATATAGGTGAAATTATTAATCAACACTGAACTTTCAAATAAATATATCACTTTAATTCTCACAGTCACACTTGTTCCTCATAACACTCTGTATCAACAGCTCTATACAATTCTAACAAATGATCGTTAGGTCATCGCGCGCAAGTGGGACGTCCCACTGACGGATGCTTATACATGTTATTGACCCTGCCCTATTGTTAACGCCATATGGCCACCAAAATTACCTCGTGCCCTCACAGAAATTAGCGAAAACCCTCCTCAACAACCGATACCTTCCTTAAAGCATACTTCTCTGGTGTTGAAAGATATACGAAGTACAATTTTCGAGTTAACGACTTCTTTTTTTTGTCTTGTCCCTTGTAATATTTGGAGGGAGTATTAATTTATGATTTCGCATATGGTTAGTGTGTTGTGTATGTTATTGCAAGTTTTCTTGTTGTTTTTATTTTGATATTTAAATTGGATTAGGTATCAAAGGTCGCTCAGCGAGCTATGGAACGGGCTATGCTTGGAGTCTCTCTGAGGGATCGAATCCACAACCAGGTGATCCGGCAGAGAACCAAAGTTGTCGACATAGCTCACAGAATAAGCAAGCTGATATAAGCCAGCCATGTTAGCCGTAGAACCGATGACCGTTAGGATAGACGCGTTCTTGAGTGGAGACCTCGAATCGGTAAACGTAAGGTATTTTATTTTCATGAGCAAACCTTTAAGATCATTATTTTGGCAAAGTAATTTCCTTATAAATATTTTATTTAAAACACAAGCCAAAAAATAAGAAAACACGATGTTTACATGTTTACGTGTACGCATGCTCCCGGGAATCAAATAGGGAATAAATCACGTGAGACGTCTACAAAGGGGCTGAGCAATAAAAACTGTTGTCCAATTCCGAAATTCCTGCAGGAAACGAGCAAGCTTGTATGTTTATTAAAATGTTGCACATAATAGCGGCTGTGCAATTTCAAAACCTGGCAACTGACATTAAAAAATAGATTTTTTGAGAAATTTCAGTTGCTAGGTTTTGAAATTGTTCAGCCGATATATGCTTACCTATTGTTGGACGATGATATTGTTAGATGAGATGTAGATGTAGCGAAATCAGCCTAAAATGTTCCCACTGTTGAGACAACGCCCTCTTTTCTTCGAGAGGGACTGGGCCGTAATCCACAACGCGGGCTCAGTGCGAGTTGGTAAATGTCACAAATGTTCACACTGTTTTGAAAGCAGCGGTGATGAAATTATTTACACAAAGTAAAGTGCCTGCCTGCCTCCTAAGACGGAGCCGACCACTTGGTCACCACTGTCTCAAGTACTTATGTAGATGTAGGTACAGTCAACAGCAAAAGTAGAAGATCAAAATCAGAAATTCAATACCTACTAATGAACGGAGTTCGCGTCAGAACTCTGCAACACAGACACACAGTCTCTGCACACAGCTCAACAACAGCAACAGCTCTGCCACACAGTTCTGACGCGAACTCCGTTAATTAGTGTTGAATTTTTGATTTTGATCATCTACTTTTGCTGTTGACTGTACCTACTTATGTATTTAGAAACATTTTTTTTTTATTTACTTCAGTTTGGTTCTACAACTAGTCAGTACAATACTCAAATAGGTTCTACAACTTACAAAATGTTACAATAGCATTGAGCCGTTTGGGGTCGAAACACTCGGGTCATGGGGCCCGCGTGCGCGTCTCCTTTTTTTTAAGGAAATTTCTCGCCGACTGGTCAACAGTTCACGTGACAGAGGGCTGGGTCGTTCTTTGGCCAAAAAATTAGCATTGCCATTCAACGTGGCAATGCTGCCAGTCTTCGTGCACGGTTCCGGATGACAGCGATGCGGACGAGTACTTCGACGCCTAAGTGTTCTTTGTTTTTGTATTTATTTGTGTAGTAAGTTAGTTAGTCATTTAATTTAGTATCTAGTGTAAATATAAAATGTTACTGGTATTGATGATCTAAGTGTCATTTTACTGCTTGAGCACGTATCATTTAATAAACTCCTTTGTCGCGGTCTCATCGGTTAGTGTAGCCACACCTTAACACTATTAACGTGTGAAAATACACGAATGCAACCAATTCAAAAAGTCATTCTAAAACCTAGGCTACACCATATGGGTGAAATGACTTTTTTCAAACTACTTTCCTGTAATGGCTCGGAATTACGTTCAAAACAAGAGGTCAATTATCATTCGATAGACAAGGGTGGACGTGATAAAAACAGATCTCCTAACACATAATTACATAATTGTGCGCCCTCACGCCGACGGGTAACGACGCCACACGAATATGGGTTAGCCAGAGACCAAAAAATAAAATTATATAGTGTGCTGATAGTGTGGATAAGACAGTGTTTTTATATTTCGAAGACTAGATACCTATTTTGTAGGAACTAAAACATTAAAAAAACTAATTCTCTAACTATTTAGAAATCTTAAGGCTTTAGAATCTACTAGACATTTTAGTAGGAGTAAATAAGTCGACAACGGCAGCTAGCAGTGAAAATATTTAAAAAAGCAAAGTTAACATCGCAGCAGCATAAATAAAAGAAATTAATTACAACGACTGAGAAACCAGACAACCAGACAAATCAAAGCAACATTGAACAACAAACTGTAAAAAAATGTTTTTTTCCAAAGAATCCTCCAAGCAATTTCCTTTTTTGCATTGTAGGTCCGGAAAAATAAATTAGGCTTTAGCAGCAGTTTGAATAGATTTATGTGACAGCAAAATATTAATAAGCTATTATAATTCCTTAAGTTTAATATTAAAACATAAATAAAACAATTATGTGTCAAAAGTAGAATTAATAGCTTTACGAAATCACTTTGCCACACCTGAGTCGAACTTTTTTTCAAAGTCACGGACAAAAGTATTGACAAATAGGCGTATAAATCATTTTTATTGCTTGGATTGTGTAAAGATTACACTATAATAATAGAGTAATAGAGTCAATGTTTGTTTAATATACTCGAAAGCATTTTAAACAGTTTTTTTACGAATCCATATTTCATAATCTAATGTATTTTTGTCACCTTACTAGAACAACATAATTTAATCAATAAAAAACTCAAAAAACATACTTTACCAAATGTATATTCTTTAACATAAATCATGATCTATCTAGCCTTTGCCCAACTATGTTGAGGTCGGCTTCCAGTCTAACCGGATGCAGTTGAATACCAGTATTTTACATAGCGCGACTGCCTATCTGACCTCCACAACCCCGTTACTGGGTAATACGATACCCCGATTTTTTTACATAAACAATTTTATAATAGTAACAGTCGTATCCACACTATTCCCGCAACGATCCGTGAAGATAGAACAGAAAGGGCCGAAAACAAGTTTTAATAAGAACGTGGAAGTAAAATATTTTCTGTACCGGAATCGTTAATAACTGTAAGTTGCGGTCGAAGTCAGCCGGGCCGAACTGACAATTCCCTTTTAATTTGAAAGCCTGAGCAGGATTGGGGCTAACAAGACGCCGCCTAATTATAGCTTAACCAAAGAACAAACAAGATCCAAAGGCGATTTAGGATTGTTAGAACGCCATATGTTATAAGATAATTCGCGTGATTACTGACGTACAACAAACTTTTGTGATTAAATAACGTGAATTTATAAGTTTTACAATGAAACTTGACAACATAATACGTATTTTATCGATCAACTGGGTGAATAAACTAGCTTCTGCCCGCGACTTCGTCCGCGTGAAATTGATTGTTTCCCCGACCCACCCTGTCGCATCAAATCGCATCGCCTTCCCGCGCTATTACTATTACTTTACTTGGAGTTCTTTCTAACTTTTTGCTCGGTTCCTAGGGGTCCTAGTGTGATGATAAATTTCTCAAATCCGACCGGTAGTTCCTGAGATTAGCGCATTCAAACAAACTCTTCAGCTTTATTATTAGTACAGATTTACAAGACGCGAATCAAATAGGTATTCAGAAATATAATTTCTTGCTATATAACAAAGAACCGTATTGAATTTAGATTGAGGAAAGCTGTATTAACATGTATTAGATACTGCAAAAGTTTATTATCAAACCACTCGACTGAATCTAATGATTTGCTGAACTAATAATCTCTTCGACAAACAAGTCAACATGTACAGACTTTGTTATCTGTAGCCTCCGGTTAATAAGGTAGCCGGATCTTACCAGCCTTGTTTTATGTCTAACTAACTTTCCATTAAACTTAGATTGTTACCAATGTATATTTTGACATATTATGTAGTTGTTAACAGACTTCTTTCCAAATATCGGAGTTGTAGTTTACTGATTGGGTACATGGAAAAGATGGTCGTCAAAATGGGACGTTACATTTTTCCGTAGAACAAGTTTGTCAATATTGTATTTTATTTTGTTGTTGTTTTTGTTTCAAATAAACGATGGATGGACTGTGTGAATGAAGGGTATGACTACCGAGATGACTAATAGAGAAGTATAGAAGAAAAATACATGTTGCACCAACCCCAAATAAATTGGGATAAGGACAGAAGAATGATGATGGAGAGTCAGTACATGATATGATGACAAAAAACGAAATAATCAAGTGTCCTTGTAATTTCCTTCAAGTGTAATATCTAAGGTTGGGCAAGCAAGAATACCTACCAACTAACATAGTTATTGTAAATTCTCAAAGGAACAATATATAGCCAACGATACATGCCATTACACAAACCAATACAGAACTAAACACAGAATAAATTAAACCAACCGCCACACCACAATAAACTGTATACTAAGATTCTGAATTCGTTACTAAGTTTCAAACTAAAATTACCCTCGTCTCTATTGGTGATAGTTAGTTCACGATCTATCCTTGTGTTATGCATATTAATAAGCTTACGATGTTAATAAGGAGATGTGTTACAGTATCCTTCGTTGGTCTTCAATGTCGGTCCTTCTAGGAACGAGGCAGGCATCATGAATTAGTCTGCTTGTTATAGGTAACGACAGGGAGAGCTTCAGGGGGGCCTTCAGGGGGGGCTTCAGGGGGGGCTTCAGGGGGGGGCTTCTATGGTCCTGTATATTAATTATGGCTTTGATGAATTTGAAATTATATGTGCTATGCATTGTTGCTATGGTTTTGCTTTGATGTGGTATGGTGTGTATGCTGTACCTACCATTATCTTAATATTTATTTTCCCTTTATTTCATTTTTAAATATTTTTATAATAACATTTTAAAATATAGAAACATTCGGCACCAGGAACAGAGTCCAAGCTGCCGGTGGTCAGGGCTCTAGAGAGAGGAACCTCCTCACTATGCGTGCCGTGTACAGGAGTACCTACTGCATAATACTACATTATCTTTATTATTTTTATGGTATTTATTATTTTCAGCTATAACACGATTCAATATTTGACTAAGATTATGAAAATGTTTCCTGTGAACTCGACATAATTAAACTGTCTTCATATTTAACATTTCAATGGTTAACGCATCTCTTAGAACTCACTAGGTAACGGTTTATGTTTTCTTAGATTCAGATTAGCTTGTGAATCGTGAATTAGATGCGCTGGCAACATTTCAAAGCAATGTTTCACCTAGATTTTGCATTTATGTTAAGCCTGATTTACTAGATTATCTTCCTCAGTATAATCAGCTTTGACGAGACACTGAACGTTATGCTTCAGCGATAAAGTGAAAATCTATTAAAGAAATTCCCCTGACGCAAGCACTGCTACGTGAGGTCGACGTAAGAGGCTCCTACAGAATTGTTAACACGCAAGTCTCAGTAAGATTTTAATTTGATTAGTTTTGTATTAGCAAGTTTTCGCTAACATTAAAGTAGTTCCACTAAAGGTCTGTAGCAGACCACCTAACGTAAGTTAACAGACTGTTTTAATTATCTTTTCACGTCACATTTCGCCGAGAAATGGCCGGCGAGGCTCGAGTAACAAATTACAACAAACGGCTAGAACTAATATTTGTCTTATTTTAATGTTGAAGATACATCGCCGCCGCCAAGACGACAGTTCACATAAATTCTGGTGTCTTCTAGGAAATGAATAACAATTATGATAATTATCACGCCATCACAAGGCTGGTCTTCAACACGGCCATAATAATAATTAAGACCGTAAGAAGTGTTATCTACAAAACCAGTAATGTTCAAACAAAAACTCTGTTGCTGTCGAGCTCTTGATTTCGATTTACGACGTCTAACCACTTGACAAAGGCCAAATAACATTTGCCGCTTACGAACCTCAATATGGACACCATTTCTTTATAGCTGGAGTACAATTTGGGGCTCCATTCGTTAAAGTAACATCATTTCATCAGTGATATATAGAATTTGATAGTTTACCTCCGACAGATGAGATCATCTGTCGGGGGTGAACTATCAAATTCTCACAGCGATTACCGTATCAGAAAGAAAAATCAGGAACAGGATACTTCCAAATTTTAATGAATTATAATTATAAACAATTACTCGTTGATTTAATGAATAGATGAAAATATACAGTAGAATCTTTTAGAGGGAGACAAGATTATTAAAATTTTGGGACGTAAGAAAAGGAAGCTAGATAGACAACGCTTTCGTAGTTTCTTTGAATGTATGATTCGGCGAGCGATAAAAATCGCCGGTCTTATTCGTCAGTCTTTTTTTAATTAGTGAGGGGTCCGACATGTGAACCGAGGCGTCGGCCATTGTATGCTGGGTAAGTACGACATTTACAAATGACTGGACTAGTAAGCCATGGACATTGAGAAGGACACGGGATAAAAGAAAATTGACGGAAGTCCAACTCATTGTTTATACGTATTTTATTTTAATGTATGTATGCTGGGCTTGTGCATATTCCAATTCAGCATACAGAACATCTGATAAGACATTTTGAGGTGAAGCTATACATTGGTGTTTTACAAGTGGAATGGACAGGCAGTAATTCTTGGGAATGATTAAACTAGCTTTGCCCGCGGCTTCGCCCACGTGTAGTCGGAAAATAACCACGGGAACGTACTACCGGGATTAAAAGTAACCGTAAGTGTTAATACAAGTTATAAACTACCTGTGTACCAAATTTTATCCAAATCCGTTCGGCCGTTTTTGCGCCAATCCGGGACATACATCCAGATAATCTGACTGAATGACTTTTTTTCAAAAATATTCAATGTCTTTGTTACTATTTTATTAATGTAAGTACAGATTTTTATAATGTATAGATATTATCCACTCCGTCAAAGACTGTTGGATTAAAACATCGAAATAATGCATATTCATCGATAATCTAATACCGTTACCGACCTACTAACACCTGTACTTACCCCAGAAAAGAATAAACACAACGATTCATTCATTCCAGAAGAAAAAAAAAAACTAACACTTTCCTCACCATATAATCTTATAGCATGGTTATTAAACTTGAAAGTTATTAAGTAGCAAGCGATTACACCTTCAAGCTAAACCCGTTTTATGTTGTACACTGTTATTTTTCTTGGTTCTTATTCATTCCTTTTCACGTTTAGCTTGTGTGAATTATGTCAGTTAACTTTCAACATTAGATGCGTATGGTCTTAATAAGATCTTGTTAGATTACACCTACATAGATACAGCGAGATTTTTCCGTAAGTAGATTTCTGGATAAACAATGACGTATTCTATCTGGTCTAGTGGTAGCAAGAGCTGAGCATGATGTCCTGGTTTAGATTCCCAGGTCGGGCACTGTTATTGGGTTTCTCAGCAGCAGCCCGAGTCTGAATTTGTGCCTGGTTGATGGCAATAGGCTCGCTCCTACTACATGGGACTTAGTTAAGCATTACTGGGATTGCAAAGGTTTTAGGATAGACACAGACGTTGTGACATTGAGTCGATGCGATCACTGCACCATCCCGTATGTTGATATTATGCTTGAATAGCAGCTCCCCTCCCCTCGGTTTCACCCGCCCAAGTGTCGATCGCGTGGGAATATCGGGATAAAAAGTATCCTATGTCCTTTCCCGGGACTCAAACTATCTCTATACCAAATTTCATCTAAATCGGTTCAGCAGTTTAAGCGTGAAGAGGTAACATACAGACAGACAGACACACTTTCGCATTTATAATATTAGTATGGATTTTCTAATGATGGCATGATAGCGCAGTGATGACAAGTGGAATAAGTCAGTAACCGAGTGTCGTCCAAGGATGGGTAGACGGAGTGTCGGTCGTCCGGCGGCGAGATGGGGGGACGACATTGCTACTATCGCAGGTAGAACCTGGGTGAAGGTAATAGCACAGATATCAACTCGGAAAGGGATCGACATTGTATCGCCTTTCGCCTCGCTGTCAAACAGGCGTCAACCTAACGTAAGCACGTAACCAAAGTGAATCAGAAGCTCCGATACGTCGACTCGGCTACGGCTAGGCGACGCCGCGCTTACGGCTCGCCGTCGTCGGTGAGACCGGCAAGGGTGGACAAAGAGACGTAAGCTCGAGTACGGAGAGACGTAAGCGCGGGGACGACGAGCCGTAAGCACGGGAACTGCAAGTTGACCACTCACCGCTCCGCGGTTCATGAGCTTGTCCCGAGCCAAGGCGATTACGTTACGATTCCGATTAGTTTCATACAAAGAATACTAAATGGCTCGAGTTGATACGGCGACGATCTCTTTCCGAGTTGATACGTGAGCTATGACCTTGAGGCTGGCTCAGGAACGTGGGGATTGGCACATGAAAAGAGAGGCCTATAGTCAACAATGGTTGATGTCAGGCCATGGGTGATGATGATGATGATCTAATGAAGTCATCCAACATTCACAATAGACAAATGCCTAATCGCAACGTTAAATGGATACATTTTTCACAGACATGAAATCTGTTTTAAATGACTTACCACGTTAGCTTATTAAACCACTCAACCATATTTGCGAAAGTACTTTCGATACATCATTACAGAGATAGCAATTTTCGCTACGCAATAAAATATTGTAAGTATGTACCTACCTAACAATTTGCATAAATTAAATAAAGGTTAACACCGAGTAATTCTTCGTCTGACGAATCAGCGAACTGTAGTTACAAAGCAAACAAAATGATTAGTAATGCTAATCGCGACTTAATTGTAGAGTATTTAGATAATTTTCTCCATTGAAAATTGTATGTTTCTTGTCTCGGTTTGTGAGTATTCTTCGAAACAGCAAGGCTTTGCAAATAGCCAGGGGGGGACGGATGATCAATTGTCTTCTGGTATTCCTTTGTTGTAAGTGAATTATAAAGATAATTATTTTGTTGTTAGTGTGGAAATCATCTGTCATGAGTCATGACGCATGTCAGATGATCAATGGGCCAAACTTACGACACAGTGGGTTCCGCTTAATGGTAAACGACATCGCGGCAGGACCAGACGGAGATGGCAGGATGAGCTGGAGTTACTTAATAAAGATTGGCCCTTGGCAGCTCTGGACAGAGAGAGGTGGAAAGAGAGTAGGGAGGCCTTTGCCCAGCAGTAGGCCAACGGGTAATTAATGAAAAAAAATTGTGTGGAAAGCTTTGTGTTTCCTAAAGGGGCTTTTTTTCTTCTTTCGGATGGGAAAATGTTTTCGATGACAATCTAAATGGACTCGGCCCAGAATTTGGCTACGTGTTTGGCTACATCACTAGCGTCCATCAGTTCCTGTAACGTGCTGACAGGACACGCAGGACATGATATTAAATGCCCCATCGTTCGAAATGATGAAGTTATGTTCAGGTGGTAGATCTTCAGCCGGTGGAATGAATGGTTTGGGTAAGGAAGTACTGACTCGCCACAGCTTCAGTCTGTCTATTGATCGTACAAAAAAATGTTTTATCACATACATGATTATAACAACCTAGCTATTTGTAAACTTCTTAAAATATTCTTGTTGGATCATTGGAAGGAAAATTTTCAGGAACCTACTCGGTAGCTTGTACGATTCGAGGGCAATTAGTTTTACATATCACTTTCTCTAACATATTAATTATAAGGTAATGAACGAAACGCTATTAATCCGAAAGTCAACACTATGAATATGTCATCAAGTCCTCATAATATTCTCAATATCAGAGGTTAATTATAACTCCAAAGTCACTGACAGATTCTGCCACAATTTTCTTAATTACAAACCTACGTACTGCTTCATTACATGCTCAGATTAATTAAAGTCTCTTAAGTAGTTTCCAAGTTATAACTACGAAACTGTAAGTCGTGAGCACCCACAGCCACAGACTATTATGAGCTTTCATCTTTGACTTGATTTATTCAATATAAAGGTAGGTATAGTCCTAGGTAAACACTACTGAATAAAGCAGGTGTATACAGAACTCTTTGAAATGGATTTAAAAAAAGTCTATGGACTCAAAGCTATTGAACTAAATATCACAATAGGAAGGATATGTGACAGACTAGAGGACCAACGCACAAAAGTTTTTGAGTGTTACGACAATCATTATTTTGCTGGCAACCTGTCATGTTCTATCCCTTGATTCGAAAACGATAAGAGCGATAATGGATTAGCAAAGGGTTTCACATCAGTACACTTCGCAGTCATGTGAATGACATGTTCAAAAATGTCTCCGTGTTTTTTTTGACAATACCCGGTAATTGGTGGGTTGGGTACCTGGGCAATGGTTTTGTTAAACTACAATACAGCTGGTCTACAAAGGGATATACGGAACAAGAATATCAAAGTAATTTGCTCATTGAACTTCTGCTATAATGAATATGGTGGTTTTAAATGGATTTGATTGCGCACCTATTATGTTTTTTTATCGCTATTTATTATATAACTGGTATTTTCTTGAGATTTGTAGTTCGTAGAGTAAATAGGGGAATCTAATCGGGCATGTGCGGTGAATGTCAGTTATAACAAGGAAGTAATCGGTTGGTGAACATGGGCCTAAAATAGGATGCGTAATTCTTAGTTTTGTCCGTACCAAAATTATGACAAGGAGAGAAAGATTAAAGACTTTCAAATATGTACCTATAAATAAAACAAAAAAAAAATGTTGTTGTAAAGCAGAGATAGGTAGAAGAAAATTTATTCAGAGAACAGAATTAAGAATAGAATGATGAATGAACAAATTACCAAAATCACAAAAGAAATTAATCTGAATATCCTCAAACCTTAAAAATACCGTCTGAAAAAAGGAAGAGGAAAAATTGTGAACTGACCTGTTTTCATTTTCGGAGCGCCGCGTCAGCGTCAGCGTGAACATGGAAAGAAAAAGAACCAAGTGTTAGGCAGCAATAGAAAAAGCACATTAATAAATAGGCGGGAAAATAATGGATGGGAGGAACATCGAAGCGCACACTGTAATCATGAATTCGGCACATGATTTTGAACTAGCGTAGAAATTTTTCGACCAAAAATTTCAACAGAGGGGGGTCAGAATAATGTACTGAATCCATGGTAACAGGTTGAGCGTTGATCTGCCTACCACCCTGTTGGTGTTTCCTTTCACAGTTATTTAATGCTGTTACAACAACCCATTAGCAACCTTATTGTAACAATTTTAAAGATCACTGTGATTTTGATAGTGATGCAAAATCAGAGGTAAATTAATAACTGTGAAAGGACTGAGAACCACAAAGAGCTTACGTTCGATAAAATGACTGGCATAATAACAAAAGGAATTTTCTACACCAGTAAAATTATTATTTATACCGGTCTGAAAGGCATTAACGTGGTTTGTTGAATCGACAGTAATAAAGTAATTTTTTCTTGTCTTATTAAAGTCCTACTTGTCTCGTCAATAATAGATGATTTATTTAAGTGATATTATGAAAGGATTTAGGTTCAAAGTTATTCTTTTTTCATTACAAAAATCTGGATAAGTACCCTGAAAATGGTGGAACCGCTGGAAAACTGAAATCTTGACAAGAAAATCCAACGACGCACGACTTTGTTCATGTCTATTTCATTGCGGCTATTAATTGGAAAACACAAAGAAATGAAAGTAGTGTTCGTAGAAACAAAAACAACTCTTGGTTACAAAGAAATCTGGTCGGATATTAACGCACCTTTACATCAACATTAATCTAAACGCGAATTTATATCAACGCATAAGAGACCCCTTAACTCGGAGCGAAGCTTTTAGTTACGTCGAAATTCGCAGACCGCAACATCTGGCGTGTACCTCCTACCAGAATACTCGTAGATTGCATTTTGTCTACTTTCGCTAACGAATGTGCAACTTTCACCCAAAAACCAACCCTCTACACAAAACATAAGGACGCGTTTTCTTTAATCATGTATCCTGAAATTTCCGGGCGCTTGCGACGTTTTTGCGACGGAAACACGTTTCAATCTGTTGTCTCCTGTTTCGGTACTATCGAGCTATTCTGTGCAGATGCGGATTGCGGGTAGAAGAGACACAAACTCGATTTCCTTGGGACCAATTTCGTGAAAATGAAAACGCAAAAATTACTATGAGATATAACATAATGGATACTTAGAAATGTTGTGGAGTTGCGTTTGGGGAGCGGTTTGCTCCAGAGATATTACAGTTAGATCAAATTGTGTCTAGGTACCGTGTCATAATCTTTTGTGGGATACAAGATGGGACAGTGATGTTATTAACATTTTCTCCTTGGTGTTATCTTATTTTATGTACGAATGTTGTTTTTGTATGGAAACATAATATTGGAATAAGGAAAAATCGGAAAGCGGCGAATTCATTTTCAAGACTGTAAAACATTTTGAACTAGATACAGTGTAACGTTTTAAAAACTAATTTGTCGAGATGCAAAATAACGAGTAAGAAAAAAAAAAAATGGACTAGTTTCCGCGACTTCGTCCGTGTGAAGTTTCTTGTTCCCCCGATCCACCCCGTCGCATCGCATCGTCTGCCCGCGCTATTACTTCGTTTTTTCTTAGCGTTATTTCTCGTTTTTTTCTTTTTGCTTGGCTCCTAACAGTCGTAGCTGATTTAAAATCAAATCAAATACAAAAGATTTTTCAAATCCTACTGGTAGTTCCAGAGATTAGTGCGTTCAAACAAACAAACTCTTTAGCTTTATTATCAGCTTAGTTAAAGATAGAAGATATAGACGATGGAGGATGGAGGATGGTAGTTAATATACACTAGTTTAAAATAAAGGCTTTATCTAAAACAGATTCTTCTACGGAAAACTATAGAAACGATGCAAACGATAAAAGTAAGAAATACAATTTTAATATTCCAACTTACAATGCCTAAGAAGAATAAACACAGGTTTTCATATTATCTCACTATAATAGTATTCTTTGTGTTCCTTATAATGTTCGAAGAAGGTAGTTATATTAAACAAAGTTAGCGTAAAAGGATTGTGCGGTAGCGCTAAGAGATCGAATAAAGAAAGTTTTAATATTTTTTCCCTTTGTTTCCTCGTTTCTTTTCTCCTCATTTGCAGTAGTTTCTGTCTGCACTGAAGTAGATAATGATATCCATTAGAGAAGCAGTTCATGTTTATACAATGCTAATAAACGGGTACCTAATATTATCCGTTGTCTTCGGAGCAATGGCAAATTACGGATTGATAAAAATCTTTGTGAAACGTTCAATAAAATGGAACGAGTAGACAGCAGTTTGGATTCGAAAGGTAAAGGAAAACATCGTGAGGAAACCCTCATGTCCTTGAACCAAAAAATCACAAATCAAAAGACATGACGTCACATCTACCAAACCGCACTGGGCCCGCGTGGTAGATTACAGCCCACTCCCTCTCAAAGAGAAGTGGCCTGGGTCCCAGTAGTGGGAACATTATAGGCTGACTATGCTTATGCAGTTTGTTACAAGACAAAAGAACGGTGTTGATGGCTAAAATCAACAACCCAAGTTCAAGTTCTGTAGACTCATGTTTAGTAGCAAATCGTATTCTAATACCAATGTAAAGCCATACGATTTGTGCAAAAGCTTCACTATATCTCGTACCCAGCAGAAAGATTATAACAGGAAGGGAGGTACAATGAATAAAAAAGAAACAATTGCCCCTGCATATTATCATACATTTTGAAACAATAACAATGATATCACGCCCATCAATTCGAACGGGACTATGTGATATGTATCTATAGAACCTCGAGCATCGTTTAATAAATCAAACACATTATATCCTATGATTGTTCCGATACGTTATTGTCTCACATCAATAACTACCTCTGTTTACACAAACCCTCTATAGGAGGTTGGTAGAATGGTAGAATCTTATATATCTATATAGGTTTACGTCATACACCAGAGATTTTATCTGACGAATTCTGTTTACAAACCCATACGAGTGTTGTAAAGTGAGCTTGAGAGGGATATATGTCAAAATCAATTGTGGTGTAGAAGCCTTTGAAGGTATTAAAATTCCCTGTAAAATCCAGTCTGTACCGTCAAATGGTAGGCCGATTAAAAAAACATGGTTAGGGTTCCGCAAAGCACTTTTTTTTTGCTGAAACTGGGTTAGTACACCACCATAAAACCTCCAACCACTACTTCAATAAATCAATCTTTATTTTTATTTTTTTTCTTTAAACCACAATTGTTTCTCTTTAACAAAGAACAGCTCTACGATAGCTGTATTAAATCGTGTATATTCGTCGTGGCTACTTCGGTTGCTAAGATTCTATTCCACCCGCATATGAACTTCGCATTTGAATACTCCACTTCTACAGTCATTTGTCGCGGAAACACATGACTGTCGCCCACAGTCCAAACCCTTATCAAAATATCGGCCGAATGTCTACAATATGCAGTGGTTCTTATATGCGTAGATACTTCAAATACATCCGCACGCTTGAAGGCACTCCAATTTCTTAGTCCTAAGCAAACATGTTCGGCGGTAGTAATTGCTCACAATGTTTACTATCTTTTATTGTGTATCGAAGATCAAATATTGTCTTTGAATGCATCAGCTGTCTTACCTACAGCCGCGATTGTTATTTGAGACGAATTTTCAGAAGTTAATTTAGCGTTGATTTGATTTTTATTTTGTTTGCGTCGAAACTGCGAACGGATTATTTCCTTTAGATTGCACAAGAATGAAGTTTGGATAGGGAATCGGCGGTGTTGGTTATTTTTTTTAAAATTTAATTTCGTTTAAATTTAATCGTTGTTTAAAGAATATCATTTATAGAAATCTTTGACTATAATTATCTATTGAATAAAAATTCCGACAAAATATCTGAAAAATACGATGTCAGAAATAAATAACCTCGACAATTCGTTACAAAATACTTGAGAAGTTTAATGCAAAAAGACAAGGAATTCATGGACTAGCAAAGTTACGCCCTAGTTTACGGAATTTATTGCGTTTTAACTTAAGACACCATAAACTTGACTTGTACACACCCAGGACTACGCCCATCAACAATTTGCTAAGTAGCCTTTACGAAATCTGAATAAAAAAATGGCGGTAAACCGATATGAATGAACGGCACCTACTGTCTGCTCTCTAAAGTTACTACACTACAAAGACGCTACCATGTAATTCGAGACACTAAAGGAAACTAAGGCGACAGTCGACTGGGACAGTAAAAAAACACTTTCAATCGAGCGCAAAAGAAATTCAATATGGCACTGCAACGTGGATTAAATTTTGCACAATCTAAGACGCGATCGGCAGCTGTTGCCAGAATTTAGCAAACCATTGCTGAGATGAGATTCAACGTAAGGGAAGATAAACTTCAACAACTCCCCTGCAATAATCGAGATAAACTATCAACGTTGGAGTCAGAAACTTTGATGGATATTACGAGAGCAATGAAGAAATCTAAACAATTCATTTAATAGTTCATCAGGATGCCATTGGACGACTTTCTTTCAAAATATTTAACTAGTCCCTATTTACTTTTATAGACTACCAGACTTCGAACATTCTTAAAGTAACTACGAAATTATCAAGAGAAAATTGCCCTATAAAATTTCCATCACTGACATCTAACAACGTATAGTAGTGTTCCATGTTTATCTTAGACGCCATGGATACCAGGTTTTACGATACCCATAACATCAGTAATTTTCAATAAAAAGTCGGTGTCAAAGTCGTGCTTAAAAAACAATACAGGAGTTCAGTCTTAGCGAATGACCATAAAAATATAACGATTTTACGCACGCCATGTAACTCGTTTCTAATGTGAGATTACTGGACTTTTTATTGTTATGATGGCTTTTAAGTCTAAATTACATTTTAGTTTAATGTTTTCTTTTGTTTGTCTTTTATGTACCTTTTTACCCGTTTCAAAATTGATTTTAAATTGAGAAAGCAGGCCTACTCGAACGTAATACTCAGAGAATGTAAATAGCACATGGCATTGACGTAGTTTATTTGCCAACATCGAAGCTTCACTTAGGTTTGAGACAGTTACTGTTCCAATTCAGTTGACAAATTTTAGTTTGCTTAACTTCTGTATTTAGTAATTCGAGATTCCCGAACCACTAAAGGGAAAACATCACAGTGTGTAAATAAAGCGAGAGACGCGGCAGGACAAACAATCAACGAGGCTTGCAGACGTGTAATCGGATACAAAATGCTCCTTGGTAGTGTTGGTACCACTCAAGAGCTCGCAGACTCAACACACAGTAGCCGCTCTCCAAAGGAAATTACATCGAATTACAACATTTCCCCAGTGGGACGATAAAAGTGGACATGCAATAGGAAAGTCAGGACTTTCCTTCGGTCGTTGAAATACAAGGGAAACAAGGTAATCCCTGAATTTGGTATAAGTTTCGACAAATGATACGATAGGGTTTAGAAGGAAATGACTTGCTCTATCTACAAAACGGCCTAGCGGCCTTTCTTTGTAATGTTGGCAATTCAATAAACGCTAAAATGATTTCTTAATAAAAATCAAAATCAAAATATTTATTGTTGATCGTAAAATAATGATTAAAGGCGCAAGCCTCATTTTTATGAAGCTATAAGATAAAACTATAATAACATTGCTCGAACCGAACGTAACGTGAGTGGAATTTAATAAAATTTACGATAATGTTATCATTACTAACCATCGGTTGCTGAATCTTTCAAACAAAATCCAAGCTTGGATGGAACGAATAAATAGTATTAGCCTGGTCCATTGTTCTGACAACTCAGCGATTTTTGATATCTTTCGAATAAGAGATCTCAGAAATACCGTAGTCACAAACCGTTCGTTCAGTTACCTTTTATTATTTCTTTCTATAAAGCTCGCTCTTTACTGCAAAAGCTCTCGCGGTAAGGACATTGAGTACCTATCTTTTGTCTTGAATATAAGTGCGATTTTTATTCCTCCGATGAAAATTTTTCAAGTGACTGTACGTAAATGATTCAACAGTGTTGCGATGTTCCTGAACTACTTACTCCGAATCTATCTTTTCTCGGTGCAGAATATGCAATTTTATGGTTATTCGTGTGGATGGTTCGATTCGTGGCATAATCTAAAATGATTGATGGTCGATGTGACTCTTGCAATGTCGAGTGAATGACTCTTCAAAGGGATGCCAATTTGCTGAGATTAGACATTTGTCTTTTTCGTAAAATCGGCGCTTGGATTTCTTGGATCAAACGAAATTATTTTTTGATATACTGCGTGACTTTTTATTGACCTCGCGATGTTTTATCGCTGCACATGTTTCTCACGATATGTTTTTGTAATCTACTAAAAAGGTTACTCCTTTTGATAAATAAAAAATCAGTTCAGACTTCGGTGACATATCAGAGATCTTATCCGAACTAAACCTTCGCACAATGCTCGGTAATAATGGGCGCACAAAAAATGATCGGTATCAAAACGCTAAAGGGGACAAAAATATCCACAAAACACACATACACAAGGGCAGATCTGGTGACAAAAAGTTTACTTGTTTGTGTGCGTTGCTCGACCAAAGGGTTTTCGACTTATAGTTCTTTACGTACTGAATAGGACCAGTAAAAAACGGTTGCTACATAAAAACGAATTTATTTTAAATGTTTAATAACAGAGCGGGTCGTAAAACTAGCTCTATTTTTCTTGACTATTGTCAATCTGATCTTTAGATGTGATATGGTCCTCGCTTCTCGGGCACTCTCGTTAATGGGGTACCTATGAGGCCGAACCCGCATTGTATGTACACAGGAGATTTCTATACCGGCGACCCTACGTGACAAAACTTTGTCCCTCCCTACATTCAAATTTCTGAAGGAGCAATTGAAATTGGAGATGGTAAAGAGAATTAGAGCGGGGTCTTTTTCGAGCGCCCGTTTTGTTTCGTACGCGTTCAAAGCGGGGTTTCTTTTGAATCTCGATCAACCATCGAACTGGAAGTGGGGGAAGCGTTTATTAGGATTCCCTACGGCCTACCAATCGGCCGGTGCGACATCGCGTAATCTAATAGCTTATTAATGAGGGGAAGCCTTCGATCGACCCCTATTTTTCTATCCTAGTGAAGTTTAAAATAATGGATGGCATCTCTCTCATTCGTTTTATTTATTGGCGGTTTATTACGCGTATCGCCGTCTTGTTCCTGCGGCCGTACGCATCGCGAAGTGGGAAGGTCGGTGGCGCGGGCGATGGCTCCTCCCACTAAATTTATAATACAATAAATGAGTGAAGCCGCGGCGTGGAACCGGCCGCGGAGATAACACGTAATGTGAGGTTATTGCGTAAAAACAAACGACAAAAAACTCGTTCGTAAGAGAGATATACGGTTTCGCGTAGTACCTTTATGATCCGAGCCCGACCTAATATACGAGCGGTAGATTCGCGCTCCATGGATTATATGAGCAATAAAGAGGATAATTTAAAATTACGTTTGCCACAATGTTGCTATTAACCATGATTGTTGAAACGTTGAGCTTAGCGCGTACGCTTTACACGATGTTACATAATATCGCTATACATTCATAGCTTTTCTGTTCTCGCTACCTCCGAAGTTTTCAGGTTACAAATGATTCAATTTAGTTTTATCGTTCGAGAGAAAAAAGACGATAGATGAAAGAAGTCGGGTAGATGAGTTGCCTTTTGAATATAAGTAACTATGGAATAAAACTTAATTTAGGGATAGCAAATTGAATTTTCAAGCGTCTACAAAATGCGGACCGTTTTAGATTTTAGGGTTAATCTGTTCAATTTGGATGTTATTTTTTTGTGGATTGTTAGAAAAAGCAGATAATCTTAACACGATTTAGATACGGTGGTGTTCGTTCAAAAGAAGGAAATGACTTTTGCTTTATATCGGTGAGCGTGTAATTACCGAGCAGTTTCTTTTTGTTTCGAGCTTCAAGTTATAAACTGCTTAAAATTAAATATATAAAAAGGACCACCCCTTTTTAGACTGTCATTCATTTAATTAAGTGCTTACCGCAGAGCTCATCAAATATCATTTTCCAATACGAAAAAAAAATGCCTTTATATTAGTGATAAAAACCTGTCATTAGTTTTGTTTAAATTAAGAATTTTCAAATTATACACGTGACAAATAACAATTTCGTACAAAAAAAATACAATAACGAAAATCAACATAGCAACACATTATGTAACTTGGGACATATCATTAAAACATTTATACCCATACCTACCTAAAGTACCAACATGATCTACGAAGTATGTGCAAGCCCCTATGGTCTGTTCGAAAAGTATCTGATAAAAGTGAAAACAAACCCTGTTTAAGCTTAATCCTTATACATTCAGTCACTAACAATAATTAGTAACAAATTCATCTAATGACTATTTCCGACATATTTTATTGTTTGAATAAAAATATTAAATTGTAATGGAAAAATCGTTCAAGAAAATTGAGTTTGCATAAATAACTTCAATTGTCAAATGATGAACATCTTATTAAAGTGATTTAAAATTAGAATTACGGATTTCAGCCGGTTTATTCTTCATAATATCTCACCGTAAGAAAACTATGGTAAAGTGAGCGTGCAATCCCTAGCATCAAGTGGAATGACAGATCACTTCAAGCTCACTTCACCTTAGTTTTCACGGTTAGATTTTTGCAGAATAGATCGGCAGCAATTAAATAATCAAATCAAAGCACTCAATTTGTAAGAGCCGCTACAAATTGGTACCCACAGGTATTTTTTCTGATCCATTTGTTTACATTTTTAGCAGATAGTTTAGGAACAGACTATACAGTTCGTTCTCTCATACCGCTATGAAGAATGCTAGAGCCCAATTACCATCGACACCAGGTGAATCGCTCCGCTTAGTCACGTAGTAGAACCGTGCCAGGTCTAGAGGCAACTATTGTGTACAAATTGAAGACAGGTTGTTCTCTTATCAGTTACGAGACTTGTACATCTTATTCTGAGTACTAAGTTGATGTGTTGTTGGAAAACCAGACGTTTTTTTTACTGTAATTGTACTCGGGGTGATTAGGTACCGAGATGACGGCTAAAGATCATATCACACGTATCAACTCGGAAAGGGATCGAGTCAATCAGTATTCTTTATATGAATCTCCCTACGTAATCGCCTCGTCTCGGGACAAGCTCACGAACCGCGGTGCGGAGCGTGGTCAACTTGCAGTTCCCGTGATTACGATTCGTCGTCCCTGCGCTTACGTGTCTCCGTATCCGAGCTTACGTCTCTTCGTCCACCCTTGCCCCTCTTACCCCTCCCGCGGCCTGCCTGCAGCACCATCAACCAGCGGTCGGCGAGCCGTAAGCGCGGCGTCGCCTAGCCGTAGCCTAGTCGACGTATCGGAGCTTCTGATCCCCTTTGGTCACGTGCTTACGTTGACGTCGAGGCGAAAGGCGATACGGTGACGATACCTTTCCGAGTTGATATGTGTGCTATGACCTTTATAGCGCAGTATGAAAGAAAAATACATGTTCACCGACCCCAATAAAATTGTGATAAGGGCAAGACAGCATTATTCTCTTGCCCTTTATGATGATTTAAGAGTACTCCAAAAAAGGAAAAAAAAATGCAACAATTTTAATACTCACCATTGTCAGGTACAAGTCCAAAATGTATGTAAAATACTCACCTACCTACCTCAGCTACATGCGGTTAGACTGGAAGCCGACCCCAACATAGTTGAGAAAAGGTTAGGCAGATGATATTGCCAGGTTAAACTACTTTGGTCATCGTGTATTGCTTCAATTAACACACTTTGCAAACGAATTAATAAGCAAAATAGTTAAATAAAAAACTTGGTCGTTTTTGCCCATGAAAAAAAACTAAAAAAAAATATTGAACATCATTTAATTACATTTTTATCTTTACCACATTAATCTTAACAAAGAAAATGGCCAGAATATTTGAATTGACTTATTGATCATTAACTCCTATTAATAATGAAGAGATAAGCTAATGGCTCAGATTATTTTACTTTTGGAACAACGCCTAACCTCAAATTAACAACATTTTAACATGACCTCATAAATGTAAATCAATTTGACACAAAAAAAATAATTCGTTGACGCTTTTGGTTCACAATTTCGATAAGAATAGAATTTTATGGATATTTTTATGTCATGTATCAATTATTACGCTACAAAATAAAATAAAAGTCGTCAATGATGGCAGATTTCATGTGAGATGAACCATTAACATCTTTCAAAATTAAAATAAACTTAATGAACGTGTAGGTTCGATAGTTATCATCATCCTTTTGTTCTTATCCCAATTTATTTGGGACGAGCTTCTGCCCGCGACTTCGTCCGCGTAAAATTTCTGGTTCCCCGATCCAGCCCGTCGCATCGCATCACCTGCCCGCGCTAACACATCGTTTTCGCTAAGCATTCTTTCTGACTTTTTATTTTTTAGCTCGACTCCTAAAGGTCGCCTGATGTTAAATAGCCTATACTTATAGCGTTCCACAAGAATTGGGCTATCAAATGCAAAAAGATTTTTCAAATCCGACTGACAGTTCCGGAGATTACCCCCTAAACAAACAAATTTTACTTCCTTATAATATTATTATAGGCTGAGACGTTGCCTGAGGTAGCAGCGCGGTGCGGGTGGGGTGTGGTGACGTGTAAGAAAGAGCTCAGTGATTCGTCAACTTGTGACAACTATCACCCCCCCCCCCCCGCACCGCGCAGCTACCTCGACGCGCAGCTACCTAAGATTAGTATAGATTGGCGTAGCATATCTTCTTCTTCCATACCTTCCTACATCTTTATCAGCCGCCATCTCAGAACCAAAACATCTTTGATGACAGTTGCCTGGGTATTATTGGTATTAAAACTTGTACGACATCTTCATATCGAAAACAAGGTTGTAATACTAGCAATATACGACATGTACTTAAATACGTAACTAATTACTAAGCCCTTATCTCCAAGATCGAAATTCGTCGAAGCGCGTCAAGTATAACAAATTTCGAGGCGATGACTCGACGATTACACGTTCCTAACACTGAGTGACGTCATGAATAATATTACATAGAAATACGTTTTACCCAGCAATACCTCATACATGTGTCCACTACGCCGTAATGGACTTGTCATGTTATGGTAATAACTAACAACCTGATAACGTCGTATATCATTTTATTAGTGCATCTTAGAACCACCAAGAATGTTTGGTAAGTATCTTATCCGAAATTTTTGATTAATGTATGGGTGAGCCTATATTGGAGCAGGCATATCCGTGATGTTTGAGATTACAATGAAATATATTGTGACCATAACGCGTATGGTGATATATATTCTTATTTTTCTTGTATTTTTTATCAATGTGAGACCGGTTCGATATCTGTGTTCTCCGCTGCCGTGCTACAACTGTCTTCATCTCGAACTGAGAATCAAAGTATAAATCCATGTATCGGCTGCTAATAGGTTCTTTGCACCATTATGGGAATGGGTGCAAGAACATTAATCATGAACGTAATGGTGGAGGAAAAATGTGTGGTCAGCTAAGAAATAGGCCACCGTGTTTTATTTGAGGATAAGGGTGCATATACGCGAGGGACAGTCGTCGACAACGTTTCGCTCGTGTGATTGAGAATGGTGCTCAAATACACGAGTGGCATATTGTCAGCGGCCCTATCGCATTTAAACGAAACATGATTATAATGTCACACTAGTAAAAATTTAAGAGATAAGGCTACATACAAGGAACAATGAAAACTTATGGGGAAGACCTTTGCCCCAGCAGTGGGACGGTAAAAGTTGAAAAAAAAAAAACATCATCTGACTAACCTTTTCCCAACTGTGTTGGGGTCGGCTTCCAGTCTAACCGGATACAGCTGAATACCAGTCATTTACAGTTGATAAAAAAATAAAAGTAAAAATATAGCCGCTATACTATAGTGGTGGACGAAAAGTTAAAACAGATTTCCATGAAATGGCATATGTAATGGAACTGTTCTAGCTTTATTTACTTCGTTAAGCAATTAGCTATCTTAGACTTGACTTTCCTGCAGAGTTAAACGAGGAAATTTTCAAAGTTTAGCTTATTTTCAGATTCTAAATCTGATAGTATTTCTTCTAGTGTCCAAAAATCTAAAATTGTTGCTTTGTTTTTATTTTATCCATACGTCTATGGCTTTTAACTTGGCCAGAGGCTAAGCATTGCTATACAACGTGGTAATGCCGCCAGTCTCTTGGGTATTATAATGTTGTATGTATTTATACTATTTTTAAGTTATATTAATATTGTATTGTATGTATTTCTACGGGCCTTGTAGCCTGAAATAAATGGATGGATGGATTACCAGTCGACAGCGATACGGATGAATTTTTCCACGCTATATTTTAGTTTGTGAATAGTTGTTAAGTTAGTATATAATTTTGTTCTTTTTATTAATTAATTAGGTATTAGTGGTTATTTACTTACCTACATATTATTATAATTCTAACTAAATAAACAGATCTGACTAACAAACATAATAAAAATCTTCCATAACAATTCTTTAATAATACCCAAGACTTATCAACCGGTGTTAATGACCTGAAATTTTTGTCTTATCAAAGAACTGGCAATAAATAGGTCAATTTATTGTTTTGACGATCGAAAATTATGTGTCGTCTCTATCGTTATTCGTGCCATGAACTATGTGATTATTCTGATAAAAATGGTTGGTCCCACCACTGATAAAGGTGCTAGATCAAAATAATGTATGTGGTAGTTAGAACAGTACTTTAGTTTTATTACGAGATAAGCTTCACTGTAATTAATATGTGTCTTGGGACGTGGGCCGTCTAAATGTATGAGATATGTGGAAGATTTAAGGTCTGGGTTTATCTAGTGAAGAAAGTTTATTAGCTTGTGTGTAGTTAGGTAGGTAGTGTGGGTAGGTACTGATATTAGTGTGAGGAAACCGGCATGTCCTAGAACCAAAATTTCGAAGACAAGTGTGAAAACTTGCGTTGGGCCTGCATGGTAAGTTACAGCCTACTCCCTCTTGAAGAGAGGAGGTCTATCTCCCAGCAGTGGGAATATTAAAGGCTGATTATGTATGTATGCATTCAAATACAGGCAAAACCCCCCTGAAAAAACAGGCAGAGGTGTAGGTACTATACAAACATTAAGCAGATGACCGAAAGTCCCATATATGGGGAGTGACTATTCCTTTCGGAGTAGGTACTAGGTACTGAGAATGACTAAACGGAAAACCACAACACTTTGCCTATCCTGGAAATAGAATTACACTTTTTTCACCTGGCCAATTTTGCCAGAATTTCGCTGCTTTCGGTTATCAATGTAGATAAACATTACTAAGCATGAATGACGCTTTAACTATTTCCACAGTTTATCTAGAATACATTTACAAAATTTAGTTTCACTCAATGCCTATACAAAAGAAGCTATTCCAAACCAAAGGTAACGGTGAAAGCATAAAAAATGACCAACAACCATAAAGCTTTCTGATGCAAATATTCGGAAAAAAGTAAATTATTACATGTCCATAAAGTAAAGAGGAACGCACCGAAACCGTTTTGTATTCCGTTTTCGAATATCTGAACGCATAATTTTAGAACATGGAATGAAGCTCTACTGAATATAAAGAGTGGGGTACCTGTTTCAATGTTTTCTAAGTGCCTACGCGTTCTGCCTTTGACAAATATGTATTGTAGACATTGTTGAATTACTGAGGAAACACAAAAGACAAAAGAGACATGTAATATGAAAGCCTTAGCTTCTTGGGCTTTTATTATACAGCCATATGAAAGAGTAAAATTTGTGACCCGGTTGGAATATTAAATCTGGGTAAGCTACATTGGCTGTATGCAGCGTGACTGTGACCAAGAAGCTGTAATTTTTTATTTACTTACTGCAATTGAAGAGATTTACGGTCCTACTAAAAAAAATTAGACGTTTTTAAACTGATTCTAAAGTAATTTTCCGTGCTTACAACATTCTTCATTAAATTTTTAGGCAGATATTTATCAATAATTTCCCTAAACTTTTTTTATACAGCTATAATTTTTATGGGTGTCAATACTCAAAAAGTCGTTAATCAAAATTATTTTATCATGTAAATGATTACCATCACCCTCTCGTTAGTGTCTTACTCATATATGCATGCTTATATTTGAATATATCCATAATAACGTTTGGCTCGCTATATTTTCTCAATATTTTCGCTTTAGTAACATGTCTAAATCATGATATTTACTGCTCAATAAATCACAAATATAACCAAAACCTGGTTAATGGCAGATTTTGTATTTCGAACTAATAATGTTCCAGTACAAAGACGCAGACCGATATTACTATTCAATCATTTTTAATTAAGAAATTTGCCATTTTGTAAAAAAATATGAATATTTTTATTAGTTTCCTGTTCGCTCATGCATACAATTTGTGCGAAAAATTATTGGAAAGAAAAATTATTATCCATTTTTGTCATTTGAAGCCTATTCAAATCAATGGAAAGAAATTAATCTATTTATAACATACGAATAGAGCACAAGGTCCGTCACCCTCAAAAGGCAATAAGAAGCGTAAAAGTATCAAAAACTGGGTTACATTACAGTTCTATTTTGGAAACTTCCCTTTTTCCAGAGATGCTCAACACACGCACGTTCAGAATTTTATAAGCGTGGAAGGAAAGATATGGTACAGAATAGACAATTGACAAGGGTAGAGGAGACATAAAGAAACTTTGATGTGAGCTATTGAAGTACAAGAAAATTCGCGACTCGTGATCTGAATTTTGCTTAGTTTGATTTGCGAATGATAGGTATCTTTTGAAGATATTCCTCGGAGAATTTACTCAGGCCAGTAGAATTTTGTATCGAAAATTAGTTTTAATGAACTGGACGGAGAGAACAAAGAATTTCTCTACCGTAATGGAAAAGTTTTAAAAGCAATTTCTAAGTTAGTAAAGATAATAATAAATTCGTAATTTCTTTCTTACTTTGATGATCACTTACATTACTTAACATAGTGATTGAAGTTGTTATTTGAGCCTCCAATTACATTAAAAAACGTTTAAGTAAAAAAAAATGTGGCACATTTTAATAAGTCAGTAAATAAAGCTGGCCAAGTGCGAGTCGGACTCGCACACGAAGGGTTCCGTACCACAAGGCAAAAACGCCGAAAAAAACACGTTTGTTGTTTTATGGGACCCCCATCAATATTTATTTTATTCTGTTTTTAGTATTTGTCGTTATAGCGGCAAAAGAAATACATCATCTGTGAAAATTTCAACTGTCTAGCTATCACGGGAGATACGGCCTGGTGACAGACAGACAGATAGGCGGACAGTGGAGTGTTAGTAATAGGGTCCCGTTTAGGTACGGAACCATAAAAAACGCTACCGTCGCGTCGCTTTGGACACGGCACACTCAATGAAAGCGGAATTTCGAAGTACTAATACTAAATAAAAATACGCACAAACTCTCGCGACAATTCATACGTTTCGATAACCATAAGCTTACTCATTCATACGCCGCTCGTATCGCAAGATAAATTGCTCTGGCACACAAATAAACGCGTTCCACGAGAGAAAAAGGAACAAAAACCCCACATAGCTATATATACGTAGACGTACTATCTATGCATCTTGAGGCATAGACGCTGTAATTTATTATATTCAGTTCGCTCCGATCCATTGAGTTCTGTGGCCGACCAGCGACCATCTTTTGTCACCCCGTCAAGAGTTCTAAACGGCCGTGTAATATGAATTAATAAGCACAAAGAATCATTATAATGCGTTTATTTGTCGCCACGAGAGAATTCCTCAAGAGGTCTTAGTTTTATTGTGAGATGTTCGTCGGTCGCCGCCTTTGTAAGTGTCCGGAACAAATTTTGGTGTATCGCGTGCGCAAGATCACGCTTGCTGAGGTGTCTTATAGCAAAGTGGATGGGGCGATGAGTACAGACACTATCTTCAACAAAGAAATATTTCATCGTCTCTGAAAGTTATTGATGTTATAAAGAATAATAAAAGACTTTAAAAAAGTAGAATAAAAGTCTTTAAAGAAGTAGAACTAGAAAGAAAAAAAAGTAGAATTGTACCATATGAACTTCTTGTTATTTAGGTTAGCATTATTTAAAATTATAAACCCACCCCCCCCTAACCCTAACCCACCAAAAACCCCCCATTGTTTTTAACCCTTCAAAAATCATTCAACCGAAACAGATACCGACCCAATTGCCAAAACTAATATAAACTCGTTCCCATTCCAGTCAGTTCAGTCCTGTTCGGGAAGTTTTGCTTACAGTTTTCCAGTTTCAAACTCTATTAACGTGTTTTGCCTCTCTGAGGTCTTACGTAGAAAATTGGCACCTGCTAGACACGTAGAGTTGTCGAATCCGACGATAATGACTTGGACAGGGAGATGAAAGGGTCGCCGAAGATCGGCAGTGACCGAAAAGATGTAGGTAAGTAATGGGCGGAGGTTATCGAACTAATCCGAATGAGCCCGAAGTCAGTCTGGTTGTTTGTTTTAAGTTATTTTATTGATAGAAATAATCATTTGTATTGCGATATGTAACTAAAATGTATGAAATCATTACATAATAATGATGAAGTTAACGAAAATTTATTCATATTCTACCAAAATCGGAAGGATTGTGTGAAAATTCGTCAATCTTTGCAATATATGGCTATTCTAAATTGAGGAGTGTTTAACAAAAGCATGGCTTTCATCATCGATGACACAAGAGGCTAATAAACTAACATTTTATGGTGCTATAAATGGAAACTGATAATTTACCAATACACAAGAAATATGCGCATCAACGTGGGCGTCTATTATATCTTTGAAATTTTCACAATGTGTTGATAGTTCTAATTAAAAGATTGCCATTTTTATATTACATACAAATCTATTGTCTGATAGTTAAAAAAAGTTATTTTATGTAACGTCAGAGAACCTTCATAATGGAGAGCCTTGGCCAGTATCTTTATACTAACTAATATTTAACGTGACGAGTTTGTTTGTTTGAACACGCTACTTTGGAAGTACCAGTCGGATTTGAAAAAATATTTTTGCATTTGTTAGCCCTATTGCTGAGGAGAGCTATAGGCTATTAAAATTTAACACATCACGCTAGGACTCTTAAGAGCCAAGCAAAAAGAAGAAAGTAAGAACGGTAAGCGAAAACGAAGCAGGTTATTTAGCGCGGGCAGGCGATGCGGCCGGGTGGATCGGGGAACAAGAAATGTTCACGCGGACGAAGTCGCGGGCAGAAGCTAGTTGTAAATAAAACTAAAACTATACCCGCTCAGGCATGAACAGTCATAGTAACTCTATGGAACTGAATGGGAAACAATAGGTTTATAAAATCATATACACACACAACGCTTATTATTAAATTTTGAGAAACTTTAATATTAGTAATGAAATGAAATGAAATGATGATGAAATGATTTTATTTTTTGTAAGTAGGTTTTAGTATTTTTTCGTATTAGTATTAGTATTCAAGTAACATAATGCTACACCATCCAAACGATAAAAAATATTCTAATACTTAATATCCTAACTTGTTGTTAAGCAGTCCAGTTTAACAACAAGTCAGGATACTAGCACAAATCACCACCTTATGTTCAAGCAATGACAAAATTTACGCCAAGCACGTTAACTTTGACGGCAAAGTCGTAACTGGTTTCAGTGCTAAAATAAAAACAATTTTATAAATAAGAACAAGAGTTAAACCTCTGCACTTTAATGGCTAGTTTTATTCTTCTTGGCTGTAACGTCTTCATTAGAAAAGCGTCATTATGACGTCATTCTACTAATTGTTCTATACGAAGACAGTTTCGAAGACTTAAATTAGTATGATTGTATTTTTGCACTACTGCAAGAAAAATACAATAATTTCAAACTAGACTGAAATAGAAAAAAAAACATAAAATAAATTGATAAAATAGAGGAAAAAGGTAAACGAACAAGACAGGGTAACTAAAAGATGACAGGGAAACAAATAGTAACCACATTGTTGAAAAAAGCATTGGTACTAAAAAAATCTTTTCAAGCGTCTGTCTGGATGTATTAGGAGATTATGACGGACAATAAAAAGCTAATTTGACAGTAGCACCAGTCACATGTGTGAAGGATAAAAATAAAGTGTTGAAGGGGGATACTTAAAACCACATGTTAGAAGGATATTTACCGTATTTTATTGTCATGTATGTACGTCACGTCATCGCTTTAGGCGGTTTTTGTCTGAAGCTAAATCCTGAAGACATATGGAACACAATTTTATTATAGGAAGAAGTTTTAAATTGAATATTACTGTATGACGAATGCAAGCATAATGGTCATGAAAATAATCACCGTAGGCCCAAGCCATGATGAAGCTGCAATTGAAATTAATCCGAAAATAATATAACAAAAGACAATGATTAATGACGGCAACGAGTTGAAAAAACTGCTCATGGTGATAGTTTTAAATAAAATAATATCGCATAATACAAAAAAAACAGTTACATGATACAAAATATATTTCTGTATTTTGTATCATGTAACTGTTTTTTTTGTCCCTAATAAATAAATAAATAAATAAATAAATATTCAACTTTCCACAATGCTGAAAAGTCTGGTAGCTATTTTTACTCCACCTTGCATTATTCTACGCGTACTGAATATCAAAACTGCAAATAAAGAACGACGTGAACTTTTCTACCAAAAACAATTTTGCAGATATTGCAACTTCCGACTTGACCCCTGACAATTCGAAACTATAAGAAACTTATACATACGCAGTGTGCATATGTATACCATCTACGTGACAGGGCGTTATATGGTTCTATATTTGGAACACCTTACTTCGATCGCCGGAGGTCAATTCGTGCTAATCTTCGCTTACGTAAGCCCCGCATTCATTCCTGTTAAGGAAATTATGATAAAATTGTTTTAATGTTGCCTTCACGAAAATAAAAGAATTGCTTCGTCACAATTTGTGACACGCAACGTATAATAGGTTGTCGCTAGTTTCTCTTTCATTTAATAATTCTTTGAAACTAAATTTTGTCCACCTTTAAAGAATATGTTTTTGGACAGACTTAAAAATGATTTGTTCGGTACGAAATGTTGTCATATTAATACAAATTTATTTATTGGTGATTGATTACATTATTAATATTAAACTCCGAGTGTTATTAATAGAAATAATAATAATTTAAAAAATATTCGTTCTGTAGTAAAAAGTTTACTGCGGATTGTATTAAAAATCCAAAACAAGTTCATAATAATTTGCCTTTAGTGTCCCCACTGCTGGAACACAGGCCTCCTCTCGTTGAGTGAGAGTGGGCCATAATCCTCCACGCGGACCCAGTGCGGGTTGGTACCTATAATGTGTCATGTCTTCGAATTTTTGGTTATATGACATGCCGGCTTCCTCACGATGTTTCAAAATAAGTTAGCTGGTAAATAATAATGCTGCCGCAGAAGCTATAATGAACAATAGCATTCATTATATTAGTTTATATATAGCATGTATTAGTTTCTTAGACGTGGGTGGTTGAACGATCTTCACTTGAAGCGCTTTTCTTATTTTAGGGTAATTTTAATTGCTCATCGATCACTTTTAAGTCGTTATAAAGCCAGAAGTTAGGAAGACAGGATACATTTTTATTAAAGCTAAGTAAACAAAGGTTCTATTTCTAGCGTTACATAATGGTTAAGTTCATCATCGAAAGACAACAGACTCTTAAATTGTTGATATAATTTTGGTGTATACAGAACGGGGTGAATTCAGAGAAACGAACAGTCCATGAACTCTATAGAAGGTTATTTCCAAGTTCATTCAAACAACCTTGGAATAAATTGGAGAATTACGGAGGTGTTACAATGAAGAATAACCCTTTCAATAAGTAACAAGATTACAAAGTAAATAACCACGAAACGCTTTTAGACGTAGTTAGCATTAGTAAGAGTAAATTTTAGAACAGTATTGATCTGCCAATTAACTTCGCATTAGTAAGCTTAGCAGACCCGCGACTACTCTCGCTAAGCTGTCCCTACGGTTTTGGTGGAACCGGCCGTCAAGATAAACTCGTAAATGATAAGAACCTTCATAAATATTCTTAATTAGTCAAAATATAAGCTGATTACTGTTGTGCTTAATTAAAAGTTATGGTCTTCGTGTTTTTGTATGGTCTAGAAATTAAAAATTAGCATTTAAATGCGATGATGCTTGGAATAGTGGCTCGTTTTATGTCCCTTGTGATCGGCTCCAAGCTTTTGTCTTATGTGAATACTAACTTCTGCCCGCGACTTCGTCCGCGTGTTTGTTGTCTTAACATAAAATATATCCTGCGACACTCGACATTACTGTAGCTTCCCATTAGTTAAATAATTTTCGGAATCGGATCAGTACTTCCGTAGATTACCCCCTACATACAAACTCAAATAGATTAAGGATACAAAACTCTAAAGGAGAATGGCCATGTTCATCAGGTACCTAAAATTTTCTCACACTTCTTTTTTATTACTGTTGGAACCTTCCAATAATCTCTTTTCTATCAAGCAATGAAATTTAGAATATAATTTTTCTCATCGCGTTCCGAATTTGTTTGAATTACGGGCAGTGTATCCGCGGGAACTGCCGGTAGGTACTTATTATTTTATGGACACTTGATTTTCATTAGCAGTACAAAAACAAGTTTTTAATGTACATCCTCAGTAATATTCTACTAAAACGAACAGATCTGACTGACGTATTAACATTTATATGGAAATATAATTTCGGTATCGTGATAGTATAATTGAATGATGATTAAGTCTATTGCTTGTTTTACGATATCAGCTTCCGTAAGACGAGAAAAACCATTTACATCATTATCGTGTTCGCTAGTAATGTCAAATCACCAATCAAAGCATGGAGATTTACGAACGCATTCCAATCAAACTAACGAACCGAGATTTAATTAAAAAAACGTATCGTCTGAACTAGACGTTAACCAAAAGAAATTTACGACACCGCTAAAACAGAGAGCCCGGTATAAATTTAACTCATTTCTAATAAGAAAATTATGTAAAACGATCCTATTATAATTAATAATTCAGTTCGAAACGAGGAATACATTAACGATATCTAAACCAGTGATGACGCTTCTTTTTTTAAACAAACTAATACAGTCGAGCTGGGAACTTTAAAAGTAATGTTGATTGGAACAACAATTAATGTATGTTCTAACTAATTTCGGGTATATTAATAAAGTTGAATGTTTTATAGTTAAGGTTTGAGTACAGCAACAAATGAGCTTTAATATTTTAAATAAATCGTGATAGTACGTGGATGTGACAGCAAATTTATAAATTGGTCACAAGATTAATGGGCTGAGAGTGACATAATAAAATGTTGGTTTAACTTGAATTAATGTATGTAGGTACTACGGAATACTGAAACAGGAATCCAAGCTAGAGGATAGATTTATGTCGTATGTATTGTTTAACTTGTATTTTCATTAATATCTCCTTGGAGAACACTTCGTATTTTGTTCTCTTATTCACTGGTGTATCAAAGAGATGTGTGTGAATTGTTCACAACCAATAAAAGTCGACCTTTTTGCAATCATATCATTTGCATCTGCCATTAACGTATCGTTGAAATGACGTTTCTAAGTAATTAATTTATATCCGGGAGTGAAATGAAACAATCAAAATTAACTGTTAACACTTCGCACACATTCAGATTTTGTATCAAAAGTTAATTCTAAGGGTGATACACATCTGATTTACGAGTTAATTACGGGACTCCTTTTTAATGAAAACGTAAATTCAACATTTTATGTTGAACATTATTATGTACGATTCTTTTGTTTAGGGCTAAAAGGGTTCATCACATTGTTTGTGAAAAATATTGCTCCAACACATTGACTTATTTTCGCTGAGCTTTTACATTGTAAAAAGGGCAGTGAAAAATTAAAAAATATCACTTCTTTTTTACGCGCTAACAATGTCGAGAAAGAAAGTGGTTTAACAAAAAAATCCCGTCAAAAGCTCCCTGACGGTCGCCATCTTGGATCACCGACCGTTATGCGCGCGCGCATTTGTTTGCGTCCAGGTGTAGCGCTGACAAAACAATCGGCTCTCGAGCGAGAAAGGGGCGGAGGGGCCATTCATAAATTTTTATAAAATTCACCAAAATAAAAAGCGAAACTTATAAAAAAAGTCGAATGTTCAACCAGAGGTGGCGTCGAATCGATAGCTGGGTAATATTTCATAATATTAACTACTTAGGGATGTGAAGAATGGGTGGGGTTACAAAAATTATAATTGATTTGGCCTATTGAATTGGCTTCTTTATTTTGATCCTCCTTCTTATAAAATTTTACAACAATATCTTTAGGTTCATGTTATTAGAAAACTTATGGACTGCCAAGTGCTTAAAATAAATCAGACGCTATATTTTTTTACATCGGTATCTCATATTTTACCGAACCGAACCTTAATCATTTATGGACATCATTAACATATTAAGTGTTTTGAAGGCGTTAGATAGAGTTCAAACTTTTTCGTAAAATACATAGGTATTGAAAAGAATATAACTACATTAAGTTCCTTGTAGGTATCGTCCACGTTAGTGTACTAGCCTAGCAGTCCATAATTTGAAATAGAATGATGAGATGATAGTACGCAAAAAATGTGCAGCCACCTATCATAATACCGCGCCACTGGGTACTTATTGTTACATGTTTTCATAAGCCTTGAGCACCGCCTTGTCGGGTCGAAGATCTTAACGCACCGTCACACTTGAAAGCAAATAATTAGGTGTATATTCTACAATTTGCCAAAGATCTCCATTGTGTTCTTTGTCCTATAAGTGGATTCTGTTAGCTACAAAGGGCCAGCCGCATGACACCGCTACCTCGAAACTTTGTACGTGTGTGTATAATGTTATTATTTGGAGCCGCATCTGTCACAAAGGCCGTTGCGTCCGTAATTTTACAGTTTAATCAGCGTTAAATGCTCACAGAGTTACCGCATTTCGAAAGGAGAAAAAAATATATGAAAGACTCCGCAGTCTCGGGGACCGTACAGTAAAGAATTTCGAGTCCATAAATCATTTGAGATGTCGATGACGTTGGCAATAAAATAAAACGTCTGCAATAACTATTCATGAAGCTTAGTGGCCACAAAATGTAACAAAGACTTGCATAAAAATCGTAACTGGTAGATTGATGAAATCGGTGAAATAGTGGAGTGTCAATAAAATTTTGTATCAGGCGTTGGTTTTTTTTTTACAAATAAAAAATAAAAATGCGGCACGCTTGCATGTGGCAGTTCCCTAATTACAGCACTCACGAAACATTTTATTGACTTCAAAAGTGTTTTATGTAAATTCAAACAAATCGCAACATATTGTAACTCTGTGAGAAAATTGACAAATCACTATATTATACAAAACTGAATAACAAGTCTCACAATATAATAACATGAATATCATTATACGTTTCCGTATATCAAACAAACTGGATTATGGAAGCCAACGGCAATTATAATGATGGATCTAAACACTGAGCTTCAAAGGATGTGGAAGATATCACGTAGCTCTTTATAGAAATAATATTACATGACAAAATGAACGTTCATTCAGTAAAAGATATGTCATCTATTATGTCTCATTGTGTAGTGACCACTTAGCGTGGAGAGGAAATAATTTATTCAAAGTATACTACGTTCTATCTACTTATTGGACCCCTAGAGGGACTTGTGTCTTTGAGAAAGTGACGCTTTATTGTCCGGTGGTAGAAAATAAAAGGATGCACCTAAAATAATGGTCCAATGGGAATAATTTATCTTAGATAACGATTTGTGGTGAACGAAAATTAAAATGAATCGATTCTCACACAAGTTCATAAATTTCAATTGAGGAAAATACTTTATTAAAGCGATTGCTTCTGAAAATCACAATTTATTAGGGAATACCTTGAAGACCATGTTTATGATTATTACCTGAATGTAAAAAAAAACTGCCAAAGTAAAATAACTTCACATAGCGTGGCAAACTGGTTTCCTTTCATAATCCCTTATTTCCTATCACTAATAGATTTGTTACAACTTCTTTATTAGTAATACGAATCAATTAACGGCTCACTGTGTGGTAGCCAAAATTAATTAGCCTACTTCCCTGGTACGGTTCACAAAAACAGCAGATGCGAGATCAGCGAGTATACAAGCTGCATTATTAGTTGTTCAGTAATGTTTAAGTTTTTTTGTTGTTTTGCTAACCACCCGCACCAAAACACCATCTGTGTTCGGCCACGGTTCACTGTAATGATACATACGGACAAAATGATGATACAATGTGTTGATGGATTGTATTGTAATTATGCTTTGGTGGCTAGTGAGAATATTCTATAGGTCTCTCTAATCATGAAAGTATCACAAACATTAGGATCTTTAGTGGTAAACATGTCGAACGGGATCAACAATTTAGTAGATAGTTATTCATGTCAATAGACACTAAAGTGAATATACCTGTAAGAATTTGAATACCACTCTAATATAGCCTTTTATATTAAAACATGAAGGAATAAAAACAAAAGCTCAAGCGTAACAAAAAGGAACGTTAAACGTGAAAGCAATATGTAAGTACGCCGAGTTTAACTTAATTATAACACTCTTGTCTATAGAACCCGACGTGATTGTACATATGACTGTATGGGAAGGGAAAGATTTATTGCGATCTTGCCGACTCGGTTAGTAAGTGTTGCCTGACTTTTTGTTTCATTCCCTCCACGCTTAATCACTGGATGATCTCGAGCTAATGTGTTTTCGGTATCGACTGTAGTCGGCTTAATAATTGCATCAAATTTATTTTCTTCTTCTTATTTGTGGCCAGCAAAAACTTTAACATCGACAAAGCTGAAGTTTAGTAAGTATATTGGATAAAATATATGGTTTCTCTACAGTATTTTTTTTAAAGTCAGTTCTATTATAATTTATCATTGAAACACCAATTACTTACAAAATGAATGATACTAATTAAAAGTAAGATAGCCAGAACTGGTTTTCAAAACATAATATTTATCATGGAAACTATAACAAGACGCTCCAAGTTTTTATTTAGAATTTGAAGTTGTATTAACTGGGAGCAATAAATTTGTTTTAATTGATTACCGTTAATTCACAAAGAAACAGACCGCCTCCAGTCTTTAATTACATTTATGATGATTACAATTCGTTTAAAACTGTTTTGCTTCGCGTGGCTATCTGAGAATGTAACTTATCTACCTGCTTTCGATAACCAGCAAAATCATTAATAACATTAAAGACAAATGATTTTTCCCTTTGAAAGTGTACCTAACAATTTTTCAGGGAATAAAAATTTAAACTTGAACAATGCGTCGATATAAGTAAATGTAATAAATTGGATTACTTTCGTATCGCAATACGATTTTATTGGAAACGAAACATAATACGAAAGCCTTTTAAAATCCACTCGTTTCGAACTATGTATCGATTTGTACATACAATTACTTACAATGACTTGTGCTATAGCAAATGATAATGATACTCGTAGAGTAAAAGAACGCCCCTAACTAGGTGTTACAAAATTAGTAGCAAAACGTTAACAAACCAACTATTTATATCCACAGGATGCATAAACAATAACACGACACTTTCTAATGAGTAATAAAAATTTGTAAATAGCTGCCATAGTTCATACTAATAAAAACCCTATTCCATAAATCATGGAGCTTGACAAAATGATATTTAATGTCCCTCCATTCTATCACGTGTGAGAGTTTCGTCATTACCGAAAAACTCATTTAGGGACAAACCCCCTTAAGGAATCCATTCATAATTTTAAGGACACGCTTTTTTCAACGCTGCTCTATCATCAATCTGTTGGTCTTAAGCACTACTTATTTCCTTGTTATTTCTTTCGTCCTGCTCTTTAGAAGCACGTAGAGGGTAACAAATAGAGAATGTATTATCTATTTTGTCTTACCAGTGACAATAATTAATGACTGGATTTAAACGCTTCCTCACGCCCGTGACATTAACATAAATAGAATGATCTTCGTTTGCTCGTTCAGCCCCTTTGATTCCAGTATTTTTAGCTTTGCAGCATCAGGTTTTGTATATTAATTTGTTGGCTGTAGATAGATTGGTGATTTCAGTACTTTGATGTTTTGCGTTATAAGGTGGCTGGTGATTGTCGGCATATGGGCTTTACAGCGTGTTGGACAGTGTTTAATTTGTTAAGTGAGGGTTCTGTTCAGTTTAATAGCTTAAGCTTGGTTATTATCACATAATTACGTCTGCAGTTCGGCCCCCTACTGTTTGTTTGATCTCGATCGATGCTTGCAATTTATTCACTGGATCTACAAATACACACATAATAAGTCTTTACTGCTGGGACACAGGGCTCCTCTCGGTGAGAGGAAGTGGGCCGTAATCCACCACGCGAGCCCAGTACGGGTTGGTAGATGTCACATGTCTTGGATTTTTTGTAGAAATACAAATACTTATTACGTTCTACAAATACTTGCGTCCGTGAAATATCCAACCAGATTAACTGTGCAGTTTTCATTAGATTAGCCTTTCTCTGTTTCGTAATTTCTTACAACAGCAAGTTTTACTTTGAAACTATTAACAAAGGGTTTTCTGTTATGATAATGTATACTTCTTTGAAATTTATCATTTGCAACTACCACTTCAGTATAACAAAGACATCCAGATTTATTTACTGTGTCAAATATGATCGTAAAGTGAACGATTAATGGAGATAGCATTGGAAAGGAGGTTGACAAAGAAACAATAGTGTTTACGAGTTAAGAACGACAGGCTGGTCTGAGTGTAAGTGAATTATAACAATCAGCTGCTCTTTGTAAAAAGACAGCTCTGTTGTGTACTTTATTGGCTTTCGCAAGTTTTGTTTTAATAGAAATGTCATTGATTTTCTCCTATAATTTTACGTTGCGATTTGTTTGATTTTTTATATGTAACAATTTTCATGAGAACTACCTTCTTTCACCCGCGTGTATTTAGGAAAATATTCCACGGTGTGAATTCAGGTTATAAACGGTGTTCCAAATTTCATTCAAACCCGTTCAGCTCTTTTTGCGCCAATCAGGAACATAGATGCAGACAAACTGACAAAAATTATTCGTTACTAGTAGGTATAGATTCTATGCTCTGCCTTAACGAAGATAACTTTAACCGGAGAAATATTAATTCGGCCTGTTTTTAAATAAATGTTTTAATGGTAAATCATTTTATATTGATTATGGTCATCAAAATCATAACAATGTAAAAGGGTAATGCAAAAAATGCAACATATAACAGCCTCCCCACCGGGCGGCGACCCATCAGGCGCAGGACCAACGGCTTAAACCGCAAACTTCCAAACTCCGGATTGTTACTAAGAAATTCCTAATGGAAAACCCAAAAACATTTTGTCCGACCCGGGAATCGAACCCAGGACCACACGCTCAGCAGTCGCGGTTGCAACCACGAGACCAACGGGGCAGTCAACAGATACAAGGTACGCAACTCCAAACAACAAATCAGATTACCAATACGTAGACAAAACAAACACTGAACTCGCCAATAAATTGTATTGTAACAAAACTATTAGTGTTCGAGAAATTGGCTTCTAATTTCTCGCGCTGATTCCGTCGCATTGGATTTATTTAAATGAATTTATCGTGCGGCGGTCGCCATTATTGTTAAGTCAGTAATAAGCTCACTCATTTTATTGGTTTGTATACGATAATTAGTTCCGATAATGTATTGGTTTTATATTTCCCATGATATTTAAAGCTTTAGTTAATTTTTGCGAATGGACTTCTGAATAAAATTGTCGAATTAAATAATAATATGGCACTTAAAGCGAATTTTTGGTAACATTTATTTAACTGATGCAAATACATATTTATGCTGTTTAATAGGCAATCTTTTAACATGATTATCATTAAAATTATTTTACCTACCGAAATCATTTGCATTTAAAAACTCCTTTTATATTTAAACCTGTACTAACCGCCCGCGTTGTATGTCGATAACAAACGAATGCATAAGGTTCAAATTTGATTGGGAAATTTAGATAGTTTCGGGTAGCTTGATGGCTGGTGTCTGTACATACTTAAATAGAAAATAAATATAATATTTACAAATTAATTATTGTAATTAGTTACAGTTAGCTGTGCTGTTTACGTGTAACAATATTACAGAGATAATAAAGGTATGCAACAGTGAAATCACATGAAAACATGCTGCTAACGTTCACAGAACCACTAATTAGGGAAACTAGACATCACGGTACACAGATCTTTATCCAGGAGTTCACAATAAAACTAACAAGTCTCTCATATTTTACGAGATACGAGATCGCACAACGATTGCCCTAACCGTTATTTTAGCATCCTCTATACAGGGCTGCTATCATAAAATACAGTATGACTAATTAGGAAATAAAGTAACAACAAATTGTTCTAGAAACCGATCCAGTTAGAAGAAATTTAAAAAGTCACCCTATTTTAAATTACGGAACAGTTAGTTGCTTTGGTCTAATTAATTCGGATGTGTCAAAATTTCTGGACGATGAAACGTATAAAGCGTCTTATAGTTTTCACACTGTACTTACTTGCAATGTGAAAATAGCAGAAGTTATTCGTAAGAAATTAATAAGAAAGGAGTGTGATACAAACAACCCTGATACACGACTGTATGGTAAAGCTAACTGCCTGGATGTACATTGTGGGTCTACGTGATTCTTGTTGATTGTGTAGATAATTTGACTGGAAACATATACATGCGTGGTCTTGAAGTAACGCCCTGGCGCCAAGTGATTACAGTGATTTTGAAGAAAGCCTTCGTTATTTCGAGGACTGACACGCCTATTGGAATTATGTTGGTGATAATTCAATTCAATATGCAGTTGAACTTGCATTACAAAATCGTTTGGCAATTTAAGCGATGTGTAATATGTCCCGATATGAATATAATATATTATAACACTAATGTCCGAAGTCATGTATTGTTAAAATCCTATGGTAATATCATTCTCCTGCCGTTATCCAAATTTTAATTTATTTGGTGTCGGCGCAACATGTCTTTTTCTTCTATACTTCTTTCTATATTAGTCATCATCTCGGTAGTCACGCCCTTTCTAACCATATCATCATTCACACAGTCCTTCGACATTCATACTCAAACTTTCCTCACGACATTTTCCTCGTCATTACTCTATATCACAATACCCGTACCTTGACAATCAATTTCCACACAACTTTGCAGTTACCGGTGCCACTTTCAGACTATATGTACTCATTTCTTGTTCTATACATTCGAGGAACCTTATGCCTCGGCCACGAAAATAATGCCACGCTTGAGGCGTCAATACGCTACAAGCGTCATTTCTAAGCGTCAAAAGCAAGGCCACGAAATTCAAATATTCGCCTGTAGCGTGTACGTCGGTGGGGGAATGCATTAGCTACAGCCGGCGACCGCTACCGCCGGGTACCGCTTCTATCGGAGCACGTGGAGTGACTGTTTCGTGCACACTGTGGAATTTTCTCATACAATTGTTTTCGACGCTCATAAAAAACGCCCGTCGGATCATCCAACGCTCGTGCAAATCCGCTCGTAGCAAATTTCGCTGCTGCTTGCAGCGCTACTTTGTGGCCTTGTAGATAATTGACTATACATTTGTTTTTGACGCTCGACGCTCACGCTTGCAGCGCAAGGCGAATTCGCTTGGAGCGTCGGATTTCGTGGCCCTCGGGTTAGGATAATAATAATCATCAAACGTAAAGCAAAGATAAAACTAAAATAATGCTATGTACAGAGGCCAGCACATCAAGCTACTACAATCTGTCAAATTTCTTTAATAGATTTTCAACTTTATCGTTAAAGCTTTAAAGGTTCAAAGTTGATTGGGAAAATTTGACAGTTTCGGGTAGCTTGATGTGCTGGCGTCTGTACATTAGGTTATTATTTATTTATTTATTAAAACTTTATGCACAAGTAAAAGAAATACTGTACAAAGGCGGACTTAATGCCTGAGGCATTTTCTACCAGGCAACCTTAGGGTGATGCAGAGACAAAACATGGCAGGTGCAACATACGGGATAAATAGCCAGGAAATTACTATCAAATACAAGAATAAATACTAATACATAGATAGATACATACATACATACATATATATAAACAAAATGAACTGTGAGGAGAAAAAAATTATCGGTAGAGGAGAAAACGAAACCAGCAAATCAGCGCTGAGATGCTGCGGCCAACTTTTGACGGATATGTTATATTATCCTAGTAAACCAAAAAAAGCTCGTTGAACTTCATGATTAACTCATCTCAAACAAAAAAATCGTGAGTGGTAAGATACCTACATATTCCATATAATTTGTAACATTTTTGCATTCAACTTCGTCGTGATTATCTCACGTTCTCGTGTTGTTCACACGTCAGGTCCGAGTAACGGCATGGTTTTTTTTTGTCCAACTAAAATACTGTGTATTGCTGTTTGCACGCTCCTGAGTTTATTTTAGTCTGTTGTTATTATTTATTTTATTGTTGAAAAATATATTGTATTTCGCTTAGTTATAACAATGAATTTCGTCATAAAAACAAAACTTTTCACCATAATCATTTAGGAAAAATTGCTAATGATTTCCGCAAGAATAATATTGGTAACATTTTTTTTTCTTATACGTAACTGGCAAAGTGTGATTGTACTCACGTACTACAACTTCGCCTAACCTTTCGGGCAATATGTGTTATGTTTTTATGTGTATAATGTTTTCTTCTGTAGAACTTTACTAACTTTTAAATGCAGGATCATTTAGTTAAATCACTGTATACTTATTTAAATAAAATATAACAATCACCAATGCAGCTGATGTTACTAAAAACAATATTTAAAATATACCTATACATTCTTCAATAAATTACGAAGTCGTTATCAATAGTTTTAAACGTTTATCAATGAATGACCGGACCTATTTTAAAATGTTAACGATGTTTTACATCCTCATTCGTTTTATTAATCAGTAAGTTTTTGGCATGTTTAAACTTAATGGCCTAGAGATACATATGTAGACAGGTAGTAATTAATGCCTATTAATGATTATTAAAAATACATTAATTTTCTTAGGAAATGGTCTTGATATGACATGATTAAATGGAGCGCGTTTTATTGAGGTAGTTAGATTTTTTGCATAATTTTGTCACCTAACTGGTTGGTTTGGTCCATTTTTGTTAGTAAAACTCGCCTAATTTTGTTTGTCGCGTCTAAAGATATCTCTATGAAAAATCCACGTTTACCTACTTTTAAACGCAGAGTAGCGATGGAAGCATTAAGTCCGCCTTTGTACAGTATTTCTTTTACTTGTGCATAAAGTTTTAATAAATAAATAAGCTTCAGATAGTCTTGCATTTATATAGCAGTGGGAACATTATATGATTATGCTAAACTATTGCATCCATAACCTGACATCGCTGATATCGGTAAAGGAAAACATCGCGAGAAATCCTGGACGTATAAATAATTAATATTAGTCTGAAATCGCAAGGGGGGTAGTGATCAATGCTCATACCTTCTCTGTATGAGAAGATGCTATAGAAGCATGAGGAACCCCTGTTCCTCAAAGAGTGTAAGGGTGTAAAGTTCACTTGATTCATGTCGGGCCGTTGTATCTATGCTTGTTGCGCGGTATCGCTGGCTGGCTGGCGCTCTGCTTGCGAGATGCAGGATTTTGCGTGACGTCAGTATGACGCGTTGTTCGCATGTGGCGTTGTAGATACCGCTACAAGGCCTTTACCCTTCAGTGGAACAATAATAAGCTGGTCATCATCTGCTTAGCCTTTTCCTATATTGGGGTCGGCTTCCATTCTAACCAGATGCAGCTGAATACCAGTATTACATGGAGCTGTCTATCTGACATCCACAACCTAGTTACTGGGTAATACTTACCCCTTGGTAAAACTGGTTGTCAGACTTTCGGGCTTCTGACGACCCGTACCGACTGTCAGAGATCCAAGAATGACAGTCGGACCAACTGCTTAACGTGCTTACGAGGCACGAGGGTCTTGGTATATAAAGATGGTCACATCCACGGACCGACCGCGGCAAGCTTGGATTAACTTGATCCATTGGTGTGCGGCTGTGATTACTTAGCCACGAGCCCCAGAATAATAGGGCTAGTAATATTATTATTATTCATATATAGCATATAGAAACTCCTTACATCAATAATTATAATAATCACCACCCCACCCACATACCTAGGCCAGTATCAGATGATCAGAAAAACAGAATAAGGGGACAATTGAGTTTCTTTCCATAACTTTCGCGTACGACTTCGCTCGTATCGATACGTTGTTTCTGCGAATCAGCAAATGGTCCGAACGATACGTGAGTCTGATTATATCGAGGCGATTGGACCGTGAACTGATCTAGATCTTGACCTGGCGATGCTCGGATTTGTTTATTAATTTAATTTGTGTTTCAAAAATAATATCAATTCATATATTTACTATTCATTTTATAATTATAATGCATTCGCGATTTATTTGCCAAAAATGTAAACAAATATAAGTTTATGGAAAAATAATTTTAATTCCTACACAGTAAAGTGCAGTTTACGCTACAACTTCATAATAACATAAATTTGTATAGATTTTAAATTTAGTTATTTTAAGTAAAGGATTTGGCTGTTCATTTAAATTATTGTCACATAACATCACGCCTTTTTTCTTGAAGTGTTAGGCAGAGAGTGTACCTTAGTACCCCCACATTTCGCTAGTTATACCTATGTAAAGGAATCAAAATAATCGAAAATTATGCGTCATTTTGTGAAATAAAGTCTAAAGCATCAGCACTTTAGTTACCCAAAATTTCATACTAGACTATGTAGGGTAGACTGACACAGATTGTTCGATATTAGCATAATTATCTTAAGCCAGTTGAAATATCTAAAAACAGTTGTTTACATATGAATATTTACAAACATAAAACCGTATAAAAGATAAATAACAACCACAACAGGCTGAATTCCGTAAAAAACAAACTTAAAAACCTCGTAACTTTTTATAGTTGGCAATTTTATGTATAAAGTCGAAGACGGTTCTTTTATTTATTAGTATACATATTTGTATCCTGTTTTCTACGCTTATAGATTCTATCTTTTAGATTCGAAGTAAATTATTAGTTTTATATCACGAAACTAGGGTAACATTAAACGTGACGAAATGTGGAAGCGTAGCTGATCATAAGTCTTGTTCCCAATTACTTTCCATGTTGCTGTGATTGTGGAAGAAAATTCAAATGGTGGAGATGGTATGCCTACATAGTTTTTATTTTATACTAGCTTTTGCCCGCAACTTCTGCGTGGACCATTTACCGGGATAAATGTTTCCTATGTGTGCCAAATTTCATCCAAATCCGTTCAGCCGTTTTTGTGTGACAAACATTCAAACACAAACTTTCACATTTATAATGTTAGTAGGATTACCTACTCAAATATTAGTTTTCAATTCAGCCATCAACAGAATTGGCTTAAGTTAGTAAATTTAAAACATCATTTACCATCACACTCGTCACCATGTATTTTACCTTTTTTAAGAAACCGAATTTTGCGTGCAAATATTTTTTTTTATAGTATTAAGTCCTTACATTATGAAATTGGCGTTTTGTCGAACTGGCCACTTTGATCTCAAATATCTGGCGTTTGGCTAGGAATTCCAAATTCAAAATTTTAAAGACCAATGGCGAGGAAATTGTTGATGGAATTATTGAGCGTCTACAAGAACTTAACTGTCACTAATGAGACACAATAAATGTAATATTTTCTTTAATAATATTAAAGTTATAATAAAAAGTTTGTATGTTTAGATGTTTTCTACTCAATCATGGAAAAACGGCTGAACAGATTTGGATGAAATTTGGCACATGGGTATACCATGACTTAGATTATAACATAGGATACTGTTTATCCCGATAGTCCCACGGGATTGAGACTTGTACGGGCGAAACCGCGGGGAGCGCGGGCGCAGCAGGTAAAGCTTAAAAATCAAATGAAGGAAAGCTTCCTGGCATGCAGTAGTACATAAAATTGTAACAAGAAAATACTTTGAAATTAATGTATAATCTATACCTACATACAATAAAAATACCTGAGAATATTTGAAATCTGAGATAATAATTTATACGATTTTATTATTCTTGCTTTTAATAGTACCTATGTTACTTGTTTTATCCAAGATAATAATTTTGTTTGAAATGTATTGTTTTGTCTAAAAGGGTAATAACAAAATTACCTGAAATCAGGACCGACGCGCTTAATATTAAGCGCAGCCCCAAGGGAGGATACACAAAATATACCATTTTGTTTTTCATAGCCGCAGGACCAACGCTCCAAAGTCCAATTATTAAATTCTTAGCCGAATATCATGCATCAGAGAATGTCCACCAAACAATAGCGAGGTAAGAAATATGAATCATAAGAATTGAGTTGTATACCATACTGATATTAAAAGGCTTTTTCTCGTACATAATTCAGGCGGCCACTTCATTATTAATTAATAAAAACATATTTATGAATTATTTATTACACAGATCCGATCTCGGAGGGAATTCTACGCATTGTTATGTATTAATTTATTGATCTCTTTAGACGTCATAAATACTGATTTTAGATTAAGCATTCAAATGAAATTTGTAACGATTCAAAGAATTAGAGTTTGATTAGAGTTATGTTAATTTATTTCTCCGAGTGCCCACTTAGTATTTAGAGAGAACGCCAAGCGGTTGGTCGGCTCTTCACGTGACGAGAGGACTAGCCTATTTTTTGGCCAAAGAATCAGCATTGCCAAACAACGAGGCAATGCTGCCAGCCTTTTGGGCACGTCTCCTATTGACAGCGATGCGGCCGAATTTTTTGATGCCCTTTGATTTTATTTCCCCTCCATTTTATATACTTATACATATTATTATTATTTAAAGATTGTTAATTTTTAAAATATGTAAATTTAAATGAGTATATAAAAAAAAATATTTCTTAATTAATGGCGAAATTAGATTAAATACCTACATGAATGTAATATGAGCAACACAGGTCGAGATGTTTATTAAATTTTATAATTTAATAAGCATCTCGACCTGTGTTGCTCATATTTTATTAAAGACTATTATAATAATGCTAATCACATCGCATGTATTAACTTAACAACCAAATTCGATACAATAATGAATGTAAATCGGCTCAAATGTCGAAATTCAGCCAATTTACATAATAGGAGGTGAAATATTTGAAATATTTAAATAATTAAATATTCGTTTTATTAAAATCTAATTTGAATATTTTGTCCTGGAGCAAACAATTATGAATAAAATCTCATTCGTATTTTGTGAACGGTTTTTTGATATCTTTTTGCATTCCAATTGATTGATTCGGTGCATGGATCTTTATAAAGTGACCACAATAGAAAAAGAGCCAATATATTGCAAAAGTCCGTGATGAGATTTTAAACAATATGTTCCAGAATTGACGCACATTACCAAACACCCCAATTAGAATATTATGTATAAAACATCGTTTATTTATTAATTAGTTATACTGATTGTGGGAGTAAATTGTGGTTACATTACAGAACTACGCACGCACACAGTTGCACACATAGAAGTGTCTAGCGTAGTAATTACTTCCTCCATTTTGGTTTGTTTTGACTGTACAGCGGAAATGTGACTGAGATTTACGCAGTTTTAATTATTTTTGGGATAAAAAATTACTTGTGTTAAAAATGTCAGAAATCGATTTAGTAAACGATTCTGATCAAACTACTTTTTATGTGCATCAATTCAGTTACACCATTGTATAAGGTAAAATAAAATACTCACGCTCACCAAGAATAAATAGATGGTAGGTAAAGGCGTAAAGGTAGAAACCACAAAGTTCTTTCCTCTGAGTCTACACTACAATGTCGAACTTTTTCTTATCCGCAACATTGAGTGGAGTAGACAAACATACACTCACACTTTCTTGAAAGAAATCAAGCAGAAATGAAACAGGTGTTGAATCGAACTAAAAACTTAATTCCATACACTCAGCTGACGCACTATGTAAGTTGAAGTGACAAACTAAAACTCTATACAGATATTCCACAACATTTTTTGCTGGCGTGTGATGGATGATAAATTACACCGCGACTCAGCTTGAATGCAAATCTCTCGAAGTGGGTCACCCTGTAGATATTATTTTTCACATCCAACCACAACTGGAGGACCTTGTCTCAAATGATTGATCTCTTACTGTACCGTGACATTTTTACGATTCAACGTTGTAATAGAAATTTTTACCACTCTTGGAGTGGTTCTTTGTAGTTTTGAATACATTGTACTTGGGCTTACTTATTCCTATTGAATGTTGAACAGTTCCGGTCAATGATAGATGGAATTGTCTGTTTAAGTAGTGTCAGAAAATAATTCTGAATTGATGCAACATTCTTAGGACAACTTATTGTGATCTGTCTCATCCCATTCAACTACCTATTACATATTTGACAGTTGTTATTTATGCACGTGTTTTACCACCTACTGATCAAAATATAAAATTCATTTGGATAAATGAGATATTCAAATTAAATTCCAACTTACAGGTACTTCGGGCTTCTTATAGGTATTATGGATTAATTTTATTAATAGTATATGCCGTTATTTTCGACATAATGCTCATGTAGGCTGATGACGGCAGTAACCTGTACGAGTATATCACTATTTACCTTTAATGTAACATGAACAACGCAGCCAGTAATTTTGCTAAAAGGTACTTTACTCGGAAACAACATATTATTATATTATTTAGAGAATGCAGAAAATCTGAAGGGAAGCTTGAAAAAAAAATAAAGAGCCAACTAATAAAGCTCTCAGCGCAATTATTGGAGTTTATCCGCACGGGATACCACTTCCCTTGTACCAATCACGCCATTAGTTTGCTAAATTGTACGCTATAAAATGCAAAAAACTTCGGATTCCAAGTTTCAAGTTAAAGTTCTGTAATCATCACTGCAGATTCCAAAGTTGTTTTTAATACGTAGCGCCTCAGGCATGCAGTTTCGAAGGTTCGTATTGAAATGTGAAAGAAAGAACATCGAAAAATTAGCGGCTCTGAATACGTAATTTGACTTTTTGCCTTTGTTAAAGACGTTTTATCATAATTTGGTGTTTTCAAAGCGGTGCACAATTTGAAAATTTGAATTACTAATTACTATCTGGGAGACTATACTCGTAAAAGAAGACATGAGGACATCTGCATTTTCACCAAGCAGGTTTACAATTTAAATGATGGGTTAATTTTGTGTTTTAAGTGCTTTCACGTTCAATTTAAGGTATAACGTTTTGGGGCCGTGTTATTTACATTTAACGCCGAAAAACCTAAATGATTTAAATACTCATCGCTCCCCTTCGCCCTCTGCTCTGTGACTGTCGAGCCGTATTTCCCGCATCTAAACTCTGCACACTGCACTAACAAAATTATTATATTATTATTTTAAATGCTTATTCATGCTCATTATAAATTCATGAGTTTAAGATGAATTTCACCATTGAATTCAACAGCTATCAATATCAATATTTAATAACAATGATGGCACTCTTGAACATAGTCAGCAGATCGCGTTTAGTTTCATTGGTGAAATTCGTTTAAACGATCAGTCAAAATACTCCTAAAACTTATTCATTTGCGTTTTACACCGAAAACGTTTCAGACTAGTTTAATTCCATAATTGATTGTATCAATGTTTAATTATAGTTAGGTTATTAATCTGTGTACTATTCAAGCATATTTTTAACGTAGCCAGTCCACCATCAATATCAAGTTACCCATGGGGAATTTTCGAGGCCACTTGTCTATACTTTGAAACTCATCAGCCGAGAACTGTAACTAACTAAGCGAACTTCTAATTTTAGTAGCATTATGCTCTGCCGTGCGTCGTCGGCAGAACATCAATCATGATTCACTTGGAATAGATTGAAACTTGTTTAAGAAAGTTCAACAAGAAAAAGGTTCTGCTATAGTTTTTATATTGTGTGGAGAGTTGTTATTGGGTTTATCTTTTGTTTGATGTAACATCGTCTGATATTCGATTTCGTTTTTTCTATGCGTCAATTTATTTAATACATGTCTTCAAGTGAAAAGCCATGAGGAGATTCGTAAATAGCAACACAACAGGTGCACACTTTTTATCAGGCATTAATTTTGATGGTCGTCCTAATGTGCTTTGGCCCTTTGGCACTATATAAAATTAAAATATACTTCCTCTTTAAAACGATATCAACAAAATTTCGCGGGACATTGTTACGGTTACCGGTAAATATTTTGATATCATTAAGGAATTCAACGAGGGTTCCCGACAATTTCTGTCACAATTACGGAACCCTAATAACGGCTCCGTCCCCTCCTTACGACAGATTTACAAAATTTGATGATGATGATGACTTATGTAACGCAATCAAGTATAACTCTTGACGGACATTGCCCGGAGTAGCGTCAGCATTACAAGAAGGAATCTAGTTCAAAAGATTAGTAAGATAAGATTTATGAATACAAGATATTGGTTAAAATATTGACTAGTCAAGCCAAACTAGCCAAGCCAGCCAGGCAAGCTAGTCTAGTCAAGCTTTCGGTATAAGAAGATACTAAATGAAATGAAAATAAAGTAGATGCTCCAGGTGGAGATGCTGATATGAGACAAAGCTTTTTCATTTCCGAAGCTGTTCTGTATAAGTAGGTTAATTTACCTGCAAATTGAAGACAGGGAGAATTCCAGAAAGAAAAAGAAGTGTTTAATGGTCAGAATCCTTTTCTGTTGGATGCCACCAAACAAGATATTCATATCAAACCAGAAATACAATATGCAGTTATAAACAACACTCAACCCGTCCCAACTTATTCCTCCAACGCTACGCGTGTTGATGACGATTAAAGTAATACAGCGTAACATCCAACCCGCCATTACAACGGCACTAATCTCTATGCGTACGAGCAGGTAGCCAGTGCCACATCCAGCCAACGTGTGATCGCTGCATATTTATACGATTGTGCAAATGTATCAATGAATGGTGGTGTATTGGTTCTTGACCGCAAAAAGTAAACAACATTTTTTTATGAATGGCTGGACATAAAATTAAAACCTATCGTAAATTTTATAGTAGTGTCACTGTCTGAAGTATGAATGGATTCCGCTACTATTTTATGATAAAATTGTGTGTAGTATAACAGAAAAGCCTCCATGTATTAATTTTGTAATGAAATAAATGAAGTATTTTCGAACTTTTACTGTATCATTCCTTCTTTTTATTAAATTGCATTGTCACTATAAACCGTAAAGTATCAAAATTGAAAAATGAAAGCTAAATTGAAAAAAGATGATGATTAAACTCTCACTTGTCACATCAGTAGACAATAGAGCCGCCGAAACGTAGTCATAGATACGAAAGATTGAAAATACCATTGTACTCTCGAAAATTACAGACGCAACTAGCCAGAAGCACCCGGATCAACAACCGTAAGCAATAATCATTACTCTCGACTCATCAGCCTTGAAAGATGCTTTATTGTCTCGATTCGGCTTGTTGTCGACTTGTTACGACTACAAAATAAAAGTAAAAAGATATCATCAAACTTGTATTATAAAACCTCACGCATTCGCCGCGCGCGCACCGGAAAAAAGTTGAAATAATTTCTGTGTTCGGAGTTTGAATCGAATCACGTTGGTAGGAACGAACGAGTATGTCGGTTATGTATAAAACAAAACATAGAAAAATTTTACATTCTGTAGCAGTGATTAAGTAAAATCTAAAATTAGTAGTGTTTAGATTAATTAAAGGTTTCGTTAAAAGAAATTAAGCGCCAATGTTAACAGCAAACGACAGACGATACTGGAAAGCTCGCTGGCAATGTTAATGTATCCTGTAGTGTCTCTAACTAAGTAAGCCAGTGAAGAAACTATATACGCAAGTTTGTATTTTACCTCTACATTATGTGCAAGTACACTCCAACCTTTGTTCACATATCTGATTACATTACATGGATTCTTGCGAGTTCCTCGTTCCTGCGGCCTATAAATTTATATACGTACACGCGCCCGCTACTATCATCCAACAATGTTTTTGAACAAATCGCGAGAGTTTCTAACAGAATAAACTTTGTCCACACGAAACTTTTATTTCTTTATTGTTATGGCAATCTAAATCCCTGTTAGCAGACAAAGCGAATACAAGATAAAGTCCATAGAAAGTATATTTTCCAGTAAAGCGGCAGTAACTTTTTAGGACTACCATGAAAGTAACTTTTACGGTTGTAAAGAATTAATATCTGAAAAATGGTTTTGGACCCTCATATCTTACCGATAAAGTTCGAGTATCGCGGGAAATTGCTGCCGATATACTTTGTAACATGGTTTTCCAATTTTGCACTCCGGCGAGAAAAAACTCCAATGTATATTTCTTTATTACACCGACGGATCTTTTTCACTCGGATATCTTGAAGGCTTAGCCGGTAATTAGATATTTTCTTACACAGCCGGGTGGTTAAAGGGTGTTTTGAAGATAAACGGTTTAGGGAGATATTTTTACTCTGCTGTAAAATCTTATTGTTTCTTGATTTGAAACACAATCTCCTCTTTAGCCTCCTAGCCAAAATCAAATAAAGCGGCGTATTCTGCGAACATTACATTACGTAAGAAATGCAATGACAACTCCTTTCATATCAGCAGTGCGTGTAATATCTCAAAACATATTACCTACATAATATTCGGGGCGGTTGCGATATATAAAAACATCTATTTCTCTCGCCCCAAATAGGGATATCCAATTGGACCTAATGTTTTTATCACATAAACATGAAAAGTGTATACCTTACGTAAGCAGTATTTTTATATTTAGGTATACGTGTTCACGTACCGAGTGGCGCAGATATAAAAAAGAGATTGTTTTTTACACGTGGTATATACTTTTAGGGTCGGATATGTAACATGTTTATGAACTTATGGATACGTGTATCAGTTATTATTACAGAAAATCATATTTTTTGTTGGTACCTACGAACGTTTACTGAGAGTACGAAAGCTGCGGGCTTCCCTGAAAAGGGTAAGCTTTATTTTTCCTGTCAATGTCAGAAATAACGTAAAATATTTGTATGATTGACGGATACGACCTTTGCTAATATTAAAAATAATAGAGTTAATTATTATAGACCAGAATGGGCCTTCTCTAGGGTAACAGGAAACAAATGACAGTCGCTCTCCAAAAACTAGCAACTAAGAGTGAGTTGCATCAGCTAACTATAACCATAACCAATCTCATGACAGCCGTCAAATCTCCGGTTAAGCAAAATTCGGGTTGCATCGGTTTGAGAATTGTTAAAATGACGTCATAAATAACTATAACAAGCCATTTTTAACTATAATCAAAGCTTTGACAGACGTCAAATCTCCGGTTAAGCGAAATTCGGGTTGCATCGATTTAAGTTTTGTCATAATTGTTAAAATGACGTCACACATAACTATAACATTAATCGACCAAATTCGGCCGGTTAAGGGCTATAGTTACGGTTAGTGTCATTGTAATGTCATCTGCTTTGCAGTTGTAACCTATAAAAATATTGTGTTGTTGAATAAAGTACCTATTAAAACAAATTAGGTATGTCTTTACTCCGCGAAATATTGTGGGAATAAAGCTCTTCTAGCGATGATAGTGACAGTGAATCCGATTTGCCAGTTAGGAAGAGAAAAAAAATCACCATCGCATTGATCGATTTCATAAGTGTGATGAGAATAAATTTTTGGACAGATTCCGGGTTTTTAGTTCCCAAGGGTTCTTGTTTTCAGCAAGGGTCCTCCCTTGCTGAAAACAAGAAACCCCTGAGAATATTTTACTTAAGAATATCGATTTCTAATTTCAGTTTTTTTATTTTTAGTTCTAGCTTCACTGTTGCTCTTCAGTGTGTTGCTTTAATTGCCAAAGAAACTTAAGCTCTAGCGTATGCTTCTGCGTATTCTTCTGAATTTTTGGTTCTAGGACATGCCGGTTTCCTCACGATGTTTTCCTTCACCGTTTTGAGAGCAGTGGTGATGAAATAATTTACACAAAGTGCCTGTCTGGGTTCAAACCTACGACCTACAAGCTGTAAGTCGCATCTGTTACGACGGACACACCACTGCTCAGCGAGTAGGGGTGTTTTCAACGTTAAAAAAAAAACACATAAATTGTACATAACAAAGCATTTTTATTTCTGCAAGTAGGTACCTACTTATATTAATTTCAACGTCACACGACTTAGAAGTAGGTAATATTTCATCTAAAAAATATGCAGGTCGCTCCACCGATGAAAATACATAAATACCGCATGCTCAACATTACATGTGCACAACAGCCAACTATACCAACGTCTGCCCACCAAACAGTTGCAACCTTGCAACAGCATCCAGCAAGAGCAGCTCGGTGTTATAAGCGTATTCTAACTAATATTATTATTGTTCTTTTTGGTGTGCTGGAATCCACTGCAAAATAATGTTCTTTCCCGCATTCATCAGGCACAGTATGCGTTTGCTGTGAAAATCGCCATATGATGTAAATATTCCTGTATCCAAATCTCCATAATGTATAACAGTTTCAATACTTTCTTGCATTGTCTATACGCACTTTCGTTAAACTGCACAGATGATTTGATTTGCGTTCGTGAATCCATGCGTTCTCAAGTTACCGCACATCTGCAGCAGTCTCGGGCAATGTTTTCGCACATTGCGTTGCAATCTTACTGAACAATTAACTCAACATCCTTCTGGAGTAAATGCTGTAATGCATCTTCCAATAATACAATCCTTCAATTACATACAGGAAAACAGAAATATCAATTTCATGCAATTCGAAAGAAACGGAAAAATAAAATGAATGTTATTATCACTTACGTCTTGTCTTTCTGACAGTGTCAGATAGTGATGCGACTCGATTTTATTTAACTCGTTACTCAAATAAAAAAAAATAAAGAATCGAGTCCATTTTCTCTCGATGTGCCACTCGGTTTAGTTGCGATTAGAAATATCATCAACACTGCCACACTAGTTAACTATCATTCTTGGATAATAAACCAGGTAATAAATATATTTCGTGTAATAAGCCGTCATAATACTGTAATGTACAGAGTCACAGAGTTTTAATAAGAGCAAATACATGTTCTGTGGGTTAGTGCTGTCAGATAATAAAGTGTAATTTTTCATTAAATCTTCACTGATTTTATCAGATCAATCTGATAATCAGTGGAATGTAAGACAAAAAGCTCTTTACAAAGTCGAACAAAGCCAATCTTAGCCGAATTATTATTATTATCAGCCATTTCTGTCCCACTGCAGGGCAAAGGCCTCCCTTCCTTCAGTCACTGACTTAAACACCTTGGTACATTACCAATATAGAACGGTTACTGTATTTTTGATCTTGCTATGATTCTGTTCTTGTGTTTTTAATTTACATAATAGAGACAATCGAGTGCCTGACCGTTAATGACTGAGTAACATCACTAGTGTCAAACAAAGAAAGCGTGATGACAACAAGCTTGAAGTGTTGCCCTTGTCAAAAAATTACCCATGTACATTTTGGGGAAATATGACGTCTTATCACTTGTCACCCTTTTAACTTTAAGTTATAAAACATGTAAAATATATGACGGTGCAACAGCGGATAGTAGATTCTATGGTTATGGTTATGGTTACGATTAAATTTAACTTTGACGCAAACTATAACGGAGCTTTTGATACAACCCACCCTAACTATATAAGATAAAAGAAATGGCCATGTGCTTGCTGTGAGCATACAGCCTTTAACAAAACAAAGTTACCTTTGGCAATACGCCAAAATGTTAGAACCCAGTAAATAAAACTGAAAATAGCTAGGAAAAATCATAAAAAAGTTTTGATTAAACGTATAAATTTTCTTGCATTTTTTTATTTCAATAGCTATGAACCTGTTGAATAAAAATAATGTTTTAAGTATTTACGGCAGAAAACTTATGACACCTACATAATTTGAATGGAAAAATTAAATGATGAATAACATTATATCCATGGTTTCGTGTACGAAATTTTTGCAATCATTAAAAAAAAAACTTTGATACAATTTTAAACAATGAATGCATTAAAATATTTCGAGGCTCCGCTCGTTAAAAAGTCATCTGAATTAACAGCCGATACAAAGATTCCCCGGGGGTACATAAAAATACTATAATCTGCCTATAATGTGGGAACTGCTGGGACACAGGCTTCCTCTCGGTGAGGGGGAGTGGGCAGTAAGTAATCCACCACGCGGGCCCAGTGCGGGTTGAAACATGTCTTCGAATTTTTAGTTCTAAGACATGCCGGGATCCCCACGATGTTTTCCTATACCGTTTTGAGAACAGTGGTGATTAAATAAATTACACAAAGTAAAGCGCGTGCCTGGATTCAAACCACATAGGTACAACTACTAAAAATAATATAAACATACGAAAAAAATTTTATGAACTTTTGTTATTTTATGAAAAAATCTCGAAAACATAACGAGTTACTCAAAACGAATTCGACTTTTCTCATCATAGCCACAACCGAAATTGTACTCGGCTGAACTCGCCAGTAGAAATAACAGCCGAATAAAAGTTCTTTTTGTTATTTTAAGCACCCGCCTAAAAAGGTCGCCTAATTTGTCGGACGGAATTCGACATTATTTCACTCCACCATTGTTTGTGTTCCGATTACCGCGAGGGTTAAATAGCGCGTTTAAACGTCGACTTTTTCGTTAAACTTCCACGTTGTTTAAGGGGAGTGAAGTCGGGAAGGGTTAAGCTGCTGGCCTTAATCGTAAACTGCTTGCGAGGCTCTTTTGTTTTAGATCTGGAGCATTTTAGAATTCTGTCGGAGATTTCGTAATGGAAAATTGCTTTGGGGTCGTAAAAATAATTGTGCTGATTTAGGAATAAAGGAAAGTACTGTTGCGAATGGTTTAGGTTCCTTAAGTACTTACTTACAAAATTGAGCACTTTCACTGAATATTCTTAGAATCATCTATAACATATAAGCTATGGTAGCAACCACGGGAAGGTGTTTTATTGTTTCATCCTTTTCAGTAGTCGGGTTTTAGTTTTTAAACTTATTTTTATTTAATTATTTTGGGGTTTATTTCAGTAATATTTATATTTTTGAAATGTGCTAATTAAGCCCTTTCATTTGATACCCACCCAACAAGGCACCATATCAAAATATTTATTTTTAATTTTATTACTTTAAGTCCTCTAGACGGCACCATATTGAATTCAGTGTGACGTCACTTAGCTTTAACTAGCGGACGGTCAAGACGCTTCTAACGATACCTCAATTGTCAAATTATTATAAGTACTTTGGAAGTTATGAGGGAACACAATGAACATACATACATAGATACATAGGTACATACCGGTCAAAATCATAGCCCTCCTTTTTGCTTCGCCGTAGTCGGGTAAAACAAAAGAAAAGATTTGATGATTTTTTAGGGTCAATGCCCGCTGGTAATGTTGTTATTTGAAATGTGAGTTGATAGAAATCTGTTTTATTTTAAAATTTATACAAAAAAATCGGATTTTTAAACTGATATTTTAAGTGACTACACACTATCGGCGGTTGACGACCCTAAAAACAAACAGTGGCACTCCGGGACTGCCGACAGAAGTGAAAACAAAACTCAAACAGAATAGGTAGTCGGTTTTAATGTGTAGAGGTATATCCGATATGTCAGTGAGTGATCACACACTGACATATCGGATATACCTCATTAAAACCGAGTACATCCCGAGGACAGCCGAACACTTCCGAAGCGGATATTTTTTTAATCGTGATATATACAAAACACGCGAGGTGTCGCTTACGGTAACAGTGGCGTGAGTTCAATGGTTTTTTCCCACCTCAAAAAATGCCCAACGCGCCTAAAGAAGTTTTCACTACAAAAAAACATCAACAAATTAATTTCTTTTGTTTGTTATAACAAGTTTAGATATCAGTACCCATCACCTCTGCGGAGTTTCGTTAACTAATTTACTTTGACCCTGTATAATAGGAGACGAGCCTATTGTCATCACACACAAATCCAGACTCTGGCCTGCTACTGAGAATTTCCCAATTTTGCGCGACCTGGGAATCGAACCCAGGACCTCATGCTCAGCAGTAGCGTAGTAACTGAACCAACGAGGAGGCAGTCATCAATACAGGGTGGCAGTGATACCGACGCGCAACTTATTACCATAGACTCGCTAAAAATATAATAAAATATAACCGGCAAAAATTTTCTACGCTACCGTAGAAATTTATCACCGGTTTAAAGAAAAAAAAAACCGGTCACGTGCGAGTCGGACTCGCGCACCGAGGGTTCCGTACAAATTTGTAGGTAGGTAAATAGTTCATCACGGAAAAAAAATTTTTTTTTGGAATGTAACTACAAATTTACAGTTTTCGGATTTTTTCTTTACTTGTGCTATATGAACTTGCTTCTTGCCAAATTTCATGATTCTCACGATTTCACGGGAAGTATCCTATTTAAAATTTTGATTCCTTTGAGAGTGTCGAAATATACGTTTTTTGCGACATAAACATATCTTTTTTTACGTTAACTTAGAAGTTTGATTTTTTCGCAGCTTCAAGGGACTATAGACTTGAGTATTTGGTTTTAATATCAACTCGATACCTCCACGCGTTCCCGAGATGAAGGGTTTTGACAGACAGACGGACAACAGAGTGATTCATAAAGGTTCCGTTTTTCCTTTTGAGGTACGGAACCCTAAAAAACAGCTGTTTCATAGAAAAGTGTCACAATACCTACGCGGTCAAAATGTATGAAACAGCTATTTTTTTTTCCTTATTAGTCAACGCAGGGGGTTTAGAATCATGTGCTAAATCCATGGTTTCAATTTACGCGTCGATGTACAGACGCCAGCACATCAAGCTACCCGAAACTGTCCAAATTTCCCAATCATCTTTGAATACTTTAGCAATAAAGTTGAAAATCTATTCAAGAAATTTGACAGATTGTAGTAGCTTAATGTGCTGGCGTCTGTACCTGCCACCCGGTATACATACCATAAAATTAACCATATCGTAACTTCACGTGATAAATGATTTATTTTCTGTAAGTAGGTTTGTACAAACACTTTTACAAGTCAGTCATATTTTTTTAAACTAGATGAGGTCGGCGTTTCCTATCTGAATATTCTGAGAAGAAAGGCCGAAACAAACTTAGAGGTCACAGTCTCTTTTAAAGTCCAGACAAAATCTTGCTCAGATCATGTGAAGACCATAATATTGGTGTCTGAAATGGTCTTTTGACGAAAGAACTACACAGATTGAGCAAAAATCGGGCAACTCAACTCAGAATTTGACTTCAGAACATGACTAACACTTCAGAAATAAATTTAGCAAAAACTAACTGAAGATCATGACTGAGCAAAGAACAATGCTTCAGAGACTTTTCGTAAGTAAGAGCACTCGAGGAATGCTTCATTATACTTGGAAAACAAGTCTGAAGAATTCGTTTTTATTAAACAAGCTAATATTTCTTTTGACATCCAATGATACTTTTACGCTCAACTAATAATTGTCTAGTTAGGAATAAGACAGGGATGACTTTGACGTTATGAATCTTCTATAGGGGGCTCGTGGCTACATAATAACAGCCGCACGGGGTTATCGAAGGTAAAGCAACGCCTGCCGTGGTCCGTTCGTGGATGAGTGATCAGCCAATACATATCGAGACCCCTCCGTGTCTCGGATAGTGCGTTAAGCGGTTGGTCCCGGCTGTCATTCGTGGATCTTTGACAGCCGTTACGGGTAGTCAGAAGCCTGAAAGTCTGACAACCAGTCTTACCAAGGGGTATCGTATTACCCTGTAACTGGGTTGTGGAGGTCAGATAGGCAGTCGCTCCATGTAAAATACTGGTATTCAGCTGCATGCGGTTAGACTGAAAGCCAACCCCAACATAGTTGGGAAAAGGATAGGCAGATGATGATGATGCAAGAATAAATATGTCGATGCAAGCAATAATTTGAAAAAAATGCTAAGAAAATGAGGAACTTAACATCACAATACAATAAACCAGTATTAAGTAGCCAACATTATGTCTAAAGTACCGTCGACTACATATTTAGAACAATGAACTGCTATTAATTTTACCCTAAGTTTCCACTATCAGCGGTCGGACGAGCTGCGGTATATCAACTGCGGTTCTTGAAGCACTATACAGATAAGCACAGAAGCACCACTTTATTAAAAGCTCACGCTCATATAAAACACCACGCAAAATTGTGTCTTAAAAACTTATACAACAAGGTTCAAATTTGATTGCAGCAGTTCACTAAGGTCTGATGCTATGGGCTCCCGCTGCACCGAATGACTTGGAAAACTCAGTGTGTTAGTCTAGTGACTACGACCATCGCTTTATGATATTAAGTAAATTAATGAACGATGTTGAAGTTTATTTTATACATAAACTTAGAGAATCATATACATACGTACGGTACGTATTCAGTGTAGTACTGAATACGTACCGTACGTATGTATACGGCCAGGACGATGGAGCTCCCTCTGTAAGACTTCCGTTCAATTTACATGCAAACGTATCCCGTCAATCAATCTGCCATGCCATTTCCGAACCATATTGGGGTTGGCTTCCAGTCTAACTGAACGCAAGAGAGTACCAATATTTTACATAATGCGACTGCCTATCTTTCCTTCACAACCCAATTACTGGGTGACACGATACCCCTTGGTAAGCCTGGTTGTCAGACTTTTTGGCTTCTGACGACCAGTAACGACTGTCAAAGATCCACAAATGACAGCCAAGGCTAATCGCTTAACGTGTTTTCCGAGTCACGGAGTGGTCTCGATATGTAATGAATGGTCACCCATCCGCGAACCGACCGCTGCAAGCGTAGCTTAACCTTCAATCGATCCGTGCGCCTATTATTATTTAGCCACCGAAATTGAATTCCCGCCATAAGGGCAGAAAACCTAACAATACGACAGCCTCTTCGTAGATTCTATGCACAACTGCACATGTATAAAAAAAATCGATCTCAGTCAGATAAAAAGGCGGCTAGTGGTGTATTTTTTAAATTTGGTCTACTGTTTTTTTTACCAAGGAATGCTTCCCGCTCCGCGATTTAATTGGCTACCTCATCCTTGTAATTAGTGATGACGAAATCTGAAAGTTTTCGTACTAGTTTCAGTAAATTATTTTCTATGTTAGATATAATGGACAAAGCGTGTTCAAATAATTCTTATATCCTTATATGATGAGAAGATTGAATGTAAATAGAGATAACTGAAAGGTAGGCTTTCTTTGTGGTGGTTTAGCTTAGAAATCTAGTTTGTGATAAAGTTTGAATTTTTTTAGGAGGGAATAGATTATGGGATTTTCCTTTAGTTGTGTATGTATGCCTTTGTGGGGTCATTGCCCTGTTGTGGGACGGTGTAGGCTAAAAGTAATGACAAATAAATGTGTGGTTACCTATCTGAATAACCAGTGCGTCAATAACAGTTGTTTTGTTAAAACACTCCACATAAATTATGCGTATCTTTATATTTAAAATATGTATTCCTCAATTTTCATGATTGCACCTACCACTGTTTGTCTCTGCATCACCCAAAGGTTGATACATTTATGTGCTTGAAGTATCTCTGCATCACCTAAAGGTTGACTGGTAGAAAATGCCTATGGCATTAAGTCCGCCTCTGTACATGTATGTGGTTGGAGTATCTCTGCATCACCCAAAGGTTGACTGGTAGAAAATGCCTATGGCATCAAGTCCGCCTCTGTACATTTATGTGCTTGAAGTATTAATTATATAAATAAATATATTTCTGGGCCCTAATTCACTATGACCACTTAACGATTCCTTACTTCGAAACTAAGTCAATTCCTTAGCAAATCCCGCCAATCTCGCGTTAATTTCGCGCGATTTCGTTCATTGTGTCATTGAGAATAAGACTCCTGGAAAGCGTATTGGTTCTTAAAAACCATCAAAACTATCATGCCTGATCGCACGGTTCCGCACGTTGACGTGAAAATTCGTAACTTTAAAAAACAAAACAAAACACTGGGTCCGCGTGGTTGATTACGGCCCACTCCCTATCACCGAGAGGAGGCCTGTGTCCCAGCTGTGGGAACATTATAGGCTGATTATGTATGTAATACCAAAATTCGCTTTAAAAACTGATGCCAATTTACATCACAGCCATAAAACATTCTCGTACAAACATCGCGAATAACAATGCCTTAATAAGGTGTGAAGCTTCCTACAGTTTAACAAAGTGCTATCTCGATTCAATGGCTGACTATCAACTCGATTCGAGCTTATCAACAATCGGTCCTCTTAATTGTTGCTCGGCGCATGTTGGGCCTTAATTAATGAAAATACCCACAGACTATCTGAGCGAACATCTTTGATTTTGAATGCAATTATTGTTCTCTTGATAAAGGGACGGTGTTCAACGAGAGGGTGCTAGTAAATTTTAAAGTCGAGTGGTGTAGTGTTTATGTCGTAGAAAGCAAGTTTTATTAAAATTCTTTTTCGTCTCAATGATTCCACATAAGTCTTAAAAAGTGTCGACCAGGAAGGTTATTGCGTAACTTTTATTTTGACAGTTCAACAACATCAACATCCATTGCGTGTTTACGTTAATGAGCAGATTTTTCGAATATATGAAGCAATGGATTAGCAAAATGATTCAGGTTGTGATTGATAGTGTGTTACGAAATTAGGGTGCAGAACTGAGCCACGTCGACGGCGTTAGCATTGGTCTCGCAAAGGTCTTTCATAGTTCAGGTATAGGGTAGGGCAGATTCAGGCAAAGAGAGTAGGAAAATTGGTCTTTAGGACTCATATTAAAATTCTTAAAATAACCATCAGGAGAAGCGATACTTTTTCACACGCACCCTGGGCACTCTGCCCTACTACGACCTTGTTGGATCTAACTTTTCCCACCATAACATATTACAAGCTGTTCTCATAGTAAGTGACATAAGAAAAAATATAATTTCCACCATTTTAAATTAATAAAAAGATATTCAAATAGCATGTCTGCAGTGAAACTTCCATTAGAAGTCTTTCAAAAATATTTTCTTGTTCCAACGCCAGCCGCGTTCCATTCAATTTTCTCAGAAAAATGCACCACTGGGGGTTACTCCTTGCCTTACATGCTGAAGGTAATTTAATATCTTCTCAGGTATAGTTATTTCTTCAGAGATGTTTTCTTACATCATAACTGTAATGGATAGAATTAGTTTTGTGTTACAGCTGCTCTTAGAAATTGTAAGTGTTTAATATTTTGTTGGGGAATTTAATTGGACATGCAGTAATAGTTTAGTATTAAACAAAACCAAGGTATTTTTCAATTCGTTGAGCTAGCATTCAATGAATGTCGCACGTAATTGGACACGTATCTGGCAGCTTTTTTGTTAATATTAAAATAATTTAGGTGTCTCGTAATTTTTTATAAAAATGCGGTGGAGTAAATCCTATCACACATCGAATACACCTGAACAAAAATTAAATTTAAATCCACTCATACCGCATAAGCCCATTCAAATTATCTAACACGGTTGATCTTTAGTTGCTCACTGAAATGTGTGCTTGCAGCCCTTTATTCTGCGACTGACGCGTAGGGAGGGAACTGAAAAGCTTAAAATTTAATTAATTTTTCACTCCACGGACTTCTTTAATACCAGGGGCTTAATTGCCAAAAATATTCTACAATCCCTTTTAAATTTAGGTGCAGGGAGCCAAAATTAAGACGTGTTTAATTAGGAACGTTGAATACATTTATTACAATACATTTATTATTCGTCTCGTAATAAGACGACGTTCATTTGTTTACGGTAAAAAATTACATCCATCTACGTTATTGTGTTGTTTTGTTAACAATAAATGCGAAGGGTGTGTTGGGACTTGAAATCATTAATAAAATGTCATACTAGAATTTACCTTCTTCAAGTGTTTTCGAACACGCTTGCAAAGTAGGTAAGTGTAAATATTTCCTGTTATTTATAACCGTATATTGTATACCTAAGGCTCATTTAAAAGCTCTTTATTTTTTATACTCTCACCTACCATGACAGTACACATTACTCAGGCTCTATCAAAATTCAGCCAGGCCCAAACACTCGACCATTATGTTAAAATTATACGAGCTCAAAACATTTTACGTTTTTTTATCACAACGTTAAATACGTTTATACCCAACACAAAGGTCTTCCAATTCATTTGCTTATCTATTTAAAAGAGCGGGTTGGTCGGGGTACGACACATTCAAAATCAATGGAGCCTAATGTCACAAAATGTCGGCGGAGCTCATCCATCCACCAAACATGTCGGGCAATGAATTGAGAAAAAATGTAAATATGCCTCTCACGTTGCTCGACCAAGCGAGAGTACGGCACGGTTGGCGCAGTGGTTAAACGATTGACTGCTGCGCTGCGTGTCGCGGGTTCGATTTCCGCACGGAACAAATATTTGTATGACCTACAAGTCCGGTTGTTCCGGGTCTGGCTGTTTGTGTATGTGAGTTTAAATATTTGTAAACGCACCCACAATACAGAAGAAATTCCTAGTGTGGGGCAAGGTTAAAAAAAAATAAAAAAAATTGTAGAGCTCCACAATATAACGTTAATACGAAAAATATTGTTTATCGATGAAGACAAACAGTACTATTTTATGCGTATTCGGAGCTGTTTGTATCTTCTATTCACGAATTTGCTGAGTATTGACAGTTACTTACAGCAATATCGCATAAACGTTGGAGAAAAAGGATTTTTCAGCAGTGTTTATCGCACTTATCCCGACTTTGTGCTTCAGTATTTAAGTAGCACTTCATTATTGGCTCTTATCCCGTCCTTTGCCACGTTAAGTGGTGCATAATTATCGGCACTATGCTTTAATCTATTGTATCCACAAACATTTATTTCTTTCTTTTTTGGGATGGATACTTTCGATTTGATCTGATTTCGGTTAGGAACTAACCATTTCTTTATTTTCTATTGTAGTGTTTTGAAAAACTATTTTGCTATAGGAATTTTATCAGAACAAAAACTAATAAAAGTAACTATCAACTCAGCCTATCGCAGTCCACTGCTGGACATAGGCCTCCCCCAAACTGCTCCACAACACCCTGTCCTCCGCCTTCGGCATCCAGTCTACCCCAGCCACCTTTTTTAGGTCGTCCGTCCATCTAGCTGGTCTTCACTCCAGGACTCGTTTGCTCCAATGGCCATCAGGACAGGAATGAAATTATCCGGAAAACAACCGGAGCATACAACATAGCTTGCAGAGTATGTAAACTGAAGTGGCAGTGGGCTGGCCATGTCTGTCGAAGGACCGAAAAGTAACCGATAAACTCAAATAAGTAAAAAAAAACAATTCGAATTGTATCAGAACTACATAACTACCCCCAACGGAAAGGAACCCCATACTTTAAATTCAATTCGGAACTCTGAGGCCTTTTCGTAAACAAAATATTATCGGAATTCAAAATCGTATTCCCTTGCCAAATCCGGTAGTAACACTAGTGTTGACAAAATGGCGAACTTTATATTCAGTTACATTTCTTTCTATATTTTGGGCGTCTATACCTTGCCAAATGGTGTACTTTAATATCGGTCGAGTTGTGTAAATTGGCAACGGTAATGTTGAAACCTTCATGTCTATAGCGGAAATATAAAGTTGTATTCAGCACACCACAGTGGCCGAAAGTATTTCTCCTCGAAAATAACTCTGAGTACATTGAATGTGTGAGTAATATTCAGCATTTATTTGGTAGTAGCGTCTGTCGAATAGCTTTGTCTTGTTATCTAAATTATCTATTATCATCTTATGCGAAGGTATTTGGGACTCGAACGGTATTGATAGCTGGGATATGTAAAGAACTCTTTTACATAGGTGTTTTATGTTTATTTTAGGATATGATAGGATTTCTTTTTGTGTCGGAGCTTTTCGGATGTATTAGGTTTTATGTTTTCTTTTATCCGAGTGAGAGGACATGTTACGTAGTGACATAATATTGGTTACTTGTTAGTTCATGGCCAGGCTGGGTTTTATCATCTAACGTTAAATAAAATGTTAGTAGGTAGGTACTCCAGTCCGGGCGTATCAAGAAGTTTTTGCCTGACACTTATTATGGCATAAAATAGGGGTCAATGGCTAGAAAACTACATGTATCTTTACACTTTTCCGAGCGTAAAGAAACATTAGTTACGCGAGAGGTGGATCGTCGTTTTATTCATCCATTTCATCCATCCAGCGATGGTTGATCTGTGCGCCCACGCATTATGCATGCGGCTGAATGTTTTTATCAAGATGATTGATTAATAATATATTCTTATATGTGTGTTATATCTTAAAAGGATAATAAAATAATATAACGGGTCGCCATGTTGAATAGAAATCTTATGAACACCAATATTCAACGATACAATAGAATCAATGTTTTACGGACTTCTGTAAGCACCCGACAAGGAGCGCGCAATAAACGTTTTATTGTGCATAAAATATACAATGAACGCAATAAACATTGAAAGTTACTTCATAACAATACTCGATAAGACAATGTGGAAATATAAAACAATGAAAATCTAGGCGCGCCATCCAGAAGCCGAAATAGGTGTTAAACGGACAGCGGTCCATCTTATCAATATAACGTCAAGCATCACGACAGAGGACGTGTTGCTACCAGTATAAGCGGACCCCCTATTACCCATTGATAAACCCACAACTGGAAAGGGTTTATAAACGCATGGGGGGACGGGGCAGGTCTTTTGTGAATGGCGACATCACTCACGCGTGTACGTGGGAGGTACATTTGGAAGAATCAAGATCGTTGCACAACGGAAGCCAGGTGATGCATTGCCAAGTCCGCTCCCTCAATCGCCAGATCTGAGATTAGATCGCGTTCGTTTTCTAGCGCAAACTGCTTTAACGTACTTGGATTTGTTTGCTCTTGTGATTCATCTTGTACGTAGTGGGTACGTTTATTTTCTCTTCAGATTGGAAAAAGTAAATTAAGATTTAGTTCATTTCTGTTACTTCTCCCGTTGTTTGTGCAGTCGTTTGTCAATACAATTGAATTTTATAGGTACATGTTCTTTAGGATGGTCAAGGTGTGAAAATATTGTGAAATGTCTTTTATAGACTGTCAAATATGTGGACTTTCTATTTGAGATTAATTCATCGGAAATAATGATAACCTTATTAATGACATATCTAGTCAGATAGACAAATCATCTTAAATCATGTGTATCGAATGATAATGACTTAATCCATTTACCCATTCTTTCGTATTCGATTAGTTTGTAAGCTAATCGAATCTCGAACATGTTTTTTCGATTGTTGAGCAGGAAGTATCTAAGATAAAATCTCGGTACTCTCATATCGGTTGTAAATATCGATAAGGCAGCGCCAAGCGGTATTTCGGCTCTCACCACACAAATTCCAATTAAATTAATGGACGAAGGTCTATTTGGAGTAATTGTAATTCAGATCTTTAGTACTCAATTACTTAGCTTTATTCGATTGTCTGAGGAATTAGGGCAAGTCTGCAAGGTCGGAAAATGTTCTGTCAAAGTGACATTGGGGACTTATCTATTCGTGTCACCAGTTACAATTCCTGCTAGGGCTCATGCGGACGGTTGACTAATCTTGATCTAAGTCTCCTTCGACTTTGTCGGAACGGGACAATGGCGGGAGCGCAATGGCAACGCTGAAGCTATGTTCAAGACTTCAGCCTCTCTGACTTTTGAGTTCAATAACTCTAAAAACTATTTTGTCCTAATAGCTGAAGGTAAAAAAACTTTTTTTTTTTCATAATTAACGAATATTACATAGGTATGAGGGACTCTATTTTGGCCGTATGAAGAAAGAAATTAAGAATTCAAATTTTTTCATCGTCAATTTGATAGACAAACAGTACGTAACGTTTGTATGACCTGTCTCAACAGTAGCAAATGCAATGCAAACATTTGGCTCACTGGCCCAACGTGTAACAACGATGGGCCAATCACATGAATGATTAAGTTTATTTACTTGTCCGCCAACGCGTTTCATACATGCATGAATCTTATATGTAATCGTGTGTATAACAGTATGTATGACCTAACGTGGGTGTTCACATTTCATCAAGAGACAAGTAAGCGTCGATCATTATGCTTTAATTGAAAACGTTTTACAACGCGTAAACTGGCATTGATAGATTGCGATTTTCGTAATTTGTCAAATGTCGATATTTTTTTATTTATATGTTAATTGGGAATTTGGGTTTCCGTTATTTATGAATTGGAGATTGAATCAATGAACTGAATTAACTGAGTGCCTGTGCCTTTGGTCTAGTGGTCGCAAGCGTCACTGCTGAGCTCGTAACGGGCAGTTGTTTTCTATCTGGAATTTCTCAGTCGGCGGCCAGCCTGGAGTTTGTATTTGTGCCGTGTTGATGGCAAAAGGCTCGCCCTCTATTACAAGAGACTTAATTATAACTGGCGGAACACAGACATCCCTGCCCTTCGGCGAAACTAGGCGTGATGTTATCTATGCATTACATAGAATAGAATACCTACTCTTTAATATGTACACCATATAAATTACAGACATAAATATAGAAACTGCACAAAGGCTGCAGGGCTGCATACATGTAACTCAAAGAATTCAAAGCAAAAGAACTGCTCCAATGCTTATGGTACTTCTACACGGTGAAATTCACTTGCACATAATTATTGTACTTAACAAAAGAAAATTCGGAAATGAATATCACCAAAACAAAATGGCAGTTTAGCCAATCCGTCAATGTTTCCACAATATTTTAAATATCAGCAATTTGTCGTGATTACTTAGGTACCTGAATCTCACGACGAAAAGCAGCAGGTAATTAAGGTGCTTACACAAACTTCTAAAACTAAATCTCGAATCAAGTAGGTACTAGGTATATAATCCAATCCGTATTTGACCTTTAACAACTCCAAGCCGTTATCTACCGAAGTAACAAAAGATAAATCTTTAGTTTTAAACTTTGTCCCGTGCGAATATAAATTACGAATCCTTACGTCCTTCCTAGGTGCGTTTAAATATACGGAGACTTAGCTATGCCTGAGATAAGAAAATAATGTCTCCTTACAAAGGCGTACCTACGCAACATCTTTCTTATACTGTATCCGAACTCATTATCTTTTAACACGCCGCAAAACTTATGCTCCTCCGAGGTTGTTCCCTATCGCACCTTTTAAACACCATTTTCCTCGTCTTTTGCTGCGTCCCGTTCTCATCAGATAGCAGCTCGGCCCAAGCTTATACACTTATTTTATTTACTGAGCTAAGACGATTATTTACGATGTAAAGCGTGTAATAGCTTGCAGTATCTTGTTTTTCTATAAGAGATCCAGCTTCCACAACATGCATCATTTGAGCCAGAGATTCAACGATCGCGAACGCCTACATACCGTTTCTTTTTTCTTTTCAAATATATTCGCAACACGGCGCAGATTAGCATAGGAAAGTAATTTAAACAAATTGCCTAAACGATTTTTGTGAGAAACGCGACGCCATTTGTTTAGATAAAGTAGGTAGGCCTATATTTTTACAAGTTATAGGTTTGTTTGACCAACTTTTCACTTCGTATGCGGGCCGTGTTAGTATGTTTACAAGAAATTTTTAGATCGCGAAAGTTTTGTCATCCAAGCGTCGTCACAAATGCCTCTGTTGAGATTACATAACTCGTAAACTTCGTCGAAATAATGCCGCAATAAATCTAGTAATGTGTACGGTATTCTCGTCAAACTTTTTTGTTTATATTTCTTTCCTAAAACCGACGACCGCGAACGCTTTCATAATTCTTCGAAATTACTTTATATACTTTTGGCGATAACGCAGAAAAAGACTGTCACATTAAAAGCCTCGGTTAACTGTTGGCCGATAACATTTTGTTGAAAAATACATAAAAATGTACATAAAGATAAGTCCTTGTGCGCTTTCCTAAAATTTCCCCAGTAAATTTCACTCGTATTCGCACAAAAACGGTTTTCGGATAATGTCCTCCCATTAGTGGTTCGGAAAAATGATTTTTTGTAAGCATTTTGTGCTCTAAATAGCTTTTAACTTTACAAAAAGTCATATTTTATTATAATTTGAGGCATAGTGAAAATATTTCATCAATGAAATGGCGTAAATGGTGATAGAAATGACATGAACGCCTTACGCCCAGCCCGTGTTATGAAGATTGTTACCTTTTTTAAATGCCCATAAAATTATGTAGTAGCGACACAGCTGTTATTAATTAGGAAATTAATATTTACAGCAGAGCCTTTAAACGTGCGCAGGGGCAAACAAAGTTTGGTTACTACCAATAATATTGTCCGTAAACGGTCGAATGTGGCGCCTGACCAGACTAGCGCTGATCGTAAAACTCCCGCCTTTTTTAGTTATATTGTTTGACGGGTGGCCGACATAAAATAAAGGCTATTTATAACCTGACAAAGAAAGTGTTTCGTATAAACGTTGGAGGTAATAAATATTAATATCGGGCGCCCAAACTTTCGTTTATAACCGCCGATCCTTTGGCAGAATAAAATATGACATTGAGAGTTCCCTTGAAAACTAATTTACCCAAGGATGAGAGCGAAAGCGGATCGCTTTTCTTTTTTTAACAAACATTTTGTAAGTTAAGTTAATTGTCGTTGACGGCTTCATGATTATTTCCAAAAGGAAATACGTAAATAACAGAGTGAAAAGCAATTTTAATAACTTGATGTGCCTTATTTTCTTTTAAGGTCAATAAAATTGATTTTCAGCATAGTAAGAGATTGCCCGAAAGAAAATAATTTTGACAAAATGACAAGATATCTAAATTACTTCATAATCAGCCTATAAAGTTCCTACTGCTGGCACACAGGCTTCCTCTCAGTGAGACGGAATGGGCCTAATCCACCACGCGGGACAAGTGCGGGTTGGTAGATGTCACATGTCTTCGACTTTCTGGTTCTAGGGCATGCGTTTCCTCACTATATTTTCCGTTCCGTTTTGAGAGCAGTGGTCATGATATAATTTACACAAAGTTAAACGCCTGTCTGTGTCTGGGTTCGAATCTACGATCTATAACTCGTTAGCCGCAGCCGTTACCACTGGGCCACTACTACTCTAAATTATTTACACCAGAAAAATTCAGTCCAGATTCTTAGCTGAGATTTACTTTAAAGCTTTTTAGATAGGTTCTTTCCTACTCACCAAATGAATGACATCACAATATCGTAAAAATCTACGACTCAGCCAGGACACATCCTTCGATTCAATTCTAAACTCCCGCCATTAAAGCTACGAACAGTGGAGAAAAAATCTATTTGAATTGAATTGTTTCGTATAGCCTTCGGCTCTTAGAGATTTCCTGTATGCAGATTGTTTTCACTTTCGACTTCGGTTCTTTTGTTTGTTTACAACAATATCATAAAATAAAGGTTCGTTTTCATAAACTCGTAGTAAACGTAATAAAAACGAAAGTTGTTTCTGTTCCATTGTTTACAATATTGTCGTTTTTCTGTGAAAGGGATCATAGAAGTGCGTCATGTTTGTTTTGTATTATTATCTATTAAGATCAGACATCTGGTTTAAGCTTATTTCAGTCTCTGCCGCCGTGCAACGTCCACTATAAAAATAAAATAAGTAGTCTGTGTCCACAATTTAGTTTCCAAACATGTAAACAAATATGTTTTTGGAAATTCAAAAATATAAAAACTTATTAGTTTTGCTTACTTTTGTGATCTTACTTAAGAACAATCCACCATGTAAGAAAAAATAAGCCTTGTTCGGACATCCTCCCCCTCAAGTCGTCTTAAGAAATAAATTCACACCCCTGATAAAGAAAGAAAATTATTTTATTTTATTTGCGGTAAACAGGACGCAGAAAAAGAACACAAAAAAAGAAGCAGTGGGGGGAAAATATGCGTCACATCCACACAAAACGGACATCACTCAGCATAATGCTGACCATATGCGAGACAGATCCTCAGCGCTGGTTTTAAACGACAGCCGACATCACCTTTTACAGTACACACTAACCAATAAATACCTGGTTTACATCCAAAGCTAAACCTAGCCCCAATAAATTGTAGAACGTAAGCTACAAATATACGCCATTACTCGCGCGACCGATCTGAACTGTTGAGATAAAAGGAAACTAATTAGACGTGGCATGTTACTCCTGTAACTGTAACAGGGGTGAGATTAGTTGCAGATTTTGTATGTGGTTTTGTAAGTGGCGTGCTATTTTGAAGACGAATACTGGTGAAATTATAAACTGAATTCAGGACTGTATTGATTTACAAACACTCAGTATTTCAACTAAGTAATTAACATACTTTTTCAGTATAAAATATTCGATATATGAAGTGTAACAGTTTTCAGACCAATATTTAAATTCTTTAGTAGGTATAATGTAAAACCTTTAGTTTAGTTTACTAAAAGGCGTAGTTTAATATGGGAGTATTGTACCTATGTATAATATGATACGATATTATAGTATGATAGATAATAAATCATTTATATTCATTTTACTAAGTGGTATGGTTTTCATAACTATTGAACTTCAGAGTCGTATCCGCATGGCGACATGGAAGGAACGACTGTCGCAACCCAGCGCAGGGCACGCCGCGATAGCGGCGATAAGACCCCTCTTTGAGGAGTGGCTAGAGAGGCGCCACGGCGCCCTCACCTACCGCCTGACGCAGGTCCTCACCGGACACGGAAGCTTCGGGAGGTTCCTGCACATCATCAGGCGGGAGGAAACGCCCGGGTGTCACCATTGCCAGGATCGCCCAGAGGACACGGTGGAGCACACGGTGGAGGTCTGCCCCGCTTGGGCGGAGCACCGCCGTGTCCTCGTAGGGGCGATCGGCAGCGGCGGCGACCTCTCGCGCCCGGCCCTGGTGCAAGCCATGGTCCGGGGCGAGAGGGAGTGGGAGGCAGTCACCTCCTTCTGCGAAGCCGTCATGCTAGCGAAGGAGGTGGCGGGAAGGCTCAGGGAGAGAGCCTCCCGTCCCAGCCGCCGCGGGAGACGCTCCGGGCGTCGAGAGCCGCGCGACGACTCCCGGCCACCGTAGGCGCGGGCCTGCGGGCGGAGAGTAATGGGTAGCTCACCGTCTGATCAGGACCAGGCCCGTGCCGGACGGCGCGTACGTGTTCCACGCGCGCCTCAAAGAGATGTCAGCATCGAGGAGGGGCCCCATAGGGCCGAAGCCTGCCGGGTCAGCGGGATTGTCCGAAAGGGTTACCGCTGGCCCGGAACATAAAGGTCTAAGGAAGGAACACGGGTGGGTTTTAGTCAGTAAGAGTCTGACACTCCCTTCCGCTCCATCCAGAGCGGGAGGGGTCATTTGATGATTTCCCATCCGCAAAAAAAAAAAAAAAAGAATCGTATCCGCAGTTTCTAAGGCCGATATTTAAAATCTTTTGTATAGTGTGATATATGTTAATTAGCGTAAATTCAATCTAATAAGAGGCGTAGTTTTCAAAACTATTGAACTTTCAGACTGTAATCAAAGCATCAATTGGTTCAACCGTTTAAGTATTTGCTTATTTAAACGATCATGATGTATCATGTAGGTTCAGGTTTCACTCTCATATTAGAAGATGAACTACTTAAGTTATTAGAAGTACTTGAGAGCACTTATGTGAAGTGTAGGTGTCAATTACTCGTGAACTACTTTTTATGGGTGCTTGAATATCGAATTAACAAGTTAACAGCTCGTACACTTGTGACAGAGCTGTTAATCTGGAGTAGCCCTTCTAAATCAATCCTCATTTGTTTTTTTAAATTCGTCATGTCATTAGAATGCTGACGTAGGGATGGTCAGAATGTATTGTTTATTTCAAAGAAAAGATTACCTATTGCCAAAGCAACATAACATTCTGTGGATTAAAATTCTCATGAGAGGTTTTTTTTTTAATATTAGCCAAAACACTTAAATAATTTCCAAATATATCTATTATATTGTAGTTCAAAGTCAACGTTAATATTATGAGAAAAGGTAAACAATACATTTAATGTTTCTTGTGGCTTGTTGTTCAATCTTATTTCACATTTAACGTTCCTTTTATAGCTACAAGAGCTAATTAAGGAACCATTTCCCTAACACCAACAGATCACGCGCCATTCTTACAAACAGATCCTTTTTACGAGCAAAGGTTACATTTCAGGGCGTATGTAATGCCCCTATAAAATGTATGTTATTATAGTAAATCACATTAGGGCTGAGTATGGTTGCTACACGCACTAAATAGTTGGGGACAGAAGGCTAGCTCTCTGCAACAAGCTAAAACGGGCGCTCGCACATGTAGACGCGACGTATGGCGATCTCAAACGATACGTCTAAGTAATATCAGCCGCACTAGTCTTTCGATCAGGTTAAGCTACGCTTGCACCGTCATTCTGTAGATGGGTGACCATCTTTACATACCGAGACACCCCGTGTCTCGGAAAGTACGTTAAGCCGTTTGTCCCGGCTGTCATTCGTGGATCTTTGACAGTCGTTACTGGTCGTCAGAAGCCCGAAAGTCTGACGACCAGTCTTACGAAGGGGTATAGTGTTATCCAGTAACTGGGTTGTGGAGTTTCGGCAGTCGCTCCATTAAATAACGGTATTCAGCTGCATCCGGTTAGACTATAAGCAATCCCCAGATGATGTACCACGATCTCAAACAAATGCCAATCGCGAGATCGAGTGCGCTTGCACTCCCTGTACGCAGACGCGTGCCTATGTGATAAGTTCGTTTTTGCTCATTGTGTATTGAAGCTGACCTTCTGTGCCAATCTAATCTGTGGTACACGTATCACGTAATAGAGTCGGAAAACCAGCCCTAATTAATGCTGAAATACGACACGCTTGTTAAAAATAAGAGTCAATTTGCAACGAGGATCTAAAATCCGCTTAATTATCAATTTCGTGAAATAAACAAATTTTAAAATGGGCTTTATGGTAGCTCGTATGTTGAAAGGTTTTTCCAATTTGGCATGGACTGGTTGAATGAGGTGATTTTGATGACCTAAGTAGATTTGATATTTTTTTTTATTTGATGATTTGATTTTTTTTGTTGGTCTTTTTTTTGTTTTGACAATGTTATTTAATGCTATGTTTTGTTTTGTTTGAAAATATGTTTTGTGGTTGAATGTATTATTCACTGACTTCTAATGAATAAATAGTACATTACGATACGTGTAACTTAAGTAGTACATTATTGCATGGCGTGAAAAGTTCAGACACGCCTTTAACGACACACATAGGCAGGTCTTACACGTATCGTATGCTATTTTATAGTTCGTGTGACCTAAAACTGCACTTATGTCACGTTTTTCTGTGTACATTTTTTTTTAAGTCACAGAATAGCGTTACTTCAGTTCGGGTTTAGGTCATAAAGTGCAATAAAATATATTTTTTTTTGTTAAATATCATAAAAATATGTGAAATTAAGTGCCTATGGCTTCAAAATTAGAGTACCTACGTACCTGTCAAGAATAAAATTAATGTAACCCTCACAAAGTACCTAAACAAAATATGCAATATTTACATTTAATGTACCCTCTACTAGGACATAATGCACAAAAGGGTAGATTAAACTAAAGAGTACCATAATTACACTAAATGTTCGCGCGTCTAACATTTCGGTCTCGGAGTCTCGAGCTTTGCTCACTGTGTGGTAGAGAAAACAATTCTCAATTTTCCCCGCCTTCCCCTTTAAGCAAATCCGCACGAATTCCTAATCCTTATACGGCTGGAGTCCCGGAGGATAAAACCGTTGATGCAAAGTTACTGGATACGATCTTCGAATAAACCTAGGTTTGGTGGAAGCTTTTTGAATGGATATAAATAAAAGTTTTTTTCTTTTGTTAATATAGTTGTTATCTAGTCCAGATATCGCTTAGATACCACTTAAAGTGTTATTAAGTTTTCAGGCAGTAAAAAACTTAAAAAGCCTTTGGTCTAACGTAACCCAACGTTTATGGTCTTTTTTTGAATTGCGTAACACACTACCAGTGGCAATGGCTTTCATTTTTACAGTTCAACAATATTCATTGCGCTGTTTACATTGTTGAGTAGACAAATTTATCGAACAAATGAAGCGATGGATTAGCAATATCCTTCAATATGATTCAGATTGAGATTAATAGTTTGTTACGCAATTAGGGTGCAGACGCTAGTACTGCCTAAGTACTTCTTCAGTGGAAAGAAAATAATAACCCACAATCATTTTTTTTTTTTCGAAACTGTAAATCTGTAATTAAGGCTTCTTCATTACTGTATACTAAGTTATAACGCTCATCAACCGCGGTAAAAGTAAAGCGGCAGAAGACTCTAACATCCAATTGCTTTTAATGGATATTTAATTGTTGTTTCGTTTTACAACGTTCGTGTTAATCTAAACATCTCAATCACAGCATACAAGCCATCTAACAAGGCGTTACAAAAACTTACCTACTTATTACGCAAAATTATACACTGGCAACATAAACACGTGCGAAGCATTCGTTCCAAATATAAAAACTTTTCACGCTATATGCGCTCAAGTTCGTTAACCCTGACCGTTAGCTCCTAGACATTTCTAGAGGTCTTCTATATCTTTGGATCACAGCACCATTCCCTCTGCTTTAATGTCAGTCGGGACTACGTTTAGGAGCCACTACGTTGAAACTAGCAGACCTCCTCTTAATTACCATGCCTTGCTGGAGAAATAAAAAAGTTAAAGCCGTCGCTAGCTCTTTTTGTGGGGTCTCTTTAAAACAAAACTTATTTTTTATTGGATGCAACACTCGATGAATTAAAGAGCCATCCCTTTGAATGTTTTAGTAGAATTCTTCGCCTTGTCTAGCCGTTATTTATGATGATAGGCGTGTGTATACTAGAAACTGTTTTACGAGTTACTCGCAGCTGTTGAAGTGTACCACTGCATCTCATGACAGCTAGACACATTTATAAAACAAAATTCTCTAGAATAAAAACAAAAGAGCATCTATCACATCTTAAACTTTTAAATAAATAATCAGCCTATATGATTTTCCCACTGCTGGGACACAGGCCTCCTCTCTGTGAGAGGGAGTGGGCCGTAATCCACCACGCGAGTCCAGTATGGGTTGGTAGATGGCACATACTACCCGCGGGACACACAGGACCTGCGACAAAAGGGGAGGCCTATACCCAGCAGTGGTGATTCCGGGCTGAAATGATGATGATGATGAAAGCGCCTATCTGGGTCTGCTACCACTGGGACACATTCGCTGACTTTTATATAAAAAATCAGTATGGTACTCTAATGTTATGACTGGTACTTAGCTCAGAAGAAAAAGGTTCGAATTTATCTCGAGAGCAATAATAATCCTTAGTTTTATTACTGCAAATATGTAATAGAATCACGTATAAATAAAAAGAGTCGTAAAATATTCCACAGTCGACAGCTAAGCGCTAGCATCCACTGAGGCGTGTTCGGGCGATTCATAAATGGCTGGTTCTGATCGCCCTAATTCAGTTATTGAATTACCTACTTCGTAGTTCTATATAAAGACACACATTGGTATGATCGTTATTAGCTAGAATTTTATCGTCGCCATCTTTTTATTTTTTGCCTCTAATGCTAAAGATTTTCTAGACCGTACCTTTTTCGCAGATATCACACTAATATTATAAAGGCGAAAGTTTGTGAGTGTGTGTGTTTATATGTTTGTTAATTTTGATAAAATTTTGTATGGAGGTAGCTGAGACTTTTTATCCCGATATTCTCACGGGATCGACATTTACGCGGGTGAAACCGCGGGGCGCAGCTAGTAGTACATATAGATGTATACTAAAGTCATGAATTCGTGAAGCACTTTAATTGCGTAACACATTATCAATCACAATCTGAATCATTTGCTTCATATTTTCGAAAAAAATAAATAACGCAATGAATGTTGTTGATCTGTCAAAAGGAAAGTCGTTGCTAATGTTAGTGCATTAAGCAATTATCCCGCAGATTAAGCAAAAAGAGTTCAGGTTTTGGTTAGGGCAGTTTCAGCGGAAGCTTGAGGTAGGCTATGTATGACGACAGCTTGCCTGTTTTTTCAATATACGAAATTTTCTATAATAATAGGTCTGATTTCGTGTGTCATCATCTGCCTAGCCTTTTCCCAACTATGTTGGGGTCGGCTTCCAGTCTAGCCGGATGCAGCTGAATACCAGTATTTTACATGGAGCGACTAGACGAGCCTATCTGACCTCCACAGCCCAGTTACTGGGTAATACGATACCCCTTGGTAAGACTGGTTGTCAGACTTTCGGGCTTCTGACTACCCGTAACGACTGTCAAAGTTCCACTAATGACAACCGGGACCAGCGGCTTAACGTGCTTGTCGAGGCACGGAGTGGTCACGGTATGTAAAGATGGTCACCCATCCTCAAACCAACCGCGGCAAGCGTAGCTTAACCTGATCGATCGACCTGTGCGGCTGTTATTATTTAGCCACGGGCCCCTTGTGTCTGACTTCGTGTGTATAATGATCAAATATAAATTAGGGTACATTTCTGCGATAATAGCTCCGCTAGATTTCATGTAGGTACGAATAATAGGCTATTTGACAATGTAAAAAATAAGGTCATAATTATTGACACTCGTATAGATTATCGCTTTTAAAATCGATTTGCATTAATTTTACTACAAAACAATGTATTATTTATAAAAAAAATCCCGAAAAAACTTCATCTTTTTAAATCTGGCGCCACGTAATCGAAAACGGTCTGGATTGGCTGAACTTAAGATGACGTCATGATGTAGTAAATTTCTGTCTATCGTTGACAGAACAGATGACTTTTGTCTAGTATCTCGACCGTTTCAACGTTTGTTTACGGGAATCGTGACGTCACGACGCCATATTGTTAAAGATAGCGTTTTGGCGGCTTATTTAAACAGTACATTTTTATTTACTTTTTTTTTTAAAGAAATACATTATGCAATTTGAAGTAATAGGTTTTTGTGGGCTCGTTAGACACCATTAAATAATCTGAGATGTTTATCAGAAACCAGTCAAATAGCCTATTGTAGTATTTGCGCTATCGGACATATCCTTCCGTACTAACACTTTAGTACAAATAGCTCTACAACTGAATTTGCGTTTTAGGAGAAAATAGCATTACAATGATAACGTATTGGAAGCAGGTTCGTGAGTTTAGGATAAAACTTTCAGAATGTAAAGCTTCTTAGTTTAGTAGGTCATGTGTAGGTACTATGGAGCAAGTGCGGTAATATTTCGTAGGGGAAATCTTATAAAGAATATTCAGGTAATCTGTTAGCAGTGGTGGCCCAGTGGTAACGGCCTGTCTTACGAGTTGTCATAGGTTCGAACCCAGACAGGCGTTTTAATTTGTGTAAATTATTTCATTCACCACTGCTCTCAAAACGGTGAAGGAAAACAACGTGAGGAAACCAGTAGGTATGTCCTAGAACCAAATATTCGAAGACATGTGACATCTACCAACCCGCACTGGGCCCACATGGTGGATTACGGCCCACTCCCTCTCACTGAGAGGAGGCCTGTGTCCCAGCAGTGGGAACATTATAGGTTGATTGCTTATGCTGATAGGATTAAAACTTCTTGTTTAATTTTTTCATGATTGACGTGTAAAAGTGTTTGTACAAACCTACTTACAAAAATAAAATCTTATCGTTTCAGTTTATCGATCAATGTGGTTTTAAAATGTTGAAAAGAGTGCATTTCCTCAATGAAGACGGACTGGAGACAGTTTTTTTTGTCGAATAGTTATTATAATAATAATAATTTATTTAATAAAAAGTGGTACAGTGTCTGTTACAAAGAATGATGAAAACTTAGGAATAGTTTTCATCTGAGATGAGTAGGTAACAATACAATTTTACGATGTGATGTCCTAGCTAGGTTACTTAGTAGCCTGTATTAAGGACAAAGAGCCCTCATTTCCCGAAAATAGGACAAGAGTATTTCTTAGGCATTTTGATGATGATTTTATTATTCTTCCTCGAAAACAAAAGCTCTAAACGCAATTTGTTCGTAACAGATGAGCTGCCATCTAAATCAAGCATAATAGCAGGCTCTAATTTATTCATTGATTTATTTAAAATGTTCCTAAATAATTATTCTTGAGCATCGACACTATTATTTTAACTATTGTTTAAGTTGCTCGTTGAATTATGACAGCGGCACCGCGTTGATTTATATGTATCTGTAGGCGTTATATACAAGTGTATGAGAATATTCATCGTGCACATGATAATTAAATTTGCCCTCGGGCGATAGAAAATACAACTTTTGCTTTGTATTTATGACCACGTAGAACTTTACTTGACACATTGGGTAGGCCAGGTGCTAACATGTTTCCAGCTTTAGCTGTAAATATTTTTAACGCTGCATAATGAGGTTGGAAGTTATTCAGTAATAATGTGGTTGGGAACACCTAAGAGAAAGTTTGGTACTTTAAGTGAAATACTAGTTTTTGCCCGCGGCTTAGTCTGGAAGTGTTGACTGGATTCATAATAGCGTTTTGACAAATTGGTATTAGGTGTTCCCTCGTTCCAGATCTGCCTACGCGTGTCGTTAAAGGGCGATAAATATTAAGTAGATTTATGTTAAAGAAAATGTTGTTGGCCATACGACCGCTGAGATGGGTCTGGGCGAGCCACACGTACAGGATGTATCAGGACAGATGGGCCAAGGTCATCACGCAGTGGGTGCCTGAAGAGGGTCGTCACCGAGACAGGCCTATGAAACGCTGGCGCGATGACCTAGACTCTTTCTTGACTGATTTGCCGGAAAAGTCAGCAGGCAAAGATGAATGACGAAGTAAGGGGGAGACCTTTTCCCACCTTTTTATAGGTTATTATTAAAAAAAGCAATGGTAAAAAAGTTCAAATAAGTATAACATAGAGTAGCTTCACCATTTCTTAAAAAGGACTACCGACCAAACAAAACACATACGCGTATTTCACCGATATCAAGACAGGATTCTCGTTTCCATTTTATCGTCGTTGACAATCTCAGGTATTAGAGGACTTGTTCCTTTTTGTGTTTACCAAACAGTATTTTATTTCTATGTCGGCTTATTCGACCTTAGAGGAGATAGATCTACCGATATCACTGAATGGAGTAAGCCACATAAGGGTTTGAATATGCTTCGCTCAGAAATGATTGAATTAGAGAGTAATGCTGCTTGTGATGTGTCTGAAAGGTTCACTGTGTCATTCATATCAGAATATTAGCCTCCTTTTCTCTATCGGTGAGTTTAGTTAACGTCTGACGGATTATATAGGTACCTATAGATAAAAAGAGGATGAGCAGAAGTGTCCTCGGACTGATAGTTTTATCTTACTGCAAGCGCCATTCCGTCTGCCAATGGCCATATGCAGCAATAATGGCGACCGATTTGGATGCCTCAGTAAGAGATCAATGTTAAGTGGATTGCTTCATTGGTCTAATAGTCGCGCTGGTAGCGCTACTGCGCCTGAGGTCCTGGGTTCGATTCCCGGGTCGGGCGAAGTGTTGTTTTTCCATCTGGAATTTCTCAGTAGCAGCCCGGAGTCTGGATTTGCGCCAGGTTTATGGCAATAGACTCAAACATAGCCGGCAAAATCTGGATGTACTATAAAGGGTGAAATTGAAAACATGTGGTAAACCGAAATGGGAGCTTGTACTGATTATTATGAACAACTTTTACTATGGGACCAAACCTGAAATCGCGAAAACAAAATCAGTTGTTCCCTACGTTCGCATAACTCGTCAAAATGTAGGGAACAGCTGATTTATTTTCACAATTGCAGCTTTGGACTTTTATCAGCTGACATGTTATGAAATGCTGCCTAGCCCTAGTTCACACTCAATGTACAGATAATTTAATTGGGTAACGTATCAGACCCTCTGGTTAGATGGAATCGACCTCCAAACCAATCTATCCTTCCTGATTTGCAGTAACCCTAGTTCAAATAGGTACGTGTTGTACTTTGCACGCGGTTGAGAGTTAAAATAGGACAACTAGGGCTTCGAAGACAGATTTTGACAGACAGACACACACAGACAAACTGACAGATTTTGTATGTTACGTCTGTCAAAAACTCACAATAGAGGGACCATTGCAACGTCTGTAAATAGTAAAAAAAACTAATTACTGCAATGATTAGTTTTATAACTTATATTCTAAATAAACTTTGAAAATTCATGTTACTTGTGAATTAATGAATAGGTAATTGAGTAAGAATGTTTTATTTAATTACATAAAATAATGTGGACTCGCGAAAGATGGAAGGAGTGGATCCCAAGCCTTTGTCCAGGAGGGAGAGCGTAGGCAATTAAAAAATATAAAAAACATAAGGTTTAATTTACGTTCAAATAACATTTCCAAAGTTAATGAGTCAATTTAGTATAAAATCGGTCTATATTGAAGTCATCAGAAAATTCTACATTCTACCAAATATCGACTCTTGAAAGGTTTACCTTACAGACACCTGAATATTTTTTTAACTCCGAAGCCTTTTAGATCTTTTTTCCTCACAATCTCTTTATTTGCAAAAACAGATTGGAACGTGAGAGTGAAGTTGAATGGTAACAGTCAAACTTGTGCCTAAAATGGAGGTACCTTAAATGCTAAACGTATCTAGATTAATCTTCTTGAACGTTTATATTGAAATTTTGAAACCAACGTTACACACTCGTAATTTGAAGAGGTTTTGAAGAGGACGATAAAGACTGTATCAGTATATTGATTATTCTATCACTGTTTATGTTTTGCATAGCACTTCTGTGTCTATTCTATGAGGAATGGACATAGATACAGTATGCTGCAAGTCAGTGGTAACAAAACCTCCACCATAATTGTGTAACACACTATTACTCTCAATTTGAATCATTTTGAAGCATATTGCTAATCCATTGCTCCATATGTTTGAGAAATGTGTCTGCTCAACAACGTAATTAACGCAATGAATGTTGTTCAACTGTCAAAATGAAACCCATTGCTACTGAAAATGTGTTACGCAATTACCCTGCAGTATAAGCTAGCCTCGCATTATATTGAAACTACGTTCTACACTGATCCAGCTCAACGTCAAAGTGTCGACTGCATATACCTAAAGTCTATTCAAGCCCTTGTTTCCAATTGATGTTATTTCCACATAGACGAATATCAACTTTATGCTAATGTAAATTAAGTTCATTTCAGACTATCTAAAACTATCGATTTTTTTTTTTATGTTTGCAGTTGTACCGTACACTAAACTTTATTTTTGGGTATTAAAGTTGTTTTTCCATAACCACATATTTGTTTACATGTTTGGAAACTAAATCGCATAACGCAGTGTATCTATTTCTATACAAAATATTTTATTCTACAATCTATCTTCCGTTTCTATGGTGTTCGGTGATCATGCTGGTCAGATGTCTTTAATCTTATGAAAGTTATTTTATATAAACGCTCAATTATATCCAGTATAGAATGACGGCTAGTTGAAACATCAATTTATTTTGATTTATATGAAAGCAAAATATAAAAAAGCTTCTTAAATGAAGTTAAATGAAGCCTTACATAATCCGTATAAAAAAAAAACCCACAAGAAAGGATATAGACGAAGAAGTAGTAGACGACTAAAGAAGATATTTAGGGAGAAGTAACGAACTTGAAATCGGATAGTAACAAGAATAAGGAGACAACTAAACCGATAATCATCGACCGCTTTAATAATGTACGGATCAATAAAGAGACTCTAGCAGTGGTAGCCAAGGTTTAATACTTGCTACAATAAACTTTCATCACTTTTTTCCTAGACATAAAGCTCAACAAAAATAAACGACGAGTATGCTTTTTGATAGCGTACCGTTAACGTTAGCCAGAACCGCAGATTTTTTACGTGGAATATATATCATTATTCAGTTATGCTATGTGATTTTTGACAAAGGCAGGAATATAAATATGGCAACAATTGCGCTTTGAGGAAAAAAAGTTATATTACAGTTTTCTAATTACCCAAATGACTAAGAATTTATTAACTATTAATAATAGTAGGTACTCGTTCAATGCGAAGGATTATTAAGCGCAAAGGTTAGTGAGAAACCTCTATTTTTAGCCGAGTGAGTACAATTTAAGTCGACTCATAGATCTTTTAAAGCCAATTGCAGCTATAACGGCTTTTATAGGGTTGAAATATTGCAATGGTGCATTACGAAGAAAAAGTAAAAGTCATTCAACTGGCAATTCTTTTGGAGAGCTGAATTTTTTAGAGCTTTGTTGTTTTTCGTTTTTTTTAACCATCACAGTAAAACCTTTTCTATCTCTGAAAAGTTTATCATATTTAGCTCCACGTGTTTTCTCTTAGTCAAAAATATTGTTTTAGAAGTTTCTTTTCTTTTCCGTGCAGTTACTAATGTGCGCTTTCATAATTTCTATAACGTCACGATATTACCGTACACGTCTACTCACGTCCACGTCCATAAAATGAATATAAATACGTGCACGAAATGCGTGGACGAAAATTTGGAAGAGTGTCTTCATATATTTCCATACATTTTACTTCCCCGTGTTATCGTGATGCCGTGACGTAGACATCCACGATAATATCGTCACGTTACAAATTATAAAAGCGTGTAATCAATGTCTCTTATATTATTTTGTTTGAACTTTGAACAATTTTTCCATGTAAGTTACAACGAATGAATTTCAACACCTGGTGTAATTTTTAAATTATAATTTAACGTTTATTTATTATCATTAGTCCAATATATTAATACAGATTTAGAATTTCTCAGATTAGTTGGACCACACCCGACGTTTTACGCGACAAGATTGTCACATAAATTATAATGAAATGTTTTGACTTTACGCTGATGATATTCCAGCTGTTATTGGTCTTAAATGACACATAAATACGTTTGCGGAGTCTATAAGTATACGAGGAAAGTCCAAAGAGTTTTAATATTTCATTGATGTGTTTCCGGATACAAAGCTATTAGTAGCCGGCAGTATATCTTACAAATTAGTAGTCTATGACAAACTAAAATTAATGAATGCTTCAGTAATTTTTTAGGTGGTCTCTTTACTCTAATAATGAAGCAGATGTCAGTGGTGACTGAATGTGTGACGCGAGGTTTTTGTTTTTACTCCTTTTGGGAATGTTTGGGCCATTTGTACTTTTGATGACCTTAAAGACAGACCTATTTGATCTAAACCATTTAAGTGTAAATAAAATCTTATTTCCATTCGTATTGTTGGGCTTTCAAAAAATAGAAAATTTAAAGAAAAATGGAAATCATTATTGAAATGATAGACGTCTGGGAAAAAGATGAAAGTCTTTTCTCAAGTGAAATCATGTCTGCAAGATATCAATAACGCTACGTTTTGCTTTCAAAAATTAATCTAAAATTCTCGCCCAGGTATTTTCTACCAAGTAATATAGAATACGAAACGCTATTTTACAGTAACTAACTAGAATTTCAAACCGTGCATACAAAATCCAGCTCTGTTACAATTGTTTTGAAAAAAAAAATTGGCTCCACGGCGCTGTATTTTCAAATCAAATAGCAATATAACAAAACTTTTGTGATCAAAACAAGTCGGCGATGCAAATAACTGGCGCAGAAACGCTACGGAACCCATTAAACTGTATCCGTACCGATACACTTGGGGCTGCGAACTTTGATTAAATTTTCATAACATGAAGCTTAAGCAATGCGGACTCATTGTAAATTATAGCGTCATCCTCAATATTTAATGAACCAGACCCGTGTTAACATGTGTTACGTACCGATCGCGCTTTACAGATGTACTTTTGTTATGCAACTGAATAATTTATGTCAAGTCTAATGAGTGTTGTGATTTAGGAGCCTTCCTTTGTAAGATTATGAATTTTGAAGCGAATGAAGTACCATTTTATCATGAAAATAGTTCAACTGTTACTTCAGTTTTAATGTGAACATCACTGTCACGTCAATAGTAATGCTTCCACAAACATGAAACATGCGGGTCGAAAAGTTACGACGCGGACGGGAAAAGACGTTAAGCTGATACATAAACCTAACTGAAATGTTATGATTAGTCCAGCGCAGCTAAAGAACGACTTTGCGCGACTTAACAAAATGTCTCGCGTTCCCCCAGGACCAAGACCGACTATAACTCATCCAACTATCGCCGTCAAGCCGCCGAGAAAGCTATATATCAAGTTTGATAGTCAATTATTGGCACTCGGTTCTGGTAACCGCCGTCTCTGGGTTATCTAAACCATATACCCCCGCTTGGGATAGGCCTTCAGTAATATGCATAAGCGGACTACTACGCAAATAAAGGTCGGAACATACACTTGGGGCGTTTTGATTCATAGTCTAATTTGATAATATCCGTGTGGTGTAAATTTAATACGGCTCCAGTTCAGTTGGTAGTCGACTCAATTAATATTTGGAAGGTTTAGAATTGTAATTTTGTTTAATCATTTCTGTAAAATGTTTGACTAATATTTCGCTTTGTTGTAGAAGGGTTGTAATTTATATTGACACTGTAATTCAGAAGAGATATACACTAGAGAATTGAAGAAGATAATGAACCATTTGTTTGAAACAGTCGAAATTGTACAGTTATTGAGCAATTAAACAATATTTACTACATTAAACTGAAGAATTTTAACGATCGGTGCTAAATTCTGTTGGATATTTTGCGAACACTTTTATTTTAATGGAGTTGATAAAGCGCTCACGGGATTTACTATCGGAAGGATGGTAAAGTGTCATCCAAATTTAATGTTGGGAAACTCGAAATGAACTCACTATAATGACGGTCTCTCTGTGGAGCTATTTATTGCGCTCCGAAATTTCTCATGGCCGACACTCTGTTCAAATTCTTCACCAACTTCCAGATTGAATTAACGATACTAAAAAGTGCACGAAATCACGGTATTTCAGTGAAATTAACAGTACCAGAGATCTATTGTATTACTGAACGCGCCCTAAACATTCTTTGAGACGATACAAATTTAGAACACGACACCCGACCGTTTACAATTCGACGCGAAGTTTTAACATTTTGACAACAAATTCTACTCGAGAGTATGTTGTAAGCCGGTTGTAAATGCACAAATAGATGTTCCAAAATAGATTTGTTAACGAGAAAATACTAATGCTTAGAACTACCAAATATTTTTTCGGGGGCAACAGTGCATGTGATTAAGGGATGGTATATTATCTGATGCTTTTTGTCCTCAATTGTCCTCGTTCTGCGGTCTGTGGTTGACGTTTCATCAACAACCAATAAAAGATCTTATTACGTTCTCATTAAGATATATGTTTGTGATGGAAGGCCGTCAGTTATAAATGTATTGAGTTACGCAAACCCACCGTTGGACGAAAGCTGATCTTTGCCGGTGACATCTCTAGTGCGTAAAGGATTATCGAATGACAACGTAATTTTTTTTCCATACTTGTGTATTTAGACGATATTCAAAGGGATCCGTTGCTTTTACTAGGATGCTATTAAATTGCGCATGCTTCTTTTGTCATACCATATGGCATTTTCCAGCAGATGGCTCCTTTGTTAGGCCTACATGTTTAAGTAAGCTAATATCTTTACGTATTAAGAAATTCAAAGCTATTTCAAATGACATTGGATGTTGTACTTCAAAGGAATGTGCTCGTATTAGGTTTGTTGATGGGATCTTCTTTGTGATTAATGTTCGATTCCAATTTTTTTAGCTTTGATATATTCGAAACTGAATAATGTAGATTTTCTGTTTATTCTCATATCAAATCTAATTTATTTCTTGATTATGGCGTAGGAATGAAAATAAGAGAAACAACATAAAAAAGAATGAATGGTAATAAATTAGGTGATGCAACACAGCAGAATTTATTACTGCACAAATTTGGATATCTATGGCACAAATACACTTTAAGAGACGATGGTATGATGTCCTATGGCTTTGACGAGATATTTGCCTGATATTTGCAAATTGATGACAAAGAGGAATTTAATTTAGAAGAACATTCAAAGCAAATGAATTTATCCATGCAATCATTTTGATCAATTGTTAAAGGCTCTGGAATCTGATTCCAATGGCATTTAAAGGAAAATAATCTGTCACTACTACACATTCATCTTCCATTGAGGATAGTTATACGTCCGTCCCTTTCTAATGTTCTATTTTGATAGTATATATCTTATTCTATTTCATGGTCGTGTTCCATAAACCAGTTGAAATCTTTTCATAGAATTGTGTAAAAAATACTGTTTAGACGACTGATTTACTACTGGTTATTTATTATTATGAGGTAAGTACTTCAATCTCAAATAAGTATTGTATATAGGGCAAGCTTATTTTAAACATGATGGCTGTTTGAAATATTATTGCTTTCAAAGATCTAAGTCAATGTCATAGTTAACAGAAATATACTACCACTACCACACACACACATACACTACCATTTATTTTGATCAATTCTAAAATTAACTAAAACTCGTTAGTTAAATCAGCATTGGAGCCATTGTGCCTCAAAGTAAACTAAACTCATGACAGTTCGAAAATACCGGTATTCAATTAAAACAAATGCTGAAGCCTGAACTCTCCATCCTACATAACAACATTTAAAATTACATTTCCAACACAAAATCCAACATTAATTTATATAACGAACTGTTTACATAGCCCCCATTTGCGTGGTAGCAGAACCATCCCTTAATACATATAATGTTCGGTCGTATTTATGTCTAATAGTACCACAAACAGATTAAACCTTCGTCCCTCTTAACTTTAGTAAATACTGGTGGTTCCGTAATTTCCATTTCAACATACAAACGTATGGGACTTGAATTTTCAGCGCAGATAGTACTGAGTATCCCCTTTTAACGATAAAGTAAGTTAATTACAAAACTAATTCCATTACGGTGGCTGTGTCCGGTGCTGGTCCCGAAATATTTGATTAAATTATTATTATACACGCGTTTATTGTTTAGTTTAAAGTTTCGGACGTATATTGACGCCCTTGTCCGTCGGACAGGGCTCTCCCTAAAATATTATTAGTGAGAGAATCTGATAACATAATTTAATTTGCATACCTTTCATATATAGATTTTGTTCTAAATATTTCCGTGCTAGGGTTGTTGTTTCGTTTTGAAAGCGAGGAGGCAATGACGAGCTAGTAGAGATAGTTAGACTAGACTCGTTTTAGTAATTTTTTGTGTATACTTTTTTATTTATTTAATGCACAATGTACAGTCAACAAAAGAGATAAGTATGCAGGATCGTCGGATATAGTGGAAGTTTAGTAAGAAACTGATGGATGTTCTCGAATAAAATTTAATTTTATTAATAGAAAACAAACAGCTTATTTAACAAATTAAATTTCAGTCTACAAAATCCATCGGTTTCTTACTAAACTTCAACTATATCCGACGATCCTGCATACTTATCTCTTTTGTTGACTGTACACAACCATAGTTACGCGCTATAGGTTTATGGAGTACATGACCCTGTTAGGCGCAGCAAGATAACTTAAAACTAATAATATTGTAGTGAGTATCCATTATCTAACATCATATAATCCATTATCTATTGTCATTATCAAATATCATACCTACGGGTCATGTAGTGGACTGGTTCCCTAAGCTCAACGTAACACAAAACGATGGACGTTCATTTTATTTATTGACAATATACATATGACCGGAAAGACTGGAATTTATATAAAAACCTATCATTTTCACAAAATACGTAAAACATAGATTCAATATAATAATATTGAATCTATGTTTTACGTATTTTGTGAAAATGATAGGTTACATTTAGATCTTGTTTTGCATAATAATGCAAAACAAGATCTAAATGTATTTCCATTAAAATGAACGCTAGATTTTAAATTACCTCCTTATACGATTTAAACTGAAGGAGAATCAAACAAATATCAACAATTGTGACCCTCCACAAAAGGTTAGTCCACATAAACTTGTCATAAAGACTTCTACGTATCATAAATTTGCTCGGCACATTGGCCACAGTAGCAAACAAGTTTTCCCATTACTTCTACAGTGAGTAGCGACACCAGATTTCGTTGACGCAAGGAGACAGATATTATTTCAGAAAAGGGAGTTTTACTTGTACCTACAACCAATAAAGTATCGCTAATTATGTAACAAATAGCGGAAGATATAAGTTTTGGATCAGTAACTTCCATATGTTTTTTTACTGTAAAAATGTATGAACTAAACTGGAAGTAAAGATTTTTGTCGAGTCATACTAAAGTTAGAATAAAGCAAGTCAATGGAAAAATACAAGGACAAAATTTGCCTAGTTTTGTACTTTCTAATCCACCGAAATGGAAATATATTTCTATTCACAGATACGTAAAAGTAGATAAAGGAACGACAGATGTCTAAGAGATATTATTCGGACATACAAAACACTATCCTTATAAATCCAGAACGTCTGGCATTCCCTTGAACTGACCCATCTACGGCCTTTGATAAGGGTGCGAAAGACAAAAATAACTGATGTTGATTTCGTTTTGATTCGTCCGCAAACAGATAATATGAGTTTCATGAGTTGACGACTAGATGCCGTTAGTAATAACAGGGGAAATATAAGTTAGCGTCGCGCGTCGTGGGGTGGAAAATATGAGAATTTATCGCCGCATGTATGTTCATAATGGGAAGAGAATGGTCTGACGAGTCAAAGGGCGAATTGCTACTTATAGTGTATAATGATGGCAACGACGGGTAATGCATATGATTGTGTGGATACTGGAGACGTGGTTGTGACACACATCTATTAGTTAACATTGAGTATTTCTCTTTGTATGAATTTTCGATACGGAAGTGTTTTATGATGGAAAGTGTGAAAGAGCTTTCTGAACCTTTTAAGAAAATGTATTCAAAGAAATTCGTTTTGAAGACAGAGATGTTCATAATTTTACGATCGATAGGCTATGTATAGCTGCAAGTGCTATTCAAGTTATATATTGTTTTGGCAACCATTCCAAGGGGACTTACTCAACCCATTCAATTATATTATGACGTGTAGTGTTCATTGTTTGGAAATATAAGAATCATGAAGTAATCCTAATAAGTATTAAAACTTTGATTATAGTTCCTTTAGTATAGTGATGACCTGCTTTGAAATTGTGTACAGTTAACGGTGGGTCAGCTAAATCTGATATACGGTTTTCTATTAGCCCCTCAAGCGGACAATTTGTCACTGTTAATGCAGTATTGTTATTACTATACTTGGACTCAATTGCAGGTTGATATCGCTAGATGTCTACTTATGTGGTTAGGGATTACCGGATTATACTATGTCATCACTTCAATATGTCATAGCTTTTTGTAGTTCGCTGGTGATTCAGCTAGACCATAGGTTCTCAACGTGTGCGATAACGCCCCTCGTGGGCGTTTGAGAGTCTCAGGGGGGCAGTAGAAATCCCATAGAAAATTATACATCCTAATTTACAACTGTATAATATTACACGTTTAAATATAATCGTGGCAATAGCTGTTTCAGATTCGTGACAGTTGGTAAGAAAATAAATGGGAAAAAAATACTCAAAGTGGGCGGTAGGCAAAATAAGGTCGAGAATCTATGAGCTAGACCAACAAACAATAATTGCTATGCTATGCTAAATCTACAAACAATAAATGTTTATATAACAACAAATAAAAATCTTCATTACATTCGAGTAAGTGGTCTGTCAGAGTTGTTTGTACTGAACCAATGCAGAGTGCAAATTGTAATGCAAGTGATGAAATGTTTCTCAAATAAACATTACGTCATTTATGTCTGCGGTTACTTACTAACGCAATAAATATAGTAAAATTAATGTCTGTCATTCATTAGTCACTTAGCTTCTTTAGGCATTACCTAAATACATTATTTCTTTCTTTCTACTACACATATATAGTACGATAAATTCGACATCCCAACTTTTTTATTCCCTTTTTTGCTCAACTTGAGAGTCAAATTGAATTAGTTACGGTAGGAAGTTCTAAAATAATTCCTATCTACTTTTAAGACAAGTTCTTTCGTCGTTTTTTCTTTAAGTGGACTTTTTGCCTTGCAAACAAGACATTTCTTTATTGAATAACTTCGAGGGGCTAAAAGGTGTAATTTATGTAATGCCTTCATAATTTTCAGATGAGGTTATGAAGAATTATGCAGATTATTTCTATTTATCAGTACTACTATCATTATCTTTCAGTTTTCCTTTGTTAGCTTTTATTCTTCTTATACTTTGAAAAGCGCTAGGTAAGTATTTTGTGTGTATTGCAATGAGTGTAACTTAATATTTTATCAAATCCTTTGCATACCTATTCTGCTACGTTTCATATCAGTTCTGCCTTAGAAGTGTAATTTAAGTTATATTATTGAGAATCTAAACATATATTGAGGAAACTATTCTGTGTTAATTTTAGTACTTGAGTAAGTACTCGAACGTATTCATGAATGTACAGAACTTCAGCGGCAACCTATATATGCGGAGCGTAGAACTCGGGGTAGGTACCATTTACCCGCACTAAACTTTGCTAGAGTGAGTTTCAATTTTCAATATGTTTGCATATTGCTTGAGTTAGTGTTCGAACCTACTTCCATTTTAACATGCCGATGAGTACTTTAGACTTGGCAAGTATATGCAACTGTGTTAGAACTTTTTCGTCACTAGAAGATTCTAGATATTTAGTTTTTTCATATACTGTTTGGTTTGAGTCATTGTACTGAACCAATAAAAACCAAAATGAAATGTTTTGAACACATAAGGTAACACAATAAATGAAACAAAAGGAAATAAAATTTTAAAAATGTGTATTTCTTGTTTTCGTTTTTTTATATCATAATTGTTTTGCGTATTTACAGTTTTATATACAAAATCATAATATATACAGACTCTTTATTGACAATGATTGTTCTAAAAAAAACTATAATAATAAATGCATCTGTACATAGCTATAAGTTTTAAACTTTGGCATTATATAATATTTAAGCGATCCGAGTATTATTAATAGTCACTGAAATATTTTTAACAAATAGGTAGTCAATATTTACATCGGATTTTCCGTAATCTATAAATTACTATCGCAGAAATCAGGAAATTATTCCGTAACAACTTAAAATAAAACTAGCGGCCTACTCTATACAAATAAATGCAAGTCGTGTCAGGCTTCGTAATTCTTAAACTATACAATAAATATAATGTGGAACAACCTAAGATTAATTATCACCATTTTATTGGACTAATACGCTTAAGCGTTGCAAGTAAAGTCAGTGTCTGTTTACCTGCGTTGGAGCATACGCTACGCCCAGAGCTGCGCTTGCGGCGGCATGCGGTGGGGGTGCACGTCGCGCGTGTGCACGCTGGTCGGCAGGGCCAGCCCGTCACCGAGCAGGGGGGGGAGCTTCCCCGGCGGCGGCGGAGGGGGCGGCGCCGGCGCCCGCCCGGCCCCCACCGGAGACACCGAAGCGTAAATATTCACTGTCGACCGGTGATACTGACACTTCCGCAAGTCCGGCATCGCGAACCTCAACTTTTGCCAAAATTGTCTATCACCCCACTCTATACAGGTGTTCGCTTTCAAACACAACCTGAGCTCTGGATCGATGTCTCGATTCGGTAGCTCGCCTAGCAATATTATTATCAGTCTTCTTCGTCTCTCTTTCAGTACTTCGTGGAGTGCCGTCTTAAATTCGAAACGACACCATTCGTTGTTGATGAAATTTTTTGACAGGACTATTATCGTCCTTTTAGATGACTCTACGGCCTCTATTATTGTATCCGCCACGTATGCTGAAGCGTTAAAGTCCCGGTAATGAAGACAGAGCCGGAAACTTGGGTCGGTGGATTCTAGGCCGGGCGCTAACATTTGAGCGACGAATGCCTCGTCTTTCACGCTATAACTTATGTAGGCGTCAAAGAGGCGATCTTTGTCGGCTTCATCGTCGAAAGCTGTACTTTTGTAGCACATTCTGAATCCACAGTGATAGTAAATCCAGACTCTAAGCTCACGCCGCCAATAAAATACGCCGCATATTAATGCCGAGCTAGTAATGAACACGCACAGAGATATTAGCAGCAGAGGCAGATAATCATTGATTACTTGGTTCTCGATTATTGATGAGCTTCCTCCCACATGGCTCGTGCATATTGTTGAATTAAAATCGGCCATCAGTGGACCCACAGCATTTGTTACGTTATCGAATACACACGTGATCTTAAGAGCATCTTCCACTTTTCCTAGGTTATTTTTGAACCAAGTGCGAAATTTATGCATGTACTGACAATCGCAAGACCAAAGGTTCCGCGAGAGACTTATCTCTACCAAATATGGATTCATCGTGAACTGCCACACCGCAAAGCCGTAAATGTTATTTCCTTCCAAGCGCAACACTTCTAAATGCCTCAACTCCATGAAGGTTCGATTATCGATATAGTGTATTTTATTGTCTTGTAGATGCAACTCGCGCAAATTCTCCAAGGGCGACAGTTCAAAACCTAGCAACTCTTTTATATTGTTCTTTTCTAAATGCAATGTTGTTAAGCGTTTTAGTCCACTAAACGTATTATTATAAAGAGCGTCAATGTTAGAATTATTAGCGTACAATATTTTTAAGTTCTTACGTCCAATAAAAGCATGACTCGTTAAACCACCAAAGTTATTACCGTCTAAATATAGTTCAGTAGCGTCCATAGGTATACTACTGGGTATTTCTGCGTACCCAGCAGCAGAACAGTCCACAATATTCGCCGACCACGGTTGGTCATGATAACACGTACAGTTCGATGGGCACGTCATTTCACAATCACAGGCGTCAAAATCACAACAATGACACAGTGTAAAACAGTGCGTTTTATATGTACACAAAAACTGAGATGATTCGGCTTCGATGAGCGGAATATAAGTCCTTTCACGATTGTATAACAATTTACAATATATGCTCTCCAAGTCCATGACACGTGGATGTTGTCTCAGATGGTCCAGTTTGTTTATGCGTTGTAGCCACTCCATAGTACAGTCGCACTGAAACGGGTTTCCACCGATATAAAATTCGGGTAGCGGCCGTCCCGGATCGACCGGAGTTAGACGAAGCGCATTGAGATCCATACTAGTTATCTGATTTGCATACAAATCGACTCTCGTTAAATTGGTTTTTCCAACAAAAGTTTGAGCTTCAACTTGTGTAATTTGATTATCATTCAGGAACAGCAACTCTACACTACTGGGAATTGAGAAAGCCGAGATTTTTGTCATTTTGTTGAAACTTGCGTCTAGTGTTTGCAAGCGCAATTCTTTATCCATGCGATAGTTGTTTCCCATTTCTTTGATATTATTACTATGTAGATCCAACCACTGAAGTCCCGAAGGGATAACAGTGTAATCAAACCATTCTATTTGGTTATCTGATACATTTAGCCACAATAGAGATGGAATATTTACAAACAGGCCTTGGATTTCTGTGAGTTGGTTGGCGTCCAACCTTATAGCTTGTAGAGTCGATAACGTTTCGAACGCATTTATATCGATGTGCTTCAATTTATTACGTGCCAGATTTAAAATTTGTAGGGACGGTAAATCTGTAAACACATCTTTACTTATGTTTTCTATCTTATTTCCGATAAGACGAAGGCCATATACGTTATGCAAACCGACGAAGCCGGGTTCCTCCAGTGATGTTATCTGATTCTCTCCCAGATCAAGAGTCCTTAGTAAACGCATATTTCTTAGCGCTATGGGTACTTTCTTTAGACGATTCCCATTTAAATTCAAATCCTGTAGGGAGGATGTATTCCTGAAAGCTTCTGGATGGAGTTCTTCAAGATGATTATTGTCTATGGATAGCAGAGACAACACATACAGACCATTGAGCGCGTAGGCATCGATATGGGATATCTTGTTATATGATAGGATCAACGTGTGTAGATTATTCATTGGTGCAAATGTGTCAGCAGCTATGCTCTCCAACATGTTATGCTGAACGTTAAGAATTTGTAAAGTGTATAAATCTTTGAAAATCTTGGGATCCAGCTTCGTTAATCTGTTGTTAGATAAGTTCAACAGAACCATTCTTATAAGACCGGTGAAAGTATTCTCATTAATCCAAGCACTTGTTAAATGATTATTAGATAAATCCAACGCCAACAGCTGATCTAGGTTGGCGAACAGGCTTGGTGAAAGCACACTTATAGAATTGTTTTGTAAGTATATTTCTTTGATGACCGGTCTGCTATCTTTAAACAGATCTTGCGGAAGAGCGACTATTTTGTTGTTTGAAAGATCAATTATCTGCAGCTGTTTCAATCCAGATAAGGCTTTGTCAGCAACCATTGATATTTCGTTGTCGTGAATGTGCAGTTCTTTGAGTCTGCGAAGAGCCATAAATCCGTTTTCTGGCATTAACACGAAGTGATTGCTTGAAGCGTCTAGTACCTCAATATCTAATGAGCAGGTTGCATGCGACATAGAAGGTGCCGAGGGAGCTGGGCCCTCCTGTTCACTAATCAGTGCTTGATGCATTGCTCGCTCTCTGAATCCCAAATCACTCACATCTTGAAGACGATTCGAAGACACATTCAAATACACTAAGTTGGTTAACGGGCAGAACAAGTTTTCGGGAAACGACCAGATGTTATTAAAACTGAGATCCAACTTTTCCAACTGTCGAACAGCCGTAAAGCTTTCTGATGCTATCTCTAAACTCATAGCGGCCCACTCTGTGTTTTTCGTTCGAATCGTTAAATTTCGGAGGTCTCTCAAGCCGGAGAGTACGCCAGGCGGCCATCTTCCAATTTTACAGTTATCTAAAACAAGTTCACGCAGTTTCACTAGATGTGCGAAACTCCGATCATCAAGGGAGCTTTTATACATCATTTCTTCATTACACTCTATTCTTAAGGACGTGGTATGTTCTGAAGGAATAACACTGAAGTTAGTTGTGTCGAATTCACTGTTTATTGTGCGTAGTTTACACGTGAGGGAAACTTCATGTGCGTCATTGGGGCCTCTCAGCCACCACTGGCAGTCATCAGGTGCTTCATATTTGAGTGGCAGAGAGCTCTGGTCAGCCACATTCAGGCCGATGACGAACCAAAACAGGATTTGGCAAAGACGATTTCTTGAAAAAGTTTTCTGATGAGCCATCATGGGGAAAATCAAATATCAAGGAAGAAAAAAAACAAGACACGACAGGCTCAGTGTCATGTTTTTTCCGTCGGCGTTCGCGTATTGCGTCCCCTTGCCGGATGTGTAGTATCCATCAATTTATGAACACTATTTCGGCTTCAATTTAACAAATAGTCCTTGTTGAGATAATGCTCATGATGCGTCAATATCAATTCACAATCCGGTGATTTAGCGTCCTTCGAAACGTAAACAAAATTTTCACATAAACTGTCCACATCAGCTTTAACGAAACGTCCAATATTCACTGTAGTTATATTCGAGATGTTTTCTGAATACAATTAAACTATACGTATTCAGTAAAGTCCGTAACTCAATTTCGTATCGCGTAAGTGATAAGCGTGTTTTCACCGTAACGTAAGTCCGTTCAGAGCGTCGTGTGGCGCGACCGTGCCCAGACGCTGCTACCAGTCGACTGAATTTTGGTAGAGCCATTGCAGTCGAGTCGAGTATACGCTCGGGAGAGGGGTGCGGAGCGGGCGAGATGAGCCGAGCAGTGGCGAGTGTTCACGACGACTTATTACAATAAATTATTTTTTTCGGAGCTTTAAGCGATCGACTGTGCGTTTTCGAAACCGCAAACTTTGAATGAATACAGGCATCAGCTGCTTTCAGAACTTGAACAGGATTTTATATTTATCATACCTACTGTGATTTGTTACTGGCCCCCGAGATTTTTATTATGAATGTAGACGGGTTAGTTAAGTACCTACTTGTAAGTTTTAATTAATTTGATTAAGTAATAAATATTGCCATTCATATCTGCTGCGGCCTTAAAAATGCTTAATAATTTTGCACCACAACTTTTTGCTCAAAATTCCGGTCACTGTGAGAAATTCGGTGCGTTAAGAGGCGAAACCTTCTAAGTTATGGAATAATTCGCGTGCCTTAACGCGATCGATTTAATACCCTATTAAGACTTCCCAGAAATTATGAGATACCTGAAGAAGCCTAGTTTTAGGATGTTGTGGTTTATAGTGTGCCATTTCTGATTAATTTACCTGGCTTAAGAATCTAGTGTAAGTATGAGTCACATAACACTATAAGTATCAAGTTTTTGTTTTTCTAGCGTCGGCAGCGGAAGTGACAACCTTATAAAGTTTCAATAATTTACTTTTGTGTCAGCCCACCTACGACAAAAAGTCGAACGTTATACAATTTAATAGGATTTCAAAGATGCACGTAACCTTTTTTAATTCCATTATAAATATAAAACTCCATTTCAATTCTCAAAGTAATAGAAATTAACTTACCGCAATAAGAATAGAAACTAAAAATCTAACAAAAGACATCGAAAACGTTTTCAAGGTACACGTAATCGGGATTAAAAGCAACCCTTTTATGAAATGCTAAAATTAAAAAGCAATGGCATAAAGGTATTAAAAGCTTAAGGTAACAAAATTATTTAACAAAAGAGGTTTTCTGTTAACGCTTGGCAGACCACACTGGCTGTCAGACGACGGAAGATATCATTTTAATCCTTTTAGTTAAGTTGACTATGAAAAGACAGATGCCTTGCCCAGCATCCGTGTTTTTCTTTTGTCACTTAGCTGACTCTTAATGGATGACGTGAGATAAATTAATAGTTTGTGATTAATTTTGATAGCGGACGGCTTTTTTTTTTTTTTTTTTAAGATTTTATTATTGACGTTGTTGTGTTTTAGTGCTATGTGAACTGATATGAAATCAAAAGTCATTAGTCAAATTAAGATGCAAATCAACACTTTTTGAACGTCGTCAAAATTAGAGAAGACCCCCAAAACGCCCGCCTTTCACCACTTCCTAGTGCTTTAGCTGGGAAGAAGATTTTGCGCAACAAAATTCCCAGCAGCACAGCTGACTTTTTAGTTAGAAGAACTCTATATAAAAGTCACCATCATCTGCCTTGCCTTTTCTCAACCATGTTGGGGTCGGCTTCCAGTCTAACTGGATACAGCTGAATACCAGTATTTTACATGGAGCGACTGCCTATCTGACCTCCACAACCCAATTACTGATTCTACACAAAAGTATGCAAAGTAATTAAAATTACAAAACAAAGAAACACAAAGTATTCAATTTAATTAATATTGCCATATTGCAATACAACTCATCAATAAAACATTCTCATGAGAAGGTTATATCAATACCTAAGTGAAAATTATGTAAAATCAATTGTCACTTCTGCGAACTTCTTCTTCTGGTTCTGCGTTATGATATGTTATAGTATCTATCCCATACTATAGTATATATCTATTGTAGTCATATTATAGTATATATCTAATGAGTTACGTGGTAGGAACTATACGATAGATTTTATTTATATTGACTTCACGTCACTTCACTTACATAACAGACTTCACGCCTGATTTGCCACAGTTTCAAACCCACAAGCAGAGAGTGGTGGTATGTGATTTCATTATCTGTAAAAAAAAACATGAGTCACTACTGGCTGTATCATGGGGTTAGACACAAACGGCACAGACTGGCACATGGTTGCCGACTTAGAACAACCGACCGACCCCGTTCCCTCCGTTGAGACCGGGGATGATATCACGTGCACTGATAACATCATAATGCGGTTAGGGTTGGTATTGCAAGGACATCAGACCCGTTGCCCGCTTTTCCAGACATTTTTCCCGATAGGTTCTTTGAAGTTGCATCTCCGTTATTGCCTAGTCCTCTAAACACTTTTCAAAACCAAAAGTAAGTAAATGCGTACTGTTCTTGAAAGAATATCTAGACTTTTTTCGCAAAAGGTTGTTACCATCTTCTCTACTAGGATTTGTGTAGTCCTCAACCTTACAACCACTTATGTTTACATTTAGCTTGTTTTATTATTCAAGACTTTGTCTAGAACTTACAAAGGATACTTGTAAAGTGTCCATCAAAGGCTCTTTGAATGTAATCTTCTGAATCATAAGCGTTTCGTCAACAAACGTTTTACAAGTCTTGTTTAATATTAAATCACTTTTCAGCCTATAAAAGAGCCGTACGTAATAATTTACGAGTACATTTGAAAACAATACCTCTGTAAGCCAACACTTTACGATACATGCGTATATTCATAAAAATGTTCGTGTGGTTGGCTTTGGCTGTCACAACAGGAATATCATTCATCACGATCTGAGACAAAAGCTCATACGTAGCGATGACGTAATTACCGCGTGTATCTAAAAAAACACATGTTAACGTTTCGTTATTTCAAAAAACATCTATCAAGGAGACGCCGAAGCGTGTTAAAGTTATTACTCCGAAGTGTTTCACATCACAATATGTCAGCTGAAGGAATGAATAATGATGAATCGTTTTCGCTTATATTCGCCGTAGGGGTATCTCCTTACCCAGCGTAGGTATTTATGTTTTTTGATGAATGCGCACGTCAGTATACGATGAAAATTGTTTGTGCCGATCAATTTTACGATCGGCCGAACGGTCGAGTGTGTCTATTTTTCTTATAAATAGGCAAGCGATTTTTTGTTTACCTGTATCTCATCTATAACCATGGTCGAGAACTTTTAGGTGGAAAGGCTATCAGTTTAATTGTGAAAATTGTCATTGTTGTTTTCTTTTTATTTGTTTTGCCCTACAAAAGAATTTTAAACAAAAAATACAAAAATAAAAAGGAAAATAAATACAAAATACAGTATTCGAATATCAAAGAATCCTGATAACCTTCGGTTAAGGTAAATGGGAAAATACTTTGTCCGTCTAGCTTCCAGCTTGACATAGTCTTCTCCCATTTTTCATTCATAAAGGCAAAAGCTGCGTTTGCTATCGTAATCACTATGGATACTTTTTGGGGTTCCGTACCACAAACGGACAACCGGAACCCTTTTTTTTTTTTCAGATTGGAAATCATCAAATGACCCCCTCCCGCTCAGGGTGGAGCGGAAGGGAGTGTCAGACTCTTACTGACTAAAACCCACCCATGTTCCTTCCTTAGCCCCTTATGTTCCGGGCCAGCGGTAACCCTTTCGGACAATCCCGCTGACCAAACCGGAACCCTTATAAGATCTTCGTTGTCCGTCTGTATGTACAGACGCCAACGCACGCTCCACTGAGAAAAAAGGTCTTGATCGACAGCGGTCAGGACCTTTTTTCTCAGTGGAGCGTGGGTTTCTCAGTGGTGCTTTCGCGTGGAGTTTATCAAGTTGAAATTAATATCAAATACTCAGGGCTGTAATCCCTTGAAGCAGTGAAAAAATCAAACTTCTAAGTCAACGCAATCAAAAGATAGGGGCGTTTATGTTCCGGAATCAGAACCTATGAGCTACTTTCCGTTCACCTAGAATCATGAAATTTGGCAAGAAGCAATGACATGTAACACAAGTAAAGGAAAAAAATCGAAAACCGTAAATTTGTATTCACATTACATTTTTTTTCCCGTGAGAAACTATTTACATACCTACTACAAATTTGTACGGAACACTCGGTGCGCGAGTCCGACTCGCACTTGATCGGTTTTTTTTATATTAGCCTACACTGTCCCACTGTTTAGCAAAAGCCTCTCCCACTCCCAAATCCTTCTAGGCATCCTTGTGTCTTGGCTGTACTGTGTGGGTACATGGCTGACGCATACCGCAATTGCCTTGCGGTACGCCAAGTCTTCCTTAAAAAAAACTCACGTAAGCGGCTAAAGGTTCCAAAATTTTCGAGAGTTTTGCAATTACGAAGAACATAATGATTTCCTCCATTTACTTCTAAAACCCTAAAGCATGAAAACTTCTGAAAACCTAAAGTGTAATTTCTCATATCCTCACATATCAAGTTTCACCAAAGTTTAATTTCCGTAAAGACATGTTATAGCAGCTCCAACAGAAAATAAAATAGGAGATCCAGAGCAGAGTTTGAAAACATAAAAACACGGTACATTTCTGTGTTTCAAGATTGTGTACGATTTGTTGGAAACTTTACATAATTTAAATGCTTTATATTATAAATCCGATAACACTTGGAACATAAATTTTGTTATCAGAAGACTCTGCAGGGATAAGATAAAGGGAAGAGTTATATCGGCGATAGGTACTTAGGATACGCAAGGCAAGAAATAATCTGTCGGATTTGAACTGAAAATCTTTGTGGTTTTAGGACGTAACATGGCAGAGCATTTTAGGCTATATTTGGACAAGAATATCTTTTTGTAAGAATATCTATAGTTTCTAAGATAAATACAAACAAAAGCCATATCTACTAGGTGCCTACATGAAAAACACTTGGGTAAAAGCAGTCATGCTTCAACTGAAATAATCTTACTTACGACATCGATGAACTAACAAGTGACGGATGATTATTGTTTAATTTTGTAAATCATGTAACGTTTATTTTCTGTACTTACCTGTCAAAAAGAGTAAACCTAGATAAAGTAGATGAGACAGAGATTAAAACAGAAGACGAACTAGCAGGGGATCGAGGAGAGGAAGGGTCCAGGTGATCAGACCGGAATAAATCGATTAGTGATCTAAACAACAAAATACACTATGTCATATTTTATATTTTCTATGCTGAGCATGGGGTCCAGGGTTCGATTCCCTGGATTGGTGTCCGGTTGATGGCAATAGGCTCGCCCCCTATTACACGGCAAAATGTGCAGAGGTGTACTAGGTACACCTCTATCCCTTCCTATCCCCTACCCCTTCCTACCTGTCCCTTCGGGGATTACAGGCGTGATATTATGTATGTTTGTGGGTATATTTTTCCATATCTATAGAAACACACATTTCACCCCAAAATACCTGATATCACAATCCCTTATCGAAAACTATGAAGCAAACCTCAAGTGCCTTGTTAGAGCACTCGAGATTTCAAGAGCGTGTTTCGTCACAACGCGAAAAAAATATAGCACATAAAAATCTCCAGGAAACGTTTATTTACCGTGGATACCTAGAGACGTAAAACAGAATGTGTAAAATATTCACCCCGTGTGTTTTGCACCCAGATAGCGGTACAAATACGATAACGCGCGTATCCTTGTTAGCATAGAAATTGCGTTTGTACTACGTGCTCGTGTATTTATGAGTATTTACGCTATTATAGTTGTTAATGTAATTGCGTCTTGGATTTTTTATGAGATGAATTTTATTAAGAAGATTTTTTTTTTAATAATTGAGATATTCCCGTTTCCGTTACAGGAAAAGGTAGCGCTGCTGCTCTGAAAAAAATAATTTATATAAGATTATGGGCTGATTTTTCAATCTACAGATAATTTTTTCGTGGAATAAAATTGACGTTTGACAGTTTTTTTTATAGAAGAACTGTCAAAAATTCAAAATTATTCCTCCGTTAAAGTAATCTGGCGTTGGAAAAGTCAGCACTTAATAGAATAGAATCTGCTCACCCAATAAACTTCAAATAATGCTCGCAAATATGGATCTCCATCCAAAATAGACAGCCCACCTAATTTAATTTTTTCCATGACTGAAAATGTGATTACTTACAGGTTAAAGTTGGTGAGCATACGGCTAAGCCATCAATATGATTATATCTAAACGTATTAAATGCATGACATCCGCCTATTTCACGGGGCTTTAAAAAGTAGGAAACAATTTTTCATCAAATCTACTGAATCGAAAAAACCTAATCCCGATTTGCTTCGGATCAAAATATTCTCAACGGTAGCTAAAATGTCCCATAAATCCGAACATACAAAGAAAACGTATGCAGTGTTAAAAAGTGACAAAGTAAACTTCCTGAAGAAAGCCTGGGAGGTGCGAAATATTTCCGTCTTAACATTTTTGTATTTGACCTCAGTGTTGACAGTTACGGCTACTAACAATACTACATCGGCTATAATACACAATGACCTAAACCCGGGAAGGGTAAACATGGCCATTGAATAAGAAAAACCGTACTTTATCAAACTGACACCGTACGAAATCAAAATATATGAAACTTGACAAAGCGCGTGAATCACTATATTAAAATCCTTGAAATCTAATCAAAGCAATTAACAACGCTTCTTTCTTACCGCGGGCTATTTAGTCTCTTTCCTTCTTGTATAACTTTGCATGCTTCGTCCTTTTCTTGGGATTTTTTTTTCGAGTTTATAAGGCAGATATGTGACAGGGGATGTCTTACAATATTTCACGTGCCGGGATCTAAAACGCACCCACGCTCAGGTAGCAAACATTATCACTATAAGCGGTGTTCATAACTAAAAAAAGGAACGTTTTTTTCGAAAAAGACAGAGAGTGGAGTGGCGAACACTAGTAAAATTTTTGTTAACGCGTTGCTGCGCATAATTTTTTAGCGAATAAATAGATACGTATTGTATTGGAATGCATTTTATTTAAAGGAAAGAGATTTTTCATAACTATAAAATTAATATTAATAATAAATAGGAAAGGTCGTTTGATTACAGAAAACCATTTTCAAATTGTGAAAATAAGAAAACTATAAAATGAAATGCTTAATTGCGTAAGCATAGCATAAAATAAGCATAGTTAAGCGTCCTAGCAGCAGGTTGAATGTGTATGTATTTATCTAAAGGCCATAACATAATATATAAATCGTCCAACCGTTTAAAGGGATCCAAATAAACCAACCGTTTCCATGCATTTTTTATTCCCAATTCCCGACGAAACTATGAGGAGATGAGATAAAAAAAAAACATCGAACTGCGAATAAAAAATGACTAACAAAAATATTAATCTCGAAAAAAGATAAAGAGCTCTGTGTTCGGACGATCTTTTCTGCGATACGCCATCTTTTGTGCCAATTATGAAGCAGTTTTTGATCTTTTTTGTTCTCTTTTTAAAAATGTCAACGGTGGGTGGGAATTTGTGGACAAGTCTAGTTACAAGGTGTCTTTTATGCCAATGGCTACCAAAGCTGAAGTCCTTTATTTTTATTTTGTAATCGTTCAAACAAAGGCACCTTGTTTTTAAGTTGGATAATCCTTTATGATATAAATAAGGCAATTAACTATAATCTTTTGAGCTGTTTGCAAAATTAGGATTCATTAACTTTCGGTTTTTACAGAAAGAAAAAAAGGAATTCAGATTATAAGGATAGAATATTTTTTTAACAATAACTGTACTGTTAACTCTAAAATAAAATAGTTGCTGATATAGGAACAAAAACATCGATTGTAGAATAAAAAGCCCAAATCTCGATACCTACTTCGAAAGTCTTAAAAAGCTCATCTGGCACATCTTATAGATCACTTTCAAATGGTCCAGTGAACTGAATATATTGCTAATATCATGCAGATGTGACTTAGAAGAAAACTGTCATAGCGTGAATTAGTGCGTGCAAAACAATTATTTAGCTTTCGCTCAATAACCCGTACGTATCTTTTCAACTAGGCGCCATGACAGTTTAGGTCTACACCACATGTAAGTATGTATATGGAATATCAATCACACTAATATTATAAAGGCGAAAGTTTGTGAGTGTATGTGTGTTTGTTACTTCTTCACGCTCAAACGGCTGGACCAATTTTGATAAAATTTGATATGAAGGTAGCTGACACCCTGGATTAACATAATATGGCACTTTTTATCTCGATATTCCTACGGAATCGAAACTTATGCGGGTGAAACCGCGGGGCGCAGCTAGTCTAATATAAATATTTCAAGCTAAAAAAAAAGATAGTTACCTATATAATGTTTTTTTTTTCTGAGTCTTTTCGTAACCGTGGAATAGAATCAAGACCTAACACTTTTGTAACAAATTCAAATTGTATTTCTTATATTCAGGATTATAATATCAGTAGTTTTTTTTTGTATATCTAATAATATTACTATGCTCACGATCAGTAGGTACCTACCCCTTTAAGATAATAGTCTTCGCAAAATGTTCTAGAACAAGTCTTCAGTTTTATGTAAATCCGTAAAGCTCTGACATTCAGAAAATTTGTGTCGACACGTGTTCAGAATAATTTAAAAGTACTTCGCTTAAAGAGTAAGATAGATGTTTTTACGGCTTTAAATTTTATTCTAAGTGCCATGTAAATGGAAATAAATAAACTGTTTGATGGCGATTCTCGCAACAAGTTGCTATAACAAATTCAGTCCTTAGAGCAATAGATGTTTGAAAGCACACGTTTATAGTTGCTATGTTTTTGCTATCCTTTGCTCACAGGAGCAACGGATGACTGCTTTTTCCTTCCTTAGTAGATATCTAATTTTCCTAATTTCTCTAGTTAGCCAAGGATATCTAGTAATTTGAATTTAGCACAATTGAGCAGTGTGGCCCAGTGAGCTATGGTGGCCCAGTGGTAACGGCCGCGACTTGTGAGTTGTAGATCGTAGGTTCGAACCCAGTCAGGCGCTTTATTTTGATGCAATTATTTACATAATTTCATCGCCATTAAGGAAAATATCTTGAGGAAACCGGCATGTCCTAGAACCAAATCCCAACCCGCACTGGGCCCGCGTGGTGGATTACGGCCCACTCCCTCTCACAGAGAGGAGGCCTGTGTCCCAGCAGTAGGATTGATTGATCGCTAATTGCTATTCGACGGGTATCATGTCAATAAATCCCAATTGGTAAACTTTGATCAAGCTTTTTTTTTTTTTGGTGGGAAATCATCAAATGACCCCTCCCGCTCTGGGTGGAGCGGAAAGGAGTGTCAGACTCTTACTGACTAAAACCCACCCGTGTTCCTTCCTTCCCTTTATGTTCCGGGCCAGCGGTAACCCTTTCGGACAATCCCGCTGAACTTTGATCAACCTCGGAATTAAAGTGTTATAATTATTTTTATACTATATACTTAAAGTCCTCCAGACCGTATTTCCGCCACGGCGGCGGCCAATCTCAACGAAGACTAGTCTTGGGCGCGGGAAATGTTAGAGTGCACAAGTGTGAGCGCAGACACAGGTGCACTACCTCTTCCCTCACTCTCATAGTCCGATGGGACGGCAATCCGACACGACCGAAAAGAGATCAGGCGCAGGACCAACGGCTTAACATGCTTTCTTTTTATATAACTCTATACCAGCAGCAGATTTATACTAATAATATGAAACTAATCACATTAAGAAGCCTTTTGAAGCCTTCAAAAATAAGAGTGACATTGATTGAATTTTATTTTAAAATAAAAATCTAATTTAATATTTATGACTGGGACTTAAATAAATCAATTCTCATGAATTTATTTTTAAAAAAGATTTACGAATCTACCAAAAACACTAAAACTATACCTATAAAAAGCGAGTTTTTTAACTAAGACTGACATAATGTGATCACCATTTAAATACAGATTTTATTTTATGAATGTTCTTTTTTGCAGATTGATACAAAATCGCATTTATAAACGTCACATAAATTAGCACTATTTTATTATATTTTGGAGCAAAGTTGGAAATCAGTTTGTGTTTAGGTATCGTATATATATATCATTTATTTCTGAAGAATATTAATTTAAAGCCTGGATCAGACTAAGCTCACGCACGGACGTAAAAATACCGCGGCTGGATTTTATCGCGCACTAGATAATCAGCTTTCGGTGTTGAGCCGAGGGTTGAGAATCCAACAGAGCGCATTCCAGCGCGTCAAAAAAACACACTTAGATTTACAACACTCGGTGCTAAACAGTGCGAAAATCAAGTGCGGACAAAAGTCTCCGCGGGAAAACCTGCACCCTAATTGAACATATTTAACACACTATCAAGTGGAATCTGAATCATTTTGAAGCAAATTGCTAATCCATTGCTTCATAAGTTCGAAAAATTTGTCTGCTCAACACTTAAATAACGCAATGGATGTTGTTGAACTGTCAAAATGAAACCGATTCCGATTGATAATGTGTTACGCAATTGCCCCGCTGCTGGGCTAAGTCTGTGATAGAATTTCTTCTATTCATGATAATTCAAACTCAAACTCAAAGCATTTATTACAATTAAACCAATTACAGGCACTTTTGAATTGTCAAGGGGTCGGTCAGTTAGAAAGATGAAGCTAGTTGCCCATTCCAAAGCTTAGGTACCTAATTATATTTTAGTCTACATGCTCACAGACAGACAGGCTGCCTTCTCTTTTGATTAGAATCATTCTTTTCACAAAATCCTTTATAGAATAGAAAATCATTAGTCAAAATTAAAACCTTTTCACACGTTCCATCATAAGTGTTCAGAAACTTTTCAGTCTTTCAGATCGAATAATTAAAAGTCACTGCGTGGTGACACGTCGCTAATGACTCTAAGGACTTATAAATCTCAATTAATTCATGAACATAAAAGCGTCAACTTTGAAAAAGACCTATGCACTGACACCTCACTTGATAGGGTTAAGCCAGTCCATTTTATACGTGACCTCAGGGCTCAGACACAAAGGGTTATTTTGATATTCTTAGCTGTTTTTATTACTGTAATGCAAAAAAGTGGTGGAATAAGAAGATTCGGATAAACCGTCTCAAATTCGGAAAATATCTCGTACCTACTTGATTTGTAAATGAGACTGTAACTGAAAATGTTACGTTCATTGTAATAATGTACGGTCGTGAAACTGTCACATTCATCATGTCTATTAAACCAAACCAAACCAAACCTCATCAAACCTTTTTCATTGGATGTATTTAAAAACTGCTTATCATTTTGCTATCACGTTTCTAATGACTATCTAATATCAAATTTTTAAGCTCTAACTCTGAAAAATATACTGTTACTGTACGTGTTCTTTCAAGTTTTTCCAACTAAAATACACGTAAACTTCCACCGAAAAATCGAAGTATTTTAAAAACGAAACAACAAAGTTATACTCTTTATTACAGGTAGGTACAAACTGTTACATAACACTTTTATTGAATTTGAGACAAAGGCATTTTCAATTGCAGTTCCCTTTGCTTTTGTCTATCTTGCGTGCGACGGTGGCTATGGAATTTCATTTAGTGCACGGTTGCCCTAACCTCATGCGGCTTCAGGGGTCCTACTACGTGAATATAAAGACCGGAACGCGACATTGGATTTAAGTTTTCATTGCGGCTTTTTGACCGCTGCTTCTCACTTTTAGCATGATGTTTGTAGAGCCAGAGCAATGTATGGCGAATAGTGTCGCTGGGACTAAGTTTTCTCGTTTCGTGGTAGATCTATTTACTCTGCGCCTGTCCGTACAGCGCCATGCAGGCAAATTATACCACACTCAGCGGGACACAAGGCTCGCTTAGCGCGATATATAGAATATCTCTTACTAGTATAACCATTTATCGGAATCTGTCGAATGATTACTTTTTTCCTTGAATAAATATTTTAACATTATTAGGCAGGTGCGTCTACCTATTTTAACCAAAATCTTATTTAAGAGAAATTTATTTGTTCTTATTTGGTTTCGTTGTTTCCATTTATTTTGACTTGCTCTCTTGCCTCTTTGACACATATCTATGTTCTGTCGTAATCTTACAAATTCAGAGAATTTAACGACAGTTTTATTAAACAAATGTGACTTGCTACATGATAAATCGTGGACAGATATAAAATCTATATTAATTCTAATTTATAGAATACTTCAGTGTGCTTTAGGTGACGATCCCATAAGTTATAAAACATGTAAGTAGGTACCCAATTATTTCCTAATCTTATCAGTATCTTTAATGACTAATTTTATAACTTTTGGTTATCAAAGCAATGAAAACGAGATAAAGAAATTTTAATTAATAGCTTCCAGTGACAAATATTTGAGAATTTCGAATCGGATAAAGGTGACCAGGATTTACCATTTAAGCGTCCATGGGCGAAGTTGGAACAAATCAAATAAAAGTCCGATCCGAAGACTGAAAAGGAGATTTCGAAACCGTTAACACAAAGTTATTTAACGTTACTTTTGTTACAAATAAACTCGTTAAAATTACAAAAGGTAGAGTAAACGGTAAAGTACTGAACCAATCTTCCGAAACAGAGATAATCTCAGTTAAGATAAAAGACAATACTAAGGGCCGACAAAGATCGAATTAGCATTACAAGATTACAAAGACATTTCAATAGCTAAAGAGCTTAAATAAAAACGATTGTTGTGTAACAATGTAATGAATTCATGCGAATTAAGATGACGGAGAAAGAACATAGAGTGTCTACGAAAGAATGTGTTTGATGACGCAGCTAAAAACAATAGAAGCAAAATAAGTAATTTGTATAATCAGCTAATGTTCCAGGGTGTCAGCTACTTCCATACCAAACTATATCAAAATTGGTCCAGGGCCGTTTGAGCGTGAAGAAGTAACAAACATATAAACATACACACACACCCCCACACCCCAACTTTCGCCTTTATAATATTAGTGTGATAATCCCGTGCCTCGGAAAGCACGTTAAGCCGTTGGTCCTGCGCCTGATCTCTTTCCGGTCGTTTCGGATTGCCGTCCCATCGAACTATGAGAGTGAGGGAAGAGGGAGTGCACCTGTGTCTGCCATGACATGATACGCGTCGAATAGCAATTAGCGATCATTCAATCCCACTGCTGGTACACGGGCTTCCTCTCTGTGAGAGGGAGTGGACCGTATCGTAATCCACCACGCGATCCCAGTTCCAATGATTTGACTTTGACTTAGATGTCACATGACTTTGGTTCTAGGTCATGTCGGTTTCCTCACGATGTTTTCCTTCAGTTTTGAAAGAAGTGCTGATGAAATAATTTACACAAAGTAAACCGCCTGTCAGGGTTCGAATCTATGACCTACAACTTTTAAGTCGCGGTCGTTTCCACTGGGTCACCTCTGCACCATAAAGAATTTGGTTAAAAGAAAATCCAATTGAATATTATGAAATTTAAATAGCATCAGTATCAGAATCAGAATTTGATTTGCTCTAATTGTAGGTACACATAATCAGCCTATAATGTTCCCACTGCTGGGACACAGGCCTCTTCTCGATGAGAGGGAGTGGGCCGTAATCGGTAATCCGTAGGTACAGTATAAGATGAATAACATTGCTGTGTTGACTGTACAATTAAATAAAAAATAGGCTTGGCACTACCAAGCCTATTTTTTATTTAATTGTAAACGACACTACTGGTAGTGCGGCCGATAGTGGTCATCACTTTATTTTTGGATTGTTGTTTTAGTACTATTTGTTGTACTCTGGACGCTTTTAACGCATACGTCTTGTTTATTTTTACATCGTTCTCACATTATTTAATTATAAATTCAAAAGTAATGATGTAACTAATATTTTTGTAAAATGTAATTTAAAAAGAGTGTCCATGGAGTTTCTTGTCCGTTCTTCTCCATAGGTACCTACGCTTTGGAATGGGCAACTAGCTTCACATTTTTCTGACTGACCTACTTCTTGACAATTCAAAAGTGCCTGTAAAATGGTTTAATTGAAATAAATGCTTTGAGTTTGAGTTTGAGTGTCCTTGCCAAAACATGAAATAAATGAGATCAGCTACATTTTACCTTACAGGTATTTAAATAATTCCTTAACCAAAAATAATGATTTATTCGAAGTCTTCTCACAGAAGTTCACCCAAAATTAATTTAATTTATGATTTTCTAATATTGTTATCAATAGCAGCAACAATCTGATCCCAAAATTTAATACGTCACGAACTTTCTAGACATGTAAAAACTTTCAACCCATTGGATATTAATTTAGAAGGGCCCTCGCGATGGAATTAGCGCATAATTAAAAAACTTGATACATTGACTTAAAACTTGGAAATTGCAGTAACTAAATACGAGTTCCAATACAAATTCGTGCTTTGCGTAAATATTAAATCGTTAATTAGTTTTAATGAAGATTAAATTTTATTATTCGATTTCTTAGATTAAATAAACTGCTGAGCTTCATTCACATGTTAAGTTTAAAGTTTTAATTAAACAAAAGTACGTTATAATTACACGTTCGCAAACATCATGATTATTAAAAATCTATGTTTTCAGAACTACGTATTTACTTTTTGTTATTGTTGCCCAATTTGTCTTAAATTCGCTCAGTTCATCGTTAAAATGTAGTCCCAGTAAGTCCTCAGTTAGTAACAGAGCGTGTATCATCCAACTATTAAACAATCACGATCATCGACATTAGCAATAAGGATGAAACTCAAACTTAACGCCACTGAAGCGTTACCGACCGTAACTGTATTATCTCCGTCGACGCGACCATCAGTTATATGAGGGATCTTCACAATAGGGTAACTTAATCAAAATAACATATTAACATCTAACTTAATAGCTATTATGTTCCAAACTAAATATCAACGGCACATAGCAGTTTGCATAACCGTACCCTCAGCATTTAACAGGTCTTCTAATGGTTACAAGTTGGGATCAGTTCAGAAAGTTGTGGGGAGCCGCTGCGATGAAGCGTCCTCGGACCGACTCGAATACACAAGTCGCAGTGACCGCACACACCGCTTGTTCTAAAATATATTTGCCCAACTGTACCGTCTAACAGTTTGTAATTGCAGAAGTCTGTTAGTTATGGAACGAATTTATTATGTTTGATAAGTGAGTGCCCGGTAACTGTTATGATGAAAGGTGGCGGAAGTTCTGGCTTTATTGCATGACTCATTGATTTTAAAACAAACCATTATAATTCACTGAAACCTTCCTATTTATTTTCATAGATTTCCGAAGGGAAGGCGAAATTGTCTAATACTGCAATCACCCGATCTATTCACCTTAAAACCTTAGGTGAAATGAGCTTAAAGCTGTCAATATTGTCAATCCATAACATAAGATGGGATGTCAGCTCACTTCATCTAAGTTTTCACGGATACATTTTTACAGGATAGATCTACAGGCGTCGAATGCGGGGTGGACGTACCAAGCCACCATGCACTATCAGTGAACCTACAAAAACTATCCTACTTCGACATAGTTTTTTATTTTATTTTATTTTTATTCAAGAGGAACAACAAACAGCTACAATATAAAACAGAAACCAAAATAACACAAAACAATAACATAGACAATATTGAAGCCCACAACGCTGTTCACAGATTAACGATAGGATACAATACAATGAAAGTAATCGCTAGGGAAACATTTTTTTTTTTTTTTTACTTAACATATATACACACATCAACACCGTCTAGGGATATTTTGCATAAAGTTCTTAAACTCAAAAAATACTGTCCAGTTTTAAATTCTTTTGATGAAAGCTTATTTTGTAAACCTTTTTGAACGATTCTAAATTTGAATTTGAAAAAATTAATTAAAAACAAAAGATTTACGCGGCATAATGGTAGCAAAGTCCGAAGGTTTCATTTACGTACAGTAGTTTTTGGCTATTTTTTTGTGTCAAATTTAAGTTTTACAACAGGCTATCGGTTAATTTCGAATTAATGTTATTGTGTGCATCATGCAGCGGCGCCATTTAACCAGAGAGAAAATGTTAAGGGCAGTAGGCATGCTCCAAGCTGGGGCTACTCAACGGAGTATTGCTGAGGAGATTGGAACAAGACAAAACGTGATATCAAAGTTATGGTCACGTTATCGTGCTACTGGTGAAGTGGCTGAAAGACACCCAGGCGTGACGCGCATAACCACTCAACGACAAGACCGATTTTTGCAAGTTGTCGCGAGAAGACAACCAAATGTTACGGCCATGCAGTTGGTTTAGAGGCTCCAGTCAGAGCACCAGTTACTTGTGAGTGACCAAACTGTGAGGAGAAGGCTGCATGAAGCTAACCTTCATGCTCGCAGACCGCTTCGTACTCCAGCACTACGCCGAGGAAATCGTGGACGACGACTAGAGTGGGCTCGTGAAAATTTGCTCTGGGAAGATAACCAGTGGTCTGTAGTGCTGTTTACCGATGAGTCCCGGTTCGGTTTCCATCCCGATCCACGTAGAGTACGTGTTTGGAGAGTTCCTGGTCGTGAGAGCCGACTGCAACATCCTCAGGAAGTCCATTCATACCACGGCGGGACAATTATGGTTTGGGCGGGAATTCGTGTTGGTGGAAGAACAGACCTCGTTTGGATCAGAAACACCATGACGGCTGAAAAATACCGTAACGAGGTGCTACTACCAATAATCTACCCCCATCGACTACAAATGGGCCAAGAATTCACGCTCATGCACGATAACACCCGTCCGCACACAGCGAGAGTGGTGACGAGCTGGTTGCAGGAGCACAACGTATCGGTCTTAGGCTGGGCCGGTCAATCGCCTGACCTAAACCCCATAGAACACGCGTGGGACATGCTCCAAAGAAGGGCTTTGAGGAATTTCCCTGCAAACATTGCGACGGAAGAGCAACTTTTTTTGCATCTTAGTCGGACCTGGGACAATATACCGCAGCAAGACTTGGATAACTTAATCCAAAGCATGAAAAACCGTTGCAGGACCGTTATTAACGTCATGGGTGGTTTTACTGACTACTGATTTTTCATATAACTGTTAAAAACAGATTAATTTTTCCTTATTTTTCACTTTTTCTTGAGAAACACATTCATTGTTAGTTTTACCATTATTTCAAGTTTTTTCTATAATTGATTAAAAATTTGTTTACGCAAAAAAAATAGTTTTCTTTTATTCTGGAGTGTAGTCTGATAAATGGGCTTTATAAAAATATATACATGTTGTATGTTATTTTGAATAAATTTTGAGTAAATTGAGGAAATCCAAAATATCCCTAGACAGTGTTGATGTGTGTAGTTCGATTACCAAAACTAAACAATTAGCGTACTAATCTTATTACTAGGTGGGTGACACACGTGTTTTTTGCGGAATCTCTTCTTTTCGCATAATGTTCTTTTTCCTAATATACTTTGGCATAACTATTTTGGTATAATTTGTTTTGCCATAATAATACTTTGCCATTTTTTTTGGCATACAGTTTATGTTAGCATAATTATCTTGAAGGCTTATTTGTTTTGGCATAAATTTGATTCGCCTATTAGGTACTAAAGTTTCTTAAAATTAAAGTATTGTCTTAAAAATTCAATATGTTGTGCTACTATTCGATGGCGACGTAGGATGCAACCGTCGACCTTAAATCGTTAGAAATAAAACATGCAGCATGCTAAATTTATGCTTTAGAATGTTATGCTTAATCATTATTATGATTAGAGAAATTAAGCTTAAAAAAATTATGCGTAAGCTGTTATGCGTAAATAATGTTATGCGAAAATATAATTAGGAGAAACAAAAGTATGCCAAGTTATTAGGTCTTAAAATTTTATGTAAATGGATAGGGAACCGTTTTTTTCTGCAACAATCGTTCTTGCTGGAGCGCCACCAGTGTCATTAGATCACTTTGCTTTACTTATTCCTCTCTTTGAATTTTTTGCTTCGGACTAGCGGTATTAGTTTAACAGTCGACAGCGACATTGGTGATGGAATGTTACGAAAGAATCCGAATACAAATACTGAGTAGATATTGTCAGTACAATGCCAAACAGTTCGATTCGATTCGGACCTTTTGTACAATCGAGACGGAACTCGATGCTAGTCATCGTTTCGGTCGGTTACTTTTTTTCAATCGAAGACTACGATTCGATGCGTGATGTGTGATTAAATGCTCCGATTTCATTTTCTTTTATGGAAATTAAAAATAAAAGATGTTTAACAGGTTTTGCATTGCCAACAGTTATGTATATGTAAGTGGACAAACTGTCTTTGTATTATTTCAACTGACAATTTGTATATTCTTACTGTGACTTTTTTATTATTTATTTAATTAGGGACTTTTATGACTGCAATGCGTTTGACAGTCCTATCTTACCCTAAATATAGTTACTGTGACTTTGTAGAAGGAACATAATTTCAAAAATATTATTTATCATTTTATTTAGATATCTCTATATCAAACAAGCGGTTAAATATAGCAACTAAAGCTTCCCTCGTATTGTTAAATAAATATTGTAGGTATGTGCTATCTCAGTCAGTATTTAATTTTCTGATGTTCGTTTAAATTCATATCATTTTTCTCGACAAAAATATAGCTTTTTGAACATATAATTTCGCGACAAAGACAGGTTTTTAATATTCATTTCAGTTTGTGGGATTTTTCTTCTTCAGAATTCTTTTTTTGTCAGTCAAATCATACCAGTACTTTCCTGAATGATATAATATTAAATTTCCGTAAATTCTTGCTAGCAATTTGATGACACTAGTTTTTCTAGTGAATAATATTAAAACTTATACAATCTGGAGACGAAATTATAATAAATGAAAACACTGGCAATATCAATGCTGAATATTTTGAAACTAACAAATAAATCGAAATAAAAAAGTGATTTTTTCAAACAAACTAAATAGTATCTAGTAATCAGCCGACTAGCTATGGTGACTAAACTAAGTATATTTGATTGAATTTTTATATGCAGACTGGGACCGTCAACCTAACTAATATTAAAAATGCGAAAGTAAGTTTGTTTGTTTGTGACCTTTTCACGCCTAAACCACTGAACCGATCATCCTGAAATTTTGCATATACGTTGTCAGGTGTACAAAAACGGACATAGGGTACCTTTCATCCCGAAAAAAAGTGTTGTTCGCGAGGAAAACAACAATAACGTTATTATGATAATAGATGGCGCCACGTGTATTGTTATTTTCCTCGGAAACAGCACTTTTTTCAGGATGAAAGGTAGCCTATGCCCGTTTCTGTACACCTGACAACGTATATGCAAAATTTCAGGATAATCGGTTCAATGGTTTAGGCGTGAAAAGGTAAGTAACAAACAAACTTACTTTCGCATTTATAATATTAGTTAGGATTTCACGCAGGCAGCAGCTAGTTAGATATATCGTACATACGCAGTTAAATTTATTGTCGTCTCCATCTTCCAAAATTTTAACTTTAACAAAATACAAAGGTAAACTAACTGAAAAAGTCTTGTGTCTATGTACAGTCACGAGCACTAATATGTCAACACTTGGCAACTTTCAATTGCGATTTTTTCGTGAAATAACGAATGCAACGTTGAAATACGACACTTTACATAAACCTATTCCGTTCGAAAATAAACTTTATGTTATTACATAAAGTTTAATTCAAAACTAAAGGAGAAAGTCGTCTTTGAATAAAGCCAAGTGTATACATACTTATGCTCGTAACTGTACAGGCCTATTGAAGATAATTCCTCGATTCTGTCAACATTACAATTCATTATTAAAACCTTTGATACCCTACGCAAAACAAAAAAAAGTATCAAGTCTAATTAAAAAAAACGGGCTTTGTAGGTGCGTACGAAACGGGGAGAAAGGGTCACTGCTGCATTCGTGCCAGATCCTACCTCCCTTTTTTAACCCTTGCCTCCCTTATACCCAAACATTCCCTCAAATTACAGTAGCCATAATGAAGTAGATAAAGATCAAATTAGAATGCTTTAATTCCTCTAATTCGCGGGCAATGATACGATCAAAATATTGTTGGTCTGAATTGAATTTATTATTAGAACTACATTCTTTTGAGCGTGATCTCGAAACTGGCTGTTGTCGATAGCAGATATTATCTTAGAGACACGTGCAAGGCTATAAATACTATGTAAAAAAAGTTGAAAGTTTTACTGTCATTTAAATTGATACTGCCTCGCTGGTGTGAGGGGTCCGTGGCCAAATAATAACAGTCGCACACGTTGGTCTGTGGATGGGTGACCATCTTTACATACCGAGATCCCTCCTTGCCTCGGAAAACATGTTAAGCCGTTGGTCCCGGCTGTCATTCGTGGATCTTTGACAGTCGTTACGGGTCAGCCAGAAGCCCGAAATTCTGACAACCAGTCTTACCAAGGGGTATCGTATTACCCAGTAACTGAGTTTTGAAGGTCAGATAGGCAGTCGCTCCATGTAGAATACTGGTATTCAGCTGCATCTGGTTAGACTGGAAGCCGACCCCAACATATTTGGGAAATGGCTAGGCAGATGATGACTGCCTCGTTGGTGTAGTGGTCGCAATTTCGGAGTTAAGGGTGCTTGGTTTGAAGCCCAGTTCCGTCAGTGTTATTTGATTTTTCATTAGAAAATTTGGATTTTGGTTTAGGTCTGGTTTTGTCTCACGAAGCGACGCGCACTTTACTTGTGGTTACCAAGTGTATAAACACGCTGTGAATGTGTGTGTAAGGAGCTTGCGGTACCGTCCGAGAAAATAGCGAAGTCGGAAGTGTGTATGCGTGCGAGTGTATGTTATGTGCTGACGCTACTCACCTTCACGCACACGTTCACAGCGTGTTCGTACACTTGTTTACCATAAGTAAAGCACGCCTCGCTTCTTGAGATAAAAATACGTGGGACTTGAAACATATCTGGCAAAATGTTTGTACAGTCACGAGCACAAATATGTCAACACTTGGCAACTTTCAATGTCGATTTTGTCGGGAAATAACGATTGCAACGTTGAAATACGACACTTTACACAAACCTACAGGTTCGAAAATACTTATTTCGTATTAACATAAAATTTCATTCAAAACTAGAGGAGAAAATCGTCTTTGAATAAGGCCAAGTGTATACATACCTATGCTCGTGACTGTACTTATACACCTTTATGTATTGTTAGTGATGGTACTTATATATTGATTACCTAAATTGAATCCTACTAAAATAAGGTTTTGCATGCTTAGAAGTAAGTAATGTAAGTTCCTAGGGAAATCATTCCAATTATGATGGAAACTTCGCTATATTAAACAATCTAGTTGGCTATAGGTAATTTCGGTATTCCCTCAACAACTTTGCTGTCGATTCAAACAGAATCGTTTTTTATAGTTTCATATTCATAAAAGCTTACCATTATTATAAATAGTATTTACAGACTCAAATCAGATTATCTGTTAATTTTATTCAACAACTGTAAAACATTATTCCAGCGCCGCCGATTTATAAATGTTATTGAAAGCGAATTATTATCATAGCCAGGATCTGTACGAAATTCTTCATGAATTTTCACATTACATTGTAGTTCGAATACCTGTTAATTACATAACATAATATTACATTCGAAAATCGGTTCCCTATCCATTTGCATAAAATTTTAAGACCTAATATAACTTAGCATACTTTTGTTTGTCCTAATTATATTTTCGCATAATAGTATTTACGCATAACAGCTTACGCATAATTTTTGACGCATATTTTCTATAATCATAATAATGATTAAGCATAACATTCTGAAGGATAAATTTATTAAGCAGAACATTCTAAAGCATAACTTTATTAAGCATAACATTCTTAAGCATAAATTTATTTACGCATAATGATATTAAAGCATATTTTATAGGCATAACAATGAAGTAAAATATGCCTAAAATATGCCTGAAAACACCTGAATACACCTGAAATAATATATCATTTGCCATGGAAATAAAATGTATATACGCCTTAGCCTTTTTGCCCGAAGAGGATACCAATTTATTTCGACGATTGGAAAAAAAACCATATCTCCTGAAGCAGGTACATAACATATTTGTTTTGAACAATTTTGTAGGTTTTTTTCGTTGTAAGAAACATGCAAACAAGCATATACCATGCATGCAGCAAGCATGCAACATGTAAACAAGCATACATCAGGCATGCAAGCAAGCATTCAGCATGCAAGCAAGCATGCAGCAGGCATGCAAGCAAGCATTCAGCATGCAAGCAAGCATGCAGCAGGCATGCAAGCAAGCATTCAGCATGCAAGCAAGCATGCAGCAGGCATGCAAGCAAGCATTCAGCATGCAAGCAAGCATGCAGCAGGCATGCAAGCAAGCATTCAGCATGCAAGCAAGCATGCAGAATGCAAGCAAGCATGCAACATGCAGCAGGCATGGTTTCTGTCACGGCTCCGGCGCTGCGGGCCTCCGGCGGCCCCACGCGTGCTAATCCCAGCCGCCTGCTCCTCAGCCCGCGGGCCGCCTCGCCCCTACGCACCTACGCGATTTTAAATTACACTCTAGGGGTAGGGCAAACAAGACTACGTGGAGTCGGTTTTGCAGCGATTCGGTTCTGTCACTAACTTTTGTAGCACAACATAATTATTTTTTAAGACAATACTTTAATTTTAATTTAGGGTTAAAAATGGAATTAATGTTATGTATAATAAATCATTTGCATGAAAATCAAAAATAAATACGTAAAAATAACTCAAATTTGTTTCCGTAATTTCTATTAATTGTATGCCTAAATATGATTATGCTAATAGTCATTAGGCCTAGTAACGTTATGCGAATTAAATATATGCCAAAACAAATTAGCCTTATAGATAATTATGCCAAACTAAGCTGTATGCCAAAAAAAATATGGCAAAGTATTATTATGGCAAAACAAATTATACCAAAAGAGTTATGCCAAAGTATATTAGGAAAAAGAAGGGATCCCTCGAAAATCCACAGAAACTTTTAATCCGAACTAACTTTTAGTCCCGAATTTTTTATTTTAAAGAACAATATCTATCTATATAAATAAAAAGAAAAGTCCTGACCGACTGATTGACTGACTCATCAACGCCCAGCCCAAACCCTTGGACCTAGAAAGCTAAAATTTTGCACAGAGGTTCCCTATATAATGTAGACAAAGAATAAGGAAGAATTTTTCGAAATTCAACCCCTAAGGGGATAAATTTCTAACGAACATAATTCTATCAATCAGATAATAATGTAACGCTATTCTTACAACACGACAAAAAAAAACATTGTAAGGAACTCGGTACATAGAAGTCTTAATTAACTTCGGAACGGACAAGTTATCTGGCTACCGATGAAAATATTTCATCAATCATAGAACGGTTGATTGATAATGCAACGTGAATTACTGATAGATTGTGCTGCCAACCGCGGGAATGCTCATCTCAATTTATTTACATGTGTTTGTATCACTTGTTGATGTTGCCAACGGTAAAAGATAGTTTTGAAGGCATGGAGTTAGAAGAAATTGGACATGTCTATATTTTTTAAGAACAAAATTGGGTCGCATCTCATTTGTAATCGGTACCTACTAGCTTTGCCTTACGCTACCTTTCCATCGCCAAAAGAGTAAGAAAACCTACAGCAGGTTGCTGATTCTCTAGTAAGAAGGACACGACTAATGAACAGACAGACAGACAGATAGACAAAGAAACATTGCAGAGTACTAACTAATGTTATGATTTGTGTCTTTGTTTCGCCGACATTGAGTTCTCAATCAACCAATTGGCTTGATGTATTAATGGACTACCTTTGATTAATTTCTACACGCAAGGATAATTTCTTGAGTTACTCATATTGAACGCTACGCTACAATTAGGCACGAAGATGCTCCAAAATTGATTATTAAAACACAAATAAACTTATTGTTGAAAGAAAAGTGTTGCGTTTCACATTGCTCAATTTAATTATTTTACCATTCCAGAATGTCGCTAATCCTCGTAAATATTTCACGAAAATTACTAAAATGTATGTTCATTTTAATATTTTTGTGAAATATTTAGGGGCTTATACAGGACCTAAACACACAAAAACGCAAATTTTAGAAACAATAAAAGTAATGACAGACTACAGTAAACTAAATCAGAAAAATATATGATATTCTTCAGGATATGTATGCTAGGTAGATAGTGTGTGGAAAACATAATACAACTAATTTGATACGATAGAAAAAAAATCATGACGATACCTCTAAAAACCTTATTTTTACAATAAAAATCACACTAATATACATACAATCATTCTGTTTTTTTGTCAGATTATTCTACAAGCAACATACTAAAATACTAGCGTTTTATTATTTTAGTCCAAACAATAGATTTTCTGAAAATTAAATAATTGCTTTATATTTTTCAATAAATTACCAGGGTTGTGTCAACGCGCTTCTCTTTGTTTTCTATGCAGTCCGACAGTGATCGCCCTTTAGGTCATGTAAGCCCCTTAATGTAGACATTTTCTCCACACTTAAACATCGTTATTTTCGTTTCGCCGATAAAAAATGCCTCATCCATCACAACACACGTGCGAGCACGACCGATCATACTCGTAGATATGAGAGCTAACGAACCGTCGGATGTGATTGAAAATCATCGCAAAGGAATGATGTCCTAGTCGGAAGCCATTATAAATCATTTCTAGACGGTAGCCCATACATCAATAAGGTCGATTATTTGATAACTTCACACAAAACACGGTCAGCGCTTGTTTTAAATGGGAACCAGTTCTAAGTGTAATTAAAATAAAGTTTCTATTAAATATTTTCTATTAGTGAACCGTTTTCGACGTGGAATGAAAGCTGTGAAGGTATTTTGATTGGCAGTATGACCTTTGATGGGTTTATAGACCTGATACCTTTGTGAATTGTTGGATGTGCAAGACGTTTGGACTGTAGCGGTATGCTGTTTATTTATTGGGTGTTAATTATGACATGTTCGGAAATAATGTATAGCACGCTGTTTTAAACGCAAATTAAATAAAAATATTGGTTTAAGGGGCTTACATGACCTAAAGCGCAGTCACTGTCGGACTACATAGAAAAGAAAGAGAAGCGCGATGACATAACGCTGGTAATTTGTTGCAAAATATGAAGCAATTATTTAATTTAAAAAAATCTATTGTTTGGAATGAAAAATTAAAACCGTTGTGTTTTATTAAAATTAGTATAGTTTGTACTTATTGTAAAAAAAACAGAATGATTGTATGTATATTAGTATGGTTTTTATTGGAAAAACAAAGTTTTTAGAGGTATCTTTATGATTATTTTCTATCGAATCAAACTATTTGTATTGTTTTCAACACACTATGAACCTAGCATATATCCTGAAGAATATCATATATTTTTCTGATTTTGTTTACTGTAGTCGATCACATACTTTTATTGTTTCTAAAACTTGCGTTTTTTGCGTTTAGGTCCTGTAAGCCTACCTACCTACCTACCTACCTACCTACCTACCTACCCATACCATAACCATAATCAGCCTATAATGTTCCCACTGCTGGGACACAGGCCTCCTCTCGGTGAGAGGAGCCCCTTAAGGTTACATAAATGCACCCACCAGTTTTTAACCCCCGACGCAAAAACGACGGGGTGTTATAGGGTAAACTTGCCTAATTCGTACTTACGCCAAATTCGTACTCCACTTAAAACTCGGCTTTGGTAGCAGCTATCAGCGCCTCTAGTGTCAAAACATAGAAATAACAGTCGGCCATTTCACCACCTGACAGATAACACTCGTGAAGCTGCTCTCGAAAAGAAATATTGAAAAAGTAATTTTTTTTCAACTATTGTTGTAATATTTTTACACATTTCGTAAGAATTTTATTCAAATAGGGTCGTGTATAACCTATTTTACGATTTGATACGTATTAATGTGTACCTTTGCGATTTCATCTGACGTGTTATCATACTCGTGACTGTTGTCAATTTTTTTGGCGGTAAATTTAAAATTTGTTTGGCTCTTGCTCCTATTTCGTACTCGAGTTAAGTTCTTAAAACGTACTGGTACGATTTAGGAAAAGTATTTATGATTGCCGAGAATTGGCGAAGACTATCCGTCGAATTTGTTAAGAATTACTACTTATTTTAATAACACATTGTTAATTACGATGCTGATTCTCAATACTGTATACCAATGAATAGATCTCAAAGTACGAATTAAGGTTATAGTAAGTACGATTTGGGATGAATGGTCTTAAATCGTACTTTTTTAGTTTTTTTTTAAATTGTTTATTTTTGAGAAGTTTATAAAGTTTATGTTAAATTTGATTATAGAAGCAATAAAACATTTAGCAAACAATAATTACTTTTAATTTAAACTAATTTAACTTTCCTAATTTTCTAAATATGATGGTTTTCTCTTAAGGGGTACGAATTAGGCAAGTTTACCCTAAGTTTGACGTGTCTGTGTGTGTGTCGGGAGTGTTCTTAGCTATGTTTGATGAAAATCGGTCCAAGATGGCCGCCGCTACAAAATGGCGGATAACATATTTTTTCACAATTCCCTCAATATGGGTATCAAATGAAAGGGCTTCAATAGTAGAATACTATACACTATAACAAATTCTAAATCCAAGATGGCCGCCACAACAAAATGGCGAATTACATTTTTTTTCTCAACTCCCTCAATATGGTATCAAATGAAAGGGCTTGACTAGTAGAATACTATACACTATTAAAAATTTCAAATCCAAGATGGCCGCCACCACAAAATGGCGAATTACATTTTTTTTTCACAACTCCTTCAATATAGGTATCAAATGCAAGGGCTTGACAAGAAGAGTAATTTACACTATATTGAAAGGGAATGAGGAATATTAACTACCTAACGAAATGAAAACTAAAAACTTAAAAAATATATTAAAACAAAAAAATCTGTTTAGTCTTAAAAATTATTCTTCAACTATAAACTAATCAATATTTTTTGACGGATAAAAAACCTGATTAAACACCAAATTACCAGAATCTTAAAACGGAAGAAAATAAAAGAAATGAAATAGGTACAAAAATTAAGGAGTCCCTACAAAAAGTATGAAATAAAAAAATCTTATGGAAGTCGGGGGACCTCAGAATAGAAGGTGTTCCACAGAACGGTCCGCCGACTTCCATAAGATTTTTTTATTTCATGCTTTTTGTAGGGATTCCTTAATCTTATTTTTGTCGGGGGTTTTTAAAAATTTTAATTTAATTTTTAGTTAACTACTGTTGTCTACTTTATCTGTGTCGTCTGTGAAATGTATGTGTTAGTGTAAGGGCAGTCCGTACAGACAAAACAGTCTGGACAGACTACCCTTACGCTAGCACATACCTACACATACACTAACGAACTGTCCTTAATTTGAATCAAGGCTTATCCGTTAGTGCAGTATACCGAAGTATTATTCAGTGTGTCTCCTTAGTGGATGATGGTAAGGAATATTCTATGTTTTTTTATATTATATTATTTTAATTTAATTGATTTTAGTTTAGTTAAATTTTAGTTCGTTTCGTTTTCCTGTCTTGCAATAATCGCTATTTAATTGATCTCACACTGTTAATTTTATTTAGCTTATTTTGATCTGACGCTGATTGCAATGTATATTCTAAGTTTTGATTTTTTTTAGTTTCTTTTTTCCTGTCTTGCAATAATCACTATGCACTGTGTACCACTTTAAAAATGTCACAACACTGACTCCCAAGATACAGGCAAATGTCTAGTTTGGGGTCACCGTCTATTCAAATTGTGATTATTAAATAATTTGAAATTTTGGAATTCTTCATCGTGTCGATGGTACTGTTAATACTTTACTGCTGCCATAGTCTACTTAAATAAGTAGACTATCGAAGCCTTCAAAACAAACTAATCATAATTCCCTACCTACCCATCAAAACAGCAAAACTCCCACATTTAAAAGCTCGCTCAACAAACCTCATCAAATCGAGCAAAAAACGCAACAAGGAAACTATTCTTAAAATTAAGGAGGTCACAATTCACAATAACATCAGTTCACATCCAAGCAAAAAAACTCAATACTTATAAAGCCACAATTACTTAATTAAGATTTGGATGATAACCAGGCAGGTGTAGGTAGGTAACCATCAAAGATCATGAGCAACGCCGGACATCGATTCGTTACAAATACGTTTCTTTAGTTACACCTCGTCGAGTCAAGGACTTCAAACTCATTCCGTACACAATGAGATGAAAAAAATGATACAAATTAAACGATTGAACCTGTTTGTCAGGACCCCTAAAGAGCGGGTTTCTGTAAGGTGAACTAATTTATACTCACCTGTATCATAAATAAGAATGAAATGGTCCGAGTGTGAATCATCCCACGCTTTACAAGTTCCGTATTTCTTTTTTAAAATAATCATTTTGTGTGAAAAGATTCGAGATTTATATTCAAATTTCTGTATTGCAACTATATGTTATTCTGGAGATAAGATAAAAGTATAGGGTAAGAATAATACAATAAATAATCTTGAGTTTATTGGATAAATCGATGTGATTAAAGTCAAACGGGTGGACAAATAAATAAACAAGAAAACAACATGGGAGAATGGACAAATTGTCACAAGCATTTTTAACCCTTAAAAGTTAAATACAAAAGTTGGAATAAAAAGGGAATGCCAATAATGACTTAGCGCTTCTCACACCGTTTCGTATTGAACCCTAAGTCCGCTTGGCGGCGCGGTATATTATTGAAAGTATTTAATATTTTTATTCGATAAAACAGACGGCACCGCAGTTTAAAGAGATGTTAACACGTCAAATAAAGTTCGAATGTGCCAATTCCCTGCTTGTTTGCGATATTACATGCTGAGTTTAAAATATTCGCTTGTCATATTGCATTTAATATCACCGATATACTATATTTTCATTCTCCCTTTTAGAGTCCGTGACTGTTACGACTAATTAAACCGAGTGTGAAATTGCATCGAATAGCTTATTATCATTTTATACGTTTGTGTTAATTAAAAATTCTTATTGAATGGGATAGTTCGTTAATTTTATTTTTGTTTTCTCCATAATTTTATTTGGCTGCAAGGCTGTGTCCTCAGTTTAATCCAGCGTCCAATTAGGGATCGCAATTTTCTTTTAAACTACGATACTAGAAATTTCTCTTGCATATCAAGTAGCTTCATAATGGTCTTATTACGAAGCAGACACACCTAGCTAAATGTGAACAATTTTCCTTATCATCGTTCCAACATATCCAATTCCCATTACTACGCCACCGTTTGCTAACTGTAACATTAAAGTATTATTAGACATACCTACATATAAATTAGTTTCTCTTTGGCGCCCGTTATTAAAAAGGTCCTATTCGGCTCGCTGTATTCCATTTCGTTTGCCAGTGGGGGGTTAGACCGTTTCAATCGTTGCGACAATTAATCACAGTACAGCAATGTCATCCGGCGCACCGGTCAGGCCGAAAACACGCCAGACGAATTTATTGTACCTTTTTTTTTTATTTCGCGCGGTTAAACGTATGGGAGGGTGTGGTTGTGTGTCGCAACTCATTTTGTTACCTTGTTAGAGTTGCTGACTGTACGCAAAAGCTTTTTATTAAAATTAAAATAAATTATGTGATTATTTGTTTTCCTGTTGTTTGTCAATAAAGAATCGATAGAAAAAAAAGAAAAAACGTTTATTTGCGGTAAACATGACGCATAAAAAAAAACTCAAACAAAAAAAAATTGGAAAAAAAAATAAGTTGGAAGTAAGAAGGAGGAACCCCCCCTGGGTTGGAGTTGGAAGTTGGTAGTAATTAGTTGATTGGAAGTTGTTGTGACTATTCCAAACAACTACACACGATGCACAAACAATAATGATAATCTAAGTACTGCTTCGCTTTGTAAAATGATAAAATGCATGCCATACCTACCTTTATAGGACATAAAAATAATTAGCTTGGTTAGCTGTTGCCTCAAGCAATATCAGTAGTGTCAAGAACAGATTTAATTAATAGTTAACTAGACTGTAGTTATACTTCAAATAAATTAAATTTAAATAAAATCTTGTAGACTGTCTAAGTAAGTTTTCATTAAAGCATAAGGATAATAATATAACTTTATGATGATGAATATAATCTATACTATATAAGTATATGATGATGAATATAATCTATACTATATAAGTATATGCCCGTTTTCTGGGCATGTTTCCGGATGATAGCGATGCGGACGAGTACTTCGACGCCTAAATATCCTTTTGTTTTTGTATAAATAGTTAGTTAGTCTTGTAATTTAGTACCTCGTTTAAATAGTTAGCTAAGGGATTATGAAAATAAACCTATACTATATTTTATTTTATAACTTAAATTAAATTTCTTGTTCCCCCGAACCACCCCCGTCGCATCGTGTCACATGCTCGCGGTGTTACTTCGTTTTCGCTTAGCGATCTCTCTGACTTTTTCCTTTTTGGTCATAACGTGATATTAAATAGCCTATAGCCTTCATCAGAAATTGGGCTATCAAATGCAAGAAGAATTTTTCAAATCCGACCGGTAGCTTCAAAGTTCAAACAAACTCTTCAGCTTTATTATTAGTAGGTACATAAATATATAGATATGAATTCAACTAACTACATCTTGTACGTACAAACACCAGCACATCAAGCTTCTAAAATCTTTCAAATTTCTTTAATATATTTTCAACTTTATCGCTAAAGTTTAAGGTTCAAAGTTGATTGGGAAAATTTGACAGTTTCGGGTAGCTTGATGTGGTGGCGTCTGTACTATTAACTTTTCTGCTAATGCTGTGCACTTCTGTAAGTGACGAATTTACAATTCCTCAAACTGTATGTGATATTTATTTGTGTATGTCGTTTTAATAAGTCTTTGAGGTGCCCTATCAATTTTTTTTTTTTACTAATCTGCATATCCCGCTCCTGAGCAAAGGCCACGGGTAGATTTTCAAAATAGCATTTTTTGCTGTTCTTCCACAATAAGGCTTAAATATCCATTAAGCATTGCGTAAAATTTACTTCAGTTTATAATTTGTATTTTTTTTAGTAACTAGTAATAAATAAAATCATAATATAAGTATGATAAAATATTTAAACTTACAAAAAACTATCCTGGAAATCATTTACCTCTCCGTTATTTTCTACACTACATTTATTGATCTCATGAATACTCAAAGTTCTTGCCTAAATTTTGTTTAATTTCACCCCATATGTAAAAATTATAGTGTATACTGAACAATTACTATATTAGTTACATCGGAATTTACCCCTTATGTTATTATTTAACCATTTAAAATTTTGTCACAAAGATTTCATCATTAACTTCGGCGATTTTTGTTTGATAAATTTTGTCGATCAAAAGAACTAAATTCAAGTATCCGAACGCATTCCGGGGGCCTTACCCCGCGCGGCCCCTCAGTCGTCGTTGATTTGTCCACCAAGCTAATAAAAAATAATAAAATTTCTCACAAAAATTGTCAAAATAAATCATAAAATGAAAATCTACCCCCACCCTCCACTCCTTCCATCTTTCGCGAGCCCGTGCGTCCTACTTCCAGTTTTGACGGAACCTATCCAGCTTATCAATAAATAAACAATTATTTTCGGTTCTTCTTACACATTCATTTAGTGATTGACATATTGATTAATATGTAGCATAACATAAGTATAATCAGCCTGTAATGTTTCCACTAGGCATATACTTCCTCTCTGAGAGGTGAATATGTAAAATTAAAATGAATGATTTTATTTAGAAAAAATAATTAATTTTTGATGCACCATGAAATTATTATTTAAAAAAATGATGTACAATTACATCTTCGGATGATTTGATTACCTATAAGATGATGATTATTTTATCGAATAAAAAAAAACATAAAGAAAACCACAGAGAAGAATACAAATTATAGCTGTGATCACCATATTAAAGCTTGCCAAATTGATAATGGTGTTAATACAAAAGCCAATGTCGAATTGTACCGGAATATTTTTAGATCATTTATTATAGCTGACTGTGAGACGTCAAAGAGTAGAAGCGAAACTAATTCTGTGGAATCATTTCGTCCGTTACACTTTTTTTTAAAAACAGCGGACTATTGTACGTAAATTAAATCGTGGTAAGAAAAAAATAAAAATAAAGTTTTTTTCTTAAATAAAATCATCAGAATTGGCCTGTCTCTAATTTCTAAGTAGATATCGAGAATTCGACAAAACACAAAATTTGAAGAGAGCGTAGTAAATTACCACAATTTTATAAATTGCACTTTAATTATAACAAAGGGGTCATTAAAAAGAGTTATTCCGACTGTACCTACTTCAAAATATTTATCGTCCACTTACAAAATAATTATGCCATTACATTTAAATAGCTTTATTTGTAGTCTAATAATATTATTCGATTGTACTGCATTGCAAATAACGCATTGAATACCCATTCATGTTAATTATAATGACCTCATTAACACAATAAAACCATACAACGTTGAAACTAAAATGATTACAAATATTTGTTTTAAAATTCGTATTAATAGCAATGTACTTAAAGCCTTAAAGCTGGGTTTACATTATGAAACTAGTGACGTGAAACAGTAGCTTGACTGTTCGGTTTCGGGTTATAGCTAACTGACACCCGGTTTTTGAAAAGGTAATAAATTCAACTGACATGCTGTCATACACATCGACACACAAACTGTAACCATGAATTCGGCACATGATTTGAGACATAGTGTAAAAATTTTATGCAGGTAATCAAAAAAAAATCGGCTGTTTCATAGAAAAGTGCAATACCTGCGCGGTAAAATGTATGGAATTGCAAATATTTTTTTTAAATAACCGACGAAACATTTTTAATCATATACATAATAGCTCAACTGTCACTAATGAATGAGACATATTTGAGTTTCTATAGGATATCATTTATATCTATAAAGGATAAGTACTGAATCGGTAACAGGATCCGCGTCGTGATGTGTCTGCCACCCTGTATCATCGTAATCCCACTGCTGGGACACAGGCCTCCTCTCTGTGAGAGGGAGTGGGCCGTAATTCACCACGAGGGCCCAGTGCGGGTTAGTAGATGTCACATGTCTTCGAATTTTTGGTTCTAGGACATGCCGGTTTCATCACGATGTATTCCTTCACCGTTTTGAGAGCAGTGGTGATGAAATAATTTACACAAAGCCCTGTCTAAAGAAATAATAACAATTATTTCAGCCAACTAACCTGAGCAGTTAACATGACATATGGCAGCGTGTTAGTTGAATTTATCAGCTTTTCAAAAACCAGGTGTTAGTTAACACCCAGAGGGTCTACTTTCTAATTCCGTCAACGAACATACGGGCCATCCGAAAATAGTTGATCCGTCAAAACAAGAGTCAAATTCAGTTTTGCGGACTGGCAAAAACACGTCTGGAGTAGGGACAACTGTCAAATCATGCAGTTCTCATTCATTCTTAGTTCGGGACCCGACCGTATCTTGTGTTGGTAAGTAATATGGAGCATACTCCCTAGTTCCGTCAACAATGATACGGGCCGAACGAAAGTAGATCGAAGTTTCGTTTCGAGTGTTGTCTACACCCGATCAATTTACGTTTTCGGACGGGTACCTATAGGTAAACACATCAGGGATTTTACAGTTGTCCCTACAACTGTAAAATTGTGGTGGCAGTTATTCGTAGGTCGGGCCCAAAACTAATCTGATGTCTTTAGGTAATACGGAGTACGAAACGACCGTCACTTCAGCCGAAACTACGAATTTCGTGATTAGAGTAGACCCCAAGGACAGTCAAGCTTTTTCACGACACTAGTTTCATAATGTAAACCCCACTTTAATGCAGGAGCTTGCAACACAAAACGTAAAACAATCATCTGCTTTAAAGGGTGGTCTAACATTATGTAAAGGCATTCCGAGTATAAGTACTCTCTACTGTTTGAACGCAGAACGCAGGGTCATGCAGTAACCTGAGCCCGGGCTAATCAAAGACGTAAAACTGGAATTTATTGTGTGCAGTGTACCCTGGCAAGTTTATTGTGCATTACTATGACGCCAATTACTCAACTCACATGGTATGAGTATTGTAGGCGTATCCAGATGTTGGTTTGCAATGTATGGGGTATTTAGTTTGTTATTCGACTGTGCTAGTACTTCAGTGATTTGTTTGGTATTGGTAGTTTATTATTTGGATGGGATATGGATAAATGGCTTGGATTCTGTTATTAAATGAATAGTTCCTTGTGTATTCTCTATAGTCATGGCGTGGTGTTCGATGTGTTTATACGCATATTTTGGATGTTTTGAAAACATATCTACAAGTGTATTTTTGTTACATTTCCAATTTGGTAAACAAACGTGGTACTACAAAAATCAGGACTTTTTGCATTAATCACACAATTAAAGTCAAGTATATGAACGTCTTCACCTTCGTATGAAACTCATACGATATGAATTATATCAAAAACTTACTGTCTTTAATAAACCATTATTCTGTTTCTCAAAATCAATTCTCAGTAATGCCATATTTGTTTACCAAATATGGCAAGTAAAGTAAAACACACTTTAGTCACTTTATATGGCAACGTTTTAACAATCCCACTTTACCTAGTTGTAGACAAACGTTTGCCTACAATGCCTTGAACGTTTGTCTACAACTTTATTTAGATAATATATTATTTTACTTATTTGTCTAGCCTGTGTAGGTCGCAGACATTATCATATCAATGTTATTTGTATAATACAAAGTTTCGCGTAGAGCGTTTTACGAATAATGTTTTCAAAACATCAACATCAATTAATATTTAGTTTTTAGTTTGAGTTATAGAGGTATGAGGAACAGGGTGTAAAGTTCACTCATACTCTATAGAAAAAGGAGGATCCTCCGACCAGATGGGTGTTGTGTCTGGCGGGCAACTGCCCGATGATACATGTCGGGCCGTTATATCTATGCTAGTTTTTTTTTTTTCTTTTTGTACAGTTCAAAAAAATAATACATTGCCCCACAAAACTGCTTACGCAGTTTAACTGTGAGATCGATGAGTCTCTATTACAGCTAGCTTAATCAATACATCTATAACCTACATAATACCTACGCTTACATTGTCTCTAATAAATATTGTTTAAGTTTACGTGCGAATTTTACTCTGTTATCTTCATGTCTGATGTCAGCAGGCAAAGTATTCAATAAATAAGGAACGCGTTTTTTTAAGGTTCTGTCGCCATAGTAATTACTAACTCTGGGTACATTATATTTACCTGCTGTCATCGACCTGGTAGTATACCTGTTAGAAACTAGTGAGTCGTTATCCCAACTGCCATGGTTATTAACCAATAATAGGTATTTATGTTTAAGGCTAACTGGTAGAATTTTACATATTTTGAATAACCTACTATAGTCTCCTTTACAACTGTTTTTAGTTTTCTTGTTTACTAACAATTTTAGAAATAGTTGCTCGGTAATCTCTCCTTGCGAGATGCAGGATTTGGCGTGACGTCAGTATGACGCGTAGTTCGCATGTGGAGTTGTAGATACCGCTACCGACTCAATCAAAATAAGGTCTCACAATGACAAACAATGTTAATTAATGTCTGATATTCGATATATGAGAGCAGCGGTGGCCCAGTGGCACCTGCTCCGACTTAGGAGTTGTAGATCGTGGGTTCCAACCGAAGTAGGCGCTTTACTTTTCTTTTTATTCGTAAGTCGGGGTCAATACCACTCGGGCACCACTACTCCGCTCCGCTGGATATTTCGTACATTTCTCTTTATAACTGATCTATTGAAAAACTTATTTGGATACAAATGTATTTTAGATTAAGTAATGTATCTGTCTGTTTTATATTTCCAAAGCAGTAGATAGTAATACTTTTTTACATCGGCGACTTTCATAAAGTATCGAATTTTGCCCTAAAATGAGTTCAATAACCTCGTTATAACTCTCTTGGGTTCAAATCACCCCTTAATGTATACCTACTTACCTATTTTCCTCTTTTGTATACAGTAATGCGTCAGCCCGAAGCTAAAAGGGGAGAGTCTGCTAATTTGTACCGTACCGTACAAACGAACGAAGCTTGTACAAAACTCCTGTAAAAAGTACAATCGGGAAAAGGGTTGCAGCCCCATTGAAGATTACAAGATAAACGTGGAATTCGTCAAGAAAGGAAGGGGTAGTACTTTGGAGTAATAATTCAGGCTGTAGAGCGCTAGAAAGGAGCTACGTGGCCTAATAATAACAGCAACACTGGTCAATCGAGGGTAAAACTACGCTTCCCGAGGTCGGTCCATGGATGGGTAGACCATCCGTTACACAGACATAGACGTAGATAACGCAAGTATCACGAACTGTATGAAAACCAAGCGTGCCATTTTTTTTGACTTCCTACTATGACGTCACAAGCTCGCGCTCCCGCTCACGCCTACCCAGCCAGCAGTACACAGGACTGAGCGTGAAAGTGGCGGATTACGATTTTTGAACGTAAGCTGGTGCGATTTTTAGCACGCGAAGTAGTTGCTCTTGCATTATCTAGGTGTATCTACGAGTATATTTGTGATCCGTAACGTTGGTTCCGGCTATCATTTGTAGGTTTTAACAGTCGTTACGGATAGTCAGAAGCCCGAATGTCCGACAACCAGTCTTGTTAAGGGGTATTAGGTATCATATTACCAAGGAACTGGGTTGTGGAGGTCAAATAGGCAGTGGTACTCCATGTACAATATTTTTATTCGGCTGCATCCGGTTAGGCTGGAACCCGACCCCAACATAGTTGGAAAAAGGCTGGGTAGATGATGAGAATGCTAGAAATTCTGAAGTGCAAGATTTAAAGTTGAAATTGTCAAATTCAAATTCACGATTATTACTGCTGCTAGATTGCCAGTTATTATCTAGCAGATATCCTTTTCTATTTTTAACTTGGCTAGACACACTGCCATGTGTTTGCATGATGTAAGTAATGACGATCATAATAAAAAGTTTCAGTCTTCTGTACCTAATTAAATCATAACTATAACTGTTGTTGCTTCTACAGAGGTTAAAAAAACTCTTTTCAGGGCCTTCTGTTCCTCATTTTACACCAGTAGCCTGTGGGTACATTTTACGCAAGGATCGTACAGTGCCCTTTGCGTGCAATACAATAATGCTTTCAGGGTGTTGATGGGGCTGCCTCGCTTCTGTAGCGCATCAGGGATGTTTGCGGAATTGCGTGTTGATTGCTTTTATGCATTAATGCGTAAAAGATGTGCGTCCTTGGTGCGCAGGGTGCGAGCCAGTTCCAACAGCATCCTGGGAGTAATTGCAGAAAGGCTGGACTGCTGTATTGTAAGTCGTTGCTCCAGTATCTCAGCTGGAGTGCGGAAACAATGATTGTTTTGGTGTGTTTGTGTAATTGTTGTTGTAATTGTATCACTAACATAGTTGTAAGTTTATTTTATTGTTAATAACACTGTATGAGTCTCATAGTTACTCGAAATAAAGAATTTATTATTTTTATTATAGTTATAATCGTATTTTGAAAGCCTTGTATGAGGTGTCATATTATTTGGCAAAACCTTCACAATCTTTTTAAAGCCCTGTATGAGGTCTCATATTATTTGGCAAGACATTCACAATGTTCTGAAGATAAAATCAATCAAAACTGTGAAGCTCGTATATTTCATACTCTAAGGTTTGTACTTAACAGTTTTAATTTTAAAGTTTCCCGTTGAGCTGTGGTTTGCAACGTTTAATTTCCGGCGTAGAAATGATTAGGAAGGAATAAGGTGCGGCTTTCAAATCTGCCGAGCTGTTGCAGTCAACCATCAAATTCTTTCAAACATTTTTACTTTTTTTTATTTATTACTGCAAAATGAAATGAAGCTTTGATCTTTTAAGCACAAGAATATTTCTTACCTTTTGGAAATATTTTGGCAAATTATTGTATTTAAATGGACGGAAATTTGGCGGAATGACTTTGAGGTTTTCATAATAAATTGGGCAAAAATGAAAACAGAAAGGGGTGTAGAACCGCCATAGGGGGAACCCGACATAGTGGTATTATAAGATTAAAAAGCACGTCCAATTGAATTCCTACTTATAATATTTTAATATTACCAGTAGTCAAAAATCATTGAGATATATGACACCAGACATTTCTGCTATGTTTCATCTTCGAACAACCGTACGATTTCTGAATTTTCTTTTCCCATATTTTAATATTATTAAAACTGACTGCTCTGAAATTGAATTTAAAAATTTCAATTTCATTCGAGCATAATAATTTTAAAAGTTTGGTGCAGTAATACCTACTGACTATTAGCTATTAGATAGTAGACACATATGATTTCATATAAGTTGCAATTTTATTGGTAGACTAGCTTTTTGCCGCGTATATGTCGTAAATGACGGCACGGTTGGGCGATTGACTGCTGCGCTGCGTGTCGCGGGTTCGATTCCCGCACGGAACAAATATTTGTATGACCTACAAGTAGTTGTTCCGGGTCTGGCTGTTTGTGTATGTGAGATTGAATGGTTGTAAACGCATCCACAATACAGGAGAAATTCCTAGTGTGGGGCAAAGTTTAAAAAAAAAAAAAACTTTGGGTTTTTCCAGTGTTCAGATTGATGGTCAGACTAGTCATTCCAACGGGATTTTTTTTTCCGTTGGTCAGATCAGCTCGTAATTTAGTAAAGTACTGTTGCATACGAAGAGGTTATAAAACTATTAAATAGGTTTTATTTTATTATGTACTACGGGGATTAAAATTACCCTGCACACAGGTTATAAACTACATGTATGCCAAATTTCATCCAAATGCGTTCAGCCGGTTTTACGCCAATCCGGAACATACATCCAGATGCCTTCATCTGGATGTAAGTTCCGGATTTGCGTAAAACATTTTTTCGTTACTATTTTATATATATAGATAGATACATGATTGGTAACTGACCGTTATTAAATTTCACTTTGCCTGGAGACAAAACGTTTATTTGATTAACTACCGTTAAACTATTGTTATTTGTAACGTAAAGTAAATAAGGCTAATGGCGTTGTATGTTTTTTAGTAAAATAGCAAAAGAACTTGACTAAAGATAATGAGTATTTAAATTATTATAATCAGGCACTTTCGAGTCAATCTAACTAGAAAAAAAAAACAGTGGCACTCCAGGAGAGCTGACAGAAATGAAAACTTGAAAAAGCATAGTAATTTTATAAATATGTTTGCAGGTCATTCTTCCCAAAGAAAATGTACCGCGCGTCTTTATATTGGCCAAAACTTAGAACAGATGTGTCGGTTAAGGTAACAAACAGTTTCGTGAGTTCAATGGTTTTTTCCCATTTCAAAAAATGCCCAACGCGCTTCAAAAAACTCTTTGAAGAACTCTTGGAAGTACTCTGTAAAGATTTAGTTTGAATTAATATTCACGATAATAAAGACCTTTATACTCGTATATGTACAATCAACAGCAAAAGTAGATGATCAAAGTCAGAAATTCAATACTAATTAACGGAGTTCGCGTCAGAACTGTGTGGCGTCGAAGGGATTCAAAAGTATTCTACGTAGTAAGTATTCTAAGTAGTAGTACTTCGACGCCACACAGTTCTGACGCGAACTCCGTTCATTAGTATTGAATTTCTGATTTTGATCATCTACTTTTGCTGTTGACTGTACGAGTTTATGCTTTATTTTCGACACAGTGTTAACATAAAAATTTAAAACGAAACATCTCAAACACTTTCAGTACCAAGTAAACTGTATAAAATCGTTTTCCCAAACGTATGAACGCAAAACAGCTTTTACATCGTAAGAATATGAACCGTGAAAGCGCTGAGGTAACAGGAAATAGAGGTATGGATTCAAATAAGTTCAAATAAGCAATTTTCTCGAGCAAGTCTTGATATCGTGAGCAGTAAACCGCGGCTGAATCCTAAAGTTACCGCGAGGTCTATTCAGATTTTTGCTCGTGAGAAGAAAAAACAAAATTACAGACAATTTGTTCCGATATCCTTATTGGGAGTTGCGAGGTAATCCTTGTGTATATATGGAGGAGCTGGTTACTCTATACTGATGTTTTGTATATCAGTTTTGTAATACAATTTTATTGGCATACATTGTATCACACCTTTTTTTTTTGGTGTTTGCGGATGGGAAGTCATCAAATGACCCTCCTGCTCTGGGTGGAGCGGAAGGGAGTAAAGACTCTTACTGACTAAACCCACCCGTGTTCCTTCCTTAGCCCTTTATGTTCCGGGCCAGCGGTAACCCTTTCGGAATGTATCACGCCTTATGAGGCGTTGTGGCTAAGTAATGACAGCCGCACAGGTCCATTCTTTGTTAGTCCGTGGATGGGTGACCATCTTTACATACCAAGACCCCTCTATCCTCCATGCCTCGGAAAGCACGTTATGCCCAGGTTGTCCTTGGTGGATTTTTGACAGTCGTTACGGGTCGTCAGAAACCCAAAAATCTGACCAAGTGGTATCGTATTACCCAGTAGGTAACTGGGTTGTGGAGGCAGTCGCTCCATGTAAAATACTGGTATTCATCTGCACCCGGTTAGACTAGAAATTGAACACAATATAGTTGGGAAAAGGTTAGATGAATTTAGCCTATACTATCAGCAAGTACCCGAAACTGTCAAATTTTCTCAATCAACTTTGAACCTAATGCTTTAGCGATAAAGTTGAAAATCTATTAAAGAAATTTGACAGATTGTAGTAGCTTGATGTTCCCGGCGTCTGTACATAAATATTCATATATTTTAGCTAGCGTGCTCTGAATATCGTTTTCGAGGATAATTAATTTTCTGAGGAGACTTTCTATTTTGTAGTACAAATTAATCTTAACTAGGCTGAAAATGGAGCTCCAGATTGACTTTTACGATAAAGGGTTATTAGGAAATAAAAGCATAATCACAGGATTCCGCAACTAGTTTAGTTTTATTAAAGCTAGAAATTATACTACTAGCCTATTTGCTTTTAGGCCAGGCGCGCACCACGATTTTACTTTTGCGACACGATTTTCAGAGTCGCGCTATAAAATATCGCAGAAAGTGCACGCACTGTGGTAAAAAAAAATCGTTGGTCATAATATTGCTGTCTCACCAAGGATTCGGTACAAATAAAAAAAAATACAATACTGGACTCATCCTTTTACAGCAAATTTTTGAAAGACTGTCATGAAATTATATTACAACTAACTGCGCCCCGCGGTTTCACCCGCGTAAATGTCGATCCCGTGGGAATATCGGGATAAAAAGTAGGGGTGTCAGCTACCTCCATACAAAATTTTATCAAAATTGGTCCAGCCCTTTGAGCGTGAAAAGTAACAAACATATAAACACACACACCCTCACAAACATTCGCCTTTATAATATTAGTGTGACGCACATAATTACATTTGGTAGGGTTTCATATCTTCATAACTAACCCAAAGTATATCTTGATACTGTGGTATCAATATATACTTTGGGTCACCATTATCACCATTGCAAACTCAGAAAGGCGGAAAAGTTGCCTCTAAAAATACAGACTCTGAATGCAAGAATGTATCTAACCAAGGAGAGAGCATTACGGGCCCCTAATGACTACCTTGTAGAGAGCAAAAGTTCTCCGTTCAGCCTGCGCCGGACTTGAAGTTTATCTTAATAAGACGGTTTCAAATGACGCGGATGTAGGAAACGGATGCAATTTTTTGTTTGGCGCATTTTTTGATGGTGGTATGAAACGATGAGAAACAAATAATTGAGGAGACTGAGAAATGAATTGGTGTATTATTTTGTAGTGAAACTGTGATGGTTATTATCTAATTTTAAATGCAAGGTCTGTTGCAGTTTGTGATATTTTTTATAGAAGGTAATTAAATTCAATTGCTTACTACGGAAACAAAAAGAAGTCAATAAATGATTTCTTCAGTTTTTTCAACCAACTACGGCTGCTTGATTCAGAAATGAAGAGATGCATAAGAGAACCAAGTGGCAGTGGGCAGAGCATATTGCTCGCAGAACAGATGGCCGATGGGGCCGAATGGTTCTGGAGTGACGACCGCGTACCGGAAGACGTAGCGTTAGAAGGCCTCCCACAAGGTGGACCGATGAACTGGTGAAGGTCGCAAGAATCTGCTGGATGATAGAAGCACCAAACCGGTCGAAGTAGCGGTGCTTGGGGGAGGTCTATGTCCAGCAGTGGACATATTTTATCTGAAATGATGACGGCTCCTTGTAGGATAGTTCACAAGTAAAGTCTCTTTGACTACTTTATCCAAGAAATAGTGTTGGAAAATTTTCAACAAACATATTTATCAGTCCAATGAAAACAAATGTTCTACCCAATTTGGCTTCATGACGGTATGAGATTAATCGATTGGCTTATCGCTCGGTACGGAACAAAGAATTCACTTCGAACACATTAATCCTATCTAGAGCAATTAAACCGTTCCAATTCTAAGGCATTCGATTAGGAAAAGACAATTTGTACTTGACCGCATTTCTCTTAGCTTTAATAGACCTAGACCACCGATTTTAATCGGTCACCGATTTGAGTCCGACTGTCAATAAATTCCGTCAGAGTCGGTGTTCGAATGCCAACCAACTCGGTATCATACACTGGCATGGCACTTTTTTAATCGTATATCTAGCTGTTGCCCGCGACGTCTGCGACGAAGGATGAAAAGAAACCTAGGTACTTCTCCAGGTCCCGAGCTATCTATCTTCCATAACGATCGCTTCAGTCAACTCAGCCTATTGCAGTCCACTGCTGGACATAGGCCTCTCCCATGCTGCGCCATAACACCCTATCCTCCGCCTTCAGCATCTAATCTGTCACAGCCACCTTCTTGGGTTAGTCTGTCCTTTAGCTGGAGGCACCCCCCTAATCTTGCCGATACGCGGTCAGTCGGTTGAGTGATTTAGTGAAAATGGGACAGACGGACAGACCGAGTTACGATCGCATTTATAATATTAGTAGGGATTGACTGTATTAAAATTTTTTGTCTAGGTAAAAACTGTCAGATTTGAACAGATATATTTTGGTCGTCTGTATGTTTCGCCGACTTTTGTCGGTCCGATTAATAGTCGGTCGTCTGCGCCCCATTTAGCCATGGCCATCGTCGCTCCTCCGATTACGTAACACAACTGCTACTAATTGCACAATTATCTTATATTGCTGTTGACAGTGAAGGTTCAATTACCCATGTTTGGGAATGTAACCTATATCCCGACAAGTATTTGCTTGAGTGATGTCATATACTTCTTTCGTTTCTTTCTTTTTGCATGTATTTTATGTTGACCGCGTGCCAGTAATGTTATGTTATGTAAATGAAGTGGACTTGTATTATAGTTACCGATTACTTGCCAAATACCTACGTCATGTCATTGGGCTGGACTTGGTTTAGTAACTTCGTCTTGGTACGATGTACGAAAAGTGTATATGAAAGAATTGGTATATCTTGTGCGAATACCAATGGTATAATCTTATTTAGACAATTGATATTGAATTGAAATTGTTGGTCAACTGTTTGGCACAGATTTGCGAAGCTGTCCGTCAGATGAAAGAGAAAATATGCGGTTACCACTCTTACTTTTGTACCGATGCCGCGAATGGAGACTTCAGAACCTAATAAAAGTTAGACTTCCCTAGAAAGAAGAATAAAACTAAGTACACGTGAAGAAAGATCTCAAATAAATAACACGCTTCACTTAAACGGAACATGATCATAAAATAAATAGACCGCTCCCACACAGTGTTCGCAAAATTGATTTAAGTTCTTCCAGGCTTTTGTACTCAAAAACAAATTACGTACACCCCCATACATCACGCGGTAGGTCTCCGTCCAAGAACTAAGGAATCAAATAGAACCTTCGAGAAACTAGATTAAGGCGCGCATAAAGCTTAGTGCATGAATGCTGGTAACCTGAGACTTGGCAGACAATGCTGGCTCCCTTATTGCTCAGCTCTTAAATTGTAGTGCGGTTTCAATGCAAGTGCCGTTGACGTTAAATTATTGTCGCCATGCAACGTTACACCGCCTGTGCTGGCACTGTACACGTGTGCACTAGGCTTAAGGCCTGTTAAGCTAAATGTAGGTCTATTATGGTCATTCAATGTGGAGCTACGAAATTCTCAGAGGTGGTCGGATTAAATATAGAAAGCTAAAGTTGATAATGTCGATGTATTATGCTGCGTCTACTCGCCAAAGTCGTAAGCGTTTAAAAGGAATTAGTTACTGTTACTGTTAGCCTGCATCATCCCACTGCTGGGCAAAGGACTCATGACTTCCAGCTCTTTCGATCCAGGGCTAAAGTGGACTACAGACTACTAGCGCAATCCACGAAGACGCGCCCCACTCTTCTTACTAATCGCTAGTAGTTGTCGCTAGTTAATTCCGCTAGTGTTTTAGTTTTTTTATACACACTAATTACCCACTAATAAGTAATTACTGTGTATCGACAAAACTAAAACACTAGCGAAATGTTGCACACTTGTACTGTAAGCGATTAGGAATAAGAGTGGGGCGCGTCTTCGTGGATTGCGCTATCTATTCTGGTCCTTTGTTTGCTCCAGCTCGTCCCGCCATCTTCTACGGGGTCTGCCGCGACACTTTCTAGTTGTGTCAGGGCTCCACATTATATAAATTAATTATGCCTAAGAAAAATTATTTTAATTTTCTAATTTTATTTTATTTAATTTTTTTTTCAATTAAAAAAATATCAATGTTATTTTTTTTTTTACTTTTCAATGTTTATTTTTTCTATCTGTTATTCTAAATCATTGTCAAGAAATAAAAGGCTTTTTTTATTTTTATTATGAAAAAGTAATGTAGAAAATTATTAATGTTCTCGAATAACTGAATCAAAAACAGGTAATAGACATCATTGACAGATTTATCTGATCGCCGAACTGGCTTTAATTTCCGTCAGAATTCAGCCATGTGTAATAGAATCCGCCTATTCTCATTAAATTTATTTAGTGACAGGTGTTTTAGCACGCCTCGAACCCATTAACTACGCCAATAAAGTAGTAATTTAATAACAGTGCATAACTAGTGTTGTCACTAACTGTCGTAAAAACAAGCTATTACTGCCGCGACCATCGCGGGCGCAACCTGTTTTGCTCTCTTAACTTTAGAACTTGAATAGAGTGATTATATGGAGACAGAAATTGTAGATACCTTTCTTTGGAATATTAAAAAGGATACTTACGATTTCTTTGGTATGATTTTGCAGTTAGTTGAATGACTTATTGTATTGCATTTTAATTCTGTTGGATTCGGGTTTTGGGAAAATAGCTCTAGATCGTTCGATCAGGATACATTACCAAAATCAATTTAGCTGCATCCGGTAAGACTGGAAGCCAACACCAAAATAGCTGGGAAAAGGATATTCAGATGATGACGACCTTATTATCTTAAATTTATTTCACGACACCTACACATGAAATGTTTCGTCGAGTATAATTTTAGTTTAATATATCTCTCGGGCCATATTTGTATAGGTAGTATGGTACGGAATTATTGTTTGCCCGAGGGAGCTGTTAAGTAGTTTAGTACCTACTATGTATCAGTAGGTGATGAAAATGCCTAAAGCGAAGAACGGGCACATAGCACTATTTGCCTCACACATTGCCATTATCATCACAATTATGTCCGTTTCATAGGCACATTAAATTATGTAAAAAAATAGCCCAAATCCAAGATCAAAGGTGTGTACAATTACTGACGGAACTGTGCCAGATTTTCGTACATTATCGTACTATTTTGGCATCACATGATTTTAGTTTGTAATGGTGTATCATTTGGTCGACGCCCGAGCAAGTGCATGCGTAGGTATATACTTATTATATTATGTCATTTATAACCATGGTTCTCTGTCGTTGATCTTCCAATTATCATAGAAGCAGCAACCTTATTTTTAAAGCCTTAAAGTCGACAATAATTTTTGTTATTTGTTGTCTGTAAGTGTAACGTTGTCTCTATAAAAACTTAGTACGCGATCGTGGATCGTCCATACATTTGCATGTTACATTCGACTGTTATTATCTGTTATTGTAGAAATCAAAGTTAATAACACTTTCTAATTCCATTTCATATGTTTATAATTTGACTATTATACAATTTATACATATGGGTCAGTTTAGTAACATCGGAGATTCTCTTTGTACAAATGTTTACACACAATGCTTACAGTAATTTTATAACAAAAACTGCGTATTTTCATTAGATTAAGTCTATCTTGCGTCCTTTTTTATCTTAGGTACATGTGATTCTGTGTCCTTCCAAACATTTATCCCATACCTAGACCAACATAATTTGTCTCAAATGGTTCGATAAAATAACCTCAAGATAAAATCTAATCTTACGATCCAATACAATTAGCTAGAAGCAAAATCTACTAATTGTTGCAACCTCTTCGCTTAACACGAGCACCTATTCCGAAGATGGTCTGAACAATCGAATTATCGAATCGAGCGGCCGCAAAACGAATTAAACAATCGATTTAATCGTTCACTTAATTACGTAATTAATGTCTGAATGCACGGCTTGCCCACAGAGCCTGTTTAATGCCCCTGCATACGTACCGCACTGTAGCAGAACACGGGACCGCGAAACATGAAGTATTATGGCTATAGTATGGTTTTTTAATGATCGAAATCGGAATCGGATTCGGTGCTGGCGAAACAAGGACCGCTTTTTGAAAAAACATTGAACTTTCTGTTGGAATTCTTTGGTAAGAGCTTTATATAAAACTCCTTTTCTTGATGTCGGTTGTCAGCTGTCATGACGAAGAATTAGCATTCGATGAAGATTGAAGTGAGCACAATTATGAAGTAGTTAGTTCAAATATAAAATTAGCCATAAATTGACGCCAACTGAAACGTTGAAATAAATTTAATTTTATTCAAACAAAATCCGTCATAAATCTTCGGCACCAGTTACTAAAATTTATGTTTATAAATATAATTGCACACCAGTGTTTTAAGTGCGAGAGTCCGCCCTACAATTAACTTTGCGGCTAATTACTCGTCAGTAGATCATACATCGAAAAATGTACCCTAAGCTTTCCTTAATAACATTACCAGCACAAGTCACGTTTCAAATTGAACTCAAGGTGTATATTGAGACAAAAATCGCAACATGTTGCGCCGAAAGTAATAATTTTAATTAATCGGGAACATCCTTAGTTTCGACTCCAGACAGACTGAAATTGTAGTTACAAATTAAGGTGGAACAACTATTGTCTCTGCCTGCACAAACAGCAACATAGAGGTTGTATACATTCTAGTAATTAAGAAGGAACCTTTCACTTCAATAAAGGTTTGGAGCGTAAAAAGTTCTGGTCCTTCGACCGAACGGCGTCGTAACTCTCGCAATTAAGTCGAATTAAAAATAAACTCGAAAGGAGTCCGAACTGTACAGCTGTTGATTAAACGCCATCTCGCGGGTCCCCATCAATAACAACACTTTAATGAAACACTTTTATTCGCGCTTGAATGGCTGGGACGCTAGCCTCGGCTTTTAATTTCTTTTTTTATTGGTTTTTTTTATATTATTTTTTTCTTAATAGAGTTGACAGTGTGCGCCCGGTTCGGGTACTCTAGCTAAATAAAGGGCAAAACAAAGGAATTCAGCGGTCCTGTGTTGCATAATAACGACAAAATTGTTTTCTTTTATTCATAAATGATATCTGGTGCCTTTAGAATGTAAAGCATAATGGTTTGTTAAAAAGTACTCTTGAAGAAAGCAAAATGCATTGTGCGGTTGTATTTTGTTTTAAAATAATGTCGGCTACACCGGCAACAGATATTTTAATTTAGTTACTCGAAACAGTGAGTTGAATTTAGGTTCTTTATACGCGCACCAGATGTTACGCCGAAAGATAACTTTTGAGCAATTAAAAATGTGCCATTAATTAAAGTCCTAATCGTACTTTTCATCGAGCAATGAAATTATCATAAAAAGTACATTACAGTACAATTCTAATTCTGATAACATTATGTTATCTTTATGCTTTGATAACGTTACAATTTATGTATTATTTCAGGCAAAGCTTTCTATAGTGAGTAGGAAATACGAATAACTAATTAATTTAATTACCAAATATACAATAAAATGACTTTTAATGAGGTGTAATTTGTTGTTATTTACATATCAGTTATGAGGCCAGAAAGGGTGGACACGCAAACATTAATGGGACTTCGTTTCCTGTGTCGAATTATCCTGAAATCAATCTTAATTCTGATAAATAAGGTGTAAAATTGCATATTACACTATCGGACTAATTTGACCACTACAGACGATTAATACTGAATATTCTGTTTAAATTAAATTAACGTTGAAACGACAATTAATTTATGGTAAGTGCAATTGAAGGGTATTGGCGAATACCAATACATACGTCCAATATCGAAATATCCGGCATTATTTCATCGGTACTGGGACAGATAAAAGTTTCTTCAATACAACATGTTTTTCGATAACCAGCTAATCGAATAAAACTAGAGTCTCATTTTATTGTGGGAACGGGAAGTATTGATGAGTTCTTTGATTTCCTGTTTTGTGTTAAGTTTTGTATGTCATTTCTCGCGGTTTATGTGGAATGTTGACCATTTGTTGTAGTTGCAAAAACAAATGTGAACGAAGCAAAAGGAGTAAAAAGGAGTAAGTATATCGACGCTTGAAAGGCAAAATTGACTAAGCGACACAGGGTTATAATGTCGCTTAGTAAATTTTGCCTATCAAGCGTCGATATAATTATGTCGTAGCAGGTGGCATTCTGTAGTTTCTGCCTATCCTCATGGGAAGAAGGCGTGTGTGTATACAACATTATTTTTAGTATATGCGAAACCCGAAACACGTGTCTAGTATTTTTATGTAAAGAATCTATGTACAAAATTTCAAAATTGTATCATGTCAAATCACAAATTTATAAGCTTGTTAAGTTATCGGCGCGCCGCGCCGTCTTGCGCTCATTGTACCTAGGTACCTAACCGTTTGGCGCGGAGATTAAAAAAAAACAAAAACAAACAAACCTACTTAGTGTCGCTCGGTGTCCAACTTTTAACCTTTTTCAAATATTTTTGGGACAAAATATAACATGGGGCAGGTTTCGCATATACTAAAAATAACGTTGCACATGTATGTATAAGAACAATAATATTAGTAATCAATTACATATGAACTTTACGTAGTTTAAGCAATGCATCCTACAACGTAAAAACAGTATGCAGGGACCACGGTATCCTATGGCCAAGCAATGCATGCCTAAAACACGCTATTTATTTGTTTTAAAAATCTACTTGCAATCCATAGACACCTTCGGATAAGAACACAGTGTCTCATAAATTATACTAAATAGCCCAAATTCCTTATCAAAAGCTGCACGAAAGGGCACTGTGTCTTCAAACTGGAACTCGCGACCAAGTTACTTCTTCTCACGTAATCATTTTATGAATGTTATGAGTTATACGTGCATGAGATGCGACGGGGAACGAGACGTTGTTTATGCGTTTCAGTTTGAAGTGTATGGATATGACAATCTATATGGAATTGAGAATATTTTGCAAGAGAAAATTATTAGATATTAGTCTCTGTGGCCGTAACTTCGTCAGCGTAAAAATTTTCGTGTCCCCGTCCCACCCCATTGCATCGCCCGCCTGTGCTATTACTTCGTTTTCACTTAAAGTTATTTCCAGCTTTTTTCTTTTGGCTCGGCTTCTAAGGGTAGTAGCGTGATGTTAAACAGCCTTTAATCACGATAAGATTATCAACTGTCCCATACAAAACTTCAATATCTACCCGACCCAAACGTATGGGATTGCTGATTATTTTTTCCCGATTACGATGTTAGTCCCATGAAAAAGTAGTTCAGTTTGATGGTCCGTACCACATTCCTAAATATGACAGCAACTTTCTGATAGACACTATATAATGTAGGTTGCTATCTCTGTAAAATTATATTATAGAGGTATGAGGAACAGGGTGTACAGTTCACTCATCCTCCATAGAAAAGGGAGGATCCTCCGACCAGACAGACGGGTCTTGTGTCTGGCAGGCAACTGCCCGATGATTCATGTCGGGCCGTTGTATCTATGCTAGTTGCGCGGTAAACTCTGCTTGCGAGATGCAGGATTTTGCGTGACGTCAGTATGACGCGTTGTTCTCATGTGGCGTTGTAGATACCGCTACAATATCTACAGCTTAAAAGGGAGCTCCTACCAGAGGGCTCCTAGCGAAGAACTCTAAGCTTACCCCTAATCGTTATTGCTGTAAACCAAACTGGTGTCTAGACGATACTACGCTTTATGTATGTTGCTATGCATGTACAAAAAGATATACTACTGCACATTTTGATGAACCAAATACAGCGGTTTATCATGGAAGCTTTATAACAGATGGACCATTTCATTTTGCTTTTATGCATCAAGACAAAATCTTGGTCAGATCATGTGAAAACCATGTAGATTGGTGTCTGAAATGGTCTTTTGAGGAACCACACAGATTGAGCAGACCTGTCCTGTAAGTGCACGCATTTGTCAAAAATTGTGCAACTCAACTCAGAACTTGAGGAGCTCAACGATTCAACGAATAATACCAAAGAAAGCACATTTCGCTAGGCCGTGTAAATTACTCAAACTGCCAGATCATGATTAAAACTAACTGAGAGGAAAAAAGAATTGAGTACATAGTCCTCACATTCAAAATAATTAAATAAAAATAAAAAATACTTTACAAAATAAATATTCATATCATTGTGTATATAAAAAAAATCATCAATGTCAATTTGTATATAAAAATCCGGACATAGTCTTTGAGGACCATGTAGATTGGTGTCTGAAATGGTCTTTTGAGGAAAGAACTACACAGATTGAGTGGACTTGTTCAGTCAGTGCACGCATTTGTCAGTAACCGTTACGACCTAACACAGGCAATTAAATCACATCGTTTAAATCTTTAGTAGGTAATCTAAAAGCTTGTTATTTTTTTTTATTGTCTTTTTTCTTTGCATCATTTACATGTATGCAGTATGCAACTAAAAACTTATTTTCTTTCTTATCTTCCAATAAAACACATCTTATTACTATATAGTAAGTGAAACGTCTTATCATTTCTAAGACTTTCGTTGAAGATAACACAGTCGCGAATAGTGAACTACACTTTATAGCAGGAGTTTTTTATTTCTAAAGTGCCTCTCCAAACAGCTAACGTTTACGTCGAAACACTTTTCAGCGGTTTGCAATTGAAATAAAAGTTTATGAGTACATTGCATAGATAATGTCTTGTGGCTAGGTGAATCTGCTTTGTGTATGTGTAAAATGTCTGTATTTCTGCAGTTTTTGTAGAAAGAATGTTAAATTGTATACCCGTAGCTATAGCTACGGGTATACAATTTAACATTCTGTAGCCACGGACCCATTCCCCTTATAAGGGGAAGGGTCCGTGCCTAATAATAACAGCCGCACAGATCAATCGATCAGGTTAAACTACGCTTGTCGCGGTTGGTCTGTGGATGGGGGACCATCTTTACATACCGAGACCCCTCTGTGCCTCGGAAAGCAGCCCCGTTGGTCCCGGCTGTCATTCGTGGATCTTTGACATTCGTTACGGGTAGTCAGAAGCCCGAAAGTCTGACAACCAGTCTTACCAATGGGTATCGCATTACCCAGTACCTAGGTTGTGGAGGTCAGATAGGCAGTCGCTCCATGTAAAATACTGGTCTAATAATACTAATAGCTGCATCCAGTTAGACTGGAAGCCGACCGCAACATAGTTGGGAAAAGGCTAGGCATAATGATACCCGTATCAAAGAATTCTTTTAACCGACTTCAAAAAAGGAGGAGGTTCTCAATTCGGATGTTTATTAAATAACATAACAACACGCCCATTTTTCAAGAAGGATTAGGCAGAGGTGACCTATTTATTCTGCGATCGCGATTTATTTGCCAAAAATGTAAACAAATATGAATTCATCATCATCATGAATCATGATGATGAATTCATATTTGTTTACATTTTTATTGCTGAAAATATGAATGAATGGAAAAACAAATTTAATTCCTACACAATAAACTTCAGTTTACGCTACAACTTTAAACATTTTTACTTATAAATTTTTCAATAGAGCTAGTCACTCTAAAACAAACTTAATGATCAATGAAATAAAGTTGATATTTGTTTAACTTGAAATAGGGTGGGGGTGTGCAACACTGCGCACTTTTACTTTATTACACCAATATTTCGCCAGTTATATTTAAGTCCCATGTAATTTGGGTGAGCCTATTATTACCATCAACAAGGCACAAATATAGACAGAAATTCCAGATGAAAAACCCAATAAAAACTTTGTCTGACCTGGAAATCGAACCCAGGACCTCATGTTCAGCAGTAGTGCTTGCGACCACTAGACCAACGAGGTGGTTTTTAAATTACTTTTTTCAATTTATATGCAAATAAATTTAGGCATTCTAAAGTCGTATACATGTCAATGCAAAAAACTGGACACACAAAAAAGTTGGTCTTCAAGTAGCGATTCGATTTATTTTAATGTCGTGTCAAAACTATGATTAATAATTATTTTTTCTTTTTTTTTGTCTGCTAACGAGGTCTATATCTTCCACTTGATTAATTTATAATTGCTGTTGTAAAAGATGTAATCAACTAGGATGAGAGTCTATAAATGTTTATGTTTAATTGAATACAAAATGACATCATACCTCAGCTGTTGAGTATTTAAAAAAATATTCATCCGAATAGGCTATTTGACTGGTTTCTGATAAACATCTCAGATTATTTAATGGTGTCTAACGAGCCCACAAAAACCTATTACTTCAAATTGCATAATGCATTTCTTTAAAAAAATAGTAAATAAAAATGTACTGTTTAAATAAGCCGCCAAAACGCTATCTTTAACAATATTTCGTGACGTCACGATTCACGTAAACAAACGTTGAAACGGTCGAGATACTAGACAAAAGTCATCTGTTCTGTCAACGATAGACAGAAATTTACTAAATCATGACGTCATCTTAAGTTCAGCCAATCCAGACCGTTTTCGATTACATGGCGCCAGATTTAAAAAGATGAAGTTTTTTCGGGATTTTTTTTATAAATAATACATTGTTTTGTAGTACATAATCTATACGAGTGTCAATAATTATGACCTTATTTTTTACATTGTCAAATAGCCTATTGAGAACCTCCTCCTTTTTTGAAGTCGTTTAAAAGCTAGGTTATTGAGCAAAAATGTCTCAATTAGCGTACCTTTCTCTAAACATTTTCTTGGAAACAGTGAAGTATATACTTAGGTAGTTCTGACATTTTGGTAAATTAATTGACACCCTAGATGTTCCCTATAAATGGTATAGCCATTTCATACAACTGTTGAAAAATAACAGTTGTGATTGGAGTATACGGTCAATTTGAATTAGTAGTCAATTTGCTTAGCAAATAATTTTCCTGACTTTACGTCTTCTGCTGAATATAATCAATAATAAAGTCAAAAACTAAGAAAATCAATATTTCACATTCCGATTTCATTTGTATGAGTTAAGTGATAGGTACCTACTATCAAAACAATGTCATTGAAATAGCAAGAAATAAATATTTTCTTGATATATTTTTTTTTTAATAATATATTTTATATATAATTTCTTCACATCATCATCTTCCTAGCCCAACTATGCTGGGGTTGGCATCCAGTCTAACCGGATGCGGCTGAATACCAGTATTTTACATGGAGCGACTGTAAGACTGGTTGTCAGACTTTCGGGCTTCTGACGACCCGTAACGAGTGTCAAAGATCCACAAATGACAACCAGGACCAACGTATAACGCAATGAATGTTGTTGAACTGTCAAAATGAAACCCATTGCTACTGATAGTGTGTTACTCAATTACCTTGCTCATTGATCGGTCCATGGGGCTATTATTACTTAGCCACAATTATTATTTCACATAACAATCTAATATACCTACATACAACATCATCATCAACGAAACGAAACGTTTAAACGTAACGTTTATGAAACGTTATTAATTATATCAGAACATTTAAAATTAGGGATGCCAACTCAATCTGTGATTGATGTTCCGTTATTATATTCTCCTTGTAAGTTTTTATACAAATAAGTAATTGGACCATAAATTACAAACACTACCGATACTTTTTTCTAAACTTATTTGATTTGATGACCTTTGTATCTGGTTGAAAATTGATAGAAGGAAGGTAATAATTTATTATTGTTGTAAACGAAACGGAAAATTTATCCGTCCGTTTAATAAATACTTGTTTATTTGTGTGAGTAAATTATTTACACTTGAATCGATCACATCAGAAGGCGGGAGGTAGTTGCGTAACAGAATGACAGAAGGAATGGCTTCCATTTTGACAGTTCAACACCATTGTTTACGTTGTTGAGCAGACCAATTTTTCGGACACAAAGTAATGGATTAGCAAAATCCTTCTTAAGTAACAAAATTATTCAGATTGTGATTGATAATTTGTTACGCAATTACGGTGCGGGTTACCATCAGCATAAATTAATCGTGAAATGATTACCTTCATTGCCATTAAAATAAATAAATAAATAAAACTTTATTTCAGACTAGGTCCATAATAATGTTAATATTTTGGTGTTAGTAACAATAATGCTTATGTAAATAGGTTAGTATTGTTAGTTTTCAAAACAGTAATAAAATTATTAATTCAGACCTAGGACTGTCCCCACCCAGTGTTCCTGAAAGGGACAGTCCGCTGTGGCAGCGATCATTTTTAGAATGCTGTTGTTACTACCATGCAGGCGCTGTAGTAAGGAGGCCGCTTTCTTTCGCATGATGGCATGGAAACCATCTGTGCGAGCCTCTGCGAACATTCCCGAAGCACTACAACGCCATGGTAGTCCCAACAGAATTCTAAAAGCATTATTAAATTGAACACGTAGGACGTTGTAGGCCGCTCGTGTAAAACGATTGACAGAACGCCTGCCATGCCATTAAATCCACAGACGTAAAATGTAAACAAAACGTAGTAAAAATTCGTCTGCCCAAACTTATGACCGAGAGAGTACCTATCATAAATAATTGTCTCTCTAGAAATAAATTACGTTAGTTAAATATAACTACACACTTCAATATAATTTAACTAGATCACTATATCATAACCTTATTACCTAAGGTGCTATTTTAAAAACATAATCCGTTCGAACGACACCGCGGCCCATAACTAGTTTACACGAATAATCTATTCCGCCTACACGTCAATAAAGAACTATTTTAATAACGCTATAACAAGCTTGTAAAATAGCTCGTTTTATATAACAAGAAGTGTTTATAAAAAGCCCTGATTCACACTTAATTACAGCAACTCGATACATGTACAAATACTTGAATATTTGTACGGAAATGAGGGCTTTGATCTGTCAATATTGAAGAAAAGAATTCGGTGTAAAAGTTCGGGAAAATCATGAGTCTGTTTACACGTGGAGATTGTCTTATACCTAACCTATGTAAATATAAATGTACCTTTACATGTGTTTTTATTTAAAGGCATGTTTTTTTGCAGGTGAAAACATCAAAGTGCTTACCCTGTGAAATTGCTTTATTCCTAGAAATTGGTATGTATGTATGTTTATTTTATTATTTTTTGTTTACTCTTGTTTTTTTTTCTTCAATCAATTTCCGTATGAAAAAAATTAAAAAGTCTTTCCTGTCCTGAAGTTTCAGGGCTAGCATGAAGGCTCCCGCAGACAGACGCGGCGAGATTCTAATAGAACAAGTTCCATGAAGAGTTCATAGAAATTGTTCTACTAGAGACGCGTCGCGCCCTTTTGCGGGAGTCTTTAAATATTTGTTAAGGTTGCGTAACACGTTGTAACTTTTATATTGCTATGCAACATCACAATAAAGTGTTTTCGCGCATAGATATGTTTCCATCATCGTTTAGCTAAAGTTATAGTGAAGAAGTTTTAGCTGCAACAAAGTATTAGTGATAGATCACGTTTGTCAGTTTATGACTAAAGAAAAGTTTTAGTAGGAGGTATCAGTTTAATGCATGTTTCGATATCATCTAAATTTTTATACGAACACTGCATTATGATAAATATTACCTACCTATATGTAGCTATATGGAGACTTCGTTAGGTACATGTAGTTTGAGTAAAATGTATTCAGGATTCAACGTGTTATAAAGTAAATTTAGAGCATGACATTAAGGAAAGTGATGAAGGCGAACGATTTGATAACGTCGTCACGCGCCCTTTTTTCATAGGAACGGTCATAATTAGGTAAATACCGCTTGTTCAACGCGATGCCAACTGGTTTCATGTTGTGAACTTAACAATAAATGGATTGCTTATCGGGTGCGCGCTAAAATGGATACCTTAATTTTGTTGTTAGTTTCCATAATTTAAAACAATATAAAAATCTGGAATGACGTTAATTCGTGTCTTCTTGAAGGTAATAACTTAGTTTGCACTATCTAAGGCGATATTACACTTTTTTTTTTAAGAATTTAGATTTGGGAAATATGACAATTTAAAATGAGTTTACTGCACCTCCTATTTCGATTTGTCGCAAGTTTTCAATTTCTTTTAAATGCATACATTTAAGTACCTAATTTTTAATATATACAATGTAGAGACAGCAATATGAAAATAAATTGAAAACACCTGCAATAGAGAAAATGGAGGAAGAGAATTCCAGACTCTGGGCTGCTACTGAGACATTCCAGATGGAAAACGGAAAACGGGAATCGAAGCCAAGACCTCTGGCTCAGCAGTAGCGCTTGTGACCACTAGACCAAGAAGGCAGCAAGTTTTCTTTATATCTTTTAAATGCTCAGAAATCATCATATTATATATTTAAAAAAGGTTAAAAGTTGGACACCGAGAGACACTACGTAGTTTATCCAATCTCCGCGCCGAACGGTTAGGTACCTAGGTACTATTATCAGTGAGCGCAAGACGGCGCGGCGCGAGCGGCGCGGGTGAGCATGTTTTTGTACGGACAAACAGGTAACTTCATAATCATATCATCATAATCAGCCTATAATGTTCCCACTGCTGGGACACAGGCCTCCTCTCGGTGAGAGGGAGTGGGCCGTAATCCACCACGCGGGCCCTGTGCGGGTTGGCAGATGCCACATGTCTTCGAATTTTTGGTTCTAGGACATGCCGGTTTCCTCACGATGTTTTCCTTCACCGTTTTGAGAGCAGTGGTGATGAAATAAAAATAAAAAGGTAACTTAACAAGCTTATAACTTTGTGATTTTTCATGATACACTTTTGAAATTTTGTACATAACGTTTTGTATTGTTTTTTTTTGTTCATACATAAAAATACTAGACACGTGTTTCGGGATTCGCATATGCTAAAAATAATGTTGTTTATGGGCCCTGGTTGTCTGAAAATAAAATATTTTAATTTTTAATAGGCCCGGTATCTTCAGTTCCATGATTGCGAATAACTCATCCGACACGAAACCTTGCCCCGAGAAATACAAATGAGATAATTACGAGAGATGTATATTTCAAAAACTCATAGTATACAATGCACGTATAAGATTACCTTCACCATAATAATTCCAACAAGGCACTGTACTTTCTCTTAATTGCCTTCTCGTACATACATGTTATGGGGGATTTACACTGGTCGATTTTTGCCGTGCGGCTAGTAGTTTCCCATATCGTCTCACAAAACAGCAAGGGTGACTGAAGTCGCAAGTGACTCAATAACGGCATAACTATGTAAATTTTCTATTAACTGCTACTAAATTACGATGTTTTTTTTGTACCCGTGTAGGTTTATGAGAAATAAAATACTTACCTAATTTGATTTTGATTTTGAAATATTCAATTTCATAAAATATCAAAAACCTACACGTCGAAAAACGCACTTTTTCATGGCGAGCGATCGCCTGCGAATGCGAACTTACACGGTCGATTCTAGTCACTCGCCGTTAGCTGCTTATCATCGCATGGCAAAAGTTAAAACCTACTCTATTATGACCTCTATTTTGTGATTTTTGTTATCTGAAGGGAAATTGCCGTATTTTTAAGAACGTTCGCATTCTAATCCAAGTCTCAACCTGTCAAAAATACCACCAACTTTCCTAAATATCTGCCAAGTTTTTGACATTGACTGCCGCTGAGATTAGATTGCGACTCGATTTTGAACGTTTTATATAAGGGAATTGGTTTCCTGTTTTTCGCCGTGTGACCCAATCGTGCAGCGAAAATCGACTCGTGTAAATGCCCTATTATAGAAAACTTGAGGTGTTGGGATAAAATTAAGTTTTTAATATAATCGTCTGTATTTTGTTACGAGGGAATTATATTTTGAGGCGTTCTGTTTGTGAACTTTAATATCTGTTGCGTAGCTATGAAAAGGGTCTATTACTCTAGTAATGTTTTAAGTGGCTGCTTTAGTTGTGCGTGTTTCTTAATTATTTAGGTCACCTACATTTACTATTATAAAGACGTAAAGTTTGTGAGTTTTAATGTAAGAGGTTTTTTTCAGAGCTGCTCATCCGATTTTAAAAATTCTTTCACTGATAAAAATCTACACTACTGCCGATTGCTATAGTATATATTTTTTGGTATAGTTGGCTTCCACGCCGACGGACTCCCGGGCTGAAGCTATTACAAAATATTTCTGAGGAAATTCTACTGTCTGCAGTAGGTATTTTGGAGAGAATCTTGGTTTTTCTCAGTGAGAGAAATGGATTTCATGACCTATCATTAAAACGTAACCCTCAATAGTCAATAGTGATCGGTTTTGTAACTACGACAAAAAATACGCTGAAAACCAAGAGTAGCAAACTATGTATCCGATATAGTTTTATTCGACCACAAAACACTAAAACGAATCTCTATAAATTATTATAGACATAAATCAACTAAAAAAATACACAGCTTCATAATATCGCAAAAAAACTTCGATAAACGAGAGATAAAAATGACGATAAAATATTTACACTTAAACCATACAGTTTATAAATAAATATGTAATAATTATATAAATTCGGCAAAGAATAAAGGAGAAATTTAAGATGTAAACTTTACGTAGTTGTGCAAATGTAATGTTTAAAATCGATTGACGTAAGAATCACCAAAGTTGGCCACGCGGCCAGAGCGCCACAGAGGAACAAACATACATAAGCTGATAAACACATTACCCGCCTTTGCGTCGCGCAGTCGAGTAAAAAAGCGCCGAGTATACGCGATTCAGCGTCACCGACCCAATGAAGCCGAGTATACCCGATTCAACGTCACCGCCCCGAGCGTGACGGTTCAGTTTAGAAAGAACGAAAAGTCCGCCTAAAGCAATTTTCATTTAAAAATAAAATAGTGATGCGATTCGGTAACTATTTTACCAATCGACACTCGATTGTTTGCTGAAACAATCGAACAGAAGTACTACTCTATCGAAAGTTGATTACTTTTCCAATCAACAGAAGAGGCTACAAAAACTGTTAAGTTTTCGGGTAAAAAATGCCTGGGTTTTACTGTATTTTCTATATATTTCGTACACACAGTTTAACATAGGCAGAGCTGTATCTACAGTACACCTTCATTTGGCCAGTTATGTTTAAGTTCCATGTAAATGGAGGCCTCTGCTAAACCCTTCAGTGATTATAGGCGTGATCATGTTACGTGTATAGTCTAACATTTTGATAAACATTCATGATATTCGAGCCGTTTGGGTCCATAATTTAACGATTAGTACCGACGACAAACTAGTATAGTGTAGATCAAATAAATTAGAGTTAAAAAAAAAAAGAGTAATAAACATAACTGGCAGACCAGCATACCAGCTGTCAATGTTGATATTAATTTGCAATTATGGGTAATACATAGTAGGTGTTATGATTATGATACATTAAAGCTTTGCCATAGTTCACAATTCGGCATGCAAATATGTACAGTCAACAAAGGAGTTAAGTATACAGGAGCGTCGGATATAGTTGAAGTTTACTAAGAAACCGATGGATGTTCTGGACTGAAATTTAATTTAATAAATGAGCTGTTGGTTTTCTATTAATAAACTAAAATTTTATTCGAGAATATCCATCGGTTTCTTAGTAAACTTCAACAATATCCGACGCTCCTGTATACTTAACTCCTTTGTTGACTGTACATTATCTATCATTCACTTAAGTTTCACCAAAAGCCAGATCCATCAATCCAGAGCAATTCAATCAATTCTATTCTCTGATAAAAACTCAGTCAAACTGTAGTACTTCTTATCCTTAAAAAAACAGTGGCACTCCAGGAGTGCCAACAGAAGTGAAAAATTTGAAAAAGCATAGTGATGTTATAAATATGTTTGAAGGTCATTCTTCCCAAAGAAAATGTACCGCGCGTTGATGTCTTTATAATGGCCAAAACTTAAAACAGAGGTGTCGGTTACGGCAACATCGAGTTCAATGGTTTTTTCCCATCTCTAAAATGTCCAACGCGCCTAAAGAAGTTTTTTCACTTCAAAAATTATGTAGTACTTACTCGTGAACAGCACTGTTGTCAAGTCTTTTTAACTATTAATATAAATCCAAGAATGGAGATTATGAAACAGCAGATGAAGATACAACTCATACAGAACGTTATGACGTAAATAAAGATTTTTATCTGTCTTGAGCTAGTCATAAAATTCATTTACTTGCCTGATACTCTTCCAATACAGAAATTGATATAACAGGAAACATATTACTCGACTATAATACTGATCACTTATCGAATAACGTTATTCGAGTAGCATCAATTACTCGAGTCACTATTTTAATCGTATCTTTAATATCGAATATAAAATATCGAATTACAGTAAGGTTGTTTTTTAAGTAATCGTAAGCTAGAACGATTCGGTGAAACGAGTTCACCGACAGAACTGGTTCTAACGAAACTTTTCTCGTAGGTTTGTTTGTAAATATTGAATGTCGTAATAAATTGTATTGTGCGAGTAATAAAAATATAATTGGTAGTTTAAATCATGGAGGCAGACTATCTAAATGTGAGACATATATCGTTAAATTAACGATGATTGGAAAACGATTCTGTTTTTTAATTAATGAGTATCGGTAGGTCAACACTATTCCAATTTTACTGTAGGTAAAGACGCCAGCACATCAAGCTATTACAATCTGTTAAATTTCTATGATAGATTTTCAACTTTAACACTAAAGCATAAGGTTCAACGTTGATTGGAAAAATTTGACAGTTTCGGGTAGCTTCCTGTGCTGGTGTCTGTACATGTTTGTATAATCAGCCTATAATGTTCCAACTGACACAGGCTTCCTCTCTGTGAGAGGGAGTGGGCCGGGCCCAGTGCGGGTTGGTAGATGTCACATGTCCTCGAATTTTTGGTTCTAGGACAATCGCCACGATGTATTCCTTCACCGTTTTATGAGCAGTGGTGATGAAATAATTTACACAAAGTAAAATGGCTGTCTGGGTTCGGACCTACGACCTACAACTCGTAAGGCCGCTGCTCTCATCGCTCTCGATTGTACATGTTTGCTCCTATCGAATTTTTGAAAGTATATATGGAAAATGGTCTGATTATTTCATAATTACGAAAATGGCCTGATTACTATCAAAGCAAGTAGCGATTTTTAGGAGTTTTGAATCGTTAATACTGAATGAATGAGCAATTTATTCTCTGATTTCCATTTATTGAAGGCCTCTAAATCCGCCAAAATTACAGTACCACATTTGAATAAGCCTGTTTCCAATGAATCTCCGTCTTTCGCAGTCACTGAAGTAAATGCACAGATTACTATGTCTAAATAGAGGATATCAGGTTTAGTAATAAAACGGCTTTTAAAGCCATGTGGTCTCACATTAATTTATTTCAAAGGAACCACGTTAGGTGCAACTTCACTACGCCAATACGAGGGATGTTGCAGACATCCCTGGAATTGTTGTGTATGTTACAGAACTGACGAGATGTCTTTGGTTTACCTTGGCTCTGTTGCTTATACGTAAGATCAGACCTGTATTCCTAACCCCGTTTACACCAAGGTTATACAAGTTTATTTCCGCGACTTCGTCCACGTAAAATTTCTTGTTTTAAAATAAAATATATCCTATGACAATTGGCAATACTGTAGCTTTCTACTAGTGAAAGAATTTTCGGAGTCGGTTCAGTAGCTCCGAAGATTACCTAGACATACATACAATTATTATGATTAGTATAGATGTATTCTACTTGTTGTGTCTGCTGTCATCGTTTTACGTTTACACCTAGAGCAAGTTGTCAAAAATGTCAACAGACAAGTTCACATATGAATCTGAACGAAAATTTGACGTGTATGATAAAAATTTTCGACAAATCTTTTTCAAGCCTTGTCGAAAACTTGTGTACTATAAGGGTTTACACGCAAGGTCAAAGGCTTAATCAGCCTATAATGTCCCGGGACACTGCTGGAACACTGGCTTCCTTTATGTGACAGTGAGTAGGCCATAATCCACCACGCAGGCCTAGTGCGGATCGGTCAGTAAAGGCAGTAAAAGGCATATGTGAAGGAATATTATAAATCTGCATATTACTAGTTATTCTGTCCAACAGTTTAAATGACACGACATAGCACTATGTAATTGCCCTTTGACATTTCTGAATTCCTCAATTAATCAACTCAGCCTATCGAAGTCCACTGCTGGACATCGGCCTCTCCCATGCTGCGCACAACATCCTGTCCTCCGCCTTTTGTATCATGTCTGTCTTAGACACTATTCATTCTGAATTCCTCACTAGGACGTAATTTTACAATATATTTATAATTATAATTTATACAAAAATAAAATCTCACGAACATCTATTACGGATAACAGATCTTCTAAATTAACAGTTCGAGACTTAGAATAGATTAACATAGACGTGTTTTAAACTCAGTAATTTGAAGTAACATCTTAAGTTTAACACAAATGATATATATGTGAACGCCCATAGATGAAGATGGTAATTATCGACTGAGTTCACTAATGTGATAATCTTTAAATGTTTTGTTTTGATGAGTTCATTGTGACGAGAGTCAAGGTACACTTCCTGGTCATTCATTATTTTTTGGGTATTTTTTCAGTTTAAAATCTTTACAGATATAGCGGGGTCTAATCTAGATTATTATATGACGACCCAGTGGGTCCCGCTTAATGGCAAACGACATCGCGGCAGGAGATGGCAGGATGAGCTGGACTCCTTTCACAAAGATTGGTCCTTAGCAGCTCTGGACAGAGAGAGGTGGAAAGAGGGTAGGGAGGCCTTTGCCCAGCAGTGGAACATTAAGGGCTAATCATTTTTTTTTTTATATATCGATGCATATGATTACGAAAATACTGTAGCCAGTACTAATTTAGTACCTACTTTGCAGCATAAAATCATATGATACCTAAGTATGAACTGCCAATTTTAAAGCACATAATGTTATATAATTTGATAACGTGCTTAATAAGATGCTCTTGAGCGTAACATAGCCGTCACGCCCATAACCTCAAAAAAACCAAGACCAACTATCGTATAGGAATAGTTCTCCAGTAACGGTATCTGAATCCAATGTGTTGGAGGCCGCGCCCACTACGTTTCACGCATGGAGTTTAAATTAGTACTAGGTAGAATAATATGAGGGACTCGTGGCGAAATAATAACAGCCGCACGGTTATCATCAAGGTTAAGCAACGCTTGTCTAGGTCGGTCCGTGGATGGGTGATGATCCATATCGAGATCCCTCCGTGCCTCAGAAAGCAAGTTACGCCGTTTATCCTGGGTATCATTTGTAGATCTTTGACAGTCGTTACGGGTAGTCAGAAGGCCAGAAAATCTGACGACCAGTTTTTATTTTAATAATAATAATAATTTATAATAACAGGACTATTGTAGTATAAGCCTGATATAGTGGTGATGGATCGATCAGAGCGGCGCGCAATGATTGTTGACATAACCGTCCCGCATGATGAGAACCTCGTGAAAGCCGAGAAAGAAAAACAAATCAAGTATCTTGACTTGGCTCGCGAGGTTGTCGACATGGGGGATGTTGACTCAGCAATCATTGTGAAGATAGTCGTGATAGCCAATGGGCTAATAGCCAAGAGCCTCGACCAACACCTGAAGAGGCTCTCGTTGGGCAGCTGGATCAAGGGCTTGATTCAGATAGCAGTACTTCTGGACACGGCCCGCATTGTTAGGAGGCTCCTCTCTCTGGAGCCCTGACCGCCGGTAGCTTGTACCCTGTTCCCAATACCGGTGGGCTACTATTTTTTATATTTTTAAATGTTTATTTTTATGTTCTAATATTTAAAAATATAATTTATATGTTTAAAGTAAAATAAAGGAAAAAAAAAATGTCTTTATTGCCATAATAACTGGTTACAGAAAAATTTTTAGACCCTGGGTCCAGAGCTTAGGTTAGGGTACCTGTATTTCAGAAGCCAGTGACTTCATCTATTTAGGTTACAATTTATGCAAGTTTTATGCATCCTATGGTGATTAAACTAAATAACTTAAAATTAAGTTTATTAGCAAACATTTAATTTATGCACTAAAATAGTATTATAATGAAGGCAAGTTAAATTTCATCATTAAATCAATAAACAAAATTAGAATAAAATCAGGATTTAAACAAAATAGCTTCAAACTTGAATTGAAAACAATAATAATATTGAAACAAAGATTATACTGATTAAAATGAAATAAAATTAGAACAAGTTACAATAAAGCTAGGATTAAACAAAATTAAATTAGAAACAGGGAAAACTTTTATTTATTTATTATATATAATGGTATTTGTTAGGTAGATAGGTGAGATGACACCGTCAATCAAACACAATTGAGTTTCTCTGTAAGAAAAGATTTATATTTTTTATTTACATGTTTGTTACACACCAATTACAAAATATAACATTAAATTAACTATAAAACCTTACCTGTAAGAAAAGAAACGACATTTAATGCTTATAATTACGGTATCAATTCCTATTTCCTAACAAGCAAGTATTTAGCGTTAATAGTTTTTGTTCTAACACAACCACAGATAATATGAAGGCGGGCGACATTACGTTTGCTACCGTAATGGCGGTAGTAGCGCGACCATAATTCTAAATAAAGAAAATATATTTTCTTTACATCACCCCCCTTGGGAAAGATGGTACTAACAAAATATTATAAAAGGCTATTACTTATGTAAAAAAAATAAAAATAAAATATATTGTACTTTTCTATACTTTTTAGTCCTCTTCTTCAAGTGTTGATGCTGGGGCCAGTTTCGAGATGTGGAAAAAGTTTGACTCTGGTTTCTTATGGCCAGTGTTGATCCTGTAAATGGTGTTTGACAATTTTTCCACGATTTTGTATGGTCCGATTCTTAGTTCGTCCAGCTTTTTCCTATTCAGCTTGTTGCCATTGTCTACAAACACCATATCACCCACTTTGAAGTCGAACTGTTTACGATTTTTATCATAAAGTGCCTTGTTGTAATTGTGAGACTGAAGTGTATTTGCTAGAGCTTTTTTCCTGTCTTGAATCAAATCGGTTTCTGTCTTCTTTGGTTTTAGCTCATTTGGCAAAATCGTAACATCGGTGCCGTGTAGTAGATACGTAGGAGCGTATCCAGTGACAGTATGCTCCGTTTCATTATATTTTTTTACACAATTTTGTGCTATGGTTGTCCATGCTACTTTGGTATCTTTTTCGTTAATTTTGCATCTAATTTTATTTACCAATGTTTGATTTAATCGCTCATTTAAACCATTCGAAAAGGGTGAATTCACTGCAGTAAAAATGAGTGGAATATTGTTATCTCCTAAATATTTTTTAAATTCCTTTGAATTAATACCTGGGTATTGATCAGAGAGAATCATACCAATATTATCAGTTTCTGCAGTGTTCTCTACTAATTTTATAAAATCATTTGCATTTTGTGTTTTAGATGTCAAAATAAATGCGTACCTCGTGAAATGATCTGATAGCAGGTGCAAGTACTTCTTTGTGGACCGGGAACCTCCAAAACCTCCAATTGTATCTATAGAACATATCTCAAAAGGTTTCGTGGCCGGACCCAAGTGTGACATCATTCCAAATTTGTTTTGTTTTCTTGATTTGTTTTTTATACATACTGTACAATTTTTACAGGTTTTCTTTATATTTTTTGTTAAGTTTTCTGCTGTATACAATGAACTTATTGTTTTTTGCATTTGATTTATTCCTAAGTGACCTTGTTCCGTATGTATTCTTTTAATGAATTGCATGCTAAATTGTTCCGAGAGGATTATCTTATCTTTTTTCTTGACTTTTTTATAATAAACGTTGTGGTCTAATTTTAGTTTTTCTTTTCTGGACCGTATATATTCGTTTTTTTCTTGATCTTCTAAGATATCTTTTAATTTTATTAAGTTGACCACTTTTAATTGTTCCTCCTGATTTTCAGTGGCATCTAAAACTGGATTCCTGCTCAGGCAATCAGCTTCCAAGTTGTTTCGTCCTGGGGAATATTTTATTTCAAAATCATACTGTGATAGGTAGTATGTTAAATCTCCTAGTTCTTCATCAGTTCTTGATTTTATGTTCATATTCTCCAATGGTTTGTGATCTGAGAAAACAATGAATTTTCTACCTATCAGCAGATGTTGCCAATACTTCACACATTCTTTTATTGCTAGGCATTCCAGATATATAGCCTTCTTCCTTTTTTGCACTTCATTCAATTTTTTTGAGAAGTATGCTACAGGTTTTTCTTCCTTGTTTTCTTGCAGCTGTTTTAAGACGGCCCCCACTCCTAGTATACTAGCATCTGTATATATATGTATAGGTAATTTTGGATCAAAAATAGTTAATATTGGCTGCGAACATAATATTTTTTTCATTTCATCAAATGATTCTTGGCACGCTTTGGTCCAATCAAAGGCTTGTCCTTTCCTCAAAAGGTTATGCAACGGATCCAATTTTATAGCTATTTTTGGTACATATTTATGATAAAAATTTATCTTTCCTAAAAATTGTCTCACATTTTTTTGTGTTTTTGGTGTTGGAAAATTCTTAATTGATATCAAGTTGTCTTTTAGAGGACTAACTGAATTGTTCTGTATTATGTGTCCCAGATATTTAACTGAGTCAGCTGCAAATGTGCATTTTGAAAATTTAAGTCTTAATCCTTCACTTTTAATTGCTTGAAACAGCTGTGTTAGATGCTTGACATGTTCAGAGAAAGTTTTGGAGAATATTAAAATGTCATCTATGTAATTTACTGTGAACTCTGCAAGTTTATGTTTTCTTATTATGTTACACATTATTCTCTGAAAAATTGCTGGTGAAGTTTTCAAACCAAACGGCAAACATGTCCACTGAAAATGACCTTCTTGTGTGACAAATGCAGTTTTGTGTCTATCCGTGATACGTAGAGGTATCGACCAAAATGCTGAGTTTATGTCCAATGTAGAGAAGTATTTACAATCCCTTGTTTTGATCATTAGATCCTCAATAAGAGGAAATGGTTGTGATTGTGGCACAACAATTTTGTTTAGGTCACGAAAATCTATGCACAATCTTGATTTAGTATTTTCATCTTTTTTGTAAGCTAATGTTACTGGAGCTGCAAATGGGCTATATGATTCTTCTATCATTTTTTTTTTTAATAATTGTGCAATCTGTTGTTCAATTTCCTTTTTATCTTCGATTGTGCAACGATAGGGTCTTTTACTGCAATATTTTTCTACTATTAGATCAATGTGTGCTTCATAATCCTTTACTGTGCCAATGTCATATTTATCTTTTGCAAAAACAGATTTATTGTTTATTATTAAGTCATCAATTATTGCCTGTTTGTCATAATCTAAATGATGTATCCAAATATTGAAATTATCTTTGCTAATGTTTTCGTTAAAGTTTATAAGGTTTCTTTTGTCATTTTGAGAAATTACAGATTTTATTTCGATTGTTTCGTTATTTTTAATTTCCTTAGAAATTTTGACTGTCTCTGGATTTTTTATTTTATTTTCTTGTATTGGAACTTTTTGACTGATTTCTAAATTTTCATTTTGAATTAAATAGAATTTTTTTATACAGTCAAGTCCGATTAGAAAATCGTAATCAAAATTATCTTGATCAATTACAAAAACATCAGTTTTTTTTTTTACATTGAAAATGTTTACATCAAGTGTTATTATTCCACTTGCTTTTTTAACGCCATTAATTGTTTTTAAATTAGTATTGTTGTAATTGCTTAATGTTTTATGCTTATATTTCAATAATCTTGAATTTATTAATGATACATTTGAGCCTGAATCATAAATTCCAAATACTTCAAGGGTTTCATTCAATACTAACCTTACTTTAATTAATGGCGGCACTATTAGTTTTTTGGGTCTTCACACTGCAGTTCACATTCCAATTCTGAATTATTAACGAGTTTGATCTGTTTCTTTTCATTTTCTTTGTTGTCTTGTGTTTTAAACCAGCATGAATCTTCCGAGTGATAGCGTACTCCTTTCTTTAGCTTTTCGCAAATGCTACACTTTTGCATCTTTTCTTTCAATGGCTTAATATCATCTTTCTTTTTCAGATACTTTTTCTTGTTAATCAAATGTTCTAATTTACCAATTTCATTAAATAAATCTTTTGTTTCTAGAATTTCTTCTTTGTTGATCCTATCTGTTATAAAGTCTGGCAAACCGAATGCAATTAGATCAATCAAGGTCCCTTGATCAATTGTCTTTCTTACTTCAAGTAGAAGTTTTTCCTTTTTTATGGAATATTCCAATAAAGATCCTGATTGATATTTGAAAGCTATAGCATATTTGCTACTAGCCCAACCCTTGTTTGCATAGGTTTCTACAAAGTTTGATCTCCATTCTGACCATTCGGACTGCAAACTATGCTTAATCATCATGGAAGCATACCAATCAGTGCATGACTTTTCTAAAAATAATCTGAAGATTTCAATTTTCTCTTCATCTTCTACTACATCAAATCTGTTGCATTCTTTTTCAAAATTGTCCATCCATTGACATGCACTAGTATTCTTGCCATCAAATTTTTCAAGTACAAACCTGTCGGCTAATTTTTTTACACTTTGTTTCTCCTTTCTTTGTTGACTTTCAACTAATTTTTCCAAAATTTTCACCAAGTGATCTTCTGAACTGTATTTGTTGCTATTTGCCAATTGTTCTTGGGTAATTTCCTCTAGGTATTGGTTCTCAAATATCAAGTTTTCATCTTCATCAAAGTATGTTTTTGCCATATCCGCTGTCAATGTTATCCAAACACTTCTAGTTTGATGTCTTTTCTTAATCGTATTTCGCACTGTATTGTAAGCTTTTGAGGTGAGAATATGTTTGTGAAATGACGCTGCTTCATACTCCTCAGGGATCAGGAAAACTTTATCATCTTGTGTAATAATTGAGGTTATGGCGATGTAGTTTGACTTTCCGTCTTTTGTAGATTTTGATTTGAATACAAACTTTAGCTTCTCCATTTTCTTGATAATTACAAGAAATGTCGTTTTATAATGGTATTTGTTAGGTAGATAGGTGAGATGACACCGTCAATCAAACACAATTGAGTTTCTCTGTAAGAAAATATTTATATTTTTTATTTACATGTTTGTTACACACCAATTACAAAATATAACATTAAATTAACTATAAAACCTTACCTGTAAGAAAAGAAACGACATTTAATGCTTATAATTACGGTATCAATTCCTATTTCCTAACAAGCAAGTATTTAGCGTTAATAGTTTTTGTTCTAACACAACCACAGATAATATGAAGGCGGGCGACATTACGTTTGCTACCGTAATGGCGGTAGTAGCGCGACCATAATTCTAAATAAAGAAAATATATTTTCTTTACATATATTATAGATTTTATCCCAATATTCCTACGGGATAGACACTTATGCTGGTGAAACCGGGGGACGCTGCTAGTCCATACTAATATACTAAATGCGAAAATGTGTCTGTCTGTTACCTCCTCACGCTTAAACCGCTGAACCGATTTAGATGAAATTATAGAGATAGTTTGAGGCCCGGGAAAGGTCATAGGATAGTTTTTATCACACTTATGCGGGTGAAACCGGGGGACGCTGCTAGTGTTGAATATTGTCAAGATTACCAAGTTTGAGCAGCGGTGACCCAGTGGCAACGGCCCCGACTTATAGGAGTTGTAGGTCGTGGGTTCGTACCCAGGCAGGCGCTTTACTTTGTGTAATTTGTGTATCACCACTGCTCTCAAAACGATTAAGGAAAACATCTTGAAGAAACCGACATGTCCTACAACCAAAAATTCGAAGATATGGGACATCCGCCACCCCACATGGGCCCGCGTGGTAGATTATGGCCCACTTCCTCTAACAGAGGGGATGCCTGTGTCCCAGCATTGGGAACATTACAGGCTGATTATGCTTATGCTGCTGAAGAGTATGCACGGCATTTTTAACAATTCTATTATCTATCAGCCATAGTTAAATAAAACTTATACTCACGAAAGCATACGCTGCCTGAGAACAAAACAAAAGTTTTGATAAGAACCAATTCCCTAAGCAATGCTGGAATATTGTGAAATTACTTTGCATTTCTACATTTATTATTAACTTGAATCTTTGATATACTTCAGCTATATCCGATGATCTTGCATACCTAACCCTTTTGCTGACTGTACCTTATTTTTATTAGAGGACGTTTAAAAGTGATTCCGATAACCTTTTCACAGAATATACAATTTCATTTAATTTCAGACACCAGAATTATTAATATTAAAACACTAAGTTACATAATTATATAACAGTACTTCGTAAGTTGTCTAACTTTAGATAGTCATGGGAGGTTTTCTTGGTGGAATACGCCATTAATGCACGAAGTAATTACGGTGTTTGAATTATATCGCTGCCCGGTTGGGATGCGCGAACGCAGTAACAAGACAACATAATGATACGACCGCCTTTTGTCTGGGTGTTTCGCCACCTGCCCAAACACTGCGAGTGTTGGAAAAAGTATCGATAGTATTTACGTATCTTTGTGACTTTAACTTGTTAAATAGAAAAGATATTTTTCGTGGTATTTCTCCAATTCAATATTTTTTTATTATATATAAGGTCTGAATTGTTTATGAAATAAAATTTTGGTAATCGCTAAGAAATCCATTCTGTGTTCCTGACGTTTAATTAAGTTGTGGGATCACAATAACTCTAAATAAGCTCTTGACTAAATTAAATCGTGATAAAGTAATGGCCTAAAATGTTGATGTTAACTACCAAACATAGGCACTTATTACTACAACTTCGCGAACTGCCAACGATGATTTAAAAATAGCAATTATTATTGTTCTAATCTAGTGGGCGGGTCCATCAGGTAGATTGACCATTACGAACAATTCTTATCGTTTTTATAACGTACTACACCGCTTAATAAAAACAATGAGCAAAAAACTATCGATACGTAAGACTGTGGGGTGAACATCCTTATAATGGTACCTTGTTAGCGTCTGTTAGTCATTCCTTACCGCTGAGGTGCCGTCGTAAGGGAAACGAAACTCTTAATTTGAACTTCAAAGGTGTGATTTCTTCGTCGGGAAGTGTTATGTAATCATTTAAAATCGGCTGTGCAGCTTATTAAATTTTTTAACGACGACTATAATATTGTTTTTCTCGGAGGTCTTATAAGTCGATTCGCACGAATTTACTCGCCCGAAATGAGTGATTAGTCAGTTTTAAATAAAAGTCACCCATAGAAAAACTTACATTATTTTTTCTAGGTGACTCGTACGAAGATTTATTTGTGGACGAATCGACAACTGAAGAAAAGAGTACACGTTTTATAATATTTAACTCTTATCACTTCTTTGCGATAATGTACTTTTTTCTATACTTCGTTGCACAAAATTCAAAATGTGCCGATTGCCTAATACATATTTCTGGAGTTATCGACTCGCTCACAAATAAATTAACTTCGTGAGAGTCGCTAAGAGAAAAAATATTTTTATTTAAAAGTGACGATTCACCCGTTTCGGGCGAGTAAATTCGTGCGGATATACTAATAAGTCTCTCAAACTTGTCGTTCAGTGATTTTACTTGTAACACGTAACCACTTGGCGTCTTAATAACGGACATGGAATTTAATAATGCTCTGATCACCTCTAAGTATATTCCACAGCGAAATTGGAGTTCACTCGCAAAATAAGAATCGATGAAAAACGATCAAAGGAAAATGTACCGTTAATTGATTAATGTTTAAACAAATATTTTTACACAACTTGTCGAACCATATAAAGTGCTTGACAAATATTTAGTGTTAATTGGCTTTGATGCGTGACTATCATAATTAATTAAAATTGGGAGTTATTACTACATTGGAATAATTACTTCGTTTTCATTGAGAGCTAATAAATTATTTATTTATTCGCTAGAAGCGATTGATTTATTAACAATTTCGGTAATGTATGCGTATTAAGTAACTAGGGAATTATGTAATTAAATTACACAATTGAATGTAATTTTTGAACGCCATTTTGTTAAGCACGTTTTTAACATTGAAGTCATGTTATTATGTATCTTAAATAATTAATTTTTATTTTACTAAAATTTAAAAGGATTGATAGGTAGGTATGGGAGTCGGATAGATCTTTCTGATGGGATGATGATGAGTAGGTATTTAAGATTTTTGAGGCTAGTTGAAGAAGTATGGAAGGATCGTAGCAGGTAGCGTTCTGTATTTTCTCCCTCCCCCCATTTGAAGGTGGGGTTTATGCATGTATGTATGTTGAATGAGTAAAACTTCACTCCCTGAAAACAATGTTTGACATCTATTACTTTTCACAACACACCACTATCAAAACAAAGGTTGACGTTGACGTCTTAAAATCCATTCCCATTCTTTTCACTTTATAGGCTAAACTAGACTCATAAACCGCTTAACCACAAATCATTGCAGTAATTTATGTAACCGTTTAGCACTACATCGCCGTAACAGCACATAATTCAAAGGTCGTGTCTCAGCGTATCTTACCAAAAGAGACTTTACCGGGACACGCAGTATGTATCGCCGTTCTTTGTAAGGCGATTTATAGCTGTTTCATGAGCTTTATTTACTTTTATAGACGTAAAAGTCTAAGTAATAAATTACGTCTGGCTTGGTGAGATGGCCGGACACTAGTGCTGTGAATAACATTTTCCCCTTATTATGTTTTGGTATATAAATTAGAGAGATTTATGTGCTTTATAGGAGCATACCGCCAGTTTAGTTTGACAATCGGAGTGCGATTGCGGTGTCTTTTTGATTGTCCGAGATATAAGTGTGATTGTTATCATGTAATACATGCTGCTGATGCGACAGATAGGAGCGTTTGCATACTCATAAACGTTTTTTAGTTATTCCATTTGTAGGATTTCGTTTGTAGTTGCTGTAGAAAAGAGCTAGTAGGTATGATATATTTTAAACTCTATCTAAAAAAATACCTTAGAGCAAATATTTGAATTATTTTTATGTGTTAAGTACCCATATCTAAATTCTAAAGTTGTTAGTTTACAAATAACTTTTTGTCGTGATTTCTTTGATTTAATTTTAAAAAAGGCATTATTTAAATACCGAATTATAATGTCCACAGTAGCAACATTGTCAAAGTACTTACAAATTATGAGGAAATTTGATGGTGGTTTTGCATTGTTCTGAACATAATAGGGTGAATCTACTACATTGTACAAACTTTTAAATGTATGTTCATTATGGCAACTGAATGTATTTTTCTACTTTGGCAACACTTAGAAATAATGTTTATGACAATTATCGTTATTTCTGGGTTGGGCAAAAGTCCTTTTAAAATGATAAAATGTTGTGAAGAGTCAGTCGTTGTTGCATTGTGAAAGAGTACAGTTGTGCAATTGAAAAGTATTAGCAAGAAAAGAGTGTTTTCATAATATTTTGTTATTTTTATTACAATGCATAACTCTGACCTTCATAGATAAACTAGGGCAGAGATTTTAATTGAATAATATAATATTTGCCCTGCAAGCTGAGCAGTGGTGGCCCAGAGGTCACGGCCGCGACTTTGAAGTTGTAGGTCATAGGTTCAAACCCAGACAGGCGCTTTACTTTGTGTAAATTATATCATCACCAATGCTCTCAAAACGGTGAAGGAAAACATCGTAAGGAAACCGGCATGTCCTAGAACAAAACATTCGAAGACATGTGACATCTACCAACCCGCACTGGGTCGCCTGGTGGGTGACGGCCCACTCCCTCTCACAGAGAGGAGGCCTGTGTCCCAGCAGTGGGAACATTATAGGCTGATTATGCTCCCTGCAATGGACAAAGGTCTTATCTCATACAGAGAAAGCACAAGCATTGATCTTACTGGTTTAGATTTACTGAGTGAAATTGATCTCGTAACCCTATATTCACCCCTAAACGACTCCGGTCATTATTGGTAATAAATAACCATCGCAGCAAATATGGATAGCTCCTATTAATAATTTAAATATTCCTACCATCAATATAATCGACTGCCAAAATCCTTTATAAATATGAGTAAATATTTGCTTGATAAGGATATAACCGCGGGCGGTGTTCCCAAGAAAACATTTAATATGTTATTATTGGCACTAGTACCTAGGTACCTACCAAGATTTTCAAATATTGTTTTAGGACGATTGTGCGAGTTAGGTTTTTCCAGAGATTGGCAAATAAATGAATCAAATAAACTAATATTTAGTAAATGGATTGAGAGCTGTACCTATAGTACCTACAGACGCCAGCACATCAAGATATTACAATCTGTCAAATTTCTTTAATAGATTTTCAGCTTTATCTCTATAGTATTAAGGTTCAAAGTTGATTGGGAAAATTTGACAGTTTCGGATAGCGTGATGTGCTGGCGTCTTCTGTCCTTTGCGGTTCATTCACCAAAATGCTTAGATAAGTAAACTTAAACTAATGACCTATTATAGGTATAGGTATGAACAAATCGATACAATCATGTAACAAATAATATTGTTGTTATAATTTACGAGATAAGCAAGCACGGATTGTGTTGAAACCTCGTAAAATACAAAACTCAATGCTGTACCAGCAATATCCGTTCTAAAGTTCACTACTTACACAATGTAAATTGTTACAAAGTTTTCTCTCTACTTAAGGGGAAAAACTTGCGTTTTTTTGCCTTTACTTTTTGCCTGTAGCAAAAAGTAAAAGCAAAAAAACGCAAGTTTTATACCAAATGCCTAAAAGTATATGATTGACTACAGTAAACAAAATCAGAAAAAAAATGATATTCTTCAGGTAATTTCTTAGTTATATACTAGTGTGTTGGAAACATAATACAACTAATTTGATACGTTAGAACAAAATCACGAAGGTACAAAGTTCCTTTTATCGATTGAAATCCATACTAATAAACATGCAATCATTTTGATGTTTTGCCAGATTATTCTACAGGAAACATATTAACGTACGTAACAGTTTTTTAATTTTTTGTCTAATCAATATATTTTTTGTAAATAGATAATTGCTTCGTATTTAGCAATAAATTACCAGCGTTGTGTCATTTCGTTTCTCTTTCTTTTCTATGCAGTCCGACAGTGACCACGCTTTAGGTCATGGTATGCCCCTTAATAGTAAGGGGACTACATGACCTAAAGCGTGTCGGTAATTTATTGCAAAATATGAAGCAATTATTTAATTACAAAAAATCTAAAAAATTAAAACACTAGTATTTTAGTATGTTGCTTGTAGAATAATCTGACAAAAATCAGATTGATTGTATGCAGGGCCGTCTTTACCCGGGGGTGCAAGGGGTGCGTGGCACCCGGGCGCAGGGTCTTAGGAGGCGCCAGGGTAGCCCGCGAAATTCAAAATTACTATTTCATGAAAAATCAATCAGTAGGGTTATATGAACTTATAGGGTTATATATCAATACAACCCTCTAAGTCATTTGCAAGACAAAATATACAACCTGACACAGACCTGCAAATTGCAAAAACGTAAGAAAATAACACGTAAAATTTAATTTCGCGGCCTACCTTGGTGTTTCTCCCTAAAAATTGGACTCCAAAATCAAGTTTTTTTTTGTTGCTAAAAAACAAACATAGGGCGCCGGGGTGCGAAAAACAGTCTGGGGGGCCCCAGACTGTTTTCGCACCCAGGCGCCCAATATGTTTAAGACGGCCCTGATTGTATGTATATTAGTATGGTTTATATTGTAAAAAGAAAGTTTTAGAGGTATCTTCATGATTTTTTTCCATCAAATCAAATTAGTTGTATTATGTTTTCAACACACTATCAACCTAGAATATATACTGAAGAATATCATATATTTTTCTGATTTTGTTTACTGTAGTCGATCATATACTTTTATTGTTTCTAAAACTTGCGTTTTTTTGTGTTTAGGTCCTGTAAGCCCCATAAGTACTTATGTTATTTCAGTTTTACTAACTGAATTAGGTACGGCTAGTGACAAATATATTATGCCCGCACTCTCCGAAGGGTTAACCAGAGGTGCACACATAGCACACCTTCATTTCGCAATGTAGGCACGAATCCAGACTCCGTGCTGTTACTGAGGAATTCGTAATTAAAAATTCCAATAACACTGCCCGACCTGGGAATCAAACTCAGGACCTCATGCTCAGCAATAGCGCTTTAGACCACTAGACCGACGAGGCAGTCGTATGTCGTTATGATTTGTTCTTTACTTAGATGTTTATATTGTACAGACGGCAGCACATCAAGCTACCCAAAACTGTTAATTTTTCCCAATCAACATTAAACCTTATGCTTTCGCGATAAAGTTGGAAATCTATTAAATAAATTTGACAGATTGTAGTAGCTTGATGTGCTGGCGTATGTACATAACTAAGTTTCTATTGTGTTGAAACAGACTGTATCATTAAGAAGGGGTGATCTAAAACATTTGCCAAAGACTTTCAAGGCTCCTTCAAATAAGCGCTACACGCGATAAAATCGCGCGCGACACAAAGACACCGCACCGCAAGTCGCGCAACAAGCGGTGTCTTTGTGTCGCGCGCGATGAGGAAACAACTAGGATAGGTTTCAAAAGCTCCCACTCTGCGGACATAATGAAACACGTACCTTTTTGTAAAATGAGATTTGTTTAAGTGTCATGCTATTTTAAAACTAGAGAAATAAATTAATTCTGATTCTGATTCTGTGTCGCGCGCGATTATATCACGTGTCGCGCCTGTTTGTAGGAGACTTCATTCGGTCTTCTTGGTCTAATAACTACTTAAAAAAAAGAAATGTTTATTTGAAAAAAAAACATCAAATACATACATAAAAAGTAGCCACAAGCCTTGCTAAGCAATAAATAGTACATACATTTATATCTAGGCATCTTAATTGACAATGTCAGTTCGATCAGCTAAAGTATTCTTACAGGACAGACAAATAAGAAAGTGTCAGAAATAAATAAGCTGAATAAATAGCAAAACTTTGCCAATAACAATATACCTCTTCAGGCGCCTCCTTTCCCAGTTATCATCTGCCTAGCCTTTTCCCAACTATGTTGGGGTCAGCTTCCAGTCTAACCGGATGCAGCTGAATACCAGTATTTCACATGGAGCGATTGCCTATCTGACCTCCACAACACCCAGTAACTGGGTAATACAATACCCTTGGTAAGACTGGTTGTCAGACTTTCGGGCTTCTGACTACCCGTAACGACTGTCAAAGATCCACGAATGACAGCCGAGACCCGAGGCACGGAGAGGCTTCGATCTGTAAAGATGGTCACCCATCCACAGACCAACCGCGGCAAGCGTAGCTTAACCTGATCGATTGACCTGTGCGGCTGTTATTATTTAGCCACGGACCTCTCGCCTCCTTTCCCAGTACTCCTAATAATAAACATCAGCTCCATATAATATTGCGTAGACTTTATCAATAAACGGCTGCAAGCCTACCCTCATAATGACCCTAGAAACTGGTGCACGTAATTAATAGGCCATGCCGTCGAGGGCCATTGTACAATTTATTGTTTTACAGCGCGTTCGGACTATAAATTTCTTAATTGGCCCCCACTTTATGCTCAACGGACCCCTAATTTACAAGGGCGAGCACAGACAGTATCAAGATTTTTTCACTACAATACTTTCGGACAGTTAACAAGCCGTCATCATATAATTTGGGAAGGGAGTCCAACATTGTTAAAGCGTACAGCTGCTTTGCCGCGAACTTGATGGAACAATTTTCACATTAAAATAGCAGTCAGGGAACTTTTTTTCGTGGGTCTATTCGTCGGCTCTGACTAACAAGGTTATATTGAATCGATACAACCGTAATTTGTAAATTAAAAATCGGGTCTGGCATCGTAAATGCTTTGAGATTGGCCTTTCATTAGCTGTTATTTAGTGATGTTCCTTACAGATTGAAATCGATGATTTATTTAGGTAGATATTCGCTATATTAAAGTATGGTATGGCTAGTAAAATAGACACTAACGGCCACCTATCACTTAAAAATACCTTTTTAATTGAAACTCGATATAAGGCCCTTCGCCGGACTACCTTCTCTAATTTTCAAATAAATATTTTTTAAGCCAAAAGAGAAAAAATGTCCTAGTATAAAAACGGATCAAAAGCTTTGGTATCAATTTCATGAATAAATTCTACTGAAATTTGAACTAGAGGTGTGATTTAAGAAATAAATCCAGTAAGCTTAGGTACTTCTTTTACTGGATTTATTTAAAAAATGCTACAAAATTTTCCTTTTAGTTAGGTAAGAAATTTGATATTCTTTTTTATCGTTTTTCGGTTTAGGTCTTTAAGAATCGCGATGGAATATCTAAGCTGAACTTATTACAGATTTGGAATTTTATAGAAAGTTTTTTTTAATATTTTTATCGCATGATAATCTACCTTCGCCGTCGAGGTAGACCAAGGCGAAGGTAGCGTGACGATCTAATAACATTTGCAGGGCCAACATGGCCAGAGATCGCGCAAGACAGGGAGGTTTAGAAGGAAAAAGGGCAGGGCTTTGCCCAGCAGTGGGACACAAAATACGCTAACAAAAAAAAAAAAAATAGTGAAGCCTATTCCCAATAGGTATATATCTATATTAATAATAAAGCTGAAGAGTTTGTTTGTTTGTTTCAACACGCTAATCACTGGAAGTACCAGTCTGACTTTTTTTTTTGCATTTGTTAGCCCACTTAGATAAGGCTAGGTAATAGGTAAGGATAGGTAATAGGTATAGGTAATACGGGCTCCGAGCGTATTTTGCGGGTGGGAAAATCGGCTATGGGACATCGCTAACGATAGCATCACGCTAGGATTCTTAGAGGCCGAGCAAAAACAGACAGAGATGTAAATCTATTATTTTTAAATTATTGATGTAATTTATGAAATCTAAATTATGTATTTCTTTTTTTTTATTTCTTCTTTTAGTGTACTTATGGAGTGTTGTGTATGTAAAATTATTGTGTAATATTGTGTGTAAATTCAGATACAAGTTACTTGTTTATGAATAAATGACTATGACTATGACTTGACAAGTCAGAACTAACGCTAAGCGAAAACGAAGTAGGAGCGCGGACAGGCGATGTGATGCGATGTGGAACAAGAAATTTCACGCAGAACAAGTCGCTGGCAGGAGCTAGTACCTAATAATAATAACATAGTTCAATAGTTCAAATATAAATCGTAAACTTTCTATATATTTTTAAGATTTTACCGACCAGATAATCCGACGTTCCCAGCTCCTATTTTATTCAAGCTCGAGTGATATTTACTAAAAAGCTTTACTCGCAAGACATGGCGTTGCAAAACGATGAATTCTTTTCGCATAGCACAACAACGTCAGCGATTTCAGACACGAGTCTCGTGTGGTGAGGTGGCGCCGCCAGGCACACCAAGTAAAATATTCAGGGCAAAAGTCAGTCACGATACACGATCCTCTTCCGACTTTTGAGCCCCTGGTACCTCTGTGTGTTTTAGGCTATGCTCATAGGCACTCATAATATTCTGTTGTAAGATTTTTAGCAAGAAGACGGAAGAAAATATAATTTTTACAAGTGCAAAACTGTAACTGTCTGCCTTCAGAACAAACATCAGGGTTTTCTGAATAAAATACCACGTTACTGAACTTCGCCAAGGTAAGAACCGCCTGGCGAAATGGTGAGCTTGGAAATGTTTAGTTGCTTTCTTGTAGTATAGTAGTAATTGGCCAGAACGTACAATTTTCTAACAACGAACTTTCGACTTCACAAAAAGCAAGTAACCAACAGCTTTGCGAGTAATCCCACAAACAAGGTGATTATTACGCAAACGAGGTGTAATATCGTTTTATTGAGGCCATTGTCATAAGCTTAGCACCAAGTTTATATAGAATATGAGGTATCGTCATAACCCTGATGATAGAACGATACGGCCTATCGTAAATTGTCCCTTACAGGTAAGCTGACATTTAATAGTGTTGGTGGTTAGTGTTCAGCATCGCATCTGTCATATCAATATCCATTTTATGTCTTCATAAAAGTATTAAATGCTTTAAGTAGAAATCTATTGATAAATAGGATGGCTATTTTAAGAATATATTCTCACCTATTTTTATTAGTAGCTGCTACAAATTGCTCCATCAATATAATTTATATTACAATTCCCATTAAATCTATAGCTATTCCAATTGCAATATCGTTTGAGTTCCGCAGAACGAAGTTTGGGTAAAGCTCTAAGTCTTCAACGAATTTCACTTTCAAACAACACATCGGCTACAAAACATTTATTTTTATTATCCCAGAAATATTTTGAAAGCGAAACACTGGTATCGTAAAACTGTAAATGAAAGCAAAATTATTTGTATCCAATCGCAAAATGGATCGCTAAAAGTGAAACTGCCTAAGCGTCTGAGTCGCAACAACAAAACAAAATTGTTCAAACAATAACTTTAGTGAATAGTGTCGCAATGAAAAACTGAGATAAAACAAGTGGATCATAAAGTTACTGTTGTAAACATTGTTTATAAAACAATTCGGGCGACTGAGACACAAACAAAAGTTTTCGTAGAATTCCGCGCCACCCTTTCGGCTTCCTTAAATTGTTATTGCGGTAATAAGCCTCCGACAAACATGTGACTTTTATGGCCAACCAGTTTCTGGAGTTTTTGGCAGAGGCCATTTTGTCACTGGCACAATTACTGGCCCAGTACACCAGAAGAACAATGAAGGGTACTTTTGACATATTGTGCGAAGGACCTTTTTGCAATAGATTTACTTTTTATTTCTTTCGGCTGGACTTCGTGACGTAATGAAGAATGGAACAATATTATTACTTCGCCGCGTGTTCTTACGGGATTTTTGTGAGTTATCAGGTCTTCCCAGCGACCAGCTTCTGGGTCGTAAAATAGTTTTCGTGGTAAGTGGAAATGTACTATGAAGACGGTATTGGTTTTTATTTGCAAAGTAGGTAATAATAACCTGAAGACCCCCCGTGCCATTTTTAGCTAGATTTAGACTTTAAAAAGCTAGATTTTTTAAAGCTCAATTCTGATTTGTTTTTGCAAACTACAGATTTATCGAAGGACGTGTCTGTAAACCCTTAGAAAGCTCAGAACATCAAGAAGCGTACGCAAAGGAAGTCTTCTTAATCCAACTTGATCATTCTAAAGGCTCTAGAAATATTTGCTCTCAAAATTGCTTCACAATGTAATACAAACTTCAGAACTCTCTGTTTAGTACCTGTCTTTATTACACAAAGTACTCAACTGAGAGTTCCTTCAAAATTGTCGTTAAGCCGTGTTACGTGTAATTAATTACCATCGTCGAAGAACCCGCCGGTCTCGGGACAATAAAACGCTTTCGGATTATGATATGAAACGTTGAAAGCTAATTCAACTCGTAATAAATCTGAGAGTTGTTAATTATCTGACGTCCTCAGTGAGGAGCGTCATAAAGGGCCCACCTCTTTGTTTTACGGAACTTTCGTCGACTTCAAAAGATTCCAGTGTTATTAAGTTAGCCGTAATAAATAGAACGTCTCTGGAGTCAGGACCGTATTGTTATCATTCACAAAACTGCATGATGTTGACTGTCGAGAATATAAAGTGCTTATAAAAATTCTATGACAGTCCATTGTGTTCTCTTCTTCCGTTTATTTCATTACGGACCGCTCAAAGGAAAATATGACAATTTTGTTAGGGGAATTAAAAAGTTACCTGTCCTTACAGTAATGTAGTAACAAGTTTAATTTTCTTCGTCTCTCGTCCGACATTAGGCGGGCCCAAACGTAACTTCGGTATAAAATATTTAAATTGACTTTATGAGCGAATAAGATATTCGGTTAGATCGCTTTGCCGTCGATTTACATTCAAGAATGGTTATAATGGTAACTTAATTTTATACTTATTTCTTGTTATATATTGGTTTTAAGAGCACATACTACCTCAGCTAAAATTCACTCTCTATCTCGCTCGCACGATACTGCTCGCGAACTGAGTGAGAGCGAGACAGAGTGCGGTGCTGGGCGGCAAGCAGCGCCAATAGTTTAGGTATTTGCTTTTTACAGTGAAAACAATGGTACTTTGAAAAAAATAAGAAACATAGTATCTGCTTTATATTTAGTTCAGTTGTTTATGCAAAGTTTCATGATCGTATTTGTAGTTTTTTTTTTATATTAGCGGTTTATTTTTCGGTTTGGAGGTAACTTTGTAAAAAAAATTTGTGGAATCGTGGTTTCGCCAAACATAGTACTTAACATTAATCCTCAACTTTACCATAATATATTTATTTCAAAATGAATGCTGCAATACTATCGACATAGCGGCGGATCAATGCTAAGCTATTTGAGGTAGTATAAATAAGTGCTTACTTTTATACAATGGGAATAAAAGTGAGATTAGAACTTTACGGTTCTTTTTAACGCCTTTTTGTTCCTAAATTCCATTTAAGTGATGTCTGGACTTCGACTTACAAAACAGTTCGTTATGAGAGTTGTATTTTAAACGCTTCTTGCGTAAATTAAAAGAGGACAACAATAATGCTCGGACTTTTTAAAAGTTTAGTTATTCGCTAAATAATTTGGGCTGTACCTATACTAAAATTCGGTGTCCATTACTTTGGAGAGCTCGTTATACCATTACCCGCCATGATCTACGAACCGTGAGACGATATCGAGCCGTATAATACATCCTCTATATATCGTTAAATAAGCGGTGTCTACATGCCAGGGGCCGGTGTAAACGAAGCATAACCTATGCCGTTTTTATGCTATAACGAGCCTACAAACTATTATTACTACGTCACCGTGTCAAGCCCACATCACGTGCACATCCGCCCCAAATCCAGATATACTAACGCACAATCAGATATCGTTTGTTTAACCCTTACTAATTGAGACAAGGTTCTAATTGTACATTTCGGTCTACCACTTAGAACTTTGTTCAAATCAGTTAGGAGTAAATCTAAAGTTATAAATGATAGTTAAATGATTTCTTGACAATTTAATGCTGAGGCGCCCTATCGTATGTTGAAATTCGTTAATAACAATTATGGTGAAATGAAGATAAGTTTTGAGAGAGTTACCTAGGCACCTGTTGGTCACGTTTGTGTATTTAAGGAAGTGAGTTAATGTGTTTTTAAGTAGATGGTGGTGGTGGTGGTGGTGGTGGTTTGTGTTTGTACGTTCCCGCATTTTGTTCGCCGGTAGATAACTAGTAACAGAGTGATTCAAATTAGTATACGAGTATCATAATAGAGATTAATGTTTGGACATTAAAGGATGAATCAAATCTTACTCACGCCTGGATAGGTATGTAATTTATCTTCTGTTTGATAATTTGTCAATCAATCAATCAATCTTCCTATCCTTTTCCCAACTACGTTGGGGTCGACCTCCACAACACGATACTCCTTGGCAAGACTAGTTATCAGACTTTCGGGCTTCTGACTACCCGTAACGACTGTCAAAGATGTACGAATGACACCCGGGACCAATGGCTTAACGTGCTTCCCGAGGCACGGTGGAGTCTCGGTATGTTATGGATGGTCACCCATCCACAAACCAACCTCGGCAAGCATTGCTTAACCTTGAAAATCGACCCGCGCGGCTAATATTACTAAGCCACGAACCCCTGTTAGATAATTTGTGTTGGATTATAAAGGCGACTTTAATTTATAATATGTACCTATGTATATGCGCATTGGCGGCTAAGGGTCGTACCGGAGAATGGGCAGCAGCGTTCTCTGTGCATTCCACCACCATACCATACTGCGATCGCCAACCCGCCTGCCAAGCGTGGCGATTATGGCAACCCCCCCCCCCCCCCCCTTTTGGGGGAGGCCTATGTCCAGCAGTGGACGTCTTTCGGCTGAAATGATGATGATGATGATATGCGCATTATAAATTAAAGTCTTTCGTGTGTGTCTGTATTTTTCTAAACTACACCACGGATTTTGATGCAGCTTCCACCTTTATTTAGAGAATGTCTATGTGTATAAAATAAACTTGCATACCTAGTTTAAAGATCTCGATGTTTTGTCAAGTCGTAAATCCGAGCAAAGCAGGACCGGGTCGTTAGTAATAAAAATTTGTTAAAAGGACAAACGTGGTCGACCAAATAAGCAGTGCTTAAATAAGAGAAATTTGACCATTATTCCCTTTGGGATACCATGCAGATGATGATTTGGCAATGTTCAAATATTTCTATTAAAAAACCTAAATAACTAACAGCATACATATCCACTGAACATCGCACAAGAGCTCAGTCTAACCACACAATAATTTCCATCTCACTTAGACCGTACAATACAAATAGTTCACCAACTTATCTTACTTACACATTACGTGCTATGAATACCAAAGTAGGATACTCGAACCATTATAATACAGGATCATCGTAATCCGCTCCACGTTCGAATCACCCAAAGTGCCCATTTTTAGAAACTTCCACCCCCGAAAGACCATTCCATACGTCCTGGATTATACAGTATCCGCAATGAACGTTCCACTCAGACTTCATTAAAAGCAATAACGTGAATGTAGCCTACAACGCAATCCTGAAACTAATCTCTTTTGTTTGCATTTTGTACGAGAGCCAAATCTAACTCGTAACTCGCAACTGAGTACGAAGGAGCGGGATCAAAAGTTCAGAGTTCTACACTGCGTTATTTGTATAGTGTAGCGACGGAGATTGTGGACCAACTGCGTAATGGAATGCTTAATCTAATCTGCTTCTAGCTGAGTTAAAATGCAGACAAGATTATACGAACAAATAGGGTTATGTTGGTGAAAATTATGACATGGAGTCTGAACTTATGAAAAAAATTGTTTGTGTTAAGAATTCACATGATTTCTACCAAAAATTGCTGGACATAGCTAGGCCTTTTATTTTCAGCCAGTATTGTCCCACAGCTGGGCAAAGGTCTCCTCCACAGTTTTTCACCTTTCCTTATGTGTCGCCTTCTCCGTATATGTCTAGGCCTACACGAAGAATTTATTATTTGGAATATGTATTTTGTAAAAATGTTATCAAGTGCGAAATAAATCGTCAATCCCAATACCTATGTGATAGTAGTAGAAGGAAGTAGATAATGGGGATTAAGTTTCAACGAATGATACTTAATGATTTCTACGAAGCTAAGTCCTAACCACATTCAACTTAAAACCGTATTATCGCTTATTACAGTCGATAACATCCACTTAGCTTCACTTCTTTATATGAACCAATAAAACGGATAATCAACACAACATAGGCTAAAGTCGAATCTAATGACACTCATCTATAAATTAAACGATAGGGCTGTAAACATAGATGAAACACTTTATAAAACCCATTATCATTCTAATAAAGAAATAGATGTCTTTTAATACAGTGCATTTAAAGTTAATTTGAACCATTTAAATAGTGCATTCCGTGCAATTTAATGGCTGTACAATTGCTATTATTTTTCAGTAATAGCAGCACTATTAAACGTTCTGAATTAGATGGTATAAAAGATATCGTAAAATAAATGCACTGCTATTTGATAATATCCAGAGAGAGGGATTTTAGTGGCGTTAAAAATGCGTCTTTTTTTAAAATAAAATCTAGAGGATTTTAAAAATAAAAGGCACTTTTCTGGTAAATTATTCTCAGTAGGTTTGTCAGTCTCTGCAAAGCTGTTTTATAATGATTAATTATCATTTAACTTATTTTTTTTAAAGACCAACGGTCTTATTCATAATAAGTTATAGAACATCTAAAGTCTTGCTAATGTCTCGTTGTCAAAAATTGTTATTCATAAACGCATTTTAGCCCTAAAACGTTCTTTAAACCTACTATAAAGTTATGAAACCCAGAAGCCTACTATAACAGTACTATAAGGAAAAAAAATGGCCGTCTCTATACCAGCTGATAGAAAATGACGTTTGACCTACAAATGCATATATGCAGTTGTATTTTGTCTTGCACTTCTGTTTAACCAATTTAGTTAGTTATTATATAACTACAATATAAAATAGAAGCGAGGAAAAATATAACGAAGGACATAATTCGTCACATCCACGGCAAACTTACGAATCTTCAGAAAATGCATTTTACAGGGAATGTTAAGTTTTTTTTAGTAACAGCTAAGTACCGTGGTACATTTGGTTTGGTTTGTTTGGTAAGATTTAATCTTAAAAAAGTAGTATTTTTAAAACCAAATGTACCACGGTACCTATATACCTTTAAGCCTAGGTATAGGTACTTACCTGTTACTAAAAAAAACTTATCGTTCCCTGTAAAATGCATTTTCTGCAGATTCGTAAGTTTGTCTTGGATATGAGGAATAGCAACAAGAATTACTGTGGGACGCTGCTGCTTTGGGCTGTGGAAACAACGCTTTCAATGTCTTTTACATGCAACAACCATAGTGGCTAGAGCAGTCCTTTACAATATTGCAGTTGACCATGGAGACATTCAGTTAGAGGGTAGGTAGCAATATCAATGAATATCATACACCCCAAGAAGTTGCAAGGGGAAATGCAAATGCTATTTTACAAACTTTTCAGGAAACATTCCACCGAGGTAGCCTCACTTTACCAGGTTAGAGGTACATCTTCTCACTTGTGTCCGGAGACGGTTCAGGGACTTCCGTGTGGATCATGTAGGTTTACACCCTGCAGGGAGATGCTTCAGTAGGGAGTGGTTGTGAAGCTATGTCGCAAACCATGCTCCGCCTCCTATCCTACCCTATGTGTCCCAAAACATGCAGTCAAAGTGACCTCTGCGCTGCCACTGACAACATTGTGGAAGTGGCAAAGTTTTGGGCCAACAAGATCTAAAATACAGTCGTCCCCGCGACACAAAGAAGATAAAGAGGAAACATTTTAGCAAGTAGTGCATTAATAAAAGCTTATACATATACAGATATCAGTTTAATTAATTTATTTTTAAAATACTCTAAACTTTAATTCGGCTTCTTGAACTTGTGCTAGCAGAACAACATTTTTAAAATGTTTCTTTTCATTTGCCATCTATGCCACCTCTTCTGTTTATTATTTGTAGTGAAGCACCATTCTTCCTACTGTCCTGAAATACAAAATTGATGTTATAATTCTTTCTCTTCGAAGTTCTTGACATGCTTACTCAGGAACTTATAAGTAAATTGGATAGGCACCTAATTCGTAAATCATGCCAGGCCGCCTTTTTCCCCTTTTTCGCGTTGTTGTCAGTCAGTAGGGTAAACTTGCCAAATTCGTACCCCTTAAGAGAAAACCATCATATTTAGAAAATTAGGAAAGATAAATTAGTTTTAATTAAAAGTAATTATTGTTTGCTAAATGTTTTATTGCTTCTATAATCAAATTTAACATAAACTTTATAAACTTCTCAAAAATAAACAATTTAAAAAAAAACTAAAAAAGTACGATTTAAGACCATTCATCCCAAATCGTACTTACTATAACCTTAATTCGTACTTTGAGATCTATTCATTGGTAGGTATACAGTATTGAGAATCAGCATCGTAATTAACAATGTGTTATTAAAATAAGTAGTAATTCTTAACAAATTCGACGGATGGTCTTCGCCAATTCTCGGCAATCATAAATACTTTTCATAAATCGTACCAGTACGTTTTAAGAACTTAACTCGAGTACGAAATAGGAGCAAGAGCCAAACAAATTTTAAATTAATCGCCAAAAAAATTGACAACAGTCACGAGTATGATAACACGTCAGATGAAATCGACAACAGTCACGAGTATGATAACACGTCAGATGAAATCGCAAAGGTACACATTAATACGTATCAAATCGTAAAATAGGTTATACACGACCCTATTTGAATAAAATTCTTACGAAATGTGTAAGAATATTACAACAATAGTTGAAAAAAACTTACTTTTTCAATATTTCTTTTCGAGAGCAGCTTCACGAGTGTTATCTGTCAGGTGGTGAAATGGCCGACTGTTATTTCTATGTTTTGACACTAGAGGAGCTGATAGCTGTTACCAAAGCCGAGTTTTAAGTGGAGTACGAATTTGGCGTAAGTACGAATTAGGCAAGTTTACCCTATGTGTTTTTATTTTCTATCTTCTTATTGTGCCCAGAATTCAGCTACTTGCTTTTTCTATGAATAAGACCGCAAGTTCTTATATCATACGTTGATTGATACACAGAACGGTATGAGAGTTACTTGAGGGTTCATTTTATTTTATTACCTTACTTTAAAAGTGCTCGAAAATACTCGAAATGTAATAATAAATAGTTGAACTGAATATAGCCACGATTCTGCAGTTCCTTTGGGACCGCTCGCCATTCAATTGACGTTTTCAAACGAATTGTGTGCCAATTACGCTATCGGAAATTTCCCCGGAATAAAATTAAGTTGATACCTAATTATTATGAGCTTTAAGAATGACTAGAACGGCAGTTAATTTGTTCATACTTCTGAATTCGCAGCGCATAATTTCGTTTTGATTAGCTTAATTTTCATAATTATTTTTCGCTTATTCTTATGCGAAATTCTGCCCTTAAGATTTGGCAGTTCAACAACGTTTTTATTACATAATAATGAGTGCCGTTCAAGTGCAAATTATTGTAACATTTTCGGCAATTTAAACCGAAAATAATTAAAAATGCAATTTACCTGCACGGAGCCTAATTGACGCATTTTAACGACTTACTGAAAATAAAAACCCTTGAAAGCGAAATCCAGGAGAAAAAAGTCTAAAGGAATTTTTGAATCGAACGTTTTGCATCACCGCGCGGTGTTTAGTTAAAAGAGCCCCCTACCATTTGCATAATCGACGTTTCCACAGGTGCATTGGCAGCTGATTTAAGTACTGTACCAAGTGACAAGAGGGCTCCTTCGTCGTATAAGGCAATATGCTACGGCCGCTATTTTTATTTATCGTCGGTCGTCGAGCGTCGCGGTGTTTTACGTAGGTTTGTGTCGGCGGCAAAAGTAGCAGTGTTTTTCTTTTATTTCGTTTCAGACTGACGGGACATCTTAGCGTTTGTTTTCAATTGAATGGTCGTGGTCTTCAGTATCGGACGTTTGTTGGAGTCTTGTGTCTTGTAAATCAAGGTCGATCTACGCATGTCTTTTGTATAACAACAGATTGCTTTATAGATCTTGTTAATCTTTAGTTTATCTCTATGGGTGATGGCTATCTAGTTAAAGTTCTAGTTCCATCCGAATAGGTATCTGAAAACTAAATACATCATCTACATCTATATACCTACTTAAGGCTAAATTATAAAGATTAAACTGTAGAAAATCTGGTATCTATTCCAAACACTACGACTTTTGTTAGCATATTTTCCTAGCCCATAAATAATGGAAAACAGGGCGTTTAGGTGTTATAAAGAATATTGAAACGATGTTGTTTAAGCCTAGCCTCCCACGTCGCGCGATCTGCGCTTGCGATGCACTCATTCCTCCTTTTATGCCAAAGATTTATTTTTGCCTGGAAGTGTTTCAGATTTCCTTTATTATTTCAATGCTTAGACTTAACTGAAGCCTACTTAAATTGCTTATAACAACTGCTTCAGGTAGGTACAATATAATGAACTGCAAAGATATTGAAACGTTTGACCAGTTTTATTAAAACTCATCGACTGTATAAGTAATCTGTTTTACAAACGCCAAGAACATTTAATTGAGGCACTATAAATAGGTACTTTCGGGCGTATATCTATTTGAAACTTATTTTCAATCCATTTTTATATAATTTCGATACTCGGATTCCGACTGACTGACTGCGCGTGTACAGACTGTCTTTCCGTATTCTTGAAATGAAATAGTTTATTCTGTAAATAGGATATCGGAATCACTTTTAAACGTCATAATAAAAACTAAAAAAAAAATTTGATGGAGTCGATATTTCCTTTCCCCTGAAAACAAAAATGGCGAAATAATAGCCTCCCCGACCGTTTTCTGTCACGGTGAGATTAGCCTGGTACGCAGGAGATATTGTAGTACACAAGTGTGTGCGCAAACACAAGTGCACTCTCTGTTCCTTTCTCATAGTCCGATGGGTCGGCAATCCGACACGACCGGAGAGAGTTCAGGCGCAGGACCAACGGCTTTACGTGCTTTCCGAGGCACGGGGGTTATTAGACCGCCAATTCCCAAACTCCGGACTGTTACTAAGAAATTCCTAATGGATAACCCAATAACACTTTGTCCGACCCGGGAATCGAACCCAGAACCCCACGCTCAGCAGTCGCGCTTGCAACCACGAGACCAACGGGGCAGTCAAAATGGCGAAATGAACTCAGGGTCAATCTCTTTTAAAGTCCACGTGTTATGATGGAGTCTTGACGCCATTCATGAAGATTTTTGTAACCTAAAAGACCACCTTCCACCTCCTCCTCCACCTGGTCCTTCCAGCACCACCGTGCTCCGTGCAGCCCAACATAAATCACAAACCATCTATATTCCGTGCGGAGTACACCTGCGAACACTCTGCCACTTTTGAGACATAACGAAACCCAATTAAATACATCTAGATGTTTCACCAACTGATCATTAGGGCTACATGGCTTGTTAGGGCCCCTGTTTAAACGTGCCAGTACACCAGTCATGATTTCTGGTGACTTATTTCGTAGAAACGACGTTTTCCGAGAAATTTGTGTTTTGCAAGAGAATATTTATGCTCGAATCGTGGTTGGTCAATGTTTGATATCATTTATAGAACAGAAAAATGGAAAAAATGGAAATGTGAGGTTATTTAGGTATGCTTTAGGGTTGAGGTACGTATTTCAGTAATGGATTTTTGTAGGTACAAGTTGAATTATAGATTTAATAGTTTTACGGAAAAGATGGAACTACAATAACCACAGTGAGTAACTCTTAAGTACAGTCAACAAAGGAGATAAGTATACAGGAGCATCGGATATAGCTGAAGTTTACTAAGAAATCGATGGATGTTCTGGACTGAAATTTAATTTGATAAATGAGCTGTTTATTTTCTATTAATAAAATTAAATTTTATTCGAGAACATCCATCGGTTTCTTAGTAAACTTCAACTATATCCGACGCTCCTGTATACTTATCTCCTTTGTTGACTGTACGTACCTATAGGTATAGAACATACATATGGGCAGGAGAGGAATCTGCGCCTAAATCAACAATATTTTAAACGTTATTTTTAATGATCTTAATCAAGTTTAAAAAAAAATATAAATAACATAACTTAAATAAAAAATAAGGAAAAATCCATAATCAAAATACCTACGCGCATTGACGTGGAGTTGCGGACACCAGCACGTATTACTTTATTAATTTTAATTTATTGAAAAATGTTAATGATTTTAGAGATTTAAAGATGATTGCGATTTAACTTATTTATTTTACAATTTGATTTTATGGCACCGGCACACACACATACACACACACAGCCCAGAACCACGGAACCGGTCGAATTGGAGATGAGAAGTGGAGTTGGGGCAGGCCTTCTTGTGGCATGTATTTTAATCTTTGGTTACTAACATAATTTTTAAGTATATTATCATGGATCACTGTGTCTGATGTATACAAATAAATAAAATTAAATATAATTTTATTATTATCGTTTTCATCAATAAGTGAACTCCTTTGCAGAATATAAGTTCTTAGAAGCTAGTGTAGCAAGATTTTTTAATAGCCCGTTGAGCTCAACTTATTTTTACTTATTTCTCCATCATCACATTATACAATTAGTTTCACAGTGTATCGTGGCTTCGCAAAATAGCCCATGGCGATTTCTCGTTACTTTGCTCGATCTTTACTCAGTGGATAATCAAACATAGGAAGTTGAGTAATGCTCTAGATAGTTGAGCGTGCTTTAGTTCATTATGAGTTTAGTTTTGTGTGTACGTGATATCATATAATAGATGGGTACGTTCATAATCCTCGAAATTAATTTCGCTCTTCTGAAGGTACAAGTTTTTATTTGCAACTGCTGCTGCTTATGTTATGCTTATGCTAGCTTCTGCACGCGACTTCGTTCACTTGACGTTAATGTCTTTTCATTTTCTTCCTTTTTCTATAGCCTAAGTTACTCCTTATAACATCGGCTATCTGCCAGTGAAAGTTCCGTTAAAATCGGTGTAGCCGTTTTGGAGTTAAGCCGGAACAAACAGACAGAAAGACAAAAAAATTATAAAATGTTTTTTGTTATCAGTACCGTATACTTTCAATATGCATTTAGTAAAAAACTTTTTCTTGACGTTACAAGCACTTCAATTTAATTTATTTGTGTAAATGAAATGAAATGAAATTAAATGATGATTTATTTGCAAGAATGTAGGTACAAAAATATGGTGTTAAGTAAACGAAGGATCCAGTACATTCTACCGTCAGGCATGCAAAAATAGTTTTTTTTTATAATTGTCATGAGACAATAATAAAAAAAGAAAACACAAATATTTAACTAACATCAAATTATTAAATAATAGATAATGCCATATTAAAAATCAGAATTATTGTATGTATATTATGGTTTTTATTGTAAAAAATAAGTTTTCAGAGGTATCTTCATGATTTTTTTTCTATCGTATCAAATTAGTTGTATTAATTATTTACCTAGCATATATTCTGAAGAATATCATATATTTTTCTGATTTTGTTTACTGTAAGCGATCATATACTTTTATTGTTTCTAAAACTTGCGTTTTTTTGTGTTTAGGTCCTGTAAGCCCCTTAAGAATACAAATTAGATAGTTATGTTAACAATACTTTACTTAGGTAAAGCTCTGATGGGCGTTATATACCGTATATAAAGCCCATCAGAGCTTTCATATTCATAAAAAATGTATCTATTAACGAGACTGCTTTTGATGTCTCTGCTTTTGATGTATGCCTGCATTAGTTGTTTATACTTTGACGATTATTTTTCGCGATCCTCTTTCTTCAAGACAGACTTTTTAACTCACTAATAGACAAAGCAAATTGGAAAACATTCGCAAAATTATTTCAGAAGTTTGGAAAACATGATTGGTTTTGTCATTTCAATTCTTGAAGACTTTAACGCAATAAGATTATTGCATTTTCTGAACTAAGTACAGAAGGTAGGTACTTATATTTTAAAACTTAGACAAATAGTTTTATTTCAGAAATCCCCACCGTTGAATGCCCAGTGGGGATTACTTACTTAAAAAAGTGCTTATTGATACCTAATCAATTATTTATAAGACCATATAATCGTTCTCTCATAACAGCAAGTAATACGTGAATATAAGATTACTCTTGAAATGGTGAAAATATTTGCCAGCCAGTAACGTTGTTAAGACTGACTAGCTGTACCCGCGACTTCGTTCGCGTGAATGTCGAAAAACAAATTAGGATTTCACACGTTTAATTTTTTTGCGCGGAACCTAAAATAAAAGTAGCCTAAGTTACCCCTTATAACATCAGCTATCCGCCAGTGAAGTTCTATCGAAATCGGTCCCGCCGTTTAGAAGATAAGCCGGAACAAACTGACAGACAAAAAATTAAAAAAACGTTTTTTTGTTACAAGTACCGTATATTCTTTCATATGCATTTAGTAAAAAGCTGTTATTTATTACAAACAGACACTTTAATTTTATTTATTTGTATGTATTGTAGGTTGCCCAGGTTACAATGAACTTAGTTTCATGGTAACTGTACTACTCATCGTAGCCCTTCATGCACCCTAAGACCACATAGCAGAAACCGTAGCAGGATACAATGTGAATACTTGCACGTGGCTCTTTGTCAAACCTCCTTGCTTTAATTAATTGGAGACCAAAATAACCATGTAGCTAGGTACTCATCTCCTTTTGCGCCGACCCATGCAAAAACAGTGTCTCCGTCACACACGGTACCAGCAATATTAAACTATCATCCGTACAAGAAACTAGCTCTGGTGTTCATTAATTAAACGTTCACCCTCGTTAATATCAACACCTGTTCTTGAAAAGCATTTAATAATCACGTCAAGTAACAGCTGTGAACGGTTGCGGGACCGCGCTAGTTTTCCGCAGGAGTGCCAGTAGGAAAATTAAAACTAAATTAATTGTATCGAGGTTAGGTTAGTGCTGAAATTAATTATTTTCTTCATTACAGCTTGCTAGAGGTTCTTGTGTTTGTTTTGGCTTGACTTTGTGAATGTTTTGTCTGGCGTTCTCGGGGTTTGCTGCCGCTGCAGGACTGCTCTGTGCAATTTTTTCAAAAAGATAAGTTGCTAATGTTGCTATTAAGGTTGCAATGTTTTTTAGTTTGGATATTTGAAGTCTCTTTTATAAATTACTAGCTGCGCCTGGCGGTTTCACCCGCATAAGTTTCGATATCGTGGGAATATCGGGATAAAAAGTAGCCTATATGTTAATCTAGGGTGTCAGGTACCTCCATACCAAATTTTATCAAAATTGGTCCAGCCGTTTGAGCGTGAAGAAGTAACAAACATATTATAAACACACACACACACCCTCACACACACAAACAAACTTTCGCCTTTATAATAATATTAGTGTGATTAGCTATGCCTTTTGAATGTTTTGTTTTGTTCTTATTTCCTTACTCAAAACAAAAAAATAAAAATGTTTTGCATTGATCAATAATTCAGCAGACGTTTCTCTGCAATTAACTGAACTATGTCCTACTAGAAATGATTAGGTTTTAGTAACCGACTAACCGTTTCCCTTGAAACTAATTAACAGTCCCAAACTGACATTTCTATTCATTATCCGCTTCCAATTACAATTTAAATCAAATGCATTCGGAATTCTTTGAATTTAGTAGTGAAACAGAATCGGTATGAGCAACGTAACATAATCGGTTTGATGTGGTCGGAAAAAAAAGTCAAATAACAAAACAGTTCATAACAAAGCTCGTGCCCTACTCAGAAGAAGCTAATTATAGAGGCAGTCCGAATCGATCCATTTACACGATTGCACAAGCATCGAGTTCTCGATTACAAAATGACGTATCATCGAAACTCGGCTGCGTTACGACCGGCTGATTCTTTAATTAGTGACTTATCAAGATCGATACTTGGGGAGAGCAATCGGTGCGATGTAATCGAATGCTAATGCAACGTAATGTGTGTCTCGTCTAATTGGATCAACGTTTTTTGACGCTCTCAGTACTTTAATGTCGTAAGCATATCCAATCGCTCTGCGTACTAAATCGATGAGTATCTAATTAAGACCGCAACAGCAGGTCAGACGAAACTTTAAAAAAGTTCCGTTGACACGCGCCATCGTTACACGAACCGTTTCAAGTATTTTATTGATTTCAATTTAAATTAATTGTCTTAGATACAAGAATAACAAGAGAAAAGCTGTTGTACACATTTGCGTACTAGCGATTCATCTTATTTTTTCACTTTATTTTGAATGTAAGTCGTAACAAACTTTACATCTTCTACTAAATTTACTTCACTATCGTCCCCCGCATCATTATATGCGAGATCTTCCCCATGTCTTTTACTTTCGAAAATAGGAATTAAAAATACATGTCCCTCTGTTTCCATCCGACTAACACCAAGTCTCATTACCGGTGGCTACTGATAACATCTGAAAGCCTGCGGCACTGCCGGCACATCACAAAATAACCATTGATTTATAAAAAAGTTTATGTTTTAGTCTACGATCAGCCAACTTACGAACGTATCTCAATGGCATAAGGTGAATAATCCATTGGTAGATAAACTTTTATAATCCATCGTAAACCCTAAAATTCTTGGCTTTCCGATTCTGGAGACATCGAAAGTAATCACGATCGTGTGTGAAATAATGAAAACAAATCTTTTACAATTACGATTGATCCTCATTTGTTACTAACCTACCGCAACATTTTCGATTAGAGGCGAAATAATAGATGGAGCATGATTTGTCTCACTTTAATCATATATGAAATTGATTCTTTGTAATAATGCTACTTATATCTACAAATAGAAACAGCAAACAACAGTAAAAGTGGTATATACAGTAGCTTTGTAAAACAGTATCCGGCACTTCAAAATAGCCAGCCCTCTCAATGGGGATTTAATGCGACTTTAACCAGAACGAGCTGCGATAAAACTGGAATATAGCCTTTAAACAATGTCAAAGTAAATCTATCGTAAAACAGTTACAGCCATTTAAACTGTTACCGATCAACAGAAATATTACGATCGGTAGAACATCGCTCAGGTCATTAAACTTGGCGATAAATTAATAGCAGTTTGCATTACCACACATCAATCGAATATAACATCTGTCAATCTAAGCCGATAAAGATAAATTTCGAGATAAATACTCGGTTTAATAGTTCGATCATTGTATGTCAAAAGCGCCGGTTGCGCCGCCTGAACCCAATTTGATTACAAACGACGTTTATTTAAATGAAAACTGATTTCATTAATTACAAATATGGCCTCTAATCTTTATTATGTCAAATGCGTAATAAACGTCTTGTGTGGGGTCCGAGAGTCGGATGTTGACTTTTTATTTTTTTCTCATTAAACTTTTGCCTCTAAGGTATCGTTTGGCGCGTCGTTTTAAGTTTTTATTGTGGCTTGTTATCGATATCTAAATCACTGGGCGCATTAATACGACTGTCATATTACTTTTGGTAGCTCCCCTAGCAGAGGTTGGGTTACGATTTATTTGACTGTCGACACAGGTTTTGAAACATTATTTGGAACTTCGCTTTATTAATGATGTAACACGTTATATTTAACAATGTCATGTGTAAGTTTTTTCTGGAAATTCAAAGTGAAATGCATATTTTATTTGGGTTACACATTATAAAACCATATTACATTTAAGTCTAGCATGAGTAAGACAAGGCTGCATCTGGCAACTACACGGTGCATAACAGTAGAATTAATTTAGTATAATTACGGTTTGCGTTTTCGGAGTACAGAAAACTGCAGTAGTCTCTACAATTATAATTACAACGCGTTTCACGTTTCCAGTTAGACGGGGTGTTCTTCAAGGTACCGTAAATAACTCTAGTAGTGATATTAAGCAAATGTTTTTGCACAAACATGAAGTATTCACACAGCGTGTACTTACCTCTCTGAGCAATATTTCAAACTCACCTTGCGTTGCTTCTTGCCCTCTGCTGTATCATGTTGCTTTATTATGAATAGTAATGTGGATACGCTTTTGTGTTGCTTTTTCTTCGTTGTTTTCTTTTTATTTTGTGGTTATTGCTTATGCGGCTGTAATGTTTACTTCGATGTCGTTATTATAGAAAAAAGTATATAAATTATTGATTCACTAAAAAAGATATTGTTTTTCATGACATAAACATGGAAAGTAATTTTAATATATAGAACGTAGATGAAGTAGGTACAAAACAATGATAAGTATATTGTGAGTTCCTAGGTTATTATGCACTATCTGCGCCCCGCGATTTCACCCGCATAAGTGTCAATCCCGTGGGAATATCGGGATAAAAAGTAGCCTATAGGTATATGTTAATCCAGCTACCTACATTCAAAATTTTATCAAAATTGGTCCAGCCATTTGAGCGTGAAGAAGAATAAAATATAAACATACACACACACTCACAAACTTTCGCCTTTATAATATTAGTGTGTCAAAGTCAAATCATTTATTTCAAATAGGCACATTAAAGGCACTTTTGAACGTCAAAAAAAAAACTAAATAGAAATGATTCTAGTCGCCCATTCCAAAAGGTAGTTTTCGTATGGAGAAGAATGGGCAATAAACTAAGATAAGTGTAAACTGTGATAAGTTGATTTAGGATTCTTCCATTAGTAAAATTATTACAACTCATTTTAAAGTTTTAAACCACTTAAGATTTAACATCACCACCATTATAGGAACGACAGCAAATCCTAAATCGAGTTGCAAACTTAAGGCGTATCTACACATATCCAATGTTGGCAACAGGAAGTCGGTATTCAGTTGCGTACTTGCTCATCAACGAGGGGATTCGCCTCAATCCACCAAACTTCCTCCTCGCAACATGTTAACCGAGAATTTCTAAACTTTAGAGACTTAGAGAGATAATCTCCTGTGAATTAACACGGAAATTGTGACTTTGATACTCCCAAACTTTATCATCATCGCTTACTGAGAATCTTTATGAGTTTTCCCAATTTCACTTCCTAATGTGACCAAATCAAGGCTTTAAAAACAAACAACCCAGTGGAAGCCGATGTTATAATAAAATTTCTACACGAGAAAGCGCAAATTAGCTTGTAATTAAAATTCTGGGAGTTGGATAATGAGTATACACACAGAAAATTAATAAAGGCAAGTGTTATGTCGGGAGTTGGGAATTTCGTTGGTAAGAACAAACAATAATAATTTTGTATCTGAGAATAAGTAAGTATGAGAAAGAAAGTCATTAGACGTTTGAGCCCGGGGAATTACGAAATACAAGAAAATCAATCAACGTTAATATAACAAAAGAAAGTCTTAATAGTAAAGGTATGGACACGAGTAGACCATTTTTTTGTTTTATGTATTCAGAAAAAAAAAGGTGGCACAGTAGTCGATTACCTAAGTATAGTAAGTATATTGAACACTACTAGATGCAGTATTCCTGCTGTATTCCCGCGAAGCGCATCCGGGTGTTCTTCAAGTATAACACACAAATTGCATCATATTGCACTATAATGGGCTTCTTCCTCATAAATCCATAACATGAAACTGCTAGCTGGAGCAATATCCTACCCCTCATTAAAGAGTCGTTTCCATAGAGCGATTGGAGTTTGTTATTATACGTATGTAATACTAGACGAAAATTGTAATGAAGGCCGAGGGAATCCCGCAAGACGGCAGATAACAAGCTCTGGAGGCATAGTGAAGGATCACTGTGATTACAAGTAACAGGCGAGTGAGATTTGGGTGAAGAATTCGGCAAAAAGACTAAAGAAAATTACAGAGATATACACAAAGCGCTATAAAAATAATGATGTTGATAAGAATAATAAATGAATTTGTTAATATAATGTCCTGGCGACTATTATATGGGCCTGGGGGAGGCTATTGCCCAGCAGTAGGATAGCATAGGCTAAAAAATGTCCTAAATATTATAATGCTGTTAGAAAAGTAGTTACCAAATCGTTTTCAATGTATAATTACTCCGTACGTCTTTTAAGATCATGACAGCAAGATCTGACATGCATTTAAATGAGTGTTCCTGCTTTTAGAACGTAGTTTATTAACACTTTAGTTGAAATTAATATTCATTTCGCAATTCATACCAGGTTTTGCATCACTTTCATACATAAACATTACCGCCCAGATCTCCTAACTCAAACCTAATAAATTCACAGTGCGGAGTTGATTTATGTTCACATACGGTTCATATGTTCCACGTTCGTTGTAACTGTTTCTGACCTCAGTCTCATCAGCATGCGTTAATCCCACAGGATGGTTTTGAAGCCACACTCTTCAGATTAATCATGAAATTTTAGCAAAGGTTTCTCTGATGTGGCTAGTGAATCATGGTGCACCATACCTTTGTTTAGATCTTCGAAAATTACTTCTTGATCGTCAACTGTAAGTTCTAGTTCTTCATTTAATTACTCTGATTTATCTTCAGTTTTATTAATATCAGAAATGAGTACGGCAACTAGATTTGTACTAGTATCATTGACTTTTGAAACTTAATTTATTAAGTTCGGAGATCTAGTTTGCTAAATTTCAATAACTTCATCAAACAAACTGATCTCAAATAATATCAGCTACCTAACTAACTGTTTGATTGAGTCTAGGTTTGTATCTTCATTAAAATTATATTGAATTAGAGAGATCATAAATCAAAAGGTTACTAGATCTCTCTACATACATTATGTATGTGTGTAGAGAGATCTAGTAACTTTTTGTAGTTGCTAATTAGGTCAGTTGTACAGACTTCCTACTAACCTTAACTATCTAAATGAAATTCCATAAATATGCCTTAAAATTGCGCTCAACTAGTTTAATACCTGTAAAGGAGAATATTTATAAAACTCTACGCCAATACATCAACTCTTTGAACTCCGTGAACTTTCCGTGATGTATTAAGCTAAAATTGCCTACCACACGGGACTTGGTCCGTCGAAACACGTTAGCCAGTATCGAAGATAGCTTCAAAGAGCCTTCTAGACCAACAGTTTCATTTAGGTGATCAATCTCTGCAAAATAAAAACATAACGAGTGCTGGCGTGAACGTCGGCGGATAAATGAAGGTCCAAGCAATCTTATCTTCATTTATAGAGCAGTAAAATTACGCCGCGCGCGAAACATAAAGGCCCGTTTATCATCCTCTTGGAGGATTTAGGCAGCATATTGAAGATTGATATCCTTGTACTTCTCTTTTTCGTGAAATATTTTATTAGTCTTTGGACTTTTTCGGTCCGGGTGTAGTAGATTGTTCGGTTTGGGAGCACAATATTGAAATATGAATTATTCAGCTTTACATTGACATAGTTTTTTGGATAGAAAATCTAACAAAGGTCGCTAGGGAAATTGCTTTTTTTCTGTCGACGACGCGACTTTTGGTAGCCAACAAAAGAAGTAACATTTTGAAATGTCAATATATCGCTTCGTGCCTACGAATTGATTTTGATGTTGATTTTCTTCTTTTTCTGGACATCTACTTATATAGTAGCACAAATTGCGAAATGTCGTACATAACATACATGAGAAATATCATCGGTACGGACCTTCTCGTTAAAACAGTGTCTGTCAATTCCAATAACCTTTTCAATAAAATCAACAAAGCTAAAATGTTTGTATGGATATACGAATTCAGGGGAATGCCAAAGAAAATGAATAGATACACAAATTGGACAGGATTCGCTGCGATTTAATAACAGTACATCAAAGTCGACAATGGGCAACGGAACGTATTGTAACAAACGTTCTAAGTCGGGAACTGAACGAATGAACGAGGTTAAAAGCTCGCGAGGAGCGATGTTTTGTGAACATGTCGATCATTGTGTCAATCTCGGGAACTACGAATAAAAATAACGAAGGAAAATTTTTCCTGTTTGTTTTTTTGTTCCATGGTCATGAATGACGTATCGTATTACCCAGTACCTAACTGGGTTGTGGAGATCAGATAGGCAGTCGCTCCATTAAAAATACTGGTATTCAGCTGCATCCGGTTAGACTGGAAGCCGACCCCAACATAGTTGGGAAAAGGTTAGGCAGATGATGATGGTCATGAAAGACGTCACTTCTTCTTGGTCGCGTACTTCATTACTGAAGGTCGTGTCCCTGAAAGGCCTTCGTGGCTTTATGCACGATGTTCTTCCACTTCGTTCGGTTCTCAGCTTCTCTCAGGGCGGTCGTAACAGAGAGACCAGTGAGGGCGGTTATTTGGTCTGACCAGCGGTTAGGTGACCGTCCGCGAGGTCTTTTCCCATCTACCTTGCCCATCACCACCAACTTTTCCAGATTATCTGGTTCCCGACGGGCAATGTGACCAAAGTAACCGAGAATCCTTCGGTAACAGACGGTTGGTAGTCTGTCTTTTATGCGAAGCTGATCTAGGATAGATATGTTCGTTCTCTTGGCTGTCCATGGTATGCGGAGCATTCTTCGCCAACACCACATCTCAAAAGCCTCTATCTTTTTTCGCTCTATTGCCCGAATCGTCCACGACTCCGATCCGTAAAGGAATATCGAGAATACCAGTGTTCGGACTAGTCTCATCTTGGTGACATTAGAGACTTTTCTGTCCTGCCAAATACGTGTTAACTTACTCATCGCAGCTTTGGCCATTTGAGTCCTTCTCTTGATCTCTCTTTCACTTCTTCCCTGGTCAGTAAGTAGCGATCCGAGGTATATAAACTCGCTGACAAATTCTAGATCGGTGAGTTCTCCCGTTCTGGAGAGTTGACCGGTTCTGTCGATGAGCATGACTTTTGTCTTCGACTTATTGATAGTGAGTCCAACCAGCCCACTCTCGTATTCTACCCTGCGATACAGATCAGCTAGCTCCTTTTCTGAAGATGCAAAGAGTGTAGTGTCATCCGCATATCTCAGGTTGCTGATCTTTATTCCCCCGAGAGAGACGCCTCCCTCCCATCCTTCTAAGGCTTTCCTCATTATGTATTCACCATATATATTAAAGAGAACAGGAGAAAGAATACATCCCTGTCTTACCCCCTTTTCTGGCTTGAAAGGGCCTGAGATGACGTCATTAACCCTTACCATGGATACCCCGTCTTGGTACAGATTAGCGACCAACGAGACGAGGTGTTGAGGTACGCCCATCTCTTCCAATATGGTCCACAGGCAATCCCATCTGACGCAATCAAACGCCTTCGAGTAATCGATGAAACACATTAATGTCGGTGTGTTGAACTCTCGGCTTTTCTCAATCATTTGCCTCACATTCACAATCTGTTCTTTTGTGCCTCGCCCTTTCACAAAACCTGCCTGTTCACTGGGTATCTGCCACTGAAGGTACGATTGCAGTCGTCCGTTGATTACGTAAAGCATTATCTTGCTAGCATGAGATATAAGTGCGACTGTCCGGTAGTTCCCGCACGTTCTAGTTGAACCTTTCTTGTGCAGAGGAATTAGTAGGGACTCTTTCCAGTCAGTACACCACCTGCCTGTCTTCCAGACTTGATTGCAAAGGTCACGCATTATTTTCACCCCTTGATCCCCTAGGTGTTTAAGCTCTTCAGCAAAAATGTTGTCTCTACCGGCTGATTTATTTGATTTGAGTTTGTGCAGTGCACTTCGGATTTCGGATTCGAGGATATCGGGCTCCATGCATTGCCTGTCGACAATCGAGGTACTTGGAGCTCCTGCTGCAGAATCGGCGTAAAGGCTTTCACAGTATGATCTCCATCTTTCTGTAACTTGATCTATTTCGGTCAACAGTCTTCCTTCCTCATCTTCTATGGCCCAAGTTTTCGGCTTGAATTCTCGAGTAATACTCTTAATTTTCAGGAAGAGATCCCTTGTCTGAAATTTTTGCGCATGATTTTCTATGTCCTGACAAACTGAATTCAGATAGTCATTATAGTCCCTGCGGCACAGACGTTGAACCGTTGCCGAAATTTCCCGGTAATCTGCAAGCACAGATTCAGCATTGCCTTTGAGTAGTTCCTTTCGCTCTCTGATCGCCTTCCACGTTTCTTCAGTTATCCATATCTTTCTCGGGGCATCGACTGCCTTGCTCTGGCTCTCTTTGCGTGCTGAGAGGATAAGATTTTTCACTCTGTTCCAGTTGTCGTCGGTGTCGTCGTGACAGTTAATGGCAAAGTTGGCTGATTTGGTCTTGAAGCACTCGCTGAAGGCCTCTAGTTCTCCAGGTTCAGGTCTCCTCTGTGTCGGTTGAACCACTCGCTGGCATCTTTTCAATTTGAGACACATCTCTGCCACCAAGAGTTTGTGGTCGCTCCCGCAATCCGCTCCAGGATATGTTTTAGTGGAGGTTATGCACGATCTCCATCTCTTGTCGACAGCGATGTAGTCTATTTGATTACGTGCTCGGTTCATAATCATTAGGGAATTCTCCGCGCAGAATTGCACCCATTTCTCACCCCTGTCATTTCTGGTACCAAGTCCATATTTGCCAACTACATCCCTCAGGTGTTCATCTCTCGACGTATCCCCTACCTTGGCATTAAGGTCTCCCAGCAGAACTGTGATATCTCTCTTCGCCAGACTTTTTAGAGTATCGTCGACTTGATTGTAGAATGCCTCCGCATCAGACTCTGTTGAAGTGGACGTTGGGGCATATACCACCACTACATTGACACGACATGGTTTTGTGTTGATTCTCAAAGTTAGTATCCGGTCACTTACCGGGTTATATCCTAGAACCGATTTATTGACTTCGGGAGACACAGACAAAGCCACACCATTCTTACTTTCACTTTCTGGCCCAGAAAAGTATACCGTGTGGCCCTTCGGGGTAGTATAGAACCCTGAACCTCTCATGTGAGTTTCGGTGATCCCCAGTATTTTCAGGTCGTAATGTGCTTGCTCTTTGTCTATAATCTCTTTTTTCCCTGGTTGAATCGTCGAAAACGAAAAGAAAACGAAAACGAAAAAAAACGAAAGACGTCACATCTAACCTTTAATAACCAGGTAGATCCTCAACTATGCGTGAATGTCGTAAAATTATATAATAATAGTTAATCAAGAAGATGGCAATGCTACAAACGTGCTAAAATTCACATTGACACAATGATTTACGTCATTTACATCGCCGGATGCACATACAATCTTACTAACTTGTAAAACCAAATAAATTAAAGTCGAAAGCTTACTAAAATCTTGTACAGATCTTGAAAAGGTGACTGGTAGTACCACTTGTCGCTTCAGACATGGACTACCGTTTCAACGTGATGCATCGAGTGCCAAGCAACCACTCCGCTGACAAGCCCTCGTAAGTCGTAATTCTTCTCACACTCTAAAGGAAACCAATATAAAGATTTATATTTTGCTTTTATATTCCCTGTAATGAAATTTTGCTTCACGAAAATATAGAAACAACTCCATTATTTTTGCGCATGAAGAATTCTAACATTGGTTGTCCATTAGTAGGTATATTGGAGTTACAAAGTAAAATGAAAACTCCTGCCGCAGTGAACAAACATAAACAGTGCTATCATATTTAAACTTTTCTTCGCACTTCGCCAGTTTCAAGAAAACGAGAAGCTTATTAAATTTTTTTATGAAAACAGAAGATGGTATTATTACTTCCGACGAAGAACTTGGTCTCCAATAAAATCCAAATTATCAAAGTTTAATGTTTACACATCAATCTGTGTGAAATATCTAACAGTAAACATTTCATGAACTTAATAAATTATCACTAACAGTGTTCGACGAAGTTCGAGCTAAAACACATAGTAAATCTACTTCAAAGTAACCTACTTCTGAAACGGGGTTTCAAAACCAAGGTTTCGATGCCATGACTTGAAGAAAAACATGCGACTGATGTCTATCGTTAATGTCACCTATAAAACTGATGTAATTTTTACTACACCGGAAACATTTGAATTGTTTATCCATATTTAATTTATAACATCAAAGATTTTGCTATAGGTAAGCAATATTTAATGATCATGAAGCATTAATAATAAACTAGAAGCAAAAAAAATCTTATGTAATTGAATTCCTAAATGAGTAGGGATTGATGAAACGTTGAAACTAGAGAACCATCATAACAAAAATTTATAAACAGCGCAAAATTGTTGACAGTTTCAACATGAAATGCGAAAACTTTTCCAAAATACACCGCTTTTATAATAACAAAATCGTTCGCCATACCCTATCACGTAGGTCTCATTACAACATTTCGACATGAATGCAGTTGGGTCGGGGTGTTTTGAAGTTCTTGGGATAAATATCGTGTCGTGAGCGAATGTGCCTGTTAACACGTAACGAGGTGTGGAGTATAAGCTCACAAGTCATGATCATGTCTTAGCGAGTTATTCGCCGACCACTGACCCTATGGTGAAAGTGAAAAGGTCTTCAATAACCGACCTTGAAATTTTAATATTCAACCTTCAATTCTTATCAATAAGATCGATTTTGGCTGCTAGTGTTTATTCACACTCGCCGATTTAGACTTTAACGCGCCAGACGTCGGCACAAGCGATAATTTGTATGCCTCATTGTAGTATTATCTGTACGTGAGCTACGTATAACAAGTGTAAAAGAAGGAATAAGAGTATAAATAAGGAAATAAATGGGTTTGAATTATGAAGTCTGGTGTGGTTGTGAATCGTTTCTAATTATAGTTTTGATGTGAGGTTGTACGGGGAGGTTAGCAAAGATTTAACAGTTTCCTTCCAGTTTAAGAACAGGTTTGCGTTCTGTATGGATTTATCGACAAGCAGGTTCCATCTGTGGCTTCGGTAGATTCGCGTCGGGATTCTGAAAGTATGTTTATTGTTCTGTCTTCATGACATCGCGTGATAAATTACCCGTATTTGGACGTATGGAGATGAATGAACATAATCTAGGGGTTATCCCTGGGGTTACCTTATTGTGAGCCACGTTAAAAGCTATCCAGCAAATATTTGTTTACAGCGATTGTATTTTTGCTTCTTATTTCTGGACATTTTGTTCATTGTTAGAAGACTTCAGCGTTGATATCCTCTGTCATAGTAGGAACTTCTACTTACAGAATAATGATTTATTATTGATACTCTCCTTAATGTCACTCTTTAGAAAATTTGGTATTATAAGTATTGTTACAGCTTGGTTTGTCTATATCGCAGTCATTTTCTGATATTTAGTAAACCAGGCTCTCATATCAATTTATTGGTTTCATTTATTTTTATTGGATTACATTAAACTTCATTGCTATCGTTACTTTTATTTTCCTTTGCAGTGTAAGCGAGGATAGTTAATCGAATGTCAGTTACTGTGTTGAATGCTTACACTGGATGTGTCTACGTTTTTACATTTCTTATTTTATTCGAAGCCCATTACTTTGTTACAAAGACTAATTTTATCATAAGTATCAAAGAGATGACTTCAATTGAATACGTACTTACTTCTTACTGCGAAGAGTAGCAATTTCTACATTTGGGACCATTTTAGGACGATTGTGTGCTTTTATAACTTCTAACGTGCCGATATTACGTAAATATGTGCACGTAATAACGTTATCGTAGACAGAAATTTAAAAGCGTCTTCATTTTATTTCCATACATTTTACTTACCTGGGTCATCGTGATACCGTGACGTGGACGTGGACGTACACGATAATGTTATCGTCACGTTAGAACTAGCGCACATTACAGTCCGTTCACAGATTAAAGACCACAATGATTTTGACAGACTTGTCAATGACAGCAAGCCAACTGCAACCTTATTAGAATAGAATTAAGATCACTGTGATTTGGACAGCGATGCAAAATCGGAGGTCAAATAACTGTGGATGGACTGTGACGTCACATTTGATATTTAAATAAAAAAACTTTTTACCTAATTTAATTTAAGTAAATAAAATGATAAACGATTTTATCATTTTATTTAAGGTAACAGAACCTTAAATTAAATTAGGTAAAACGTTTTTTTAGGAAGTAATATTATATTCAATATCTAATTCACGGCCAATATTCGTTTAAAACAGCAACTAATTTGCACCACATAACTAAAATTCACGTTAGCAGTTCTAACTAATCTTAATTCGCTGAACCAGAAGTTCACTGCAATAGTTCAACGGCTCAGGATTTGCAATCATGGCCACTTAACAGCCACTAACGGTTAAGCTCTTAGGGTTTTGTTCCTAGAATACAGTGCATACCTACCAACTATCCGGAGGGATTTTTTATCTACTTTCCAAAATTTTACGTTTTACGTGGTGTTTTTTTTTTCATCATCAGAACAGACTGTGACGTCATATCGGTCTATTCTGTAAAAATCTCACCGTGAAAACTTAGGTGGGGTAAGTTTGAAGTGAGCTGTAGGTAAAGAATGTAAATCCCTAGCATCAGAAGGCCAAACGTTCAAAATCTAGTCGCAGTCTCATCTCGGCGACAAACGAATGTCAAAAACTCGTCAAAAATGTAGGGAAATTGAGATATTTTGGACAGTTTGAGACTGAGATCACACTGTGAACATACTTAAAATTACGAGAATTGCTCCTCGAAGTTAACTGTCATTCCACAGTTAACTTCAAACTCACGTCGCGGCGCGGTGAGATTTTTACAGAATAGCACTACTTTAGTGTTTGCGTCACTGTAAAGAAAATGCTTTTAGACCATTTTCCAGGAGAATGACTGATTGCAGCGTCTTGTTTTATACATACACTAGCTTCTGCCCGCGACTTCGTCCGCGTGAAATTTCACCCTCTTAGGGGTGGAATTTCGAAAAACCCTTTCTTAGTGGATACCTACTCTTCACAAAGAACACACCCTCCAAATTTCATGTCTCTAGGAGCAGCGGTTTAGACTGTGCGTTGATATATCAACAATCAGTCAGTTTACCATTTTATATATATAGATTAACTTTTGCCCGCGGCTTCGCCCACGTGTAGCTCAGGAATTATCCCACGGGAACGTACTACCGAGATAAAAAGTATATTATGTCCCATCCCAGGTCTCTGTGTGCCCAATTTCATCGACGTCCGTTCAGCTGCTAAGGCGTGAATCGGTTACAGAGATACATAGTTACTTTCGCATTTATAATGTTACTAGCTTTTGCCAGCGGCTTCGCCCACATGGGTGTTGGAAATTATCCCAAGGGAACGTAGGTACTTGTTTTAAACCAGGTTATAAACCTTCTGTGTGCCAAATTTCATCCAAATCCGTTTAGCCGTTTTGGAATGATTGAGTAACAAACATCCGAACATACAAACTTTGAAAACTGCTGTCAATCCTGCTTACATACCTAATCCCCGCTCTTAATTTACACCAAGCCAAATCCAATGTTACCAAACACCGCTTTCGTCCACCTCCAGAATATTTCCTACAAACCGGACCAGAATGACTAATGAAATAAATATTCTAATTGTTTGCAAGCTCACCGCTCAGCATTCATTTACAATGAAAAGGCGCGTCCAAAACAAACATAACGTAAAGTCGACAAAGCGTATTCTAACGCTCAGTGTATCCTAACACAGCCTTTGTTGCGAATCTCCTTTGGTGTTGATGGAACATTCCCAGTTAACTATGTGGTTCAAGTTATAAAATATCTGCTCATAACTTAGACTTGAGGTGGCGTTTAGTTATATTTGCTTAGAGAGGAGTACCTCTTTATGTGCTGCTAGGTATTAAGAACTTATGTCCTTAGTGCGGGTAAGAAAAGCGTAAGTAAAGTTTCTTTGAATAAAAAAGTTGAGTCGAATATGAGATACTGTAATTTTGTACGATCAACCGTTAAATTACTGCAAGCATTAACAGTAGCAGAGCTTTATACTACAGAAGATCTCTCTAAACGTCTTGCTAAACTACTACATAATTATTTCTTAAAAAAAACCTGGATCGGCTTAAGTGCCGCCGCATGCCTGTTATTTAATATTCAACTGGCATACCGACATTATCATTATAGAATAGAATACTCTTTATATGGTGTACATACACCATATAAATTAAAGACATAAGTAAATATAGAAACTGTACAAAGGGAAAGAGGAAAGCAAAAAGAAAAGAAGAAGGGGAAAATTATCATTATTCAAGTTGCACTCATCTTGCAAGATTTCAAGAGTATCAATAATAATATTGAGAATTGAAATCAGCACCCTAATTGCGTAACACGCTATCAATCAAAATTTGAATCATTTTTAAGGATATTGCTAATCCATTCCTTCGTATTTTCGGAAAATTTGTGTGCTCAACAACGCAACTAACGCAATGAATGATGTTGAACTGCCAAATTAAAAATTACCCAATTACCCCGCAGATCTTAATTAATAATGTTGAGAAATCTGGTGATTGTGTGAAAGCTGTCTGTAAATCGTGTAGCTTGTAAAAGCTACTAAAAACAAATGCTTCCCTATTATTAAAAAATCTTCAATTGTTTACGTTTCCACCCGCTTCAACCTACACCTCACACCACCCCCAGTCCTGTTTACATAACATAACGTAAGACCGCTTGCACCCAACCACCAGCACACTGCGTGTCCTCTTTCCGTCTACCAAGTAAACTTAGCCCCATAGTAACGTACCAGAGATAATGCACTTTCAGCTAATTCCGGGACACTTGAGCCTAGATGAATTGTTTAATTTACACTTTGTGGGGTAGGAACTTGAGATAGCAGTGTTAGATGGTGCATAACGACATCCTTATTAGGGTTGGGAAGCGGTATGAGATCATTAGACTGCGATTTGCATATGTAGGGCGATGTGTTTTGTTTGTGAGTTTAAGATTGGTTTGATTAGGAGTGATTGTAAACGTTTTGATGTAAGAAGGTAAGAAAAGGCGGAAGTGAGAGAGTTGTGTTGTCAGGTGGAGGTGGTGTGGTGTGATGGCGGTGGTGGTGGTGATGTGGTTTATTTGTCACAGAAACATGTGCATACAAAAAGGCAATCCAATCAAGTCGGATAATAAAGAAAAATAAGAACAAAAGCAAAATAAGAAAAAAATCTATAATCACAACCACGAAACAGAAATAGGTGTGTTGTAAATAGGTAGTGTTGATTTCTTCGATATAAATAAAGGCCTGTCTATAAGCTTTGTCTGGTTTGCTAGATAAACATAAAATTAAAAGTAACAATATAGCTATTTTCGTATTTAGCACCAAATCTAAAATACATCTTTCTTACAGGCTGAAAAAACTTATTAACAAGATAGAACGCGAACACAATTTCTAATACAAAATATAAATGGTCAGTGTTATGCACAGGTAAGGCAGTTAATTTTTACGATAATCGCAGGCGCATGCAGTAGGCGGGATCATTGTTAGTTTAACATACAAACTTATGCGAATCTAGGCTTAGGCAATATTGAAAGGCTTTGAAAGACGAGAATTATTAGATTGGCTTGATAGGATTTTGATTTATCTAAATCTTATTTGGTAGGTAAATAAGGACCATAATTATTGTTTTTCATACTGAGAATGAGAAACTGTTTTGGCACACAACGTTAGCATGTGAAAAAACACTGACTAGAATATGAAACCAGAGATAGAAAGTAGGTACACAAAGAAAAAAGAGCTGAACCCTTTAGGGGACTAAAGGGGGGTAAACTTTGTAGACTAATAAAGTTTCGGGAAGAGATTAAAAAATATGCGAAGGAAGGAAACATATTTGTCCATGTTGGTGCAAGTTGTTTCAGGAGACTGTCAAGATTTTTACACGTCCCGGCAACCGGGTAGCCGCAGCCGGTGCCGGGTACCCGGCGGCGAAGTGTATAACCATGTACGTTAGCTTTCACACGTACCGGCGCAGTTTGCCTGGCAATGTTACCGGATGGTCGGCACACTCGGCACCGGCTACCCGGTTGCCGGTGTGAAAAGGCACTAAAGGTTATGCAAAAGTCGGCCTTATGTTGTGCAGGCTGGCAGATTAATAACTCTGGTTGTATTCGAACATTCAAGCGAATTTAGAATGAGCTTTCAAATGATTTCTAGTCGGTTTTTTGTTTTGAAAAACAGTGATAATATAGGCGCTTTGATGTAAACACGTTCCCTTGGAATAAACGTAATAATTATAAATTTTATAGCCCCCACACTATACTCATCACAGTACACTGAAAGAAATAAGCAGTAAATAAAAATGGAAAAACATTAATCTGAACTGCTTTAAACAGTTCCGAGTCTAACGTTCAAAACAGTATTTTTTTACTGATCCGATAACAGGTATAGCTTGAGGCAAAATGTTACCGTCACGACAGTAAACTTTAACGTTTTAAGTAGCTAAAAGATCATAAAATTTACTGTTTTATTCATTTGGTGATATCCTTCAAACCATCGAAATTTACTTACTTTACAGTAATGGTGATTTTCCTTTTTTCTGTTGTTTTTTTCAGTAAATACCTAGTATGTTCAATCATTAGAAGTTACTGTTTTGTCTTTTACTGTTTTACAAACATTTCTTCTTATTGTAATAAGTCAGTAAGTCTTAATGGAATCACTTTAATGTGCTGTAGTAAGAAATTATATTTATTTTAGTATACCTACTGAATCGTAGCACATAAAAGAATGGAAAAGGATTAAAAAAAAAAAATAACTACATTCTGTATACAGATTCTGTATACAGCAAGTCGCCTAATGGGTCTAGTGGGTTCAACCCCGGGTCAAGTAAAATGTAATTAGATTTTCCTTATAAGGAAAACCCTTACACTGTTCTCTTCGGTTCGAAGTTCGTCTCGTAAACTCTTCATTTGTGAAAAAGGATTTCAATTGATTTATTTACTAACGATCGATTTTTCTAGCGACCCGCTTCGCACGGTTTTTACAACTCGAAATAATATCGAGATTTCCCTATTATATGTAAACTTATTTTACACGTAAACCTTCCGAAATAAATTTTCTAGATGATGGTGAAAACCGCATCAATATCAGTTGCGTAGTTTAGGAGAACACTGCGGAGAGACAGACATATAATATCGTGTCCCGCGTTTAAATATAAGACATGGCTCCTCAACCAATATTTAGGAGTAAATTAGCCGATTTTGTAGGCCCGAACTAGGAATTTTTAAAATGCTACATTACAATTAAGAAATAGCATAGCATAATCAACCTATAGAGTTCCCACTGCTGGGACACAGGCCGCCTCTCGGTGAGAGGGAGTTGGGATGGTAGATGTCACATGTCTTCGAATTTTTGGTTCTAGGACATGCCGGTTTCTTCACGATGTTTTCCTTCACCGTTTTGAGAGCAGTGGTGATGAAATAATTATTTTTTGAAATGTATGGTATTCTAGGAACTTTTGATGTTATCGCCTTCGCCTCTACATACCAGCTAGTTTCAAGGCCTCAAGGAAAACTTAAATGAAACAGCTTCTCAACACGCGCTGTCGTGGCCTACAAGGAATTTAAATAAACAATGTACCTTACGTATTTACGATGTGTACTTTATGAAATACGTAACCTTGGTTGAAACTAGTTTTAATTGAAATCGCTATCTGTGTTGGTTTGTGTTTGTTCAAGGTAGAATGGATGGGGTACTTACCTACATCATTATTTGATACCTAAATTGAAAAAAGCCAGTGCGAGTGCGGTGCTCCCTATCAGACCATGCCCCACTTTTGGAAGTGTCCTAAGTGCCCCTTTTTTTTTTTTTTTTTTTTTTTGCGTATGGGAAATCATCAAATGACCCCTCCCGCTCTGGGTGGAGCGGAAGGGAGTGTCAGACTCTTACTGACTAAAACCCACCCGTGTTCCTTCCTTAGCCCTTTATGTTCCGGGCCAGCGGTAACCCTTTCGGACAATCCCGCTGACCCGGCAGGCTTCGGCCCTGTGGGGCCCCTCCTCGATGCTGACATCTCTTTGAGGCGCGCGTGGAACACGTACGCGCCGTCCGGCACGGGCCTGGTCCTGATCGGACGGTGAGCTACCCATTACTCTCCGCCCGCAGGCCCGCGCCTACGGTGGCCGGGAGTCGTCGCGCGGCTCCCGACGCCCGGAGCGTCTCCCGCGGCGGCTGGGACGGGAGGCTCTCTCCCTGAGCCGTCCCGCCACCTCCTTCGCTAGCATGACTGCTTCGCAGAAGGAGGTGACTGCCTCCCACTCCCTCTCGCCCCGGACCATGGCTTGCACCAGGGCCGGGCGCGAGAGGTCGCCGCCGCTGCCGATCGCCTCTACGAGGACACGGCGGTGCTCCGCCCAAGCGGGGCAGACCGCCACCGTGTGCTCCACCGTGTCCTCTGGGCGATCCTGGCAATGGTGACACCCGGGCGTTTCCTCCCGCCTGATGATGTGCAGGAACCTCCCGAAACTTCCGTGTCCGGTGAGGACCTGCGTCAGGCGGTAGGTGAGGGCGCCGTGGCGCCTCTCTAGCCACTCCTCAAAGAGGGGTCTTATCGCCGCTATCGCGGCGTGCCCTGCGCTGGGTTGCGACAGTCGCTCCTTCCATGTCGCCATGAGATCGCGCCGGAGATCCGTCCGCTCCGCAGCAAATTGCCGCGGAAGCGGAACTTCCCCCCGGCGTAGTGCCTCCGCGCGCCACTCATACAGGCGCGCGAGGACTATCGCCTCCAGATCCCATGGCGGCAGTCCGGCAATGAAGCTTGCCGCCTCGCCAGAGATCGAGCGGTAGCCCCGGATGATCCTTACGGCTACCACCTTCTGGGGCGCGTTCAGGTAGTGGGCGGCTCGCCACCGCAGTGAACGCGCCCACACCGGGGCCCCGTATAGGGCCATGGACCGCACGACCCCCGCGTAAAGCCTCCTCCTAAGTGCCCCTTCACCTGCACTTCGGATGACCTAAAGTATGTCGCAATCAATGTGGCCACCTACTGGGCTCAAAAAAAACAACAGAACCATGGACACGAAAAGAAGAAGAATCGAAATCTCAGATTATTTTAACAGTAGATATTTTTGTCAAGTCCTAAACAAAATTTCATTATGCGAGTTCAATGGCACTGATATTCCAACAGTAATTTAATTTGGATCACCACAACGTTCAACGCAAAAAACTCCTGGGAACCATCCCATAGAATAAACTCAATTGAATACGAACGAAATGAGTAACAGTGCTGACCCTTTCATTCATTAATTAATCCCAAACGTTCGAACGCAAAATAATAGACTCTTAAATCGATTACTCACGTGGAAGCGTCAATCGTTCCCGTAACATACGTCAATTAACCTCGATTTTCAGACACGAACATGGTGAAATGCCGATTGATCGGGTTCTTGGTCTGTAGTTGGACCATACATTACCTTACTTGGCTAATAAAGCCTGAAACAGTAACGAAATGAAGATTAATTTTCACGACTCTTGAATAAGAAAGTTTATCGAGAAACGAAAATGTTGTTTCGTACTCTATTTATTTGGATACGCTATCTGTTTCCTATTTGTTTGTTGGGAAAGTTATAATTAGTTCAACGTCCAAGGACATTCTAATCCAGATGCTACAGTGGCGAAAAAGCCTCAACTTTAGTCGTATAATATGCCTAGATAAACCTACATTGAGTCTCTTATATATATTGGGACACAAAGATCTTTCCAAATCATAGTGATAAATGTCTATTTTTAAAGCACAGGCAAAACAAACTTGAAACAATCAGTCAAAAATCCTTAGGAAAAAATATAGCAAATTGAATTTTGCCTTTTCAGTACTCTGTCCAACAAACATTAAGAGCTTTCAAATCTATGTGATAGTGTTAACTTTTTATGTCAGACACTTCTGCCTCTATTTCATTTAAAATGCCTCTATAATTATGTATGAAACTAAATAACATAGAAATAGTAATGCAATAGAATTGTTGATTTCAGTAAGCCGATAATACGTTTAGCGATTAGTAAATTGCTTTTGTATGAAATTGTTATAAATTATTCTAATTTGACATTGTTTTGAATCTGTTTTAATCAGTTATTACGTTACTAGTATAAGTACTAATCAGCTTCAAATACGTTATTTGGCGCATTGTTTGTTATGCTTACATTTAGTTAAAATAAATAATCATTCGTGACTTTGACCCAGAATTTGGACGTATTCCACATTGGGCACCCGCATAAATAGCACCTGATTGAATGCACCTGATACACAGCGACACATTCACTCAGGTGTCATTAAATGGGGTGCCCAATGTGGAATACGTCAGAATTTGAAATAAACTGACAAGATTATTGAAGCATTCCATAGAACGGACAAAGCAAACTTCACATAGTTTTTGTCGTTTACAGGCGGCCTAAAACCGCTCCCAGTGAGCGCACTTTATTCCACAGCTGACATAGCACCACCTCAAGTCAGAAGAGAAGTTGCAAGCGTACCAGAGAAACACAATCAGAAATCTGATACCAGACACCCACTATTTGGCGTACAGCTACCAACGCAAGGGCAAAAAAGTAGGCTCAGCTTCTTAAAATCCGCAGGGTCCAGGAAACCCAGCAGACATAAACTGTGGCAGGGTAATCTTCCCTCTCCTACTTACTTTCCTAACTAAGTTCCTGAACCGTCTCCGGACACAAGTGGGAAGATGTAATAATTACAACCTGGTAATGTGGAGCTACCTCAAAGAAACGGTGGTGTGGTAATAGCTATATCGCAAACCACGCTTCAACTCCCATCCAGCCCTCTGTGTCCTAAAACATGCAGTCAAAGTGGCCTCTGCGCTGCCTCCGACCACGCCGTGGAAGTTTCGAAGTTTTGGGCCAACAAGATCAAAAATACAGTCGTGCCAGCGACACGAAGATGAAGAACTTCTTGCATTCATAATCAATATTTTAGTGCTTCATAGAGCGCTGTAGTAAGTAATTGATAAATTATCAAAAACATTGACACAACACAACAACAACACAACAACAAAGTTATTTGCGACGTTACCTTATTTGAGAATGTACGCTCTTAAGATTCCGAAATACTCCTCTGCTTTGAAAGATATAATCAACGATTAATTTCTAATCACAAATTGGGTAGGTAGTTACATTGATTAATTAATTCTATCTACCTACAACCTTTAGTCATGGGCTGTAAGTCCAAGTGTGAATTAACATTACCTACCTATAAGTGTACCATAATAGCTATAACCTCTTATTAAACTGACCACTAGACTAGGTATAGTTATATCAATTTAGACACTTCATTTACCAATTAAAGCCGGGATGCGTTTATGCAGTGACAATAACGTCCCCAGACATACATACATTCACCATACAATTAACTGATTGGCAATTTCGTCTGGTTAGAGCTACCGGTTCAGTTAATTGTGCTAGGTCGTTCACAAAGACAATTAGTGAAGCACTGCCGGTGATTAGGTGAATGTATACTAATTAATTGTTTTATTATATTAGGCAGCTGGTATCGTGTAATTTGGAATTGTGAGATTAATTTTGATTGCTTTTTTGTCAAGGTGACATACATCGACGCGATAATTGACATGATTCTAAACCCTGTAGCGTAGAAAATGTTCAATTATCAAAAAAATTGTGTGGAGCAGCATTTTTTTTTTTAATGACCGGCGAAAAATTTCTTCGCTAGGTCCAGAATCATGTAATGAATCCATGACAACAGTTTGCGAGTCGACCCTGCCACCCTGTATAATGCGGTGTATACCCTGTGTGCGTGAATGACTGAGATCCCATTTGCACGAATGACCTATGTCGGACTGCATAGAAAAGAAAGAGAAGCGCGACGACACAACGCTGATAGTTTATTGCAAAATATGAAGTTGAAGCTATTATCTATTTACAAAAAATCTATGGTTTGGACTAAAAAATTAAAACACTAGTGCTTTAGTATGTTTCTTGTAGAATAATCTGACAAAAATCAGAATGATTGTATGTAAGTATGGTTTTTTATTGTAAAAAGAATGTTTGTAGAGGTATCTATCTTCATGATTTTTTTCTATCGTATCAAATTAGTTGTATTATGTTTTCAACACACTATCTACCTAGCATATATCCTGAAGAATATCATATATTTTTCTTACTGTAGTCGATCTTATACTTTTATTGCAACTTGCGTTTTTTTGCGTTTAGGTCCTGTAATTCCCTTAACACGTGAAAGGTGAAACAAGGGTTGTTCAGTTAATCATGTATGCCATAAATAAAATGTTGCTGTATTTAGCGATTAAAGAAGGATTATAAATTGTATTACATTTTCGTAATCTTCTTGATCTAAGACAATTAGAAATGGCCAAATTTTATCATCTGGCGTCTAAGTAATAAATATATTTATTCGCTTAGTTAACACAGCCAGACTAAGCTACTATATGTCTATTGATCTATTATATTTCCAAGAACATAATTTTTATTATTTACTCATGCATGACGTATATATTATTATATTATTTAAATCGCATATAGAGATTATTAAAACAATGAAATATACAATATAACAATTCCTAAAATTTTATTAGGTTTTAATTAATAAAATTAACCATTTCAATATCCTAACTTAACTAAAACTAAAGAAAATATTGCGTCGAAAAATTCATCCGCATCGCTGTCGACTGGTAATGTACCCCAGAGACATAATTGGAAACGAGCACAACTTCGCCTAACTTGGCTCTATAAGCGAATTAAAATCGGTAGTAAAGATGGCTACACAGGTATGTACCTACATTAGACCTTATACGGAGTACCTACATGTGTGAACAAGCCTGGGAAACGGGTGGGACAGGCTGGAAAGCAATAGGCTGCGGCCGTCCATGGCAATATCGAGTTACCCGCCTGATCGACTGGTAAAAATGTAGTGTAGAAAAGCGATTGAGACTGTTTTATGGAGACGGCAAGTAGCTCAAGGATTTTTATAAGTGTTTTTCTTGAAAACATTTACACAATCATAATCAGCCTATAATGTTCCCACTACTGGGACACAGGCCTCCTCTCGGTGAGAGTGAGTGGGCCGTAATCCACCACGCGGGCCCAGTGCGGATTGGCAGATGTCACATGTCTTAGAATTTTTGGTTCTAGGACATGCCGGTTTCCTCAGGATGTTTTCCTTCACCGGTTTGAGAGCAGTGATGATGAAATAATTTACACAAAGTAAAGCGCCTGTCTGGGTTCGAACCTATGACCTACAACTCGTAAGTCGCGGCCGTTACCACTTGGCCACCACTGCTCTTTTTTTTTTATTTACACAATACGACGCCTGTAAACCCCCGAAGGGTAAAGCAGAGGAATACTTTATAGTACACTAGCAGCGCTCCGCGGTTTCGCCCGCATAAGTGTCGATCCCGTGGGAATATCTGGATAAAAAGGACATAGAATAGTAACCGCTGAACCGATTTAGATTAAATTTAGTATAAGTATCTAGAGATACTTTTATCTCTATACCAAATTTCATTTATATCGGTTCAGCGGTTTAAGCGTGAACAGGTAACAGACATAATAGACTTTCGCATTTATAATATTAGTATGGAGTGCATATTTTTTTTCGAATTTCCTAAGTTTCCTTTCATACAAACCTTGTCCTGACAATACCGAACAAAACATAAAAATAATTATCCAATTTGGTGCAGTCATTCGGAAATTATGCGCTTGCATACATTTCGGCGACTTTTGTTTTATATCTACTATGTAAGAATTTCGAAAGTTATGTGTAAGTTGTAATAAAATGTTATTTTCTTAAACCAAAATGGGTATATTTAATACAATTAAAAGTGAATCACACTAATATTATAAAGGCGAAAGTTTGTGAGTGTGTGTGTGTGTTTATATGTTTGTTACTTCTTCACGCTCAAACGGCTGGACCAATTTTGATAAAATTTGGTATGGAGGTAGCTGACATCCTGGATTAACATAAAGGCTACTTTTTATCCCGATATTCGTACGGCATCGAAACTTATGCGGGTGAAACAGCGGGGCGTAGCTAGTACTAAATAATTCTAATAGGATTTTGTTTCGTAAGTATAAAAGCACGTATTGCACCATCCGAGCCTTCTTAAAGCAACAATACGGATGCTATCAGTGACTTTGTTCTCTCCGCACAAAGATCTTGTTCACCAGTTTTAAGAGTAGATCTTTGAGATTAGGCACTTAGTTTCTACTGTGTATACTAAGGTTTTTTATTTACTTAGCTAAATAGTACAGTCTTATCGTTATAAACTATCATTTGAAAACAATCTAAGGATAGGTAGACTCAAGACATCCGAAAAGACAAGTGCAGGAAGTCTGTGGTGCTGATATTTAAATACCTATTATGTTCAGTATAAAGCAACTGAATTAAAGAACTACCTACGGTAGTTTATAAGGTAGTTTATTGGTTTAAATAATTCCACAAATTCTTCTTAGCGTGTCGATGGCAAAAATAATACGAAAAATAGGTAATAACAAATAACTCCACGTCAATGCGCGTATTTTGCGTAATACGAAAAATATATATAATTTTTTAAATTTGTTTTGCCCAAATTTCTGCATTGCGAATACCGTTCGCTGACGTAGCCAATAGGCTATTTGACAATGTAAAAAATAAGGTCATAATTATTGACACTCGTATAGATTATCGCTTTTAAAATCGATTTGCATTAATTTTACTACAAAACAATGTATTATTTATTAAAAAAATCCCGAAAAAACTTCATCTTTTTAAATCTGGCGCCACGTAATCGAAAACGGTCTGGATTAGCGGAACTTATGATGACGTCATGATATAGTCAATTTCTGTCTATCGTTGACAGAACAGATGACTTTTGTCTAGTATCTCGACCGTTTCAACGTTTGTTTACGTGTAATTTATCTATATATGTATGTATTTAGAAATATATAAGTATGTTTATCAGTTGTCTAGTACTCATAACACAAGCTCTGCTTAGCTTGAGACTAGACGGCGTTGTGTGATAGTTGTGGAATATTATTATTATTATTATTATTTTGACGTCACGACGCCATATTGTTAAAGATAGCGTTTTGGCGGCTTATTTAAACAGTACATTTTTATTTACTATTTTCTAAAAGAAATACATTATGCAATTTGAAGTAATAGGTTTTTGTGGGCTCGTTAGACACCATTAAATAATCTGAGATGTTTATCAGAAACCAGTCAAATACTCTATTAAGTCCGACAAACAACAAATAATAATAAATAAAATTTTTTCGTCATAATTTTCTTTCGGCACTCCATGTTGCACGATCAAGGGAGTCCCACAATGTAACCCTATCTCTGCAGCGTGCCCACGGTGGCGATCTCCGCGCGGTGTTCACTGATCAACGTCATTGGCTCTGGAATTCTGTGACGTAACTAATCATAGTGATGATATGAGTAATGATCGGTTTTTTAAGGTTGAATCCATGAGTCACTGGATTTATTTGGGTGTCTCACTTTTCAACGTCGGATAAATGATATTATTTTGAAATAGAACTATTGTGTTTGTGGATGAATCATTTTGGTGCACGTAAGTGTTTCCGAATCCGTTATTTAAAAAAAATGTTTACATAAGCAATACCAACATGCAAAGAAGGTACGAACCCTGACAGTCGCTTTACTTTGTGTAAATTATTTCATCACCACTGCTCTCTAAACGGTGAAGGAAAACATTGTGAGGAAACCGGCGTTTCCTAGAACCATGAATTTGAAGACATGTGACATCTACCAACACGCACTGGGCCCGCGTGGTGGATTACGGCCCACTCTCTCTCACAGAGAGGAAGCCTGTGTCCCAGCTGTGGGGACATTATAGGCTGATTACGGGTTACGCACATGCAAAGTAATATAGACCTAATATTTATCAACACTAGAATAGGTTCACTTTTTAGGGTTCCGTACCCAAAGGTTAAAAACGGGACCCTTTTACTAAGAATCCGCTGTCCGTCTGTCCGTCTGTCACCAGGCTGTATCTCATGAACCCTGATAGCTAGACAATTGAAATTTTCACAGATGATGTATTTCTGTTGCCGCTATAACAACAAATACTAAAAATATAATAAAATACATATTTAAGGGGGGCTCCCATACAACGAACTTTTTTTTTTCGGCGCTTTTGCCTTGGGGTACTGAACCCTTCGTGTGCGAGTCCGACTCGCACTTGGCCGGCCCTTTTTTTTTCGAAATTTTAGTCTTTGCAATTCCACAAACGAAAACAAAACAGTTATAATATACAATTTTCCGAAAGAATAAACACGGTGTACCCACAAAAACCTTGAAATTTAAATTTGAACCGAAAGAAGACACCAACACTCATTATCAATCACAAAATAAAGTTTTTATGATTCAGAAAACAATTAAACTGAAATACCACTATCAAATTAAAGATGTTAAAATAATAGACACCTATAACAAACACGTTATTATTAGACTGCAGACTTATAACATCAACATTTCAAGATTCCAGACCCATTCTGCCATGCATAATGACTAATTCCCTTCAATAAACACAATCAATTTAATTGAGTATTCAAGCATCTTGTTTATGGGATAATCGTAAACTAACAGCTCTATATAATTGTATATTTGAACATTGAATTATAATTAACTAGCTGCGCCCCGCGGGTTCACTCGCGTAAATGTCGATCCCGGAGGAATATCGGGATAAAAAGTAGCCTATAATTGTTAATCTTGGGTGTCAGCTACCTCCATACAAAATGTTATCAAAATTGGTCCAGCCGTTTGAGCGTGAAGAAGTAACAAACATATAAACACACACACACACTCACAAATTTTCGCCTTTATAATATTAGTGTGATTACCTAGTATCATGAAGTGTATTATGAATTAGCTTGTATTTATCAGGGATGTCAATCAACGTCGAAGTTCTGAGGGCTTAAAAGGCCTCTTTGGCAGAATCATAAATGGATAACATTATGAATCATTATATGGCGAAGACAGTCCGTGTTTTTCTTTTTTTCGCTGCACTACGTGGGTATAATCAAAGAGATTGGGATTGGATTTGGATTAGATTGATTGGTATTTTAGCGCAGACCAAAATAAAATAACTGAAAAATCCTTTACCAATGGGATTTGATACGATTAACTTTACAGTTAACTGTCCATTATGATTCATAATGTTATCCTTTTACGATTCTGCCAAAGTGGTATTTTTAGGCCCCCTGGTCTAAACTGTTGATTTGTGTCATGTGAAAATTTGATTTAGTGTTATTGTAGATCAAGCAAAGTGAATAAAGATAGGTTTTTATTTTTTTGAGTTTTGTTGACGATACAATTCTCAATAGTTTTTAAATTGGAAGGTTTGTATTTTGTATTTTTTTTTAAGTTTAAGATTAAGTTATGAAGTCACTGCTATCAAATAATTTGTATGTACTGGACCAAAACGAAAAATAATTCTGAAGTCAACCAAGCAGACAAGTTTATTCAAAATTATATGACTTCAAAGGTTCAAGGGAAGGCATAATAAAATGACTAAACATGAAAACGTTGTTATCGAATGACGTTGTCGGTACCTGCTGCCTAAAACTGGACAAAGAGGCTGACATCATTTTGTAAGTGATCGTCATTTGGTTTATCATATACTGAGATTTAGTTTTGCTATAGGTACTTAAATCTACCTGACTTTAAGTGCTCATACACACGAGTAGCACGCATCAACGGCAGAAGTAACTGCAGCCGTCGAGAAATTGCCGCTGGTAGGTATATTTGGGTATGGGGCTCATTGTTGACATCACCAGAACGGAAGCGATCAAACCAAAAACGGACCGTGCGTTCACATGCGGTACTATGTCCACACACGTCTGTAATATAGGGTGCTGTCTGTGCTGCGTTGGGTGCTACGACGGAACTCGTAATCGAATATAGCGCGCAATTTCGATTTTTCCATGGTTACAGAAAGAGCGATTACAGAAAAAAAAAATACGGTGGAAAAACAAATGAAGAACTGATTTTGAAAAATGAAAATGTCATTATATTATAAAATTAATTTGAAATTGGAATTCTAAATAGAATGAAAGATATCGATCTTTAGAATAGCACACAATAGCCTGGAAGTGGTAAATTTATCGTATTGGCCGAATGTTCGGTCATTTCCTACTACGAAGTTAATTGTAGTTGGTTCGGTCGGTTCCGATCCGACTGAACTTCATTCTTGTTGTATCGTAAACCCTACTCTGAACGAGAAAAGACTGACCGATAATTTGAGTTTGACAAGAGTTACATCGTGAAATTAATGTCAAAATACACGACAGCAAAGTAGCTATCTTTTGAATATCGTAAACTTATCGAATTTAATGGATTATTACAATTTTATTGAGTTTTATATTTCTTTAGTGTTAAAATGAATGTGCTATACTTAAAATTGTAGCAAAATGGCAGCATATGCTTTTGGTGGAAGAGGCTCTCAGAGCCGAGAAGAGCATTTGGAGCGTAGAAGGAATTGCAGATGCCTTCATGACTCCTTCATTACGAATTTAGTGCCCGACCTTGAGTTTTTGGCTAATTACAGACTCAGTCGATCACTTTGCCAGGACATAGTGCCCCTGTTACCCCGAAAGCGTAATAGCCATGCAATTGAGCCTACTAGAAAGCTACAAACGTAGATGTACAATCTAAGTTTTCCACAGTTTTTCACCTCTGGCACTACATTTCGTTCGGTCCGACACTCTTTTCGAATATTGACTATGGTCCCGAACAAAAAGCGAAACCGAACCTTTTTCGTAGTAGGACAACAATATTCGGTTCGGTCGTGTGTCGGATCGTTCCGATCATTCGAATGTGTACTATTATATCTCAATGTGTATTATTATATCGCTCAACACAAATTAGAGTATAACTAATGCACCTAATATCAGATACGATTGAAGTCTTCTCACGCGGGATAATGCGCCATAATATGCCTTTGTTTGAACGCGTATCCTGCTCCATAGTTCACAAATTACATTAAATTGTTACTACCAGCTAATATCAACTAACGACGCACAACGTTTAAGCACATTAGAGAGTCGATCCAATTATAAGCAACACGGTTAAGTTATTATACGTTATTGCTATGTATAGTATACAGGGTGGATTTTTGAAATAGGGCAGTAATGCCAGGTACCTTACCTTTTTGTGAAAATGGCCCATTTATTTGCTGACTGTAATTTTGTTTTCAAAATCTGTGATCAAACTGATGGGATCAAACTTTCTCAAATAGTTTTTGAGAAAGTTTGATCCCCATCAGTTCAGGTCAGTTTTCTAAGACCGTTTTCCTGTAGCTACAACGGTGAAGGTTTACCAATTTTAGAGCAAAACAAAATCAATAAGCTATGATAAAATCTACCATCAAAAACGGCTTGCTAAAGAAAAATACCCTGGCAGCAAATCCCGTAAAAAAATATGTTATACTTCTTAGCTGAAATGAAAACCTACTGGGTTATAATATGCGAAATCTCGTGTGTATTCCACTAGAGTACCTCCGAGACGCTTGCGTCATTACTTTTCGTGTAGAACAACTCTTGTGAAGAAAGTAAATTCAAAATTAAATTTAACTTGAACAACTCATATGTTACTTAACGTGGAGCAACTTTTCTCTGAAAGTACACGGGAAATAACGAAGTTCGTGGTCCTTTTACAATATTAGCTCTGCCAACAATTTAGTATAATGATATTTGCTGGGATTCCACCAAAACAAAAACACTAGTAGGCATTACGCGCGTACTTCATTACAAAAGGCTTACTTACCTGATTCAAAAATCTGGAGCGCGGGAAGGAATTTACATTTTTAACTTTCCGGCAAAATAATGTTATAAAAAATATGAACCTAGATTAAAGAAGCGGTTTTTATATTCGCACTTACCTACTACCTTTTGAGTATTATCATGGTATTATGAAAAATGCTTCCCTTTCGCTCCTTGAAAATAAGGCTCTGGAAATAATATAACAATAACGTCACAACAAACAGAATTTGATGCGCACTTGCACATGCAAAACAGTGTGCTCCATGAAACCATAAACGGCACTCCAGTGTACTGCACGGTGATTCAGTAAAGTATATTAAATTACAGGTAATAAAAAACTTTACAATGGGTGGTAAAAAGGTACACACTGGCGGTACACTGGCGAGCCTGTGAGGGATGCACGCTTGCCTGCACCGGCCTGTGATTTTATGCGACATTAAATTAAGGAAGAGGATTTATGCAACACCTTAGTCGGAGTGACCAACGGCTTGGCGCATATTAAAGGGTTCTGAAGAGGTTGGCTATTACTGCATTAAATTACAACATTGTAACGATATTACCCACATTTGTTCAATATTATTATAATGATTGTTATTTCGACGAGGAAGCAGGTACAGCCAGGTTATTTTTTGTTAAACTATGGGCTGATTTTTTAAATGAGGAATAAAATTAATGACAGTTTAACAGCTTTTGCATAGATAATATGCCAAATCGCCTTATTTATTCTTGAGGTAAAGTTATCTGACAGGTGAAACATCGGCCCTAAGTTCGATAGTTCACCTTTATAAACTTTAATGTAACAACTTTGAGCGTGCGTAACGCACCTTACGGTTGATTTAAAAATCATAATTAAAGACATGGATTTTTTTTTATTCCTACTAGTGGAGGTAAGCATTATTTCCCTCTTAGTACCTCAATGGTATCCCATGTTCATTTTCATTGCAAAGTATGACGAAGTTATATTAATTGATGTAGAAACTAAAAAAAATATTGGACAGTTATTTGCAATCGTATATTTCCTTGACGTTACACAAAACCCAAGGAAATAATATTACTCGTATAATCCCTAAGTACGACGCAGATGTAAAAGTAAAAATATCTTCAAAGGAACACTCGTGTAAGCTTATCGACTTCTCCACTTCACTGGCTCCTTGAGTAACCTAATTTCTTTATGTCAAAATCATAGTAACACGTACATAAGCAGACTCAAAAAACTCACGACATTCGCCTGCTATTACATATAAAGAAAAATACCGGGCATGAGCGAGTCGGACTCGCGCACCGAGGGTTCCGTACCATCATGTTTTTAAATTTTCATCGGCGAGGCCTATATTCATAGGAGCATTTTAACACTATGCACTGCGGTGTAGAATATTGCAATTTTATGTCAGCGCCATCTCTTGACCGATAGTGGAATGAATGTAACTTTTGTTGATGATTTATGAAAAAGTGTGCTATTTAGAGACTTAATTTTATTTTTCCTGTAATCTTTACATAAACTTCTATCATATAGAATAATTTCAGATTTTTCTCTTTGCAAACTTCGGAGATAAGGAAGGGGGGGGAACGGAGTAGCTCACCGTCCGATCAGGACCAGCGGTGCTATTCTGTAAAAATCTCACCGTGAAAACTTAGGTGAAGTGAGCGTGGAGTGAGCTGTTAATAGTGTCAATTCCTAGCAAAAACAAACTCACTTCACCTAAGTTTTCACGGTGAGATTTTTACAGAATCGACCGGCAGGCCCGTGTCGCACGGCGTGTACGTGTTCCACGTGCGCCTCAAAGAGATGTCAGCATCGAGGAGGGGCCCCCCTTAGGGCCGAAGCCTGCCGGGTCAGCGGGATTGTCCGAAAGGGTTACCGCTGGCCCGGAACATAAAGGGCTAAGGAAGGAACACGGGTGGGTTTTAGTCAGTAAGAGTCTGACACTCCCTTCCGCTCCACCCACAGCGGGAGGGGTCATTTAATGTCTTTCCATCCGCAAAAAAAAGGGGGGGGAACGGTATTTTTTTTAATTTTTCATCACAGTCGAAAACTATGCGGTCTAAAAAAAAAAGAAAAATGTGCAAACTGCTCTCTTTCATATGATACCCCACATGTCCTAGTAGCCCCACTTCGAATTTTTCAGACCCCCTTTCAGTCCCGGTTGCAAAAAATATACATATATTTTTATTTCTTTCTTATTTGCAAAATAGTTGGGCAAATGTCATCTAAAACTGTTCAATTTTGCATTAGTGATTCTTGAGATATCCAGCTGTGACAGACAGACTTAGTCTCGCCATAAGGGTTCCGTTTTTACCATTTTGGTACGGAACCCTAAAAATATTATGTGGTGTTCGTTTTCATTGCTTCTCGAAAGCTATTTATGTGGACGAAGGATTATGTATTCACTATACACGAATTTGGTCATAATAAAGTAGGTACATTCCGTTCACAGTTACTTTACCTCTGATTTTGCAACACTTTCAATGTCACAGTGACATTTATTGTCGTTGCAATAAGGTTGCTATTGGGGTGCTGCCATTGCTAAGTCTGTCAAAATCACAATGATCTTTATTTTCGTTGCTATAAGGTTGTTATTCGTTTGCCGCTGTTAGAAGTAAAATAACTGTGAACGGTTCACAGTTATTTTAATAGTTGTGTGTTATTTTGTCCGTTCACAACACGTTAGTTAAGTGAAGTCTCGTTAATAATGAAAAATATTGAAAAGCTTATTACCTATATATTAATTTGTTTTTCTTCAGGTTGTACCTATGGTCGACCTCGTTATTGTTTTATCACTATTGACAACAATTCCAACTGAATTGAACCTTTACTAAGGTTGACACTACCTAACTGTGAAATAGATAAATTAATAAAGACCTTGTTTTTTATGACGTGCATGTGGCATTCAACCTTGGTATGATAAAGCAGTTAGAGGTCGGCTATCCATAAAGTTACAAAAAATATTCATTTCATTTTATAAAAAAAAAATCAAAAACACTATGATGAAGAATAGAGAGCAGTGGTGGCCAAGTGGTAACGGCCGCGACTTACGAGTTGTAGGTCGTAGGTTCGAACCCAGACAGGCGCTTTACTTTGTGTAAATTATTTCATCACCACTGCTCTCAAAACGGTGAAGGAAAACATCGTGAGGAAACCGGCATGTCCTAGAACCAAAAATTCGAAGACATGTGACATCTGCCAATCCGCACTGGGCCCGCGTGGTGGATTACGGCCCACTCCCTCTCACCGAGAGGAGGCTTGTGTCCCAGCAGTGGGAACATTATAGGCTGATTATGGTATGATGAAGAATATGGATCGGCATCGACACGAATGAAAATATTAAAGATTCATTCTTCAAAAGATAGTTGGAACCTGAAGAACATCAATTGGTAGATCAGATGCTCACTAGTCAAATTCTATTGAAATATATTTGTAGAAAACTGCAAAATAAAATGTAGGTATAGACGCCAAGCACATCAAACTACAACAATTTCTCAAATTTCTTTAATAGATTTTCAACTTTATCGTTAAAGCATAAGGTTCAAAGTTGATTGGGAAATTTTGACAGTTTCGGGTAGCTTCATGTGCTGGCGTCTGCACCTAGAATATTTTATGTGTACAACATTTTGGAAATGAATCTTCCCCAGGTGCACCTGTAATTTCCATTAACCTACCATTTCATAAATTTTATTCGAGAAAAGTAGGCTTTAAAACAGCAATTAAAAACTTTCTTAAAACTCGTATTCATGCCAAAGATCAAACACTTTTCATTACATAAGTTTCCAAATTAGATCAAATTATACACCTAAAGTGGAATTCTTCAACTGTTCTTGACTCCGCACCAGCAATAAATTCAATGAGAACAAATAACTTAAGGAACAAAATTAGCCCTAGCTTAATTGTTGAAAAGGGAATAGAGTTTGAAACTTAGAAAGGACGAGCAAAACGTTTTTTGTATAAAGATGAGGATGGTTACAATAAGAGGTGGGCATAAGAAATTTCTTACAAATCAAAAATGTATTTTGTAAAGAAATACCTAGGGCATCATCGTCGGCCTAGCCGTTTTCCCAACTATGTTGGGGTTGGCTTCCAGTCTAACCGGATGCAGCTGAATAACAGTATTTTACATGGAGCGACAGCCTGGCAGTATACCCACTAAAACTCAGCGGTGTTCCCTCATCGGCTTGATGGGGAGGTCATGGGAATCCGGGTCAGCCTTTGCATCCACAACCCCCCCGGCGCATGCCCGCCTAGCTGGCGGGCCCCGCATGTCCCCCCGTCTGGGGGGCTAATCTGACCTCCACAACCGAGTTACTGGGTAATACGATACCCATTGGTAAGACTGGTTGTCAAACTTTCGGGTTTCTGACTACCCGTAACGACTGTCAAAGATCCACGAATGACAGCCGGGACCAACGGCTTAACGTGCTTTCCGAGGCACGGAAGGCCAACCGCGGCAAGAGTAGCTTAACCTGATCGATCGACCTGTGCGGCTGTTATTATTTAGCCCCGAGCCCCCTAAAGAAACACTTAGGAACCTGAGGGAAAGAGACACACCACGCGGGCCCAGTGCGGGTTGGTAGATGTCACATGTCTTCGAATTTTTGTTTCTAAGACATGCCGGTTTCCTCACGATGTTTTCCTTCACCGTTTTGAGAGGAGTGGTGAAGAAATAATTGACACAAAGTAAAGTACCAGGTTTGCACTCACGACCTGCAACTCGTAAGTCACGGCCATTACCACTGGGATACCATGCTCTCACTTGAAACTAAAGCAACAATTTTATAAACAGTTAGGAGAAATAAATAATAATAATAAATAATAATATTCCACAACTATCACACAACGCCGTCTAGTCTCAAGCTAAGCAGAGCTTGTGTTATGAGTACTAGACAACTGATAAACATACTTATATATTTCTAAATACATACATATATAGATAAATTACACCCAGACACAGAACAAATGATCATGCTCATCACACAAACATTTGTCCTGGGTGGGAATCGAACCCACGACCTCCGGCATAGCAGTCATAGTCACTGACCACTAGACCACTAAATGTTCAATTGTTCATAGTTTTATCGCCGAAACCTCATCTGACATGTGGACTGATGATGGCAAGTATGATGACCATACCAAGGGTGCTGCTCATCCTTTCGGTAACACTAAGTGGCTTCGTAATAATAGATATAAATCACCAATAAGGATTTAATACATTTTTATGTTGAATCGCGCAACTATTTCAATGTGGTATGCAATCCCCTTGTCGCTGACAATTTCACTCCGAGGAAATGAACGGAACGAAATAAAAAGGCAAGTCGTTACCCATTCGAGAATTTTATATAATATAAGAATATTATTTCGAGTTATATTTTTCTTCGTGTAACAATTATTACTTCGCGTGGGTTCATAGATATTACTCTGCGTGTTATACGTTTTGCGAATACTAATTTTGAATCTGAATTACATACTTTTACATGAGTAAGTACGATTTATAACGTCTGCGTCGTTCTCCGGCAAAGAGTAGTGAACTATGTCTGTAACGGTGGGTTTCATTACGATTATTGCTTAGCCAGACTTCAAACGCGGGCGTGAGGCAGGCGCGGCGCGGCGTACTCAAACATAAGAACTTCATTTGAGCGTCCATAGTGGGAACGCGGGCGCAGGCAACTCACGCCATAGCTCGTTCATAGAAGTGGCCGCAGTGAGTTCGCGGGCGGCCCGCGGGAGACCGGGGGTCTCAAATTAGTTCGAGCTTTTTTTCTAGTAAAAATCAGTCTTCTTCATGCATATTATATTTCGACTAACACTGGACACGACAACACTCAGAACGAAACCGCGCTCGACTGCGGACAGGCAGTTCGCGCGCGTTCCCCGCCCCGCGCTGCCAGTCTGGCCAAGCACTTACACTTAGTGCGGAATCCTTATTCACTCAGCGGGATTGTCCGAAAGGGTTACCGCTGGCCCGGAACATAAAGGGCTAAGGAAGGAACACGGGTGGGTTTTAGTCAGTAAGAGTCTGACACTCCCTTCCGCTCCACCCAGAGCGGGAGGGGTCATTTGATGATTTCCCATCCGGAAAAAAAAAAAATCCTTATTCACTCTTGTATGAACAGTTATGACGAAAAATAAACTCTCCAGCAAAATTGACACTAGGGCTGATTTCTGGAGGCTCTGCTACTGCAATGTTTCTTCAATTTTTATTTATCTCTCAAATGCAGTGGTCTGTTTGAAGACTATTCTCAGAGAAAACCACGAGTTGCGACACGTTTGAAACAAACTACTAATCAAATCCTCACTATTTCAGGCATATTAATTAGATAAATTATTTTAAAAATTACTCTTCGCCATAAACACATTAATAGACAAAAACGGTTGGTGACTTACTAATAGCCAAAGGTCTCGCGGCAGACCTCGTAGAAGATGGCAGGACGCGCTGGAGAAAACAAATGACTAGTGGTACACTTTAGCCCTGGATCAAAAGAGCTGGAAGTCCTGCGGAGAGACTTATAACCAGCAGTGGGATGATGCAGGCTAACTGTAACAGTAACTAACTAATAGCTATTTTGTAATCAAAGTTTAAATGGATCTACTGTGATCACAAAATAGTTACCAGTTATGTACTACAAGTTTAGTAGTTTCCCACCGATATTATAGCTGCGCCTTAACAAGAAGCACACACTAGTGATGGTCGTTAGTGAATATCAAATGAATATCGGTAAGGTAACGTGAGGACTGTGACGAAGCGGTTAACCGGAGCCACCGACAGGCCACCAATCATTAACTCCTGCAAGGCCATACGTCCTGGTCTGAAATCTTGGAACGTGCAAGAAGCTGTCACAAGCGGTTATTAATTTAATCTTCTGCCCAGGAGCAGTAATTATCTTATGAATACGCCATGCGAAAATGGATGAATGAATTCCGATTTTCTTGTCGGAGTTTTCCTGTTGACTGTTTTAGCACCAAAAGCCTTCCGAGGTCAGACAAATTAATGTCCTTACTATTAAAGCAAAGTTACTATTAATGTAGAACCTTTCTTAGTCCACTTGGGAGTCCCTAAACCGTCTCCGGACACAAGCGGGAAAATATAACTCCAACCTGGTAAAGGGGGGCTACCTCTACGGAACGGCAGTAGGGCGTGGATGTGGAGCTATATCACAAACTATGCTCCAGTTCTTATGCTGCCCTCTGGTTCCCAAAACATGCAGTCAAAGTAACCTCTGTGCTGGCACCGACGACGCCGTGGAGTGCTATGTTGTGTCGTGTTGGCTATGTTTTCGGCGAAGCCGTGAAGGTGATCGTGATGATACACCGTGATGATACAGTCGTGCCAGCGAAACGAAGAAGAAGAAAAAATGTAGAACCAATCGCGTGTCTAGTTTGCTTGAGCCAGGCAGTATCTTAAAAGGCAGTACTTTATAGCGAGATATCTCTAGGATGGAGTGTAAAAGCCCTTATTAACTCGTCAAGGTTGTTTTAAAAATAACCTTGATACTTAGTTGATCGATGCCAGTAATACATCGATTTACTTCATTTTTCCTCGTAACGATAACTTCTTGCAATTAACCATGCAAGGCGATGCTTCAATAAGCGAAACTTAATCACGATGATAAAAACCAAATGACACGCTTTACTAGTGTTGCGAACAATGGATATTAAAATTTTATCGATACATTACACAGCTTTGTTTAGCATACGGTAATAGATTGCACTGCCTATCAAATTAAATGTTAATTATGCGTATATTGAATTTGAAATATGAATCATGTTTACATAGTCCAGGTAATGCTTGATTGTTTGAACAAAACAGATTTTGCAGGTATCGGTTTTCACAAGGGAAAATTATATGAGCTTGTTTAGTATAATAATGCACATTTATAACGCGCTTTAGTTGAACCATCACAATTTATCCTGTATTTCTTTTTCCATTGCGTTGACATACTCGCACCTCAGCATCCCCACTAAATACATAGTTTCACAGCTAGCAACGTCACGATCGCTCATAAACTCACGTCGCATATAAAAATACATACACGTTGCGGCAAACCGTTTAAATTGTATCGATACGGCTCACATACGTGTTGGCAACACTACATAATCCGCCTGCGGCCTGTACTCGAGCAAATTATAGACTGCATCGCTCACTCTTACAGTTTGCACCTCTCGGTCGTTTCGCAAATTTATATGAATCATTATTGGGTTGAATTATAGCGTGGCGTCGTGCCGAGGAACCGCCGTTCATGGACGTGAGAAGACGTTATTCCCGGAGATGCGTGATTACTGAATTGTTACTATTAGCCTTTCACCTTGGTGTAGAGTTGTGTGTATGGCTCCCAATTTGCACTTTTGACGTGAAAGGATAATTATGTTTTGAGTGTTTGATATCTGCACTTGAAGGAGCATGTGCTTATATTAAAACTTAACGCTTGAACTCTCTTTGCTGATCTGGACGCTGTAGGTATTGTTTATTACGTGTAGGACATTTTGTTATTTGCCAGAATGTTTTGATTCTAAGCAAAAACAGACTTTCGAACTGGGTGGTAAAATAGTCTGTAGCCTCATATTTCGGTGAATTAGCGGCTACTGTGATGTCATTGATCTTTTTTACGAAGCTGGAAAGGAAAAATCGTCTCGTGCTCGTGCCATTTTGTTCTGTCTCTTACTTTTGTTATACTTCTCATTGCTCGTTAAGCCGTTGGTCCTGCACCTGATCTCTCTCCAGTCATGCCTGATTATGTGCCGTCCCATCGGACTATGAGAGTGAGGGAAGAGAGAGTGCACCTGTGTCTGCGCACACACTTATGCACTAATATCTATATCTCCCGCGCCGAAGGCTAGTCTCCTTTGAGGTACGGTCTGGAGGACTATCGTTATCATTGCTCATTGCGTTCTAGAATTTGTCATCCTTTTGATAGTAGGTATTCACGCAAGGTCTTACCGTATCCAACAACTCCTCGTTCAATGTTTAGAGCGCATCAATAACGCATAGAGGTGTTATCAAGTTTCCTTTAACGCTGGTTAGTCCTTACATATCGTGCTTGACCGTGCATTGTAACAGTAACGAACATTTGCGTTCCCATACGGATTAAAGTACCTACCCAAGCATCATTGAGGCATTAAATGCATAGGTAGGTACTGGTACATACAAAAAGTCTCATTCATCAAGTGTGGGATAAAGAGAGCAGTGGTGGCCCAGGGGTAACAGCTGCGGCTTCCAAATTGTAGGTCGTAAGTTCAAACCCAGACAGGCGCTTTACTTTGTGTATATTATTTTATTACCACAGCTGCTCTCAAAACTAAAATATCTTGAGGAATAAGGCGTGTGCTAGAAGCAAACATTCAAAGTCATGTGACGTCTACCAAGCCGCAACAGGCCCGCGTGGTGTACGGTCCCTCTCACCGAGAGGAGGCCTGTGTCCCAGCAGTAGGAACATTATAGGCTGATAATGTGGAATAAAGACCGGACTGGACTGGCTCCTAGCTGGCTGGCTGGGAACTGGCTGGTGCTGATGGTCGTCAGGAATAGGTAATAGGTACTACGGGCTGGTATCCGCAACTCCACGTCAATGCGCGTATTTTGGGTCGTCAGGAAACAGAATGTTCTAGAACCAAACATTCGAAGACATGTGACGTCCACTAACCCGCACTGGGCCCGCGTGGTGGATTACGGCCCACTCCCTCTCATTGAGAGGAGGCCTGTGTCCCAGCAGTGGGAACATTATAGGCTGATTAGGGTTAGGGGGGGTAGGGGATGGTCGTCTGTGGTTTAATTTTTCGGGTTAACCCCATGTTTCTGAATAAACATCTGGTGAGTATAATATTTTATAAAATATTATTTCACATCTCAAAAGCTCCCAAAGTGAGGCCAATTTAGTTAATTTTTGTATATTCAGAATTTTAATGAAACAAGTGTAGTAAAGTGTAAAATTGTTGGCCGGAGTTGTAGGCCGAAGAAATTTAGCAATTTACTTAATACTCCGTTCTGCTGTTTATTGTTTTATGGTCTCGAACTTACAACATATAATTTCCTTGAGCAATTTTCGGACTGCTTCATTCTTGAGCGGTCCAATGTTAGGCAATATTATTACTTCCTTTGACTACATAAGTTCCGTTTATTTAGGAAATCATAATCAGTAAAACAATACCTGTACCATTTTCAGTTATAGAAATACAAACTCCTTTAAAAACCTAAACAAATACTTCTTTACCTGGTGTATTAAAAAGTCCAATGACAGTTTTTGAATGACATTACCAGACATTAACCTTATAATCACTTATAATGTCGTACGTAAACGTTCAATATCTTTTCAGTTTCCTCGTATTATTCTCATTATTTCAGACAGTTAGAACCGACGCCGAATATGTTAAAGAAGAAACACTCGAAAATAGTTTTGACAAATCCGTGGGTCAGGACGTCAATACAACGACTCCTACGTCTTCAGTAGACGATGAAAAATCTGATAAATATGAACTAAAGAAACACTATATTTTAAGAAATTTTAACTTCAATAAAACTATAAACAGTGACAAATATGGAATTGAAATGCCTCAGAGAAAGCCAAGGACTTTGGAAAATGGTACAATTTATAACGGAGTAGAGTGCCTCTCGTGCTACGCAAATGCCTCATATAGATGGAATTGTTATGCAGGCCGTTCGTAAGTTTTTTGTTTAAATAAGGTCTTCATGTGTCTGGTTTCCATGATTATAGTCTGTCATGATAGTTAGGTAATCATTCATCAAAATATTAATCGCACCTTCTACTTTACATAAACTGTATTTAATCATCTAACGCTAAATGTTTGTTGGTATAACTGCCATGCATAATCAGCCTGTAATGTTCCCAATGCTGGGACACAGGCCTTCTCTCGGTGAGAAGGAATGGGCCGTAATCCACCAAGCAGGCCCAGTGCGGGTTGGTAGATGTAACATTGAATTTTTGGTTCTAGGACATGCCGGTTTCCTTACAATATTTTCCTTCACCGATTTGAGAGCAGGTGGTGATGAAATAATTTACACAAATTAAAGCGCTTGTCTGGGTTTGGACCTACGACCTACAACTCGTAAGTCGCGGCCGTTACCACGAGGCCACCACTGCTCCTAACTGCCATGATTTATTGCAAAAATCTGGCTGGCTCTTGATCTGGATGGCTCTTGAAATTATCCTTTTTGAATATTCCAGTTACGACTCCTACTGTAAATGCCTACCTCATAACTAGTTCTAATCACAATATGTCATCCTCATGTATTTTATTTTATTTAATGATATACTTATACTATGCATTTTTCAGTGTGCCGAGAGTGAAATGTGCTGACGCTGAGCACTGTTACATAGAACTTAATCCTGAATACATAAAAAGGGGTTGTATATTACCTGGAAGGGTAAATAAAACATTTTTATGCAAATGTCCCCTCTGTAATGACAAACCTTCTTTCGAAATCAACCATTACGAATATAAGCAACTCAACGATTGGGAATATGATAACGCTCGACTTCAAACACCTTTGCAAGGGATGGATCTAATGTGTAAAGTTTGTGAAACTAAAGGGACAAATCCAACGTCTGATAAAAATTGTAGATCTGGCAAAAAGTTAGTTAATTTTTTGTATGTTTTCTTTGCTTAAAGTAAGTAAATAATAATACTGCTTCAATTTATTAATAATTTCTCATTATAATTTTACAGTGCTGATTACATGGTATGTGCATCTAAACAACTTTGTTACACAAATATTGATGATGAGACCGATTTTGTGTCAAGAGGCTGCACAGATAAACCATTGTTTAATTCAATTTATTTCTTCTGTAATAATACCGAATGCAATAGTGCGGAATTCCCTAATCCTAAACAAAAAAGAAGGTTACGCGCAGAAGCAATACACTTAAAGGATGATCGTGATACGAAGGGAAAAAAAGCCTTGAAGGGTTTTGGTTCAAAAACATGCACCATTGATTTCTGTTCAATGTTCATGATCTTAATATCGACATTAATAAAGTGTATTTGATTTCATTTTATACACACATATTACCCATCATGATATTTGATTGCTTACAAAATGAAGTTGCCTGAAATAATTACGCTAAAAACTGTGGATTATACTTATTCTTCAAAAGAGTCCGTCTATGAGTTACCTACTTTATCATTTGACGTCCATAGATTTACACGTCGAAACTTAAATTTCTGTTACTGACAAGTTTATGATACTTCTTGTCAGTGGTTTTGGTAGCTCAACAATGAACAGAAAAATAATTTTGTATTCACTGTTATTTTTATGTATAACATACGTAAACTGCGAAAAAAAAGATGCCCCAAAAAGTAAGAACGTCCCCACTCTACCATACTTTAGACGAAAAGTAGAAGAAGTTGGTAACGAGACTGAAACTGATGATCCCCATAATTTAGTGTCATTTCTGGTTAAAAATGTGAAAGAAATCTTCGCCGACATTGTTGATACTTCAGAAGCAATACCTAAAGAAAATGTTTTCGCCTTGAAAAAAAGACCACCGATATTTTTTATATCTAATACGAGTACAACGCCCTATAGTTCCTTATCTACTGTACTAATTAAACCAATACTTGATTTTTTTACTGCTGAAGATATTATGAGTAGTAGTAGTAGTGTTCCTACTTCTACGCATACAACCGATCTGATGCTAAATGAAAACTTATCTGTTACTGCTTTGCTAGATGAGAAACGATCAAGTACCGAAAATAATGAGATGAGTACAAGGAGCCAATTTATGCAGCTTGCAAAAGAATTTAAAGTTATTACTAAACCTGATAAAAAGGAACGGGATGTTACTACAGGCCGTGGTAATGTCACGGATGCTGATGGAGAGTTTAGTGATCCGAGGCGATCGTGTATCATGTGTAACAATGTCGAGTCCGAAGATTGTAGTGACCCCAGAAATAAATTGTGAGTATGCAGTAAATAGTGTTTGCCATCATTTTTAACCAACTTCAAAAAAGGAGGAGGTTCTTAATTCGGATGTTTATATATTTTTTTTTTAAACTAGTTCAATCTAGGATAGTATAGTCACATCCCACCTAAACCTTAAAATGACTTGAAAACTATGAACTTTCATCTTGAAAACAAATAACCAAACGAAATATTTACCGCTAGTAGGTTTATTATTTCAAGTTTTCTCTTTTTATTTGCAATTTGCTTTCTCTTGTCATTATTGAATTTTCAGAATAACGTCGATTATGTGCGAACGTGACGATGATTTGTGTTATGCGCTCCACACGCCTTTTGGAATAGTCGATCGTGGATGCTTCAACGTGAATCATAATCTCACTACCTACGTATGTTCCTGCAATCTGTGCAACTACATATCCATTTCTGAGATGCCGGTTATGTTCGCTAAGAAGCGAGATTGGATCGATAATGTTATTGAGCTCTCACATACAAAGCATTTTAGAAAATCTGTGTTTAAAGATATGTCTTGCTTGAGATGCGAAGTTAACACGACCACCAGAACTGGAGATATGCTTGATACTGCAAACTGTTTAGAAGGAAACATGTAAGTTACAGTTACAAATGTAGTTCTTTCCGTTTCGTTTCCAAATTGTGAAACTATTTTAGCTTGACGTTTTATGATATTCCAACTAGTATTTTAACAAATAAGCAGAGATTCAGTAAAAACTAGCAGATTGTATTTTGTTATACCTATTTGCGATTTGGTTTTCGCGTGTCGAAAAATCTAAATATTTGGACATTTCTATAATTATGACAAGGGGCTTTGATCCTGCAGATTGTAAAACATGCTGATATCTACTATAATTTCATCTTATTTTCAGTGGTAACTTACCAGTGGAAGACTGTAACCTTGATGAAATCTGCGCAGTAAAAGCGGTCAGAGCTGACGGTTATATCTGGCGAGGTTGTGTGACAGCCCCGCTTTACAACTATTGGTGGGCAGTTTGCGACAACGATCTCTGCAATTATGATACCCTGACTACCCTCTACGATTTCATAATTTAAGTATATCAGCCATACCTTTGTTTTTATACCAACATTTATTTTAAATTTATTTTATTTTGTTAAAGCAAAATATATTTTAAAGTAGGTAATATTTTTGTTTTTTTTTAGGGTTCCGTACCAAAATGGTAAAAACGGAACCCTTATGGTGAGACTAAGTCTGTCTGTCTGTCTGTCACAGCTGGATATCTCAAGAACTCTTAATGCTTCTGTTACAGCTGGATATCTCAAGAACTATTAATGCTATCAACTTGAAATTTGAAACAGTTTTAGATGTCGTTTGCCCAACTGTTTTGCAAATAAAAAAGAAATAAAAATATGTATATTTTTTGCAACAGGGACTGAAAGGGGGTCTAAAAAATTGGAAGTGGGGCTACTAGGGCATGTGGGGTGTCATATGAAAGAGCGCAGTTTGCACATTCCCAATTTTTTTTGGGCCTCACAGTTTTCGACTTTTGATGAAAAATGTAAAAAAAATACCGTTCCCCCCCTTATCTCCGAAGTTTGCAAAAAGAAAAATCTGAAATTATCCTATGTGATAGAAGCTTATGTAAAGATTACAGGAAAAATAAAACGAATTCTCTAATTAGCACACTTTCAGAAATCATCAACAATAGTTAAATTAGTTCCACTATCGGTCAAGAGATGGCGCTGACATAAATCTGCATTATTCTACACCGCAGTGCAGTGTTAAAATTCTCTGATGAATATAGGCCTCGCCGATGAAAATTTAAAGACATACGATGGTACGGAACCCTCGGTGCGCGAGTCCGACTCGCTCTTGCCCGGTTTTTTTTATTAAGGTTTGATTTGGAAACATAACATATACGTCACGCGAGTTTTTCCCGAAGGGTTAGGCAGAGTGAATAGTACACCCACATTTCAACAGTTACGATACGGGATACGGGTAATAGGGGACGAGTCTACCGCCATCAACCGGGCACAGACCCAAACATGCATCCAAACTCCAGGGCTGCTTCTGGGAAATTCCTAACGTAAAGGTCGAATTTGACCAACCTGAACTTCAAATCATGTTCAGCAGTCACAGTTGCTCCCACTAGACAAATGAGGCAGTCAGTGAGGTGTCGTGTTGCAATAACAGATTTGATAACTTTGTACTTTCTTAGTTCTAATCTTTGGTTAGGATTGAAGATAATTTTTGTGATACCAACTTAATTTCTTACATCTTAAAACTGCCTGTATGCTGTAAGTACGTATTTCCTAACAATAAAAAATTAATTCTTAGAGAAAAAATATATTATGACTAATCACATTTCTAGCACTCCTACTTTTAAATTTTTAAGCAAGACATTCCAATTGATGCAAAGTCCATATTTATTCCGTTCAATATAAAAAGCAGACGGCGACTTGGGAATACTTTGAAGAAAGCAGTCGAGATCAGAGGGGCAAGCCCTAGAGTCCGTAGGTACCCAGAATCTAATTGAATTTCACGGTTGTGGATGCATCCCTTTGAAGGATTCCATCTGGTGGAAACATTTGTGGGCTCGCCTGTACTAAAACTCTGAACCGCTGATCTGGATAGTTATATGTATCGGAGTTCAATTTTACATTCGGGTGCATTCCAGGCCTGCATGAAATAGTTGATTTGAAAAGTTTTGTTTTGATTACCGTACTGGCCTAGTCAGTTAGTCAATCGTTTGGAAATATATTCTAAGAAACGTACTCAAATACATAAGTAAAGTCAGGAAAATTCATTGTAAAGTGACCAACAACTTAAATTATATTGTATGCCAATGTCCACAACTAACGTAGAGTTATGGACACTGGCTAGTGCGTATTTTGCGTACAGGCTTGAACCAACTAAGGGCCTGTGCACACCACGTTTTTAAACGCGCCGTTGACGCGCGTTTTAGAAATGTGCGTCGACGGCGCGCTTTTATCTTTACAGATTAGTGCCTGCTAGTATCTGACTCGCGTGCGTATCGCGTCTGTATCGCTACAAACGCGCGTCAACGGCGCGTTTAAAAAAACGTCTTGTGCTCAGGCCCTAAATTGCCCGTAAATTCAAATCACAACCATCATGCCTTCATCATCATCTGCCTAGCCTTTTCCCAACTATGTTGGGGTCGGCTTCCAGTCTAACCGGATGCAGCTGAATACCAGTATTTTACATGGAGCGACTGCCTTTTTTTTTTTTTTTTGCTGAGAAATGACGTTACGCATCTCCGCTCCTCGGGGTTCCCTCATCGCCTTGATGGGGAGGTCATGGGAATCCGGATCAGCATGGAGCGACTGCCTATCTGACCTCCACAACCCAATTACTAGGTAATACGATACCCCTTGATAAGACTGCAACCGTCATTCCCTGAATGTTTTTTTGGCCTATACTGTCCCAGTGTTGGGCAAAGGCCTCCCCGAAATCCTTCCAGCAACTCTTTTCCCGCGCCACCTCGAACCAGCCCTCGCGGTACGCATCCAGGCCCCGAATGTTAATTATATGAAATAACTGAAACACGGAAAATTATTGTAGTATGTCAATTTGATAAACAACTAATTTCCCTAATTTTAAAACAGCATGCAGACAATCACACTAATATTATAAAGGCGAAAGTTTGTGAGTGTGTGTGTTTATATGTTTGTTACTTCTTCACGCTCAAACGGCTGGACCAATTTTGATAAAATTTTGTGTGGATGTAGCTATTAGGGTGTTCGCTACCTCCACACAAATTTCATCAAAATTAACACATAGGCTACTTTTTATCTCGATGTTCCCACGGGATCGAAACTTATGCGGGTGAAACCGCAGGGCGAAGCTAGTAATACTCTTATTGTAAGAAATAGACATACACACACGTGGATGGATAGTCTTGTTGTGTTTGTGTTCTTGGAATTCTGTAACATGACTGTTCGGTACAGCTGCAAAAATTATAACTATAATTTCGATGTTCAACCAGAGGAGAAATTATGTAGAATATTAGGTACGCGTCTGCCTGTTTTCAACGCGTAGAATGTCTGGAATGGCTTTGAGGAGGTAATATTTGATCACAGTATAGGCATACTACCGCCGCCGTCCCCAAATAAATTGGGATAAAAGCAAGAGAGCGAGCGATGAGTGAAGGCACAATTAATAACAGCCTGATCCAATGTCGAATTTTCAAATCAAATACAAAATTCTGATAAACAAAAAAATCACTTAGGAAACATGAAAACAAACACATTTTTAAAAGAATTTTATAACATACTTTATTACCATAATTTTACATACATTTAGAGAAAAATGCGGGCGAATCTTGAGAGCTCTTTTAAAAATAACGTATCAAGTCAAAGCACTGCAAAAACTCAAGTGGCTTGCAGTTTTCTTTCTTACACTCAGCTCCCTCAAGGAATACTTGGTTCAGTCGCTGAAGTCTGTAAGACGTTGTTTTTAAATATTTTATCATAAAAAGAACGGTGCATCGGAACATTTTTGTATGCAAATAAGGATGGAGAAAATTTTACACTAACATTTTTCTCGCAACTATGGTTAATAATAACATTATGTTACTTATAATGTCTTGAGCATGATCTTTAGCTTCAGAAACATGTTTTGCTCTTTGTATGTACAGCCAATATTATACAATGTAGCGTGCAGTAGTGGTTGTAAGTAAGAGTGGCACTATAATGTAATTGATAACTTTACTAACCAACGCAACGGCCAAAAAGCAGACACAGCTTTTTGAAATCGACAGCGTGTCTGTCAGGAAACCCGGCCGACGCTCATTACAAACTGTGGCAGGATACTTTTCCCCCTCCTACTCACTACCTACCACCAAAGGAGCATCTCCCTGCAGGGTGTAACCTTCCGTGGCTCACTTGGAAGTCTCTGAACCGTCTCCGGACACAAGTGGGAAGATGTAAGTCCAACCTGGTAAAGTGGGGCTACCTTGACAGAACAGCAGAAGGGTGTGATTGCGAAGCTATGTCACAAACCATGCTCCACTTCCTATCCTGCCCTCTCTGTCCCAAAACATGCAGTCTAAGTGACCTCTGCGCTGCCACCGACAACGCCATGGAAGTGGCAAAGTTTTGGTGAAACCAAGATTTAAAATACAGTCGTGGCAGCTACAAGAAGAAGAAGAAGATTTGGTAGTATAACCAGCCTTTATCTGATGTTCCCACTGCTGGGACACAGGCCTCGTCTCTTCCAGAGGGAGTGTGCTGTAATCTACCTCGCGGGCCCAGTGCGAGTTGATAGATGTCACACTTCTTAGACCTTTTCGTTCTAGGACGTGCGTAGATGTCACACGACTTCGAATTTTTGGTTCTAGGACATGCTAGTTTCCCCACGATGTTTTCCTTCACCGTTTTGAGAGCAGTGGTAATGAAATTATTTAAACAAGTAAAGCGCATGTCTGGGTTCGAACCTAGAAAAGATAACTTGTAAGTTGCTTGTACCTATTGTTACAAAACGAAAATCTAAAAGGTAAACTTATAGTAACATTCCATCTTAAAATTATACCTCTTAGACACGTAAGATTCACGACATACACTTCTACCACAATTGGAAAATACATTCGAGTTGGTTACGTTCAAAAGATTTAATGATATTACTTCAGAACGAAGAGAGGACCATAAGACCATTCTCTATTACATTGGAATTTTCCACAAACTTACCTTGATGTTTGAAAAATGCTGATATCAAAACGTACCTCCTATTACCTGGCTCCTTGCCTAGATATAAAGGACTTTGGCTTTAGTCCAAAAGAAATAGTTGATTTTAAGCCTTGACCTTAAAGAGAATTCAAGTGTTTTTAAATTGGCTACATTTTATTAAGGCTACTTTTTGTTTTTACTTTATTCGTCTGAAAGTTCTTCGGTAATATTGTCGATATTTTTTTATCATGCATTTAGGAAGAGGGAAGTTTCATATTTCTGTTATAAATGAGTATTCAGCTGAATGAGCGACTGCCTATCTGACCTCCACAACCCAATTACTGGGTAACATGAAACCCCTTGGCAAGACTAGATGTCAGACTTTCGGGCTCCTGACTACCCGTAACGACTGTCAATCTACGATTGACAAAAACGTGTTCTCGTTTTAGTTATAACACTGATAAATTTATGTCCAACAGTGGATGTCTTTCGACTAAATGATGATAATGATAGATAAAATAAGGTCATCAGCTTGTACTGATCACCTTATTTAATTTTATTTACTTTTATTATAAGAGAGTGTTTTAATGCCGGTTTAGAAAACAGCAAAGCCTTAGCTTAACTTACTTTTTTTACTTTAGAAAGCAAACCTAAAGTAAACAAGTAAGAAAGATAAGCTAAGGCAAATTACAATATTTGCTTTACTACATAGCGCAAACCCATTTTGTATATTTTTCATCCTGTATTTTTCTAAACCAGCATCAAAACACTACATAATCCCTTCTAAAATGATATAAAAGCATCGTTGATATACAATAATCTGATAACTTACCACGAACCGGGTATTAGCATGATACGCAGTCGGTACGTCCTCGTAATGACCACATTTATCTTTTTAATGAACTACTAGCCTGCTTTCGCTATGTGACTACGGGCTTTCCTGACAATTCGCCAAAATATATAGTTAGTTTTACAAATACCGGGAACTGCTTTAATACTTACGGTAAGTATATCTTGCCATTATAATGGCCCAATAAAATTATTTGTTGGGTATGTGAATGGTAGATTAATATTTTGGGGTAACTTACCAAAATCTAACCATAATGTGGATAGTAAATAGTACATACAGAGTAGATACTTTAAGTATGATATATCTGATCTATCTCTCTTAACAAATTATGGGCGTGGTTGAAGAACCTCTGCATGACCATAAATGTTATCCTAATTACATATTAAGTTCTTACAACTGGAGATCATTACCATTGTAGATCCAAAGAAAAATATTTGAACTCGTCAACACAAATTACAAGTTGTAGCAGCAATCCGTCGGTTTGTTCAACACCAGTCGAAACCGAACAAAAAACAGGATAATCACATCTCGAAGACGCGATCATTGCTCGCCTTTGCCTGTTTATAATAACAGTGTTTCGACTCGGAACGGATAAAATGGTAATGAGTGGTGTAGAACGTACGCTAGTTTGAGATGCCTCGCGGCTTTGCGCGCGTTTCTTTCAACACGTAGCGCACTGTGTGTTTAATGCCTAACATTTCGATCAAAGGTCTCAGTGTGCGCCTGAAAGGATTCTAGATTCACAATCTTGTTGCCGTAAACGAGATACCATTTAGCCAAGGGCAAACACACGGCCGGTAATATTGTTTGGAGGATAAACTGCATCTATGAAGTTTTTGGAAAGGGAAAATTATAGCTCCGCATTTTGCAAAGCCAGCCTTTTGAGTTACAAAAGTGTTTTACACAATCGCAATTCTCTGTGCCGAAAAGAAAGTGGTTGTCCGATTTAGATGTTGTTATGTTCAAGTGCATTAACTTAACTTTGTTGCTAGGGATAACAATAAAAAAGCAACGGCTATCAGGTGTGTATCCTGTCGTGCAAGGTGCTAGAGTCAATTGCAGAAAATTAATAGCCTTACATTTTAAAATGCTATTAGCAAATGATGATTGCGGCTCTTGCGGCTCTTCTTGGGTACTAAGTACTAAAGCAACTACAGTACTCGTAGATATTCTAGTGCCTGCTGCGACATTGTACAGCCGATGCATCGCTGTGGATATTTTGTTTAGGCTTTGAATAAAACAAAAAGTTAAGTATATTTAAATTAAACGACCCAATTATAAGAAAGAAGATCTTTAATAAAGATATCGGTTTAAAAAAAACGCGTACCCAACGAAGAACAGAAATACTTACACAAGTCCCTCTGCCTTAATTATACGTAAAAGGCGTAAAAATAAAACTAAAGCCCACTCGAACTAAAGTGTTAACGTTATTTATTCGTTTTTAACATTCAAAACACCGCAGAAGCTCGTGTAGCCGAGGACGATGGTAAAAAATTGTCCCACTAATGAGAGAAGCAGCAACCCTTACTGGGCACCAATAAATAACCGTTCACCGAGCGATTTAACTCCAGCAATGAAAAATTAAACGATGTATCTTCGCAATTTTTATTGCGTTTATTTGAAGCGGACACTAAAAATAGTAGTTTGCTCACGTATTACGCATTAATTTTAAAGTCACTTTTTATTTGTGGTAGGGAAAATATCAGGTTGTGTTGGTTGTACAGACCCAGCACATTAATCTACCCGAAACTGTCAAATTTTACCAATCAACTTTGAACCTTATATTTTAGCGATAAAGTTGAAAATCTATTAAAGTTTGACAGATTGTAAGTAGCTTGATATGCTGGCGTCTGTACAAAAGTGGGTAGTTTGGCCAAAGGGTTGCAAGTTTCTGTGTCTAGTATTTGCATTTCTTATGTGTCGTGGATACCTTTACATCCATAGACGTTACACGTATGCAAACTTGTGTCCTGCTTCAAAGTTGAAAGCTGGCTACTTTGGCTTTTACGTCTTTATCTTCATCAATACTGCCATTTGCCACTGTTATTAATAAATAGTTATACGCCCAGATTGACAGTTTCGCTGAAATCAGGCGCAAGCGAGTAGCGTCCTTGTTGCACAGGGTGCGTGCCAGTAACAACAGTCTCCTGAGTGTTATTGCCAACAAACTGGATTGTCCTTTCATCTGGTACTTAAGTCAGCTACATGCTCCTGTAAATATTGGTATCTTCTACTAACATAGGTTTTAAGTTTTTATGTTACTAACATCTTGGTACATCTTGGTACCTATTGTAATTATTATATTCTACAGTCACTAGTAACTACGTTTTCAGACACATTGAATTTGATTTTTTTTTTCAAAATTTCGTGTTATTAGTCAAATTAAACTAGGTAGATATGCTCACTGCAAAGTTATTTTTGCATTATCGCGAAGTAAAACTCGGGTTATGGCAACTCGACAAAATTGAGAAAATTCCTTGATATTATTCCACGCTTTTCAAGCTGAAAGGGAGAAATAATGACTGCTGTTTTTACACCATTGATTTATGTATTTGAAGTCACCAATTTGCAAATGTTTGTACTTCAATTAAGTGGAGTTATGAAGACTCAGAAGAATTTATTACTTTCGTTTTATTACCACAGACGCGGTTTGTTTCACTCAATTTGCGGCCTTTCTGTTGATACGAATAAATATTTGTCGGTATAAATTACTGTTCGGGTTCTCACATGTGCAGTTTCTTGTTAATTACATATTTGTTTGTGGCAATTAATCAATGTATTGTTGTTATAGGATTGGAATAATTTCGGGCTTTATTTGAGGATGAGTCGCCACGAGGAAAGTACATTGTTCATGTTTACAAAATATGTATGATAATTATTTGTGTTGGATGCTCTCTGCTTGGAGCAGTGGAAACGGTGGTTTCTATTTGAAGGTACAAGGTTGGAACCCAGGCAGGCTTTATTTTGTGTAAACTATTTAAGTATTTCATCGATGTTTTCCTTCACTATTTTGAGAACAGTGACTTTCAAAATAGTGTAGGAAAACATCGTGAGAAAACCGACATGTCTTAGAACCAAAAATTCCAAGACATGTGATATCCACCAACCTGCACTGTGCCACTGGATTATGGCCCACTCCTTCTCTCAGAGAGGCGACATGTGTCCCAGCAGTGGGAACATTATAGGCTGATTGTGCTCTCTTCTTTGCAAAATTTTCCATCTTAAACTTAAATTTATATAAATATTCGTTTCATTTAAATTTCACTCGGGAAATCACTACTAAGTATATTATTTATTTCTACCTCTTCTCCCTACCTAAATAAAATGCCGTCCCATAACGATCACGATCAACACTATCCCGTGTGACCATTACGCGGTCAGAGAATCTCATAATTGTGGCAACTTGACACGAAATTCAATAGCGTACGTTCAATCCGAAACCGAAATTTTAGGAAATTCTATGTTAATGTTCGAAATATTTCAATAGTTTCCGACGAGAACAAGATAAAGGAATGATGGAGCGAACGCTGATCGATATCACTCGTAATTAAGGTAATATTTAAGAAATCTCACCATATTATCTGGAATGCGGTTCCGTCAGTGAAGACAGTAATATATTGCTGACATAAAATCTGGAGATTCGGGTAGATAGTACCTGAATACATAGTTGGTTTCCGCCCGTCGCCGATCCTTCTAGCTGGGGTCCACAAAAATGTGAAAAATTGTACAGATAACGTCTTTGTGATATCCATCAATGTCGAATTTTAGGACCTCTTTTGTTATTTAATTTTCTTTTACTATTATTCTAGCAAGAAAATACAAAATGCATGACTTGTAAGAAAGACAAGTAACAGGAAATAGTCGAAATTCCAACGATCACTTTAGCTGAGTATACGATAAAACAAGTGCGAAAGTTCAACCTTCCATTGCACCAAGTGCGTCAGTTTCCGAAGTTTAGTTCAAAACTGTCGGTAACGTCGTTCAAAGCATACGTTATCCAAACATCATCACAGCCAACGAGATAAGATTGGAAGGTTTTATGATCGCATCAGGGAAAATAACATGTGTCAATAAGCTATAGACTATGGAATTCTCTGGTACCATTTTATACTCTCTCATATATTCCATCAAAATTTTATTACAAACGGTGGCTTATTCTTGTATACGGAATCGGGGCTTCTGAAAACAAAGAGTTTTTGGGCAAACAATACGTTTACGATGCATTTCGCCGCAAATAGACTGATGTTGATAATATGGGAATCATAAAGAATGTTTCGGGGTTCTCTGTTCGTTGCATATCATGTTTTGTTTATGCGAATATGTGGTTTACCCACTTTATGGTATATATCGAAAATATTTAATAAGAGGAAATGCGGGTGGTCGCTTCTCCATACACGCTCTTGCCTGTTTTCTTTCTGGTTAATGACCATAAAGCAATGACTTTTTGCAGAATAATAAATATTAACTACTTGTATGTCCCTATGTTTTCCTTTTTGATGATACATTATTTTTATAAACACTAGAACCCTCAAAAATTGACGATTTAAACTGCTGTCAACAGAACTGTGTACAAATTTGACAACTACATATTAATGAAAAAAGAAAAACATAGGGGCACAGTATTATCCTTCTTATTCAGTTTATGAAATGTCTTTTAAATTGGCCCAATATTGGAGGAGGAAACAGGGAGATTTTTACTTAGGCTTTTTCAAAAGTCTTTTCGATCGCATTTCCTCTTATACGATGCCCCAATTAGTTCTCCTTTATATATTGCGGTAATTTCTCCCAAAAACTAGGTAGCTACCTAATAGGACTAAATTTATCCTTTTTAGTCTGTCCAACTTCTTGTGTCTATACCCTTTTACAGGTCGACACCAAATGAGATACAACCTTTACATATTATAATCTACATAATAGTCCTACATAGGTCTGTCGGATCCTTAAACCACGTTACATCAACATTCTCCGAGCTCCTGCGGTATCATGATCCGAGAAGCGTTCCAGTTTTTGCCGTCGACCATTTTTACATCCCGTGGCATGTTCAAATAAACGCAAATATCTTGTTCAGCTCCGTTTTTACGAGAATCCACCGCGAACGGCTGCCATGCGCAAATGCATCCCGGTTTTTGCGAAAGGATTAAAAAATAAAAAAAATGAGAACCGAAATTTTTGTTCTCCCATGCTGTAATCGGTTTAGGTTGAGTAAAATGATGCAGAAATAAAAGTCAACGATGTAAAAGGTACAACATAATGTGTATTGAGATTTCACAAAAACAATTTTGATTAAGACGATTTGAGGCAATCATCACAGATGGAACCAACCTACTTACTTACGAAAGCGTCTCTAGAATCAATTTGAAAAATTGTGCATTCGCTATCAATTTTACAACTTTCCTCACTAACTGTACCTACAAGATAAATTACATATAAATTACACTAGACAGTACAACGTGTTCCGATTCCCAAAATTGAAGTTCGGAAAACTGGTCGAGACAAGTAGGTGTTAATTGATTGCCCCAAAGCGCGAAGTTAACGGTTATTGGCTCTTTTCTCATTATATTCAATGAGCTATCATCAAAATGTTGTGACTTACCCGCTATCATGCAATCTGCGGGTCATATCGGTCGATGTATTGATGTTCTGTGCATTGTTTCGTATGTCAAGAGAACCATCAATCAGTGTACCTACCTATACAGTTAGGTAGCACGGTTGTCAGTGAACTCATTGTATTTGTAAGCTTATTAGAATATTCAGGTTATAGCATTGTGGGACGTGGTGAAATGAAAGGGCTAGCGGCTTTTGTAGAATTGCATATTGTTGAGCAGTATTCATTAGGATTAGTGTAATGTTATGTATGATGTTTTTTTCTCACGGTATGTTGTAATAAGACCGCAATGATGAAGCTTGCGGTTCAGACTCGTTATTTTGTAATCGTTTGGTTGCTCTAACTAAAGTCGTAATGTTTTATAATCGTCTTCGTATTATACATGGAAGGTAAAATTTTAGGGTCGAACCCTTTCGCAAAAATACACGGGCCGTGTTTTGCACAAATTATTCTAATTTTCAAAATCGATTTTCATAAATGCATATAATTGATATGGTTGAATAGTCTGCATGTAAGACTTTAGTTTTCTACACACGTTTGAGTTATTTTTTTAGCGTAGGTACTTCAGGTAGCATTCGTTTATAAAGGAGTTTGGTAGATGTCGAAATCTAGTTTACAGTCGAAATCTAGTTTAGTACCTAGCAGATGAAAATAAAGAAAAAAAGCGTGTTAAAATAGGTTCACAGACACGTGCATACAATAAGATAATTAATTATTTATCATCTCCCTAGCCTTTACTTTACCCGAAAAGAAAAATGACAACCAGTCTTATCAAGGGGTATCGTATTACCCAATAATTGGGTTGTGGAGGTCAGATAGACAGTCGCTCCATGTAAAATACTGGTATTCAGCTGCATCCGGTTAGACTGGAAGCCGACCCCTACATAGTTGGGAAAAGGCTAGGCAGATGATGATGACCCGAAAAGAAAAATGACACTGAAAGTGAGGAAAAATACTGGTTTGATTCTAGATGTTTCACCCTATGGATTATGGAAGACTGGAATATTACAAAGTTCATCGGTGTTGGAAACTTCAGTAGCAATACAGCCAAATCTTCCAACGGCCAAAAACACAATGACATGCATATTGAGTCACGAACACCAATATTAGCATACAAGCTCTTCAGACACAATTGCATCCACTCACACTTTCTCAGCACCATTTATATGCCAATTACTTTCACCGCCAAGTAATCGATATCCCATTGTATGTAGAGGACACTTCACCGCATAGTATCAGACGGTTTTGTTTAGGGCCAGTTTACACTTGCACTGAATCCTTCATTGGCCACAATACGAAGACAGCTGAGTTATTAATGCCTCCGGCTGTGCCTCTTGTCGCTACTAACTCGAAATGTAAAACCGTTGACGCGCATCCAATAGGAGGTTTTACCCGCACTTTGGAGAATATGGTAAGATTGGGTGCACGATAAATAGAGAACAATGTTTTTTTCGTTTTTACAAATCGTAACAGTCTGAAGGAGTGTCAAAACTCTTTGTATTTTTATTTGTATTTTTTATACTTTCGTGCACTGGACCGCATTTTTAAGATAGCAATGCGAACATTTTCCGTTCAACCCTTTTTTCCTCACTACTTTTCTTCTGTCACGTTAGTTAACTGAAAATTGTTTTAAGGAACTGAAATTAAAAACGATTAATGTTTTTCTTCTTTAGTCCGCGCGGAACTAGTTGGCCGCTGAGGTGGGGACAGGGGTGAGGTGGCGGGTTGCAACGCACGTAGTGAGTAATGCCCCTCCGCCCCTCCGCCCCACCGCTCACATACCTAAGGCGCGGCCAACTAGTTCCGTGCGGAGTATACTCGCTGCATTGCAGACCAAGTTTTCATATAAATTGGCAGTTTTTGTATACTTACCAATCACAGCATTATTCCATCTAGTGGCTGCTGCACTAACGATCAGCGTCCATTGGGCAACAACAATCACTCGGACACTACGCGTCGGATGCAACACGAACAAGACACGAGACAATTATGTACGTCGCCGCGGGTTCGCACTTCTTTTATTTGTTTCCAGTGTGCGTCGCCCTTTACGAAACTTTGTAGCTTTTTGTGGGTGATTTAAAACGAATGTAGACAATGTAAACTACAATTCGAGATTTTTTTGTATATACAATGTATTTATTTAACAGAAAGTTGAAAAATAATCATTAAAGAGCAGCGTTAGGCTCTATTTATGTCCAATATGCTACTTTTCATTTTGATTTTACTAGGGAGTAAGAAATAGGCTGACTAAATTGCTTTTAATCTAACTAATTATCTCAACTGGTAGTAGTTATATGTACCTACGAAAAGACCATCTCTCGTTATAGCACTCAAGCATGAGCTTTCTACATTTAAGTTTATAGTTATAACTAGCTTTTGCCCGCGACTTCTTCCGCATGAAATTTCTTGTTTCCCTGGCGCTATTACTTCGTTTTCGCTAAGTATTCTTTCTAACTTGTTTCTTTTTGCTCGGCTCCTAAGGGTCTTAGCGTGATGTTAAATAGTCTATGGCCTTCCTCAAGAAATGGTCTATCAAATGTAGAAAGTTTTTTTTTAATTCGACTAGTAGTTCCAGAGATTAGCGCATCTAAACAAACAAACAAACTCTTCAGCTTTATTATAAGTACATGTAGATAGATGATTCGTACCGATATGCATGAAGTGGAACCACTTTTCACAAGTCCACTGTCGTAAAATTTAACATAGTCTTTTGTATAATATAATGATGCATGGGTGTGCATCTACAGCAGCAGTCGTTTTTGTGGGTTTAAGAGATTTATACACAAACCGAAAACAAAACATAGAGCAACAGCTAGAAACTACGAACGTAAATACTTGAGCTTTAAAACCGCATACACAACACTTTGCTGTCCCATTTTCATGCATTTTGGTATAAAGCTAAACAAAAATAGAATCTACAAACGCTTTCAGCTTAAAAAAACAAAAGACATCGCTCACGAGTTACATAGCGCGACTTAACACATTGTCCTGGCGTTCGTTTTGTCGCTATAGCGATGAAACCCGAAGTGTGGCTGTTTCGATTCGCATCGGCGGCTTTTATTAAAATTCTCCTTATTTGTTGGCGGGTGGTTTTTTGCAGGAAACGTCAGGCTAACGACGGGCCATGTCTGCGAGCTTTCTAGGGTTCCGCGTCTTAAATGGCAGCGTTTTTTCCTCGAACGCGCCGTATCTCGCCTTCCTTGCTTTTCCTTTGATAATAACTTCCAAGTAATTTTTTTCTTGTTATATAATATTTCAAATAGCCTGTGATGATCAAACTTAAGAAACCGAAATTATAAAAAACAAAAGGAAAGTTATAATGAGAACAGAACTTCAATAAATTCTACAAGAATTTCTTTAGCAATATCGTTCATAAAAATAAATATGGCAGGAAATAAATAAACTTCGGATACTCATACTATATATTAACTTTTGAAAAATACGTACCGTCTCCCCACCCACCCCATCTTAGACACTTATATTTCGTCGTCGTTTTAGAATATGCTTTTACCGTCTCGTTAAAGATCCCTGCACGTCTGAAGGGGTATTCACGATGCATGTACTACCGCAAAATATTCGCAGACGTCTCTGAAAACCACTAGAACTCTGTTAAAGCTTTTTGTTGCTATCACAAGCATGCCGCTATCGTGTTAACAAACGCTTTTAGCGAATACCTTAGTAAGACATTCCTCACTGGCTCCTGAATTGGGTTACAAATTCTAACACAATTTTAAGTCAATATCGACATTTTTACCTTTTGGGTTTCAATTATGCCGTGACGTGGTTTCTGACCTGTCGGGTCGAAATGTGCTGATTCTATAATGCCACTCATACATCGTAAGTGACTTAAACGTGTCAAGGCGTGAATAACTCACCTGTACTTTTCTCGAAATCCCGCTTTAAGATTCCTGTTGGAAAGAATTTCTGTTTTAAAAGCCAATTTGCCCTAAAGAAAATTCCATTAAAGAACTTTGGACGTCAGTACCTTCCGGATTGTAAGCTTATGTCTCCCAATTTGAGGATCTTCACGTGGATTGAAGTTCACTGTAATTTGTAAAACTTTTGGTTTTCTTTTATTAACTAGCACCTTTTGTTTGTTTTTTCGGCTTCGATACTTTCTGCTGACTCCTTATTACCTTTGACATTGTACGAGTATTGTGAAGGATCCAAGAGTTTACTTTGTCTTCAGGAGTCTTATAATGTAGCAGTTGCCTCGGCAGCAATATTGACTTTACTATTCTCAAATATTTCTACTTCCGTCATTTTATTGAATACAATAAAGCCAGTTCCGCTAACACTGGAAACGTGTATCGCTTTTTGATATTCGAGCTGTTCTTTCAGAAATAAATCACAAGAGCATTCGTTATTTCAAAACATCACTTTGGTAACGCAATGTTTGCATTGTTTCTATTCGTGTCTATCCAAACGGGATTAATGGCGAATCCTCAGCGCTAAATCACCGGGAGGTCGTAAAAAACACCTGTCGCTACTGTGAATTCCAAGTATCAAACTTGGTCGGGGGGAAACACTATTGTTTTGTGCCGGATATTTTTATTGGTAAAGCTCGAAGTTTCTGATAAACGTTTCGATTTTTGATTCGGTTATTACTCTTCGTTCGAAGCAGCAGTTGCTTAATGTCTAGAAGTAATTATTCTTGAAAGTTTACAGTTGTTGATTGCTATTTTTATTGGAGAACTTCTAGTTTGTAATTGCTTTTTGATTCGAGAAATTCTCCTTTGGGATTGAGTTGGAATTGTAGTTTAAGAAAAATACAATGTATTTTCTAATCGGGTTTTGAATATTTAATCGGTTTTAATACACAAAGCTTAATAGCTTTTGTTTTAAAGTAAACAAGTTTTTGAGCTTATAAAATTCACTTTTATGAAAAATTTAATACACAATTTACTTACTGATTCATAACAATAATAATACAAAATATCCTTGAGATCAAGAACACTCTACTAACCACTACAGCGCATACACCATAATTCTGGAAAACACTCAAATCTATCTTAATAACGTCAGCCATAGCGTACACTATAATATCATTATCCAACAAAGCGCAATCATTTTCATTCTTCATCACACAAATCCCCACCCTTTAAAGGGTGTAAAAGACGTTTATTTTCTGCAAAGCTGCAATCTGTGTATATTTTCCCGCAGGAAACAGTTTGTTTATTGTTCAGATTTCATGGTCCACTCACGGCGAATGCTTGCCAAAAGTCGTTAACACTATACAGACACACTTCGTAAATATCTGGCTTGTGTTTGTGATATAAGTGTTAGGTTGTCGAATGGTTGATATTTTAGAGGAAGTCTCGATATTTCCGATATGTAGTAGGTTTCGTTTCATATCTTGGAACTGTTAAAATTACGTCTGTTACATTGCTGCTCTTTATCGTCCCAGCTCGTAAACTGCTTCTATTAGAAAAAGGTTTTTAAAGTTACCTAGTAATTTTGCCACAATCTTTACGCTCAGCGGCTGGACATATTGACAATTCTAATAATCTCCTGTCATCTCTTTATGACTAAAGTTCTGCTTGGTTGCATTTTTGAAAACTAAGAGCTTTTCATTTTTTTCTTGAGCTCAGTCTTCACTGAAACAAAAACCATAATATAGCTTTCTATTAACCCAGTCGGAATTTACCACAATAGGAAAACTACTAGTTTCATAATATAATTTCATACTGAAACCTCAAGGCTTCAAAGGCAAATTCCCGAAACTCAAAGAGCTATCTATATACTACTTGGTACCTTCAGATAATATGGGTACAATAATCTAAGCCACGCTAAATATTTGGGTCAAATTTAATTATTTTAATACAGTGCGTGTTGTAATGTGCAATTTACTGTGCGGTCCAGGGGCTCACACATCATAACGGCCAAAGATATTTATGTGGGTGATATAAATTAAACTCATGTACATCGTGGACTACGGAATACAAGACGTTGGAAGCTAGCCCGACCTTAATACCACCCTAAAGCCTCCAACCGATGTGCTAAGAGCAGTTATGTAGTGTTAAGAGGTAGCGGGAGCGATATGTGCAGGAGTGAAACTATCTACCTTTGCCACCGTGTAAGGGTTGCTGTAGACATACCAATTTAACATTTTATTTTTGCTCAACATATTTGAGGATTGGTGCTTTTATCATCACCAACGCCCTTTCTCAAGCTACTGCACTTTCACTCTCTTTTATGTTATTTCTATTTTGCGTCAATCTTGATCAGTTCTCTTAGTAATTCGTCAACTATCATGCCTTTAGGTCTATTTTTTTGTCATCTAGTTATCTTGCCAGCGAACTTCCCACTCTCCGTCGTTGCTTTAATATACAAAAATTCAATGAGTGTATCATATTTTCTGATATAAATAACCAGCAGAGTAGGTAGTTTAAGGATTGTCTTCACTTTATATAACACTTCAACTTCAAAATCGCTTCATATTCCACTGTCTTCTCTACAATGAATAGCAGCCTTAATCATGTTATGGAGTTTGGTGCCAAAGTCGCAGAATAATGGTGGTTAAGTTTCAACCACGCTCTAATTCACGCTGGTTCGTTCACTAGACTAGTGTTATTAATGAAAATAGTAGCAGATTGTTTGGACTCCATTGTTATTTGCGATCCAACGTTATGAACTACAGTTTTATTAATTGAGTTAAAATATGAAAAAAATGTTTAAAAAAAAAAATAGTCAATTTAGAATATGCTTGGGTTTTGATAGAGAATAGCTTCAGGTAATTTTTATTCTTTGTAGCGTCTGATGTTGAAATAAGAAGCAATGTTTATAAGCAACTTTTTATTCAAATAAATAACACACCCTCAAGCGACGGACAGCCTTAAAACCACCTCGAAGATCTGAAAACAAAATATTAAGAGATTTAAAAAACTGACAGCACTAAAAGTTTGCCCAACGAACCAAAACCAGGTAGTTTAAAGAAAATTTCGCAGGTGAGCTTCAAGATAATGATAGTTGAGAGGTTGGGAACTGAACATCCTACCTATAAAAGCTTTTCAGGAAAATGAGCTGTAATGACAGCGAAAACCACTTTTTGGTCCGATGTTTCTTTTTGCTCAATGCGTTTATGGTCAATGTTGAAGTTGGACTGCAAGGGAAGCGTTTTACGCTAAGAAAAAATATAGGAATTTTATGGTTTGCTGTTCATACATACATTCATACAAATTCAATTAATTCTGCAACCAATTGTAAGTGTTATTTTATTTTAAACTAATATTTTTTTTGACCCTGGATGCGAGCTTCCGACTTCCTGAAAAAGCTGTATTTTAAGGAAAAAATATTATGTTTTTCTTCAACAAAATTTGCATAAACACATCAAACTCACACCAAGTAATTCAACACAGATTACAAGCTTCTACTTTAATAAAACAAATAAATCACATTTTAGCCGTAGCTTAGTGGCCTTATCGACGAAAAACCATAATTCGTGGCTACGAAACTTAAAGTTTCTTGCCTCGCTCGCTCGAACATAGAAACTTGGTGTCTGTTTAGTTTAAGAGAGCCAGTTTATGTCAGATGACTTTGAGAAGTACGTATTTCTTGCAAGAGCCACTGCGAGGTGAAAATAAAATGGTTCTCGACGCAGACTAGCGCATAGGTATGTTGAGACGTTTTGACAGCATCTTGAAACTGTTATTAATATGATACAGTAGAACCCGGTTAATACGATCACGCTTAATACGATTTCTCGCATAATACGCCATTTTACGCCAGTCCCTGCAACTTTATACGTGTTTACATACATTTCACCTTCCTTTTAATACGCCTCATACGCCATGTAGCTTCTTTGAATCAAAGCAAAGACGCACTGCAAAAGTTAAATTATGTTGAAAATCTTGTAATTGCTAATGCATCAAAATCTTTCTGTCAAACTAAAATAAGTGATTACTTTAAATAATTTATAAAATATACGAAATTAGAACGTAATACATAATAATATGTACTACGTTTTATTTTCCCTATCCCGCATAATACGCTTTCTCGCTCAAGACGCGTTTTTGGTTGGGTCCCTGTAAAATCGTCTTAAACGGGTTTTACTGTAGTAGATTACGTATTTCAACGAGTTTATGTGGGCCTAGCACGAACTCGCAGAAGTAAACGGTTACGTTTCATGAATAAATTGAATGAAAAGTAATATTAATTTAATGTTTTCTTTTAAAGTACGGTACTTATTTCGCACCATTGATATTATAGTATCTCTCTTTGCACATAATATTTACTTAGTTGATGTTGATATTAAATTGAGGTTGTCGCAAAAATTTAAACCTACATGCAATAGATTGTTGTATTTTCATATTCTATAATATTTTGTAAAAAATGATTTACAAAATAATCTATGCATATTTTCAAAATGTTTGCTTTTACTTTATCTCATTTAATTTCTAAGTAGATACTTATAGATGGGTTGTGGAGGTCAGATAGGCAGTCGCTCCATGTAAAATACTGGTATTCAGCTGCATCTGGTTAGACTGGAAGCCGACCCCAACATAGTTGGGAAAAGGCTAGGCAGATGATGATGATACCTATAGATATCATACATAAAATATCTAATCTTTTAACCGTGAGGTACATCTTGCACTCCCCTAAATAAAGACCATCTATCTACTCAGTGAATTGCAAGATGTTCTCTTAGTCGAAGATCAAACAGCACAACAAAGTATTCTAGTACATTTTGTTGAAAATAGCTCGAAAAGAGCTGATCGATCAATGTCTCAAAACGGCAAGACCCTGACCTTTCTTTAATCCTTAGGTTATCTTCGGTCACATTTACAATGTTTGTATTTTCTACTGTTACGGGGAATCTTCAAGAACTTATTAAAATAATCCTCACATTTCTAAAAGTAAGATTTTTGCTTTAAATTTTTAAGGTCCTCAAACAAAAGGTCATTTAATTTTTCAGTCTACCTATCTGTATCAATTATAATAAAAATCCCATTTTCTTAATAGCAGATCTGTAATGGAATATAAAAGGACGTTATTTTAGAGGAAGAAAAAAAACTAAAAGCCAAGGAATGTAAAGAACCGAGGGATCTTAAAAAAGAGCTTTCCGAAGTGCTCATTACGACACTCTAGAACGTCTTGAAGGAGTCATAAAGGCAATTACTTCACATTTTTCCCTCTTTGAACTTTGAGAAATGATACCGCTCTATATTTTTCTTTTTATTTTGTGCTTTAGTTTTGTTCACGTTTCTGACATCTTCAACTAGTAGATAAATGAGTTCTACCTCGTTTTTATGAACTGCGTCTATAATTTAAATATTTACGTCTACCATAACCATGCCATCATTTCCCTTGTTTATGGCAGAGTTGGCATTTCTTTCATTAATGAGATGTTTTTCCTCTGTGACCTTGTCTGCGTAGTCATATTATAGTTAGTGGACTTTAACACGCTAGGGTGGCTTATTAAAATGAGTTTTTATATTTCATTTAGTCTTGTTTCATAAAAGTCTTTGCCCAAGTTTGATGTCATGACATGACATGTATGCCATTTTGTACTTTCTTACCATAACTAAAATAAGTAAAAAAAAAACAGTTTTTATACAGTCGTGGCTTCGAAAATATATAATAATGATGAACACATTTTTTCTCAAAAAAAAACTGTTGTGAAATAAGCCGATTATACGAAAAAAAGAGTCTATGCCACTTGTGTGACTACTGAATGCGACATGAAAAATCAATTTTATTTCAGTATTCACTATATCCACGACATTGAAGAAGTACATTATCCTGAATCAGATAAAATGTCACCGTTGCCGTTGACAAAATTTTCAGGTCTGAAATGTGCGCGATATAATGAAATACTACTGAACATAAATGCAATTATAATATTAGATACATATTCAACACTATATTAAAACTACTCTTCCCTCCATTTCTATCATTCCAAAATAATCTTTGCACTATATTTTATTCACATCATGTGTCATATTCGAAGTGCTTTGATATTTTTTTCAAAAGCTACGACAAAATATGGTAATAGTCTCCTCACGTCTTCTTCATATCAGGATCATGCTCCCCACTTACCATTACGGGGCTTAGCTTCACTTAAGGGTCCTGTAACATTAAAAAGTTGCGAAAATATCTCGCAAAGTATGTTTTATCACTGTTTGAAGTTGGAAGTTTTCCACACGTAAGCTTGTGGTTGTCTGTGAACTCGCTAACGACGTAAAATACCTCTTGGCTAACAAAATGTGTCTTGTTGCCTTAGGGTCTACGCACGAAGTTATATCATGATTGAATGAAAGACTTTACGGCCTTGGAATAAAGTTCATTGTTCTACAATTAAACTAACATCTACTTGAGTAAAGTTGAAGAAGTTTAATTAAAGTCTATTTCAAAAATATTTGAAGTGGTTTCTACTGTTTGTGAATTTAATTTTAATTTACATAAATTCCACTTCAAATTCTTTATTACAAAAGACTGTCTTAGTTTTTTTATTTTTTACTAAAGTAGAGTACAATATTCTGTTTCAGGTAAAATTAAAAACCTAGTTTTTCTTCATAACTTTTAACAAGTATTAACATAAAACAGTAGCTAATTGCAAGACTTGGAAATCTTGGCGAAGGAAGTATTATAGTTCCAGTTTCTGAAGTTCTCCTTTTGTATCACACTGGGCAGGTGTATTACAATTGCAGTTTTCATAATGTTGTGTTAACAAGAAAAGAATATTTAGCACATAATAATATGTAGTGTGTGGCGTTTTGCAGCTTTGAAAATGAAGTCCTTTTTAATCATTGTGTCTATGTTGTGAAAGTTGTGTTAGGTACAAATAATATCTAGGCTATTTGACAATGTAAAAAATAAGGTCATAATTATTGACACTCGTATAGATTATCGCTTTTAAAATCGATTTGCATTAATTTTACTACAAAACAATGTATTATTTATAATTCATCTTAATCTAAATCTAATTTCATCTTTTTAAATCTGGCGCCACGTAATCGAAAACGGTCTGGATTGGCTGAACTTAAGATGACGTCATGATGTAGTAAATTTCTGTCTATCGTTGACAAAACAGATGACTTTTGTCTAGTATCTCGACCGTTTCAACGTTTGTTATCGGGAATCGTGACGTCACGACGCCATATTGTTAAAGATAGCGTTTTGGCGGCTTATTTAAACAGTATATTTTTATTTACTATTTTTTAAAAGAAATACATTATGCAATTTGAAGTAATAGGTTTTTGTGGGCTCGTTAGACACCATTAAATAATCTGAGATGTTTATCAGAAACCAGTCAAATAGCCTATTATAGCAATTTCGGTTTGAATTACCACCATAACTAAAAGGAAAGAAAGAAAAAAACATTTAGTGGCGACCTACATCTGCTTCCAGATGACGTTTCCAATTACGCTGATTAAGTCCCAGGGCATAAATTAGGTCTTACTTATATTAAATTCACTTCTAATCAAAATAATCTAAAAAGTTATAACGCAACTAAATTAAACGGACGCCGCACAGAGTTAGAATATTAAAGAGTTGAAGCAAATTAAAAGTATTAAAACAGTCTGTTATAAGTCGTTTCATTACAAATGTACAGACGGACAGACACTGACGTGGAAATAACTTTTCTCCGAGTTAAGTCTCATGAATATTTATCTCACTTCCTGCGGGAAAGTAAGTATAAACTTCTGAACATTTCCCACTTGATCAAACTTTACTCTTAAGACAGCTCCGGGAGCTACCGTGATCCCGGACTCTTTAAAATCGCACTAAAAATACACAAGCTAAAACACATTAAAATGTTTTACTTGCCTAGGTTTATTTTTAGAGCTCAACTTTTGCTGTAAACGTTAGCTTTGTTTAATTTAAGTTTTTTAAGGGGTTGAATTTCATATTGTGTCTGGGTAGGCTAAGCAAACCAGCTAACTTTAGGTAAATTGATGGTATGAGTTTGTTTACTGAGATTCAGTAACTTCATAACTTTTAGGTCATTCACCTTCATACTCACTGGTAACCCGCGTTAGATGGTCACCGTAGATGCAGACCTCACGTTACTATGATGATACGTACCACGACAGGAATAAAAAAAAACTTATTTAAATAAATAAAGAAAAGAAAAAAATATGAATGGCCATATGAAACTTGTGCATAGAAAACAGTAAGTATAAAAGTATCAGGTAAGTGTAAAATTACTAATGTGAACTCAATAAACTGAAATGTATTTCGCTAACACCACAAATCAAAAATAAAGTTCAAAACGTTAAAACTATCATCAATATCTGAATAACCTTTTCCCTACTGTGTTGGCGTCGGCTTCTAGTTTAACCGGATACGGCTGAGTATCAGTATTCTATGGAGCGACTGTGTATCTGACCTCCACAACCCATTTACTGCATAATACGATAACCCATGGTAAGACTGGTTGTCAAACTTTCGGACTTCTGATGACCCATAACGACTGCCAAAGATCCTCGAATGACAGACGAGACCAACGGTTTAACGTGCTTTCCGAGGCACGGAGGAGCTTGGTATGTAAAGATGGTCACCCATCTATGGACCAACCGCAGCAAACGTAGCTTAACCTGATCAACCGATCCGTGCGGCTGTTATTACTTCACAACAAGCCCCGTAAAACGTTATAACTATTCAAACAATAAATAATAATATTACACAGTCAAATCTCATGACAGTACGAATATTGCCTCAAAAGCCCCTCTCAATGAAACTTTCAATATCAATAAATTAATTAATTTGCAAGTTTTGTTGAAGTCTAATGTTGAGCACTGAAACCACTTTAAGACCCAATTTTATGTAATAATAGTTAACAAACGAGTATACTGTACAGTACAGTCACGAGCACTAATATGTCAACACTTGGAAACTTTCAATTGAGATTTTTTCGTTAAATAACGAATGCAACGTTGAAATACGTCACTTTACACAAACCTGTGGGTTCGAAAATACTCTGTTCGTAATAACAAACAATTTCATTCAAAACTAAAGGAGAAAATCGTCTTTGAATAAAGCCAAGTGTGTAGGTACCTACTTATGCTCTTGACTGTACATAAACTTATATCGATACCTAACCTATCGATATAGGTAGGTATATCGGCATATTACTTGGAATAGATGATAGAGGGGCCCGTGGCTAAATAATAACAGCCGCACAGGTCGATCGATCAGGTTAAGCTTTGCTTGCCGGGGTTGGTCTGTGGATGGGTGACCATCTTTACATACCGAGACCCCTCCGTGCCTCGGAAAGCCCGTTAAGGCGTTGGTCCCGGCTGTCATTCGTGGATCTTTGACAGTCGTTACGGGTAGTCAGAAGCCCGAAAGTCTGACGACCAGTCTTACCAAGGGGTATTGTATTACCCAGTCACTGGGTTGTGGAGGTCAGAAAGGCAGTCGCTTTATGTAAAATTCTGGTATTCAGCTGCATCCGGTTAGACTGGAAGCCGACCCCAACATAGTTGGGAAAAGGCTAGGCAGATGATGACGTGGAATCAAGTGAAATAGATAATAATGTATGATTTAATGTTGAGATTGGAGCAGTGGTGGCCGGAACCGAGGCAGGTGCTTTACTTTGTGGAAATAATTCGTCACATCAAAACGGTGAGTGAAAATATCGTGACGAAACCGGCATGTCCCAGAAACAAAAATTCGAACACATGTGACATCTAACTACCAAACCCTCACTGAGCCCGCGTGCTAGACTAAGCCACTTCCTCTCGAAGAGAGGAGGCCTGTGTCCCAGCAGTGGGAACATTATAGGCTAATTATGCTGTTATGCTGAATGTTGAAATAAAAGAGAAGTGGTAATACGTTAATTTCGGTCATGAAACAGAATCACCACTATTGAAAGTCTGGTTGTTTTCAAACCTTAAAACTTAAGTTATGGTCAGTGAAAATGCTTTATTTCAATAAAGCGTTTTCACTGACCTTAAATTGAACATTATTGTGTAGGTTAATTTCAATTAATCTACACAATAATGATCAACAAAACATGAATAGGTACTCCTTCGTAATAAAGACACTATTATTTAGGTAAAAATAATATCAATATTTTTGCATCGATTATAATTATTGTAACAGTACAATTACTAGCGGAACCTAAATCATTTACGCAGAGAAAGGTGAACAAATCTTACAGTCGAAAAAACAGCAAATCTCGTAATAAATATACCCTAAAATGTGGGCCAAGTACGGTCAGTACTTGTTTCATGCTTGTATGAACTACGAGAAATCCTTACAAGGGTCTAATAAGCTTTGCCCAATTTTTTGTGCCGAAGAAACTTGGCTCCGTTTAGTACAAATCCGTCAGTAAAAACGACTCGGCAAAAGACAAAGTGTACACACTGTCGGGCCGTTCGCACAACTTTTGTTTGGAATTAGAGGTAAACACATTAGGTAGTATGTTTGTGTAGGCTCGGTCCAACTTGTTTGATCTGAGACAAAACATACCGGGACTAATCAGGGGCAAGTTTGGCGATTCACATTTTTAAACTGTTGTTTTTTCGAACACGCTTGTTGCGGTGTTCCAGAATTAGCCGATGTTGGAATGTAAATGGGATCACATTGTCTTTGATACGATCAGACAAGTCGATCAAAGCAACATTTTAAATTCAACACATTTCTGGATGTTGTTTTATTTCTGCTTCCTTTTCTCGTATCTTTAAAAAGCTTATCTTTAAAAAGCTTATCTACAAGGTCGAATTAAATTAGCTGACGAAACTTCAGAGATCACTCATCTCTGAAGTTTCGTCAGCTAATTTAATCCCATAAAGTCCCAACATTACCATAAGAATTTGTGCTTTGTTATTTTTATATCATGCATCATTTATTAAGTAGGTACCTACGGTGGGCGGAATTTTGTTTAGTAGTAGTATTTTAAGGAAATTCTACCGAAATTGGATTTTGCTGCTTAGATAAATTATTCTAAACAGAGAGATGGAAAAAGTATGTTCATAAACTAAAACCCGACTACCAAAAAAATCACGCTCTTATAAGTATGAAGCAAGAAAACATTCTCATCTGAAATTGTTATGTCCAAAGTATTCAATATTTATCGTGTATTTTTACAATAATAATTTTACACGTAATATCCTAATAATATTATAAATCTGAAAGTTTGTGAAGATGTTTGGATGTTTGTATAATCACGCGTAAACCGTTGAACAGATTTGGATGAAAATTGGCACATAGATAGACCATTTCTTGGATTAACACATTGGATACTTTTTATCCCGATATTTCCACGGGATCGAAACTTACGCGGGTGAAACCGCGGGGAACTGCTACTATTTTGATATATTTAATACACGTACTTTGAAAAGAATTAACAAAAAATATTTACTTAAAGAACTTTTTTTTTTCGTAAAGCTTATCATCGCGTTCTACTATTAGAATTTATTGTTTTATTAGGATAAGTAGGGTACGCGGACGATCAAGAGTAATCAAGACGCTACCAACGATATCTCATTTGTCAAATTATGATAAGTAGTTTAGAAGTTATGAGGGAACATATGAACATACATACCCACATACATACACCTGACCCTCCTTTTTGCTTCGCCGTAGTTGGGTAAAAAGTGAATAGAAACGTAGATGTACTTTTAGATAAAGGTGACTTACATATTTCCAAAGGCGCTTATTTAGTGCTCTGAGGTGTAAGAATATTTTAAATATTATTATCCATGCGAGTGGCTTCACTTGATAATACAAACGAACTTTGATCATGTTCTGCAAAGTTGATTTACTCTACTGAAATTTTCTTTTATCATTTATTCTAACTTGCATGATTTCACAGAAAAACTGTGTTTGACGTTCATCTCAAACATTATTTTTAATATTAAAGATAATTATTTCTAAAGCTATGGTAATGAACGAACAAAATTCTTTTCGCGTCAGTTGTAAAAGCAAAAGTTCGTATTGTTGTTTCGCAACGAATTTTATGAAATTAATTTCCTAAGGAATTTCGCTGAAAACTCTTTGGGATTATACTTGTTTCTGAAATAAGATCCACGTGAGCAAACAATACTTGCGCAAACTGTCTTTATTTAACTTGTATTTAATATCAGAGACGTGTTTTCTGAAAGTTGTATACTTACGCATCAAGCGGTAAAGTTTGATCAAGTTTAGAATTTGAAATTGCTTTCGTTACGAATTTGTTTAAATTTATTCCTATACCTTGGAAATATAATGCTTGCGCACGTTTAGTTTTACCTAATGGCAAGTTGTTGCTTAGGATTGTTGAAAAAGGGTGCATATTATAAATCTCAATCACTTTTTTGGTAAATTTGCTTTGGTAAAAGGGTTGAGCGTTTACGCCGTACGGCATTTCATACAAACTTTCAAGCCCTTGTTTTTCGAAATGAATGAACCGATTTTAATGAAACTTCATACGCATAAGCAGGATACAAAGGTCTAAAAAGTTAGTTAAAAAAACTGTAAATCTCTGTTTCTATGGAAAATTTAAAATCGGTCTAATTTGGCTCATCATCATCATCATTTCAGCCAAAAGACTTCCACTGCTGGACATAGGCCTCCCCCAAGCACTTCCACTTCAACCGGTTCTGTGCTTCTCGCATCCAACGGGTTCCTGCGGCCTTCACAAGGTCATCGGTCCACCTTGTGGGAGGCCTTCCAACGCTACGTCTTCTAATTTGGCTGTAACACTATTATTCGAAAATGTTCTTAAGTAACTTTTTAGACCTTTGTATCCTGCGGCGTATGAAGTATCATTAAAATCAGTTCATTCATTTCGAAAAACAAGGCTTGAAAGTTTGTATGAAATGCCGTACGGCGTAAACGCTCTTAAGCAAAAAGATGTGCAATATCCAGCTCGCATGGTGTATACTGCTGCCAAACATTTCTGTAATTTTTATTTTTAATTTGGTCTTGGGGAGTGTCTGAGTGATGAAGGTCACATCAGGCAGGCTAGGTGTATTGTGTTTTCTTTTCATCTGTTCTTACTTATCGAGCAGTGGTGCCGCAGTGGTATTAGTCTCGACTTAGGAGGTCGTGGGTTTAAGCCCAGTCAGGCGTTTTACTTTGTGTAAATTATTTCATCACCACTGCTTTCAAAACGGTGAAGGAAACCATCGTGTGGACACTGGCATGTCCTAGAACTTCTCGAAGAAAGGAGGCCTGTATCCCAGCAGTGGGAACATTATAGGCTGATGTGTTTTATTGATTGGTATTTCTGGGCCGAAGAGTCCTATGAACCCCTAGGGTCTAGACTCTAAAAATGGTAGCAACGCTCGAATACCTCTTCTTAAACGTGCAACATCATTGGCAGAGCACAAGGGAAACAAAGTTATTACCTACGTACTTTATACTAGTCTCAATAAATATCAAATTTACTCCAATAAATACACGCTCACGATCTCTTTAGGGTATCTAATTTCAGTACGTCCCAATTAATAGTATCATTCCCTACACAGCTTGAAAGACGCACAAATATCTATAACCGCGTCTCAATTGGGAAGCATCCCACGCGCAAATATCCAAATCCCTGGTGAAATTAAACGTTTACACCATCGTAAATTATTCACAGAGTTTATCGCTAGTGAATATTTATTACAGACGTAATTAGGTTCATGCCTTCAGGTTTGCGCAACGGGAGACTATCTAAATAAATTAAACATTCCTTCTGAGCATAGAGTGTATGCATGAGGGAACGTCGTTCGGGATTGTCGACTGATGTCAAAGAGAAATGGGAAAACACTTAGAGTTGTTTACACGGATCTTGTGAAGACTTGAAGTTAGGAACGTTTGGAGTATTTGTTGCACAAGTAGTTACAGAGGTACTGTTTAGCGGTGGGTCTGATTCTGTGTGTGATGTGCTGCGTTCAGATGTCACTGTGTTGAATGTTCTGTTAACTCGGTAGGTACATTGTGTCTTGGGGAATTAATCATTCTTTGATGCTGCATAATTGTTTATTGTTAATTAAAACGGTAACACCAGTTACATTAATTAACATAGAGATTTGAACAAGTATGGTATACAAAAATATTTCAAATACTAACATATAATAGAGGACACCCTAGCATACTTCTTTTCACAAACACATAATCGAAGTATTCCCGTTTGAGCACCTATGCATTGAGCACCAAAGGTCCCTATAATGTCCCTACTGCTGGGGTACAGGCCTCGCCTCTGTGAGAGGGGATGGGCCGTAATCCACCACGCCGGCCCAGTGTGGATTGGTAGATATCACATGTCTTCGAATTTTTGGTTCTAGGACATGCCGGTTTAAATTTTTTCCTCCACCGTTTTGAGAGCAGTGGTGATGAAATAATTTATCGTAAGTCGCGGCTTAATAGACACAAATCAGAAAAAAAAGCAGAATCAAAGAAGAGCAGTAGTGGGTTCTTTGATATGTTAAGTACCTTTAATGTCCAAAATAAAATAAGTACCTTCCGATAATCATCTACAATTATAGGGCTGAATAATCACTAGAATATTACTTAAATCGATGGTAAGTGAACTAAATTCCCTATACTTATTTTAATGAGCGCCTAACTAGCAGTAGCTGTTGCTACTGAAACTAATAAGCCATACATTCACTTAGGAAAGCGACGTGTTTGACGGAGCATTAGTGTTGCTACTAAATTGTATTATAATAATACGCGTACGAAGAAAATTAAGCCGATATTCAAAGGAGTTTCATAGCTAGCTACAATGTTGCTTCTTAGGGAACGCGCTCTTGTTCAACTATAATGAGAAAGCTTTTAAATCTAAGCGCCAAGATTAGCTTGATAAATAAAGCTTTTATGTTTTCAAAGCATAAAACTACGTCTTTATCTATACATATTAATTATAATAAAATAGAAGCGAAGTCAAAACTGTACATTTAATCTTTTGACCGCCACAGGCATGTATTATATATATGACAAACTCAAATGTGCCAGAACGCCACGGTTCGACTATATGACCGACTTTAACGCCGAGGGCACGTTTTTGATTTTTTGACGTGTGGCGGTCAAAAGGTTAATATTTTTTCTTATGTCCTATCCTCTACAATATTACAGGATATGACTTCACGTTTTGATTTACATATACCTAATGCTAATATTATGCACAGTCAGGTGAGCGAAGCAACGGGCACAGTTAGTCAAAAATAAACAAACAAGTCCAGATATATACTAAAAATGTGTGCGTATACTTACATCAAAGGTACAAAGTAATCCTAGAATTTTCTGTTAGATCGAAGTTCGTGGATTATACGAGTATTTTTATTTATAAAAGGTACTGGCGTGGAAAGTGCGCAGTTCGTAATTCTGAGCCCCTAGAGACCGCCAGTTTCAAGTAAATCTGGTTTTATGCTTACTTTTTTATAATTTATAGATTTTCAATTAGTTTAGTGAAATATTGGCCATGAAAATTCGTAATTTTGATTTATTAGGAACTTTTTATACTGAATCACCGATACGTGTATATAAAATGGTGTTCTGTTGTTTCTGCCTACCCCCAAAGGAAGAAGGCGTAAGTTTATGTAAAATCTATTCAAATTCATGTTTCCAATTGATGTTAAATCCGTTTAAGCAAATATCAACTTTATTTCAGTTGATTTCAGAGTGAAAGAAAGAAAATACATTTATTTAGCACTGACTAAAAGACACACATAGTAGTGAAAAAGTTGTACAATTTTGAAGTTTTTTTTTTTTAATTGTAAACTGAACTTTATTGTGTAGGAATTAAAGTTATTTTTTCAAAAACTTATATTTGTTTACATTTTTGGCAACCAAAACTCGAACGCTGATTATGTATGTGTGTGCATATAAAATGTTAGTGTAAGACTGCCTCGTCGGTCTAGAGGTCGCAAGCGCTACTGCTATAGGCATAAGGTCCTGGGTTCGAATCCCAGGTTGGGCAGTGTATATTGGTTTTTCCATAAGGATTTGCGCCCGGTGGCGAAATGTGGGTGTACTATAAATACACTTCTGCCTTACTTACCCTTCTGGGATTAAAGGCGTGATTATATTATGTTTAGGTGTGTAAATAAAATGTAATTAACTGCCAGTTTATAACAGTAAAATAAAACAATATTCTAAAAATAGTTCAAAAAGATTTCCGTTAGGTATCTGGTAAATGAATTGAAACATAATATTCCGATTAGCAGGATAACGGTTCTACGGTTAAATTAAAAAGAACGGACTTGCCCCGGGTCATATTCTTCATTAACTCTTTCGATCTCAATCTAAAAAATCCGTTTCGATTCCGTCCTCTAAAAACCTTTTTATCCCGGATTATCAACTTTTCGAGTTAAATATTTTAAAGAGAATTTTAAATAGAAAACAGTGATAATGTTTTGTACTTCTAATTTTGGAAGTAAACACCGTTTATCTTGAATTAATTATTGTGTGTATTTTTATCTAAAGGTCTATAATATCTTTACCGTTTATTGTTTTCTTTAACTGGCAAGCAAGCAAGCTGAAGTGACAGTGGACTGGCAATGTTTGTCGAAGGGCAGATGAGTCCTAGAGTGGAGAGTGCGCATCGGCAAGCGTAGTGTCATTTGTCGTGTATGTCGTTGTATCGCCTCTCAGCGTTGGACCGACGACCATAAAAAGGTGGCCGGGACAGACAGGATGCAGAAGGGAGAGGACGGAGCGTTGTGGCGCAGCCTAGGAGAGGTCTACGTTAAGCAGTGGACTGCGATAGGCTGAGTTGATGGGTTGATATCCGCCAACCCTTCTATGTTCTATGTTATGGGTTTGATTTCCGCACTTGGTCCTTCAAATGGACCATTGTGCGTGGGCCATGGCGGTTATTCCAACCAGCCCACCTCCCTCCAGAAGCTAGTGTAGGATTTGGGTGTCCCGAGGGTTTCTGACCTAATCTGGGTGACGTCTGTGCACTCAAAAAGCACATGTGCAATGGTTTCATCAGCCTCCATACAAGCCCTGCACAGGGGACTGTCCGTTATGCCTATTGTGTGGAAGTGTTTCCGCCAACCCTTTCCTAGTAGGTTTTAAAAAAAATGATTTCCCGTTATTAAAAAAAAATAAGCTGTTGATGATTTTCATTCCGCCAATTATATTTATTGTTGTAATGAATGGCGTTATTAGGTATTTACGACATCTATATTGCCGATGGCGAAGCTATGTGTCAAAGTGATGATGGCTTTATTGCATAACTTCGATGATAATATCGTTGCTAATATCAATGCGATTGACGTATTGATTATTATTGTATTGAGATGATAACTACTAACTAATACTACTTATCTGCATGGTCGTCACATGATCTGGCCAAGATAATGTCTGAACTTTAAAAAAGATATGATAGTAGTCGGTTAGAGACCGAAATAACACTTTTACAAGTCAAAAAATTTTAACTAGGTGAGATCCTAGTTTAAATTTTTTGACTAAAAAAAACTGAAATATAACATTATCACGTCATCATTTAATATTACCCGACTGAAATCTGACTCTGATTCTGGTAGATTTAGATGATGTGTGTCAGTATGGCTAGCCAAACTAGTTTATTGGCTAGTAAAATTATTACCTACAAAAGACTATGGCTAGGATATTGAATGACACAAGCGATAAGAAGATGATGAGATGTTTACTGTAAAAGCTTTTAAGAGGACCATAAGCCTCCCCCAAGCACCTCCACTTCAACTGGTTCTGTGCTTCTCGCATCCAACGGGTTCCTGCGGCCTTTACAAGGTCGTCGGACCACCTCGTGGAAGGCTTTCCAACGCTACGTCTTCCGGTACGCGGTTGCCACTCCAGAACCTTTCGGCCCCATCGGCCATCTGTTCTGCGAGCAATGCCCACTCTCACTTAAGTTTGGCAATTCTTTGGGCTATGTTGGTTTGGGTCGCTCACAATAGGCCTTATAAGAAGGCTAAAAGTCACCCAAAGGGCAATGGAGTGGGCTATAATAATAATAATAATAAATAATAATCATTTTATTATCAAGCTACTAAGGCCCATAGATAAAATACACAAAATAATCTTATACAATAATAAACTAATACATATTATTAAAAACCTTAAAACTATGAACTATACACGTAACATTGTCGGCGTCGTGTTTCGCTGCGTGGTGTCGCGTAACCGTCCACGGAAACGTCGATATACGACACCTTTCGGCCAAAAGTCCTCTTTCAGACAGGTCTGTAGATGTTGGGTTGGAACACGTACCACGAATGACTTGAAGTTGATGTTGTGGCGCGATTCCAACCTTTCGACCCTCAGAGTCCAGTTGGTCTTCACTTTCAAATACTGCACGACTTCCTCAGTTGTCTATGCTTGGAGCTTCCCTGCGTGATCGAATCAGAAATGAAGAGATCCGCAGGAGATGGGTCTACTGCGGATCTCTTCATTTATGATTTACCTTGGTAGGTAACCGACATATTCGGTATGGACCGAGCTAATTCTAATTCCTCTGGGGTAATTGTGTAACACACTATCAGTATCAGTAACATACATTGCGTTATTTACGTTGTTGAGCAGACAAATTTTTTGAACTTTAGAAGCAATGGATTATGCAATATCCTTCAAAATGATTCAGATTGTGAATATTGTGATTGATAGTGTGTTACGCAGTTAGGGTTCAGTACATTCCAAGTTAGTTCGTGAAAGTGAATATTTATACAGCATGTATGAGAAAGGTGATGTTGGTCCCATTGAAACAGTTGTTCAGTTTGATGGTCTGTACCACAGACTTAAATTTGACCATACCTTACAAGCTGTACGGTGGGAAAACGCTGATGGCCTATAGCTAAGACAGTGAACAGCTGAGCAGGAAGTTCTGTGCTCGAAGTTCGGGTACAAACTCTAAACTCGAAGTATTGACGCGTACCGACTTGTTTCAGAACCTTATGTGCAATCAGGGAGTTTAATTTTGACACGCTACGTCAATTTTCCGTGATAGAGCCATTTCACAACTGTCATAGAATGGCGCTTTACTTTGTGTAAATAATTTTATCAGAACTGCTCTCATGCGATGAAAGAAAACATCGTGAGGGAACCGGCATGTCCTAGAACCAAAAAATCCAAGACATGTGACATCTACCAACCCGCACTGGGCACGCGAGGTAGATTACAGCCCACTCTCTTTCAAAAAGAGGAGGCCTGTATCCCAGCAGTAAGAAGATTAACTGATTATGATCATAAAATGATAGCAGAGATTTCAATATACGGACAATTTAAAGTTGATAGTCAATTTGTTTAACAATTAATTTCTCTGACTTTATATGTAGCTATGGTTCGAAAGTTACATTACATTAGTAATGCCATGTTGCTAAAGTTTAAATAAAAGGTATTCTTACCATTACAATACAAACCGAAATAATAAAAAGTACCCTTGAAGAACTTAACAAAACAATAAACAAAATAATTTCGAAGCAATAATTAGCGCCGTAATCTTGAAGCCAACTGTCACTGATATTATCGCGTTTTATAGCCTCCGCCGGCCATATGGTGACACTCTTTTAAAAACACATTATGTCGCCTGATATTTGTCTATTGTTTTTAGTTTCTTGTTTCACGTTCGACGATAAAAAGTTTAATGGAATCCTTTTCATGTGATTTGCCGTATGTTGCAGTCTGTAGTAGATTCTTGATACATAATCATACATAATCAGCCTATAATATTCCCACTGCTGGGACACAGGCCTCCTCTCGGTGAGAGGGAGTGGGCCGTAATCCACCACGCGGGCCCCGTGCGGGTTGGCAGATGTCACATGTCTTCGAATTTTTGGTTCTAGGACATGCCGGTTTCCTCACGATGTTTTCCTTCACCGTTTTGAGAACAGTGGTGATGAAATAATTTACACAAAGTAAAGCGCCTGTCTGGGTTCGAACCTACGACCTACAACTCGTAATTCGCGGCCGTTACCACTTGGCCACCACTGCTCTTATGTTGCAGTGTAGTAGAATCTTGATGCTGTTAGTGATTTTTAATTGTTTTTTTTTTGCTTTGAACGTCTTCTAATTTGCACGATCTTCATTTGTTTTTGCCATAAATTAACTAAACATCCTCCACATCCAAGCTAGCTGAAACAAAAGAGCATCAGAACAAAAATAAATGACCGTGTCCCCGAAATGATAAGAATTATAAGAATCATCTGCCGTTGACAGCTAATAATATTAATTACGGCCTGTTATGTCATAGCGGGGAACCTTTGTTCCTTGACAATCGGTACGACCCGGCTGACCTTTCGGTTTTTATACCAGTACCAAGTTAAGGCATCTGTTTTTGTGGTCACGCGCCACGGACCGGCGGAATGACTGATGTCATGTGTCAGCTACTTTCGTCCAACGTAGATTAAATAAATAGGGCAGAATGTCGGGTCTATTGGGACATATTTATAGTTTAGGGGAAATTGTAAGATGGTTTTTAAATTGATTGAAGGAAAGGACGTTATGTTTTTTAGATTGTGAGAGATATGGTGGAAAAAACCAACACATTTTTTTCAGCTCGTTTCAAACCTAATAGTTGTGATGATGGTTCTTTGTGATTGGATAAACTCCGTTTAAGATGAGATTAAGGATACTTAGCACGGCTTTGGCTAAGATATGTTCCTGTCTCTATCTTGCACTTGTAGTCATGCAGATGTACGACAGTAACAGGAGTAAATAAAATAAAACTAAGTGTGGGTACTTAACTTTTATGAATACGTACTAATACGTATCCTTTGCTATCGTAAAAAGATTTTAATCAAATAAATAAATAGATTAAAATCTTTATTAACTTTCCAAAAATCCATATTGTAATATTATAAATTCGAAAGTAACTCTGTCTGTCTGTATGTTACCTTTTCACGTCTAAACCACGGAACGGATTCCGATAAAATTTGGCAGACAGATAGATTGTATTCCGGGGAAGGACAGCGAAGCCGCGGACGGAAGCTGGTACTTTAATAAATGTGCCACAATTTCCAGTGGAATGCTCGTTTTAAAGTCCTCCACTCTGTCACAAACGTGTCACTTGGTCTTTGTATAGTAAATAGGCCGACAAAGGCGACGTCAGAGGCGTGCGAAAGTCTTCACACATTGCGACAACCACACGTGGTGGGGTAAAAACTGGAGCGAATCATATTTCCTTCTGTGATTACGCGCGTTTGATCAGTGCCGTCTAAGGGGCCGTCTCCACGAGCGAGAGAATCGCGGCGATATTATCGTCGTGCCACGTTTCTATACTGTCTTAGAACGTGTTACCACACGGCGATTATCATCGCGGCGAAAATTTGAAGGCACGGCGAGAATATCGCCGCGATTCTCTGACGGCCCTAAGGGTGCGTCTAGATTACGTTATATCCAAATTATTTAACATTGCTGACTTCTCTATAGAAACATGTTTAATAACATGTTATGTTACACAGTGCGGACGCACCTTAATGTCTGAGTTTTGTGACTTTGTTTTCAGTATTTGTACCTACTATTAGTTATTTTGTGGTATGAGCTATCTTCTTCCAGAATAAAAGTTTATCTCCTTTTATTTAAGCGGGTCTTGTTAAAAACTATTATTGTGATTTAGTTATTTGCTCTCAATAGGAAAGACAGCTTATCTCGATTCGCACGAATTTACTCGCCTGAAACGGGCGAATCATCATTTTTACAAAATATTATTTTTTCTCTGTAGTACACATTTTATAATATTTAAGTCTTATCACTCCTGTGCGCTATTGGCCCTTTTTCTATAGGTACTTTGTTGTATAAAATATAAAATGTGCCAATTACTTATTACATATTTCTGGCCTTGTCGACTCGTCCACAAATAAATTAACTTCGTGCGAGTCGCCTATAGAAAATATAATATTATTTATAAGTGACGATTAGCCCGTTTCAGATGAATAAATACGTTCGAATCGACGAGTAAGCCGGGAAGACAGTTTGATAAAACCATAAGTAGGTATTTATCTACCACTAACAGCGCCCCGCGGTTTCACCCGCATAAGTGTCGATTCCGTGGGAATATCGGGATAAAATCTAATGTAACATACAGACAGACAGACAAAGTTACTTTCGAATGTATACCTAATATTAATTATAGATGTGCGCTTTGAACTTTCTGCGATCACCAGTCAGTTTTTGGTAGTTTGCTTATGGTGAATCACATATTTATTAACCAATTGATTAAAGGCTGTTTAAATAACAGGGTATAAAATAATCTGATTTTTATTATCTCCAGTGTAAATAAATTCAATGTAAGTAATAAATTTTATGGATTGGTACCTCTCACATGTTTCACCCTTTGCTCTGTAACGAAGGCTCGTCAATCTTCAGCGACACTGACGTTATTGCATTTTCTTGTCCTCAAACGACTTGAAGTGGTCCATCTCAATAAAGGACTTTTCAAAGTATTTTTCTCTTTCGAGTAGGTATACCATAGATATCCGAGGTATACCTACTTAGCATGACACTTGAACAGCTAGGTCTCGCGGGCATTTTAAGGCTGCCTTTCCACCAGAGATGAACGAGGATGCTTATCGAGGGAAGTGTGTGAAACCAACCAATTTATTTATTTATTCATTTATTTCAGGCGACGCAGGCCCATAGATAAATAGACCTTAACCTAATCATACATATTTTTTTATTATAAAACAGTACTTCACTTCACTAACTTGTTCTTGTGCTGTTCTGTGGTACTTGTCCGCGGAAGCGACGGAACACCACGTCCTGCGGCCAGAAGTCTTCTTCCATGACGACGGGCAGATAACAATTCGGTACGCGTACCACGAACGCTATGAAGTTGACGATATAACTTCGCTTCATTTTTTAACCGACTTCAAAAAAGGAGGAGGTTTCTCAATTCGACCGTATATATGTTTTTTTTTTTTATAATTTGAACTAAGCGTTGGTATTGGTTAGTTTTACACACATCCCTCGCTCATCTCAGGTGAAAAGGCAGCTTAAGGCCTGTAAGAAATATAAGTAACTACCATAAATAAATTAAAATGACAGTCAGAGTCTTATCTTAACAAGAAAATTACACACACAAAAGCTTACCCTCTATATATTCCGTAAAATTAGTAACCTCCTCCGCTCCGTAACCCCAAACAAGTCTTACAAAATTAACAACAATAACATAATTTACTTTAAAATTCAATTAATTCTTAATTAACTATTCATACTAAACAAAGTGAAAACTCCTTAGAGCATGCTGAATACTTTCCTCTAACATTGTTAAAGGATTAAGGGGTAACAGGCAACTTGCGAAGACTTTGCAACGCAGCTAACTTAAAATATACATGAAATGTGAAGCGTCTTGAACAATAAGGGTTCTTCGGGAGTCGGCGGCAATATACCGGCTACGAAAGTATGTCGGCTTGTTCCCTCGAACGGGGAACTAATTAATCCAATGAGCGGCGTCTTTGCACTAACGAGGTTCGTCGTTTGTGCTCCTTCCATTCTGTGCCGCTGAGAAATTGTGTTTCGGAAATCGATCCCGACAAGATTCACGCTTCTATAAAATCATTATCTCAGTGATGAACAAAATGTCTGAGATGAAGGAGTTATGTTTCAACGTAATTCGTTTCGTTGGATCAGAGTAATTTTGTGATCTTAATTATTAAAGATGATTTTTAGGATTTGATTGAGATTGTTCCGGAAAATTGTTTTGATAGTAATTGAGGGTGAAACGATTCCCATAATGCTTGAATTACATAAATTAAGATTTGAGGAAAGACGATTTGTACAAACCTTTTACTGGCCCGCAATTTCGCCCGTAACTATGGATGCCGAAAAATATTCCATGAGTAGGTACTACCGAGTTTAAAAGTACCCTAAGTGTTAATCCAGGCTATAAACTATATGTGTGCCAAACATCCAAATCCGTTCTCAGCCGTTTTTGCGCCAATCCGGAACATACATCCAAACAAACAGATAAACAGAGAACAATTCTGCGTTACTATTTTATTATATTAGTTAAGTATAGACAACCGAAGAACGATTTAAATTTAAATCTTTTACTAACGTCTATGATTCTATCTCCTAAAATAAACTATACTCCTAAAATAAACAAGAATCCATAAGTTCTCCATCCGTATTCACTAAAATTCAAGGGCAAAAATCAGAAAACCAATTAATAAAACATGGAAGGAAAAGAGTCTATAAATAAACCAAGATTGAGTTTTGATGAATGATCCACAGCAATATGATTTATTTATTTGGCAACTCCCTTACAAATATACGGCGATAACGGCTACAATTGATATAGACGAGCTTTGCCGTCACTTAAAGTAAGTTGATTGATTACAGCACAAGGGGTGTATACTCCATCTTTCATTCAACATTTATTTTTATAAAGTAAACAATCGAAATTTTCACGTGCTTTTTTTTAAATTTACTTTTCCTCAACTTGTGAAAATGTCCACGAAAAACAAATTTTCATGACAGATTTCCAATTCTAATAACTCATTGTTCATGAACAACAATTTCTGCTGCGATAACTAACATTTATTCCGAAAATTTCTTTACAAAATCAGGTCCGACCAAGGTGAAAACTTTTTTCACAACAGAAGCGTTGATCGCGAGTGGACCAATTCGTTCAAATTAGACTCATTTGGGCGCCACTTCAGGTTCGAGCAAAATCGCAGCAAGTGAAAAGCACGGTCCGGACCATTCTCGTGATATCGCTGGATAATGGCCGTCGTTAGTCGGACCACGATCGTCGTTTTGGGGCGTTACTTTTTCAAGTCATTGAGTCAATCGTTTATCACAGGCCTGTTGTGTTAACTTTTGCATCGCGAGGGCATTAGGGTGGCGTGGAGCGGGTTTTTATAAAAAGCAGGGTTTGTTTCGTAGCATTACATGTAAGCAATGTGAAGAGTGCAATGTGTGTGAGCAGTGGTGGCCAAGTGGTAACGGCTGCGACTTACGAGTTGTAGGTCGTAGGTTCGAACCCAGACAGGCGCTTTACTTTGTGTAAATTATTTCATCACCACTGCTCTCAAAACGGTGAAGGAAAACATCGTGAGGAAACCGGCATGTCCTAGAACCAAAAATTCAAAGACATGTGACATCTGCCAATCCGCACTGGGCTCGCGTGGTGGATTACGGCCCACTCCCTCTCATCGAGAGGAGGCCTGTGTCCCAGCAGTGGGAACATTATAGGCTGATTATGTAATGTGAAGAAACGGTTTCTTGGTATCTTGGAAGACATTAAAAATAGGGTATTTTGAAAAGGAGAAATAAGTCAATTTTACTTAAGTAGTTTCTGTGCATCTTAGCCATTTTCACAACGCTAATAAATATGCATTGCAAGATATTTTAAAGTGCTTCATTGCATTATTCCTATCGTAGCTAAGACTACGTGAACAAAATAAATCTGAACACTGAAAATCTGTTTACTATAGCTAGATTACTCCATGCCTTTTCTGTTCTTGTTTAGGGTAAGTCATGGTGGACGTCAGCCTCATTAGTTGAGGTAACTGGCCCAAATTTTACCAAAGTCATTTCCCGGCTATTTCCCTGAAAGATTTCTACAGAATTCGCAGTAATAACGTATTGATAGATTAACTTTACGATGTCAATCGGTAGAGAAAATTGCGAAAAACATGGCCCCGTTTTGTTGGATCATGATTGTGTATGGAACCGTATCCCCAATTAGTGGACTTACAGGCTAGTAGATTAATGGACTGATGGCCTCCACGTCATGCGACAAAAGATCGATAATTTGAAATTGCATTTCGATGTCGAACAGGTAAAAGTCAGTACTGTCAAAGATAATCATAAAAGTTAGTGTGTCGAATCAGCGCTTTATTTGTAAACAAACTGTCTGAAAGGCAAGCTAATGAAGTCTTTATTTTAATGAACGTTAAATATGTATGATTTTCATAACAATCAGTGAAACCAATTACGGGTTAATCCATTCGACGAAATAATTTTGAAACATCAGTAGTCGGTAATGAAATTAATAATTCCTGTTTTATAAAACCTGTTTAAATTAAAGGGTAGGTATTCTACTCATCATCTGCCTAGCTTTTTCCCAACTATGTTGGGGTCGTCCAGTCTAACCGGATGCAGCTGAATACCAGTACTTTACATGGAGCGACTGCCTATCTGACCTCCACAACCCAGTTACTGGGTAATACGATAGGTACCCCTTTATAAGACTGGTTGTCAGACTTTCGGGCTTCTGACTACCCGTAATGACTGTCAAAGATCCACGAATGACAGCCGGGACTTTCCGAGCCACGGAGGGGCACCCATCCACAGACCAACCGCGGCAAGCGTAGCTTAACCTAATCGATCGACCTGTGCGGCTGTTATTATTTAGCCACGGCCGGTAGGTATTCTATTAAATGCCTGAAAACATGCCACCACGAGTGATTCCCCAAACTTCTCATGTGTCGATAATAGTCGTTATCATATTATATATTATACATATCGACACATGAGAAGTTTGGGGAAAAAATATTAAGATGACGTAAAAGTACCATACCTTACTTAATTGGTGATGGTCTTCAGAAAGGTAAGGTGCGTAGTACGCGCAACCGGGCATGCGTCTATGACCAGATGTATGAACGTAAACGACGCAAAAGGAGTATGTAAGGATCGTGTGGCCTCCCGTCCCAGCCGCCGCGGGAGACGCTCCGGGCGTCGAGAGCCACGGGATGACTCCCGGCCACCGTAGGTGCGGGCCTGCGGACGGAGAGTAATGGGTAGCTCACCGTCCGATCAGGACCAGGCCCATGCCGGACGGCGCGTACGTGTTCCACGCGCGCATCAAAGAAATGTCAGCATCAAGGTAGGACCCCTTAGGACCGAAACCTGCCTGGTCAGCGGGATTGTCCGAAAGGTGTGGCGTTCTGTAGTTTCTGCTCTGTTTCTGCCCTGTAGTGCTGTCTTTCTGCATGGGAAGAAGGCGTGTGTTTATGTAATCTGCATTCGCGACTTATTTGCCATAAATGTAAACAAATATGAGTTTATGGAAAAATAACTTTAATTCCTACATAATAAAGTGAAGTTTACGCTACAACTTCAAATATTTTTATAACTTTTTCAATACTGCTAGTCACTCTGAACTCAACTCAAAACTCAAAATCAACTTAATTCCCATTATAATAAAGTTGAAATTTGTTTAACTTGAAATAACATAAATTTGAGACATAAATTTGCATAGACTTTATGTATGCGTGTATGTAAAAGTAACATAATGTGATCTCTTTTCTTATTATGAGCTCATAAATTAATTAACATTAGATCCTTTTCATAATTGAATACTCAATCCCTCTGAAGTCCCTTTCAAGTAAAATTGTAAAGGAATTTAAGTAAAGGTACAAATTGCCTATTAATGTATTAAAACTTTTTAGAACTTCATTTGGATGTCCCTCAACTTTAAACATTCTTTAACTTCGGTTTTCTTTAACACTGTTGCTTAATTAATTAATGTTGCTTCCATCTTCAAAAGCATTCATCACGAAACAAAAATACACTTTACTTCCCCAGCTTAAAGTATATTTTTGGTAAAAAGAAATGAGCGGGAGATATGTAACGAATTTGTGTTTCCAAAGAGGCTACATTACAAAAATAAACAAGATGCTACCGATATATTTTCATTTGATGAGTTTGAAGTGATTATTAGTACCTCATTATCGGAAACGAAAATATCTGAGACTCTGCTTTATATTATTTTGTCAATGGAACTCGGTTAGATATGTACCCTATATAAGTGTTTTGAGGTAATTGAACGAGACGTGAAAGTCATATTTAATCGATTATTGAACTTCTTATTTTGTACTGTGCTAAAGGATGTTACCTAACGTTAGATAAAATATTTTAAAACTTAGCCAGAAAACAAGAATATCCTATGAGTTAAAAGGGAAGAAACACGATTACTGCATTAGATCGAAATATATTTCCCTTGTCCGTTGGTCTAGTAATTTGAGTACCTACTTTAGGCAACCTACCCAAATGTCCTTTCTTTCCTATTTTTCATCGAGTCGAGTCGTTGAGCTCCTCAAGTTCTGAGTTGAGCTACACGATTACTTACAAATGCTTGCACTCAAATCTGTGTTTCCTCAAAAAGCATTTCAGGCACTAATCACATTTGATTGTCATCACATGATCTGACCAATATTATGTCTGGACTTGAAAAGAGTGTTTGAACATTTTTTTTTTTTGCGGATTGGAAATCATCAAATGATCCTTCCCGCTCTGGGTGGAGCGGAAGGGATTGTCAGACTCTTACTGACTAAAACCCACCCGTGTTCCTTCCTTAGCCCTTTAAGTTCCGAGCCAGCGGTAACCCTTTCGGACAATCCCGCTAACCCGGCAGGCTTCGGCCCTAAGGGGCCCCTCCTCGATGCTGACATCTTTTTAAGGCGCGCGTGGAACCCTTGAGTTTGTTTCGCCATTTCTTCTCTGGAGTAATCAGATAGGAAATGTTGACTTCATCTACCTTTTTTATAACATGACGTGTAAAAGTGATTCCGATATCCTGTTTACAGAATAAACAATATCATTTAATATCACAAAGACTGTTCGAGTTGTGTATATTCACGAAAAAAATGGACTAGAGTACGTCATTAATCTTAATTATTGTAACACTTATTTTAAAACCGTGTTGAACTAAATGATATATTATTCTCGTGCCATGAACAAGTCTAAATTTAAAGACCCCATGCACACGCCCCATGCCAAAAATCATTAAACCCGACGTTACCTGACACCCAACTACTGTTCGGTATTAACTTACGTCATAATTGGGCAAAAGAGGTCGGTAGGCGAAAAAAGGCGTGGTTGTATTCATCAACAACTTAAATATCATAATAGTGTATGAAAAAGGGAACAGAAAAAACCGGTCAAGTGCGTATCGGACCACGCATAATGAAGGGTTCCGTAGTTGGAATTAATTTATCCCAAGAACGTTGTAGTTGAAAAACCTGTTCTCCCATACATTCCAACTGAAAATGTAAGTTTGTACGCACAATATTGAGAGATTTACCATGTTGTTTTAAGACCACAGACTTCTTATAGGTTTTTCTGTAATCTATAGCTAAAGAACTATTTTTAGTATTTTTTTTTTATTTTAGGCTTAGTAGTTTCAGAGATAAGGGGAATGGTAAATTTTCGTCTATTATCTTAAAAACTATAACATAATTTACTTTAAAATAATGAAAAAAAATGAGATCCTCACAGTAAGCCCTTTCATTTGATATGTCACACGGTTCACAGATTGCGAAACTTTTTTTTAAATTTTCTATTTGCTCCTCAAAAATGACCCCTTAATTAAAATTCATTTATTTACGTTACACGTCTGTGTTTGGGTCACAGAGATTCATAATGTGTACCAAATTTAAACTTAATCGGTCCATTACATTCGGAGCAAATTGGCTGTGACAGACGGACGGAAAGACACACGAGTGATCCTATAAGAGTTCCGTTTTTTCCTATTGAGATACGGACCCCTAAAAAAGTGATAGGCACTTGAAGTATTACAAGTATTCCTTTGGCATTTTGTGATAAATAATTACCTACTGTCGTACCACCAGATATTCTGAGATAGGCCAGTTGTTTTTACTTGGGGAAGGTAGTAGTTTTCTTGTAATGAACTGGTCTAAAACCTGGTAGGATCCCGTAGAAACCTGCAACACCAATGAGATTTAAAATGCGCTGTGATTACGATTTTCTTTGACCTCTTAAAAGTTTAAAAATATAATTGACGTGTAAAAGTATTTGTACTAACCTACTTACAGACATAAAATCATTATTTATCATCTGTATCTGTAATTTGTCGACAGACCCTCCTAACCTACGAACCGTAAAACAGCATAGTGTATCATGTGGTAATTCTTCCCCGAATTATTTCAGTCCGACCCTCAAATCGGATCCAAATCTGTCCTTTCCACCAGTGACATTTCGAAACTGAAAGGCCTCTTTGGGTCGTCCAGGAGTGTCCTGGACGACCCAAAGAGGCCTACAGCAACAAAAAGCGTAAAAATATAGTCTAGGTACAAAACGTACTGTTCCCTTAATGAAAACATCCCTAACGGATGGGCAAATCATGGTTATATTTGAATGACAGGCTTAATTACTCCAATGCTGAACTAATAAGGAGTGACAGTTTGCTATCTCTACGTATAATGACCGTACCGCATTTGCTCCAGTAACGAATAGCAGGGGGCTTACCATCACCACCACCGTACTCAGACGTCATACAAGAAAGTAGTGCAGTTCAACTTCTGCCTTGCTTTAAGAGGTGATGGCAAGCCCCCAGATCCTCGTCTACCTTTTTTTTTATCGTGTGGAAATCCTCATGGATGTCCACCACCCTGAAGTGGGTGGAGGGGTCTGTCAGACTCTTACTGAGTAAATCATCTACCTAGCCTTTTCCCAACTATATTGGGGGCAGCTTCCAGTCTAACTGGATGCAGCTGAATACTGAAGAATATAATATAAATTGAATGTAGGTACTTATTTGAATATTACATCTACTGCGTACATATTGATTTTACAGACAAACTCCGTGTTTTTAGACAGCACGGGTAGTAGGTTCTAGAACCTACCTACCAAAGTCCCAGTCAGGGCGACACGTAGACAGTCCTAGTGATTAATGGCCCAAGGGGCAGCGGGGCGGGACGTCCCGAATCAGATGCACGTGACGTCACAGAATAACGTTCAAATAATATTTCGCTACAGCCAAGCGCAAAATGGGTTAAAAATTACTGGAGACAAGTACTAATGTTGAAAATCTGTATGCGAAATTCGAAAGTTTAAAATGAAAATGTTACGTTCTGTTTTTTTTCTGTTGTGAATTGTTTTTGTAGTTTTGGACGTTTTGTTCGCAATAAGCATTCCAATTTTATGTTATACTAGCAGCGCCCCGCGGTTTCACCCACGTAAGTATCAATCCCGTGGGAATATTGGGATAAAAACTATCCTATGTCCCCGGGATGCTATCTATCTCTCTGCCAAATTTTATCGAAATCCATTCAGTGGTTTAGGCGTGAAAAGGTAAACTATCCTATGTCAACCTATCGCTATACCAAATTTCATATAAATCGGTTCAGCGGTTTAAGTGTGAAGAGGTAACATACAGACAGAGTTACTTTCGAATTTATAATATTAGTATGATGTTTTTATAAAATTTGGCTGGTAAAGTAAAAGCTTTTATGAATGTTTAAATTTTAAGATAAACGGTTAGCAGTCTACGAACCTCTCTAGCAAAAAGAACTGTTTCATTTTCAGTGTGAAGTTGACGCTTCAATCAACTAATGAATATAACTAGATTTTCTTAAAAAAATACAGCTATAAAAGAACCACAGCTTACCCTTCAATATCCGGCCAAAGACGCCACTTCCGCCACCGTTGCAATATTTCCGAGTTTTGAAAGAAAAATTCTACATTCTATAAAATTGACCACAGCGGCTACCCGTGAATAACACTGACTGTGAATACTCTTTGAACGTTGAAATTTATTCGGTAGATTTTTTTTTTAAAAGGGTTGAATTTCACTTTATGTTTAGAAATTAATTAATGCGATGTTGAATATAAGAAAAATAACTATATTTTGATAGCCAGCTTTTGGAAAACTGACAAACTAACCATAGAATTATACCTATGCAAAATAGTTTTTAAAAACCCAACCTTCGTCTACCATAACTAAATTATTATCTTTGTACAATTTAGAGGTCACTACAAAATTCTGCTTAAAAATTATTATGATTTTACTGAGTCGTAAAACCTTTTGAGTTTTAAAACAAAGATTTCTACTTATATTATATGTACCTACTATATTATATGTATTTATGGCAGTTTGATATCTAGTTTTGCTGTAATACTTACGATTATTTGAAAGGTGAGAGGACTACCCGATCTGCGGTGCTATTCTGTTAAATCTCACCATGAAAACTCAGGTGAAGTGAGCTGCTGTTTGCTGTCACTCCTCCTGATGCAAGGGATTGACACTTTTGACAGCTCACTTCAAGTTAACTCACTTTTAGGGCGGGTTGTTTCACTTCCACTTAACGCACGCGTATACGTCAAAAATGGCGCTATCGTCAAACCAAAAAAAGCGTTGTTTCAAGTTATAATTAAAAAATTATGGCCTTGCCGTACGGCAAATAATAATGAGTACGTAATCGTTATTATTTGACGTACGTTTGTTACGTTAACCAACAGTTTGAAACAACCAGCACTAAGTCACAATTCGAGGCCGACTGACATATTTTTCATTGCGTTAAATTGTCATTTTATGTATGTTACGCAATTATCCCTCTGTTTAAATAAAAATAGCTAAATAAAATACAATTCCACACCACTCCACAAGTAACAAGTACCAGGGAACACAGAAATTCAGCAGAGTAATGTTATTGTATAATAAAATCTATAATATTGGTAAGTGCAACACGCGACAGATGGCAGGGACGGTTCGGTGGCCGGAAACTACGACTCTCCGGATATTGGACAGTAACTGCTGCTGTATCAGTTTGAATGTTTAGCTGCGCTTGCAAGCTTGCAGCGAACAGATAGATATGTTTACAGCGCTTTAGATAAGCGATGGAATAGCTGAATAATATTATCTAAAGCTGGATTAGAACCGTGATTGTCAGTTAAATTGTGAACTAGCTTCTGTACGCGTGGGAGTGGCGGGAATTAGACGTGGTGACAAGGTAAGTGTAAACGCAGCGGAATAAAAGAGTACCTATATACCTAAGAAATACAAAAAAAAAACAAAAACGGCTAAAAGCTGGCTATTCATAAATATGTATCTATCTATTGATGACACATAATGCACACTACTGCTAAGGGCACTGCATAACAAAAAAACTTAAACTAATGTTAGAATTTTACTGAAATTATTAATCACTATAGTCACTATTTTGCAGAAAATTGATTTAATATTCCAATATTATAACGCAGTCTATGATCAGTTGATCACACATTTAAAATGTATAAGCTTGCACAGTGGTCGGAATAATTCAAAAGGCGTTACCTAAAATAAACACAAAATCGGGACTATTTCCCGCCTCGGGGCTGTGGAAATGTGGACAGCACAGCCTGTCCGCTCGGTGACATGTCCGGGCAACCAGGAATATCTGTGCTATCCGCAACAAATAGCTTTCATAAAAGTAACATTCGCTCCAATTGTCCATTTGTTCGAAAATTAAGTTGAAATATTTTGTCATTTGTTATTTCAACGCGGCTTATTTTATTCGAATTATGGTTTGCGATGAAACTTTAATAAAGTAATGGACAGATAAGTCTGAAAACTTTTAAAGGCACTGGCTTTAATAATTTATTGTGTTGACCTTAGATAAAAGTTAAGGCGAACAATTTAAAATGGACTGAGTTAAGCTTGTTTATTTGTCAAATTTTCCCAATCAACTTTGAACTTTACGCTTTAGCGATAAAGTTGAATCTATTAAAGAAAACTGACAGATTGTAGTAGCTTGATGTGCTGGCGTCTTTACATGAGGTGATACATAATTACAACAAAAGTTCTTTCAATCATATCCTACCTTAAAAGGTGTTCAAATATGTAATAATAATTCAGAGATAATCAAATTAAAAAACATCAATCATTATCACATCTGTTGAATTCAATGAGCAGAAAGGCAATTCTCCTAATTTTAAGAATGTTCAGAGTCTGGGGGCCTAAAAAGGCCACTTTGGAGAATCATAAAAGGATAACATTATGAATCGTAATATGGCGAAGACAGTCCGTGTTTTTCTTTTTTTCGTTGCACTACGTAGGTATAATCAGAGATTGGGATTGGATGTGGATCGAATTGAATGGTATTTTAGCACAGACAAAAAAAATAACTGAAAAATGCTTCACCAATGGGATTTGATACGATTAACTTAACGGTTAACTGTCCATTATGTTATCCTGCCAAAGTGGCCTTTTTAGGCCCCCTGATCTCAGTCTGAATCTGTCAAAAATACTTCTGATTTCCCTAATTTTTTGACATTGATTGTCGCTGAAATGAGATTGCGACTAGATTTTGAACGTTTTTTATTACGGGAATTGGCCTTCTGATGTCAATGTAGGCCATAAATCACATAGAAATCAATGCAAAACAAAAACTTTAGGTAAGTACCAGACACAAAAATAAATCGCCCCATAAAAACTAAATGAAGTTAAATCAGGAACGCTAATCTCAGCAACAACGTAGTTGGGATTTATGCACTAATTCTGCTATCCGAGCAACTGGCCGTTTGGACACGGCTTTGTCAGATCCGCTTCGGATTTGGCACACTGGGCAACTGTTGTTCTACTGCGGTTGTGGCGACACTGTATATAAATTTGTATTCAGATATTATTTTCGGAATGAGGTTTTGCATTTTCCGATTTTGTTTTAATGTAATTATTTGGCGGATGGTATTATAGTAATACTAGCTGCGCCCCGCGGTTTCACCCGCATAAGTTTCGATCTCGTGGGAATATCGGGATAAAAAATATCCTATGTCCTTACCTGAAACTCAAACTATTTCTAATACAAATTTCATCTAAATCGGTTCAGCGGTTTAAGCGTGAAGAGGTAACAGAGAGATACACTTTCGCAGATACACTTTCGGAAGTGTCGATCCCGTGGGAATATCGGGATAAAAATTTGCCTATATGTTAATCCAGGGTGTCAGCTACCTCCATACCAAATTTTATCAAAATTGGTCCAGCTGTTTGAGCGTGAAGAAGTAACAAACATATTTACACACACACACACAAACTTTCGCCTGTATAATATTAGTGTGATAATAATACCAACCTGTTATTGTTCCACTGCAGGGCAAAGGCATCTTCTCACGCAGAGAAGGCACGAGCATTAATGCTATAATATTGCATGTCAGAATGAAGAAATTGATTTTTGTTTGTACGCGCGAAAGTAGGTACCAATCGGATTTGAAAGATTATGGGCTATCAAATGCAAAAGCATTTGATAGCCCAATTTTTGAGGCTCGCTCACGCTATGGCCCTTTAAGGCTATTTAACATCACGCTACGACCCTTAGGAGCCGAGCAAAAAGAAAAAAGTCAGAAATAACGCTAAGCGAAAAGGAAGTAATGGAGTGGGCGGGCGATGCTATGCAATGCCTTTGGTCGAAACAACACGAATTTCACGAGGAAGAAGTCGCGGACAGCAGATAATTTGTTCGTTAGTACCTAATCGAGGAAAACTTGTGTTGAAGCTGATTTTTGTACCATTTTATTTTACAATGGTTCACGATTGATAACTCGTAGGAACTCGTCACATATAACTCCGTTATGGTTTCAGAAAATCTGATGCATCAACAAAATCTTTGTATATTCCGTGAAAAAGCACCGATCGACTGTTTTTATAGCTAAAAACTATTTTAATAGGTTCTCTTTTTACGGCTACTGATAGCTTGGGAATATTTCATCTCGTCTGATGCTATATTTTAATCAAACTACTGACGCTGCATAAAATATTCTAGTCTTTGATAGACATAAAATCTTCTTGGAACTATTCGTTCCAATATTATATCAGGTGGAAAATCGTAAAAGTTTTAATAGATAAAGTTTTTTTTGCTCCAACTCCATGTATGTGATTTGAGTCGTCATCTGCCTAGCCTTTTCCCCTTCTATATTAGTGTCAGCTTCCAGTCTAATCGGATGCAGCTGTATATCAGTATTGGCCAGGAAGTGACTGCCTATTTGGCCTCCACAACTAAGTTACTGGGCAATATGATACCCTACAGTAATACTAGTTGTCAGACTTTCGGGCTTCTGACTACCCGTAAAGACTGTTCAGCCGGGACCGATAGCTAAACTTGCTTTCCGAGGCACGGAAGGGTTTCGGTATATTGTGGATCCACGGACGGAGCTCAGGAAGCGTTGCTTAACCTTGAAGATCGACCCGTGAGGCTGCTGTTACTTAGCCACGAGCAGTTCATGTATGTAACTATGTAAGCTTCTGCCTTCGACTTCGTCCACTTGAAATTTCACCTTCCCCCATTCACCCTCGTAGGGGTGGGATTTCGAAAAACTCTTTCTTAGTGGATACCTACTTTACACAAAGAACACACCCTCCAAATTTCATGTCTCTAGGACCAGCGGTTTAGGCTGTGCGTTGATATATCAGTCAGTCAGGACTCTGAATTTTTTGTATATACTCGTAGATTCAAGTAGGTATTTAATTAGTTTAATTATTTAGTAACTAAGTATTAGTCAAAGCAAAAGGTTAAGTATAATTTATTTCGTAAATAAAGATAAAGCGGAGTCTTTGACTGAAATTAAGCCTTAGACATAAGCTTGGCAATCTATTACTTAGCAGAAAATAATAGAGATTGTGGTGCATAAACAATTAACTTATTTTTAAGATATCAATCAAACTAATTAGATCTACAGAATGTATTTTATTTTATGTAATAAATAGGTTTCTAACATAGAAAAATTAAAAGTAAAAAAAAACTTACACACACAAGATAGAACCAATTCAGCTATTTATTTATTTTTTACCTATGTATGTAATTGTGTACTTAGTTTTAATAAAAAAAATTATGATTGTTCCTCTTAACCAAAGCACCTGCCATCTAATCTCTTCACCACCTTCTCTTCTGACTCTTCTCTTCTTCTTGTTGACTGGTAGAGAGTGTCTAAGGTCTTTGCCTTGTACCTTTTGTGCGAAAAGTACGGCGTACTCAGCGCTTCTCCTCCACTTTTATTATGCGCACAGCCAAAGTGTGGAACTCTCTGCCGAACTGTGTTCCCTCCCACATATATTAACCCATCTGCCTTCAAAGTAAGAGCGAACAAGCTTCTTCTGGGCACGCTCGTTCCATCATAGACCTAATCTATCGCTTTCCATCAGGCGTGATCGAGGTCAAGAGCGGGCCCATTTAGTAATAAAAAAAAAAGTTTAAATAAATAAATCAAAAAAACACCATAAAATTAACAGGGAGTAAAACGCAAAAAAACGTGCACAAAACCATGAAGTTGACAAACAAAATACTTATCTGCCGGAAAGCACAACTTCCGAGTTTGATTATAAAAATGCTTAAATGAAGCCGAAAAAGTTCTAAGTACAATACAGATCTTAGCATCTGAAGTTAAAATTTAATGCGTCCCATAGCTGCAATGCGAATGTTTTCAGCTAAAACTGGGCCCCAGGGCCGAACTACGGGGCCATTATAAGAATAATGTCGTAAATAAACTCGATCCCCAGAACAACGTCTATTTGTAAAAAAAGCAATTGCCAAGCTGAAGTTGAAGTGCTTATTACCGGGAGTTATATTTCCATTTATATGAAAACTAATGTTCCCGTTATTTTCCTGTTTGCCTTTTATTGCGAAGTTCCTAGCGGTGCGCTTAGAAAAATATTTTTCAGGTATTGTGTGCGGACGTTAATAGAAAGTGGAATGCCTGCCTTATAGTTGATGTTATGAAGATGAATCTTTTATGATAGGTATAGCAGAAATAGTTGTGAGCGAAATGAGAACCGCTATAACGTTTCATTTGAAAGACATTACAAGAGGATATTACTTCTACAAAAGATCACAGAACATAGAGATCCGTGATTGTTACCTTGCTAGTTATATGTTTTTCTTTCAGGATTCAACACATTCAAGTGAAAATGGCACTGAAGGAGACGAACCTTCAGGTAAGATTATACATAATAATATATACGTATACGTACAAACAACACTTGAGCCTGAAATTGGGTGTTCGTATTACAATAAACCATCATCATCTGCCTAGCCTTTTCCCAACTTGGGGTCAGCTTTCAGTCTAACCGGATGCAGCTCGATACCAGTATTTTACACAGAGCGACTGCCTACCTGGCCTCCACAACCCAGTTACTGGGTAATACGATACCCCTTGGTAAGACTGGTTGTCAGACTTTCGGGCTTCTGACAACCCGTAACGACTGTCAAAGATTCACGAACACAAAAAAAAAAAACATTCTTAAATATTTTTTTATATTAAATTGTTAACTTAACGTAAAGAAAACTCTCTGTCCATATACTTATACACGGTTAAAAGTTACAAAATATTAAGAATTTATTGGGAACAACGCTAAAGTTATTCATCTTATCCTTTATTAAAGGTCCAGTTATGGGTTTTCCAATATCTTACATTCTTTAGAGGGAACCGTTGTCTGGGGGCTCTGAATATTTGAAATGTTCTGCGGAATCTTACAGTATATTATGATAATTTACTTCCGATCCTTAAAACTTGACCAAGTTTAAGTGAAACTATTTCTTGTATACATACATTTTGGTGTTGTTTTCGAATAACATCGTTTTAAATTGCATTTTTAGTACAATGCTATTGAATGGATTCTATGTGACAAGGACGGTAGGTGTAATAAAAAAAAAAAACAACCGACTTCCAAAAAACACTATAAAGTGAAAAATAACTTTAATTTCGGAAGTCGGTGTCTTTGGATTTGTATTTTTGTTTTTTGCCACCGACTTCCGAAATTAAAGTTATTTTTCACTTTATAGTGTTTTTTGGAAGACGGTTGTTTTTTTTGTAAAAAAGTTTTATTTTTTACTTTTTAGTGGGTCAGTTTGTAATTTATCTAAGTTACAATAGCCTAATGTCAACTGCTGATCACCTTTTACAAAATATTGCTTTTCCCGATGCAGGGACGTTAATTGTTGAGGAGTTCTCCTAGTATTCCACTCTCCTAGCTGATAATCCTGGCTGCTATTCAAAAGAACTTAAAATTTAGTCCTGTTTAAAATGAGCCCAAACACTACGGTGCTGTAATTTCAAGGTTTGAACTTTTTCTGATGCTCCTGGCTTTAGCATCAGGTTTCTATGTACTTCGGTGTTCCTCATTAACAGTACGTTTATCCACACATCGAGCCCTTTTCAATGAGCCTAAACACGATATATCTGCTGTTAGTTGTCGAGGAGTTAGGTACTCTGCAGACTCCTGACTGCAGCATCAGGTCATGACTTGATGATCATGAGACCAAATGTGGCAAATGCCCTATCAAACATCAAAACAATTTACTAAAACAGTCCTTGCCTGTTCGAGTAACTTCTTACTGTTAAGGAGTTGTACCTTCCATCATCCAGCCCAGCTACCTGAGATGGTGACAACCATACGCAAATACACAAGATACTTCATAAAATATGCGAAAAACAATAAGTGAGCCTATACAATTTGAGGGTTGCCCTCGATTTCTCTAAGATCCCATCATCAGATCCTAACTTGGTGACAATGGGACCACCTCAGAACTATCTACACTTTCGAACAAAAAAAGAATCTTGAAAATCCGTCGACAATTGGCGGAGTATTCGATGAACAAACATACAAAAAAAAAAAAAAACATACAAACAGCCGAACATAGTACCTCCTCCTTTTTGTGAAGTCGGTAATTAGATATACCTCTAAGCTAAGATCACAGGATGCAAAATGTTTGTCAGTTTGTTTGTTGTTGTTTTGTTTCGTTTTTGTTTTTCTTTTGTCTGTACTGACCTACTGTTAAATTCAGCAAAAATGAAATGGGTTACTGTTATATTCAGATATAATCATCATAATAAATTATCTCTAGGTACTAAACTTATCTCCCCCAACGCTCACAAATGTATGCAAATTAAACTTAAAACACATAAAACAATTTTAATAAACGGAAATTCTCCCAAAGCCTTGGCAACTAATTTAAATTAACCATTAAAGTTAGATTATAAACCCTTACAAAATTAATTAAAGCTTAAAGAAGTTTGGTCAAGCTTATTGCAACTATGAGTGGAGAAAATAACTAAGTTTAAGCTTTCAAGTAACCGACTAGAAGTTTGAGAAACCCGAGCCGGGATAACGAAAAAAGAGGTTTTAATTGAAACTCTAAACTTTCTTACTTTACACGATAGGAGAAAATATTAAAAGTAAGTAAATTTTCGTGGAGAGAAAATATATTTTTCATTTAATTTACTTGGACAAGAGTATGAGCTATAAAATGTTTGCTTTATTATATTTTTATTTTCGTTACGACCCTGTGCTCCAAAATACATGTAGCGGATGTTGGATAAAAAACTGGCCAAGTGCGAGTCGGACTTGTTTTTCACTTACAATGATATTTTTTTTTGTTACCACTAACAAAGGGTCAGATTAAAAAAAAATATGGTATGTAGATAAATTATTGATAGTACGGAATCTCTTGACGCGAGTTCAACTCGCACTTGACCGGTTTTTTAATATCGTTTTAATAATATGACGTGTAGAAATAGTTCTGATATCCTATTTAGGGAATTATAAATTTCATTTTATTAATCTAGAAGCACAAGAGTGCTTTATACAGGAGATTTTTTTATCACCATCCAAATTTGTACAGGGTGTTCTACCCTTGAATATGAACAACTTTCACTTGGGACCAACTCTGAAATCACAAAAGCTCAATACCTACTTGACCAATATGTATGAAACAGCTGATTTTTTTTTCGAGATTTCTGAATTGGCCCCATAGTGAAAGTTGTTCATATTCATGGGTAGAACACCCTGTAAAAATTTGGATGGTGATAAAAAAATCTTCCTGTATAACGAAATTGAGCAATAAGGAACAATTTTTGAAAGTTCATCCCTTTAAGGGATTAAATAGGTAAAAGTTTGTATAGAAGTTCGCAATTTTTGTCGATGAGGATCCCATCGGGCACATAGCTTGTACCGGTTATATTTTGATATAAGATATTGACTCATTTTAAGTAACTCAATAAGGCAGTCACCATGTTAAAATAAAATAACAAACTCCACATTCTATCAACAGTACAAGTAAAATGTCCACAAGTAACAGACACTTGCAATAAACGTCAAAGCGCAAGTTGAACCGACAAATAAAATCATAAAATATAGAGGATTGTAACTCAGTCGTGTTCGAGCGATTCATTCGATGACCGCGGTTAAGCTGTGGTTAGTTCACCCACAGATTGTAAGGCCTTAGATTTGATTGCCTTGTTAAGGCACCAGCTTGTTAGGTCACACTTGGATTCAGAGTCGTTCGACCCTATTGAACCTAGTAATGGTAGGAACATACTTAACAAAGTGTTAACTTGGGAACGTTTGGTTTATGCACTATACTTCAGTGAAAAGGTGTTGTTAAGTTGGTATATATGTAGTTTGAATTGAACTGCAGTTTTTTTTTAAGTATCGTACGTAGTGGAGATGTTGGTATCATCATCATCATTTCAGCCGAAAGACGTCCACTGCTGGACATAGGCCTCCCCCAAGCACTTCCACTTCGACCGGTTCTGTGCTTCTCGCATCCAACGGGTTCCTGCGGCCTTCACAAGGTCGTCGGTCCACCTTGTGGGAGGCCTTCCAACGCTACGTCTTCCGGTACGCGGTCGCCACTCCAGAACCTTTCGGCCCCATCGGCCATCTGTTCTGCGAGCAATGTGCCCTGCCCACTGCCACTTAAGTTTGGCAATTCTTCGGGCTATGTCGGTTACCTTGGTTCTCCTGCGGATCTCCTCATTCCTGATTCGGTCACGCAGGGAAACTCCAAGCATAGCCCTCTCCATTGCCCTTTGGGTGACTTTTAGCCTTCTTATAAGGCCCATTGTGAGCGACCACGTTTCAGTGCCATAAGTCATCACTGGCAACACGCACTGGTCAAAGACTTTCGTCTTGAGACACTGCGGTATGTGGGACGAGAAGATATCGCGTAGCTTCCCAAACGCTGCCCAGCCGAGTCGGATTCGACGATTGACCTCTTTCTCTTTCTTTGATGTTGGTATACATACTTTAAAAATAGGGCATAGGCTCTTCATACAGTCAGGCCCGAAGAATTGCCAAAATTAAGTGGCAGTGGGCAGGGCACATTGCACGCAGAACAGATGGCCGATGGGGCTGAAAGGTTCTGGAGTGACGACTGCGTACCGGAAGACGTAGCGTTGGAAGGCCTCCCACAAGATGGTCCGACGACCTTGTGAAGGCCGCAAAAACCCGTTGGATGCGAGAAGTACAGAACCTTTCGAAGTGGAGGTGCTTGGGGGAGGCCTATGTTCAGCAGTGGACGTCTTTCAGCTGAAATGATGATGATGATGATACAGTCAGTCTACGTCAATATGCAGAGTAAGCAAACTGAAGTGGCAGTAGGCCGGTGGGGGCAGACGAGTCCTGGAGTGGCAACCGCGTATCGGCAAGCCTAGCGTGGGATGCCCTCACGTTAGGTCAGACTGTATGCCATCAACAAATGGGTAACAACATTAAGAATATAAGTGTTTTCTTACTTAACCAACAGTTTCCTTATTAGTGTACTCAGGATCACTCCCTTCATTATAGACTTTATCCCTTTTATAATTATAAAATCGAAAAACTCGATAATATGTTCAGAATTATTTGACCTAGATTCGCAATGTTCCAATACTAAAATATAGTTTTCAATTTCATCAAACTTGTATAAGCTCCAACTAGTATTAATGAGTAACATCAAGCTTAGCAACTTTATTCTAAAGGACTTGAGGATTGTTCCATTTTAGTTTACTGTAAATTAATTGACTATTAAGTGTGAGAATTTTGCTTTTAAATTCACATAGCATAGTCTATTGTTCCAAATACTGGGACAACGACACCTTTGTGAGATGGAACTGGATGTAATCCACCAAGCGGGCCAGCTGGTAGATGTTACGTGTCTAAGAATTTTCAGCTCTGGGTCCTCTTCTTTTCTTTTTAGGGTTCCGTTCCCAAAGGGTAAACACGGGACCCTATTACTAAGACTCCACTATCCGTCTGTCTGTCACCAATTTGAATTGAGTTGAAATTTTTTCACAGATTATGTATTTCTGTTGCCGTTATAACAACAAATACTAAAAACAGAATAAAATAAATATTTAAGGGGGGTTTCCATACAACAAACGTGTTTTCGCCGTTTTTGCCTTGTGGTACGGAACCCTTCGTGTGCGAGCCCGACTCGCATTGGTCAGTTTTATTTCTTCTTCATCGTTTTATTAATCAGAGGTATTCCACTCAGAGGACTGATTTCACTCCAGCTATGCAAAAACATCATAAAGGTCTATCCATGCTAATATCATAAATTCGAAAGTAATTCTGTCTGTCTGTATGTTACCTTTTCACGCCTAAACCACTGAACGGATTTCGATAAAATTTGGCAGAGAGATAGATAGCATCCCGGGGATATGTCCCCGGGATGATGATGGATAGTTTTTATCCCGATATTCCCACGGATTCAACACTTATGTGGGTGAAAACACGGGGCGCAGCTAGTAATCCATAACTTCACATTGAAGTAGATTAAACAATCATCTTCCAAAATTCTCAAATTTTAATCACAATAACATTCTAGAAAATTTCTCATTTTACAAAGCTCCGGTTCCACTAACCAAAGACAAATTATATTGTACCAAATGAAAACTCCTATCAAAGATCCACTTACTTAGTGTGTCTTCATTTAGCGGGAGTGTTTACTTAAATTAAGATACCGGCTGGTGGAATCGAACTCTAAGTCGCAAGGCGGCTCCGTTACTACGGTTTTAATTATTATGTGTCGAGTGATCCGAGTGTTTGAGGTAATTAATATTAATTAACATTTTCTCGTCTGGCAAGATTGGATAATTTTGACATTGGCAACATTTACATTTTTGTGACATCTACTCATTTTCAAGATCTGTGAAAATTTTCATTAGTCTGGGAACATAATAGGCTATTTGACAATGTAAAAAATAAGGTCATAATTATTGACACTCGTATAGATTATCGCTTTTAAAATCGATTTGCATTAATTTTACTACAAAACAAATGTATTATTTATAAAAAAATCCCGAAAAAACTTCATCTTTTTAAATCTGGCGCCACGTAATCGAAAACGGTCTGGATTGGCTGAACTTAAGATGACGTCATGATTTAGTAAATTTCTGTCTATCGTTGACAGAACAGATGACTTTTGTCTAGTACCTCGACCGTTTCAACGTTTGTTGACGTCACGTGAATCGTGACGTCACGACGCCATATTGTTAAAGATAGCGTTTTGGCGGCTTATTTAAACAGTAAATTTTTATTTACTATTTTTTAAAAGAAATACATTATGCAATTTGAAGTAATAGGTTTTTGTGGGCTCGTTAGACCATTAAATAATCTGAGATTTTTATCAGAAACCAGTCAAATAGCCTATTATAGAAACAGCACCGTAATTGCGTAACACACTTTCAAGCAGCATCTGAATCATTTTGAAGAATATTGCAAATCCATTGCTTCCTCTGTTTGAAAAATGTGTCTGCTCAACATCGTTAATAATGCAATGAATGTTGTTGTGCTGTCAAAATGATAGCCATTGATACTTTAGTGTGTTACACAAATACCCCGCTGGTCAAAAAACAGAGAAAAATACGAAGTTATCGCAGTTAAAATTAAAACTACATGAATAAAGGAATTTAGATTTTTTCAAATCATTCATTTACCATTCGGATCTTGATTATAAAAACAGCATCTACCAATGTGTATTCCAATTAAATTCTTTATAAAACATGGACAAAAAATAGACATAACATGTAACGGTTGTCATATTCAAATAACAAATCTATTCGCTTCTACAACCTTTTCGAAATAAATATAAAAATCTCATTCCTGCTAACCATACAAAATGAATATTTTATCAATAATAATTTAACGAAATGAATTGTTTTCGAGAACTTCCCTATCACGCAAGCTATTTGTTCCACTCCTGCGCAGTAGGGCACTGGCACTTTCTATTAAAATTATCATATCCATAAATAAGAATCTTGTTTTTAATATCATAACAAAAACTTGAGAGAGAATGGGTAGCCATCATTTTGGTCACGCCAGGTAAAAGACTTCAAATTATTTCAAATAAATTGGACTTCTGATGCCGCATGCCGACAGGATTTAACGTTTTTAGGCATAATCGTTGACAATCTTGAAATAAATAATTTTATAGATCAAAAGATATGGTGGTGCCAATTATAATAAGCACTTGTTTATGGGTAAAGTTTTCAGTAATCAGTTGATATTTTAGGACCAGTAATAAAATCCATTCACTCAGGTGAGTATACTGTCAAAATGTCCTCTCATCAATACGGATTTCTATGTCCTAAAAATCGATATCCAATTTAGGAGAGCAAGAAGGTCGCCCTACAATAATTTTGCACCTGTAACCACTTCTGGGTGCCGTTGACGTGAAAAACTAAACCGAAAAGGACAGGTGCGAAATCCTGTCGCAGCGGGGGTCTACCCAAGGGCCCGTTGACTCGACCCATAACCCTAATTGATAGGAATCGTTAACCTTTAAACGCGCGCCTTCATCGTTTCCTTAACATAAATACTTCGATTCTAATCTCCAAAGTTTTTTCTCCGTTATTTTATACCTCTGGTTAGCGATCGTTTTATTTTCGGGTGCCTTCGTCTACAGCCGCCGATAGATCGTTATTTCGTAATAAACAGTCCATTCTTTGTCATTCGATATTTTCGAGATTGTTGATACCAGATAATATGATATCGCCTTGGCGCCGTCGGTTCAGTTATAGGTTATAATGTCCAGTGTCAAATTAGGGAAGGCCGAGTGGCGTTGGAATTATTGCTCGTTTAATGTTAATTATTTTCTTCTGAGGGAGTTAGACGTGTGTAATTAATTCGGTGGTCAGCTCTTTTATTTGAAGAGACAAGATCAGATCGGCTGTATTTTCTAGATAATTTTCCTCTTTGTTTGAGTGTATTTTCATTACCTAAAATATCTTCAAGATTGACAATTTATTTTCGTATACTGAACTGAGATTCAATTAATTCTAACACTAGAATCTGATTTAGGTCTATCCAAACAAAGCAGCATTCAAAGATTCCGAAAACAAAAACAAAGATATAAATTAAGCGTAATTTTGCCAGCTCCTTGAATCAAAATGAAGAAGCAGTAAAAAATCTCTGCAGTTTCAAAATCAGATAATGAATGAGCAGCAGAAAGAAGATTAACATAAACGCCATCATTAATTTGCCGCAAATGAACCTGGTGTTGATATATCTCGCACTTAAATCAATTAAATTTATAACGTACGACTTTGAGAATCTCGAAAGTGTAATCAATATTTCGTGCGGCTTGACATATATTTGGGAGGACCCACATCACTAACTCTGTCCGGTTTGTCATCAAATCAGTGATCAGCTAAAGTTTTCGGATTCTGATGTATTTTTAGAACGTTCTGATGAAAGGAAAATACGTGTGGTTTATTTATTTATTTGGTTTTGTCTTTATTTTTTCCTGGCTTGGCAGTTTAATAGATAGCTCAACAATCATGTATACGTTTGGTCTGACATTGGCAGTGTCTTGTGACAGCATGTAGACAACATGTTTCGGACCTTCTCCCGAGAAGAAGCCAAACTGTACTTTCTAATCATTTATCTGAGGATCCATTGTTAGCCATATAAATTGATGAACAGAATTTCTACAAAATAAACTGTTACACTGACCTGAGTAACGTTTTCATTAAATAACTAGCTGCGCCCCGCGGTTTCACCCGCATAAGTTTCAATCCCGTGGGAATATCGGGATAAAAAGTAGCTTGTATGTTAATCCAGGGTGTCAGCTACCTCCATACAAAATATTATCAAAATTGGTCCAGCCGTTTGAGCGTGAAGAAGTAACAAACATATAAACACACACACACTCACACCCCCACAAACTTTCGCCTTTATAATATTAGTGTGATACCCACCGAAGTCTCACCCGTAATTTTTATTTACTACGATATTACATTGGAAGCAAAAATCATAACAAAACAAAAATATTCGCAGGCCGTCAGACCGCAATAAACACATTTTTCTCTACCGGCTCTCATAATAACCCTGAGCTGGAAGTTATGTATTCTAATCTTTATTAATTTTGCTGAGCTACCTAACCTTGTTAAGCATACAAGCCTCGAGAATGAACCGGCTATGTTTTCCGCACACACAATCCCTGGAGCCCTTAGAAAAGCATATTATAATCAGGAACGCTCGCATATTCATGAGTTTATGGCATCATCTGGAGAATATAGGCCTCCAACCAGTACCTTTTTTTTTTGTTGTCTGGGGGAAACCTTCAAAGGCACCCCAACCTCTGGGGGGGAGATCGGGAAGTGTGGGATTTTTACCTCACTAAAGCCACCCCGGTGATCACCATCAGCACATAGGGGTGGTCCCGGTTCCTCTTAAAATACCAATTCCGGAACCCCCCCGTGCAACGCCTGAAAGGCACATTCCTGGGGAGACTGTAAAGAGGCCTCCCCTGAGCCTCGCTATGCACGGCAGCACGTGATCACTGTGCCACCGTCTTCCCTGGGGTCACTTGGTGGGCGGACAGAGTCCCCACTCAGTGCGCCCGGTACCTAGAACCAGTTACACGGCAGGTAAACAAATAGACGTTATCAAATTTACATTCGTTCGAACAAACCGAGAAAAAAATTGCTCTAAAATTCTGAACTTTTATACAGTGTGGGTACGGTTTTTTTCATGGCACTCAAACTCGGTCACCTCTGCTAAATGGACCGAACAGGTGCATTAAAGTTTTTATAAAGTCCTCTCGATCGTAAATTGCCCTAAGTAACAAGGGCGAGCTTTAAGTTTTTTAGAGTACTTTTAATAAAGAATGAACTAACTAAAGTTGCCGAAAACTTTGTTGGAGTGGCTTTGCTAATACTGTCTTTAGTTTGAAAAGGGTTTGATACCTATTAAGTGCGATAAATCATTATTTAATCACGGAGTTTTTATCAATAACTTTTCGGGTGGTTGTGGTGGAGTTAATTGAGGTTTAAAAGTTTTAATCTTTTGTAAATTGGTTTAAGGATTGTTGCCTTGAATGTGTTTTGACAGGTGATTCACGTTTTAGTTATCTAGATTATAAACGTTAAAAATTATAATGTTTGCGTGCGAATCTGTTTCGTTGGACAACATTTATAAAGTACTAGCAGCGCCCCGCGGTTTCACCCGCATAAGTGTCGATCCTTTGGTAATATTGGGATGAAAACTATCATAAGTCCTTCCCCGGAATGCAATCTATCTTTCTGCCAAATTTTGTCGAAATCCATTCAGCGGTTGAGGCGTGAAAAGGTAACATATAGACAGACAGACATACAGAGTTACTTTCAAATTTATATTTTTAATATTAGTATGGATTTGTGTATTTTTAAGACATAACATATACAAATTCTTGATCTGCTTCGTTGTCACTTCAAAATCCGTAAAAAAAAAACAATATCAAAGAAATCTCTAAACCAGTGACTCATCGAAATAAGAGCATGGGACAATAAAAGGCTTGATACACGCGTGTGTTGTCGGTAGTCCTTTAATGTCGTGTTGTGCCTTGTAGATGTCTAGATAAAGGGAAAGGACATTGTGTGACGCAACCAGGAGGGTCGCCCTCCTTCTATTTATTGCTATAAATAATCGGGCAACCGTGTGTCTGTGGGTAAAGATGAAGAGATTAGGGCATTGGAAAATTTTAAGTTTAATGACCATTAACGAGATTGTTATCAAAAAGCGAAGGTGCCCAAGTAATATGGTAGGTACAGTTACATCTTAAGGAAGGCTTATAAGGCTTATGATATTTCACTAGAGAAAAATCTGATAAATAGTGGTGCTGATTCCCTTGTTCACAAACTAAACTAAATCTAAGATCAGTGCATCTTTTTCTTTCTATTTCATTAAGAAAAGGACAGAAGATATATTTTAGTTTAGTCCTGTCAAATTTATACATACAAGTTTAAACTTGATTAAAAACTTGCCTACTAAAATTACGTCAATTTACGTCAGGCGCAGATTAATTTGACAGGACTAAACTAAAATTTATCTTCTGTCCTTTTTTTAATGTAATAGAAAGAAAAAGATGCATTGAACTTAAATTTAGTTTAGTTTTAGAATAACAAAATCGGCACCATTGTTTACTTCGGTCTACATCATTATAGATGAGATTAATTTTTGACCTGAGTGCTGATGAAGTTAGACTCATGTACTGCCGGGGCGCATCCCTAGTTCAACGATCGATTCCCTATAGCAATTGATGATGTGGCATCGATAAGGGTTTTGATTCATTTGCTCTAAGTGCATCTGCTATTGTCGTTTTCTTCGTCCTTTTAATGTTTCTAAGAGTTTTGGTTAGTAGGCGTGGAAGAATAGATGTGTGTTTATCTTGACCCCGTCCCTGTTCAGTTACACACAGTTGTTCAGGTACATTTGAATCAATCTTAAAGCTTTTGGGAGAAGGATTAGAAGTCACATGATACCTACCGTCTAATCGAGCACTTTCAATCATTTGGATTTTGGGGATCTGTTACTGCCTTTATTATAAACAATTGTAATATTGTTATTGATACGTTTCTAAGAAGTTTCATCAAATAATTAAGTTGTTTTAACACTAGCTGTAAGTTAGCTCCCGACTTTATCTGCGTGTATTTTTTTATGACTATGCAGAGTGAGTGAATTCAGCAAGTATTTCTAGATCGCTGTTTCATAGAAAAGTGCCATACTTACGCGGTTAAAATGTATGGAACAGCAAATTTTTTTTGTCATAACCGAGCAAAATTTTCAATGCAGGGGTTTAGAATCATGTATTTAATCCATGATAAAAGGTTGCGCGTGGATGTCCCTGCCACCCTGTAAATCTAGGATGAAAACTAGCTTATAGGTCCTTGTTCAGGACCCAGGCTACCTATCTATCAAATTTTATAACAATAGGTTTAGTGGTTTAGGTTTGAACAGGTAACAGACTAACAGTCAGAGTTACTTGCGCATTTATAATATTGAGTTTGGAAACTGTAATTTCTTTCACCTTCGTTTACGCCGTAGGGCATTTCATACAAACCTTCAAGCGCTTGTTTTTAGAAATAAATGAACCGATTTTACTGAAACTTCATACGCATAAGAAGGATACAAAGGTCTAAAAAGTTACTTAAAATTAAAAAAAAATTAAAATTCATTTATTTCAGATAACTAACTGATCCATACTTAATTCCACAAAGTCCAACTTAAAAATTAACATACATAGAAAATATAAGATTAAAATAAATTAAAAAATTACAAATGAATTATAAAAAAAAAAAAACTTAAGAACATTTTCGAAAAATAGTGTTACAGCCAAATTAGACCGATTTTAAATTTTGCATAGAAACAGAGATTTCCAGTTAACTTTTCTTAAATAAGACATTTCGAAAATGATCTTAAGTAACTATTTAGACCTTTGTAACCTGCTTATGCGTATGAAGTTTCATTAAAGTCGGTTCATTCATTTCGAAAAACAAGGGCTTGAAAGTTTGTATGAAATGCCGTACGGCGTAAACGCTCTTAACATGCATTAACAGTACCTTCAAAGCAAAATATAATGCACTCACTATCATGTCCTGCGGGTCCTGTCAGCTTCATCATCATCATCATCATCATCACCATTTCAGCCAAAAGACGTCCACTGCTGGACATAGGCCTCCCCCAAGCACTTCCACTTCGACCGGTTCTGTGCTTCTCGCATCCAACGGGTTCCTGCGGCCTTCACAAGGTCGTCGGTCCACCTTGTGGGAGGCCTTCCAACGCTACGTCTTCCGGTACGTGGTCGCCACTCCAGAACCTTTCGGCCCCATCGGCCATCTGTTCTGCGAGCAATGTGTCCTGCCCACTGCCACTTAAGTTTGGCAATTCTGCGGGCTATGTCGGTTACCTTGGTTCTCCTGCGGATCTCCTCATTCCTGATTCTGTCAGCTTCACGTTACAGAAATTGATGGACGCTAGTGACGTCAAACACGTAGCCGAATTCTGGGCCGAGTCCATTTAGATTTCTATTGACACGCTAAGAAGAAGAAAGCAAAATATCATATTGTAACGAGGACAGTGTAGTTTACACTGTCCTCATTACAATAACTCAGTACATACATGGCATCCAATAACTACCTCTTAAATAGATTTTGGACTGACATTGATGAGCAGATAAGATCATAGTGTCCGATTCATTAAACGTAATGATATGGTTCGTTAATTAAGAACAATCGTCGATTCCACAGGACCTATGGTTATTTGCTGCTCAATAGATTTATAGGCCCAACGTCCGGTGAAATTGATAAAAATTGTCTTGAGAAACTATTTGATAATGGGTTGATGGTCATTGGGTTCGAGTTTACTGCCTTTAATTACAATTGTTTTTAGTTTAAATTCTATTGGAATTGTTCAAACGTTGGGTTTGTCAAGTACTGTGGGATTGTAGTTATTACTAACTGTTTAGTTAGATAGCAATTGATTTTACGGCAATGAATCATACGTTTATTGATTCATCCTTGTATTTTTGATTGACTAATTAAAATTATGTTTAATCGAAGTCTTTTACATTATCTTTTGGAAAGGGCAACTAGAATCAATTATATTTTCTTCAAAAATTTTATGTTCAAAAGTGCCTTTACGTGCCTAATTGAAATAAACGATTTAACTTTAACTTTGAGTTTTCTCGCTTAAGTTACTAAAAGTTGTACTTAGACCTAACATTTATTTACTTTTTTAACACTGCCAAAACCACGTACTTTATTCATTAATCATTTTTAAACCCTCTTGAAGCAATTGCCGAATAAATCAATTAAGTGTACCTACATCAATCATACGCATCACACTTAGACGACCCGCTTAACTGAAGATTGAACTCAATTGAAACGACTTTGAACTTGAAAATTATTAGCAAGAACATTTAACACTGCCAAATTAGATAGACCCTTCAATTCGTTAGTATTCAAAAGATGAATGTTCGAAAGTATCCGATGGGAACAGGTCTTCTTAAATTGGTAGTGTTAGTCGTGATTCATGGACGATTGTTTGCTACAATTTTGTATGTTCGATATTCCGGACCGTCAAGTATGACGAGTCATATTAATCTTTATGAAATAATCAATTAAATAGCGGGGGAAATCTGGATTAGATGGTATCAGTGCTCTGTCGGCACATGCGTACAGTCGTGAGGTCCGTAACAAGACTGTTTGTGGAGCAAACGGTTTTGATATTTTAAGATTTGTAATTTAATTTATACGAATGATTGAATTATGATGAATTTAATAGATGTTGTTAAATTGTATAATAACTGGCAGAGTCTTTGTTATAGTCAAATTCGATTCAATGATGCCAAAACATTGTTAATCTTCATTTAGGTAATTTTATGACAGTGACTCTTTATAAAATTCAGGAAACACTTCCGATATTAATTAAAAAAGTACAGATTGAATGAAGCCAATTTTCAATACTGAAAGCCACATTTTCCAAGCAATAAACATTCAAAACCTATCACCTAAAAACCCCAAACGATCAAAACCACCACATCGCACCACAATGACGACCAAAAGCGGTATGTTTTGGTATCGACTGGTCAGGCATTCGAAGTATTGTCAGTGATTTAATTGAAACAGTATGGGGCCGAACCAACCGCGGCACAACACTACGAGTGGCCACAGGAAACAATGTTTTGTATGAAAAACTCTATCCAGTACATTTTAATTGCCTTCATATAGTTTAATTAGAGAGTTAGAGACGTTCCGTGTAGTTCATGATTAATGTTGTAAAGTAAATGGGATGTGTTTGATGACTATAAAATATGCGTCCAAGTCTATGCTCTACTTTGAGAATGGTATACGTTAATTTTGTTTCTGTTTTGATAAATGAGTTTTGTATGGATAAATTGTTGGATTAGGATCTTTTTTAGAGGCTAAGCTTGTAAAACATGTCGTGTTTTTATTTTAATTTGAGTCGGGTGTAGCTGAATAATTTTAATTTTGACTTGTCATACTACTAATAAGCTTGTTTTATTCAATAACACGGGTTTTTGATTATTGTGATAACAGCTAACTCTCATTATCTGTTGTATTAAAGGTCCAACTGCTAATTAACTTACTAATAAATCTGCCGAAGAAATAATTGACCAAGCCAAAACTAGCAAATCCTTCAATTAACTAATGTAAACGTCAACGTTTTATTAGTGGAAACTTGTAAATGGCCTTCAGATGCATATTGTTTAAGAGCATTGTTTAATTTAGCTGTAAGTTTCCCGAACAGAATAAAATAAAATAAATAAACATGACTCTTTACCAGTCTAAAAAACGAAACTCAACAAATAGAGAAATAGGATGTAGGTAATACAAACACCAAGTAATTATGAACCAGCCACACCGTTCTTATTAAACACGCTACAACCTACAAACGATCAAGTCTTTGATGAATGGGAATACTCTCAAACTAATCTGAACATCTGTAACTTTGACAGTGGAGGATTAAGGGGTACAAAATGTTCTTAAATACTTTAGTTTAATATTGATGTCTAGGAAGTTTGGCGGCTAGTTATCTAAGTCTGAACAATAGTCCGTTTTCTGATTTAAGCTGCCTCTTGGCAGTTTGATGGGAACTTACTAGACAATGCGAGGTATTTATAGGGGCTTTATAGAAATATCAAATAATTACATCACGAAATTTAATGATCGTGTTCCCGAATCTTTTGTGTTGTAAGTAGGTAGGTACTTGGAAATTGGGAATTGATATCTGACTGAAAATAAATAAGGTTGACTCTGGAGAAAAAATGTTAGCAGAAAATCCAATTTTTCAGGCACAATTTGGACAAAGACTGGTTGGTGTGCTTGTGTTTGATATGTAGGACGCTCTCAGCTAAATGGACCGATGATCTTAAAAAGGTGGCTGGGACAGACTGACAGGGTGTTATGGCGAAGTCTGGGACAGGCCTATGTCCAGCAGTGGACTGCGATAGGCTGAGTTGATTGATTGGTGTGAACATAGTGAGTTGTATTAGACCTAGACAGGGTACCAAAGCTTATAGCATAATAATATAAGCTTAGTTACATTTACTTGGAAGTTCCAAGTTGGATCTTGTGAACTAAATGAAGAAAATATTAAATTAAAAATATGTTGTTGAAAAAAATACACGCTTTTACCATATACTAAAATGTGTTTACTATTATTTCAGTTTATAGCCTAGCTTCTCTGATTAAGCTCGCATTCTTCACAAACCAACTAACTACAAACAATCTAATGATGCGTTCAAACCATAATTATTCTGATCTCTCACAGATTTACACAATACTCCCTGGCTGACATCCTGGCTGTCGGTTTACTGCCCTCTCCTTGACAAGTTTATTACCGCATCTTACAGCGGTCATTGGGTTTAAAATTTTAATTAGCTCCCTTGTTGCCTTGTTAAGGATATTGGCCCGATTTTATTATGGTACGCCTGTTGTTACTTCTTGGTTAACATCAGTGTTTTATCTCTGATCGTAATTATGAGGATCTTTTACGTAATCACCAATAAATATGAGGATAATTTATGCTTGACTTTATGAATGTTCGTTGGAATTGGTCGTGCTTGAATTATTGTTAAAAATATAAGTTAGGTTAGTGGTGTCTGAAGTCAAAAGCAAACCTCACTATAAAACTTAAATTATAAAATTCCAAAAAAAAAGTTTCATACGACTTATTCCGATAAGCATAAACGTTTGAAATTAATGCAAAAAACAGAAAGGCTACTTAAAAGCATGAATGAAATGTAGGTAAACTGAATTTTGTGCAAGCTATCACCATAAAGAAAATTTTAAAATTTTTGTGCAGGCAGATGCGTCTTCTTCACCCTCCCCAGTGATAAAACTTTACGGCATAAAAAATATCATTATTAAGCTTTAGCAGATGGTTTTGATAGCGGCGGTAATTATGCTCCAAAAGCCACAGATCAATGGCGGTATAACAAAGAAATTGTCACAAAAATAAACGGGTCCTTCAAAAAACAAGGGCAACAAATAAAACAATAAGGAGGACAAACACAAAACAAAGAGAAATACTATAAATCAGGTGTTGTGGAAGTGTCTCGCTTTATAAAACTATGGATAGCGGCAGACGGTTGACGTCGGGCTGTTAACTGGAAATTTATTGTTAATCACGACCGAAGAAGACTCATTCTCGTAAATGTTTGTGTAATACGAGTGGATTGATGCAAGATGCGACCCGATAACTAGAGAGCGGAAATAATTGGAAGGTTTTATGGAGAGGACTGCCTCGGAAAGTAGCTGGGATACCATGGGAGAAGTATATTTAGCTTCCAGTATCCTAATTTTACTTTGTAAGGTTCAATTTTGAATGGGAATTTAATTCGAAGCGTGTAACTCTTACTGGTAATGGCGGACTCGGTTCTGGTTGTTGAGCATGTTTTAAAATTTGAATTTGTTTGAGCATGAGACCCAGTGTGGGATTATATGGACATCATTGCAATGTATCTGCTTAATTAATTGCTTTTGTTTGTTAATTGACTTGCCTAATTCCGTTGAATTTGTTGTTCCTGATGCAATTTACGGAACAATCACCCGTATTTTATTGGTCTAATCTTTATTTTTTGATGCCATGGTTTAAATTTTGATAAAGACTGAACCTGAGTTTTTGAAGCAGATATTTTTCTGTTGTTTTGAAAGACGAATAAATACTGCCGATACGTTTCCAAACTAAACAATGGTGGCCACAACCAAATGTCTCCATGAACCTAAAACCACTGAAATCTGAAAACATCAGAACAAGCTATCAAATTCGGAATGTTTCCCGTAATAAAATGCTTTTACTATCTCAGTATGCTTCTCATCAGCGTAGCGACCTAAACTAACTGGTATATCTAATTTATTAGGACATTTATTATTCAATTTTAATGATCAATAATGTACAGAGACGTGGCTTGTGGAATGCTAAAAAAATAAAGTTATAGCTTAGGTTACTAAGTTACGAAGTCTTAATACAAAATTGAACATAAAAAATCAATATATCGAGATCAGAAATGATAGCGTCATAAAATCAATTTGGAGTGCCAGAGGCTGTCGCTCATAAGAGGAGCATAATGTACGTATTTAGGTTAATAAGCTTAAAATAAAAAGGCTTTTCTGTAAGGTAGCGTCAGTATTCCCAAAAATAGATGGACAGTTTACAGTTTAAAGTTAATATCTACATAATTCATTCACTGACAGACAATGCATATCCTAAACCGCTTGATCTAGAAGCATGAAATTTTGCGCAAGAGTTCCTTTCACAACAAAAGTGAACACTAAGGAAGGATTTTTGAAAATTCATCCTCTAAGATAGGGAATTAAAGTTTGTATGGAAGTTAGCGATTTTTGCCGATAGGACAAAGATCGCACAACCTTATTCCAGCGCCGAACTTAGCCACCATACTCTAATTGTTTCAAAAACATTTTCGCCACTAGTTTTATTAACCCTCCTTTCTCTATTTTCTTTCAATTCTGCATGTGAAATATAGCCAATAATCTTGGTTGTAATATTTAAATCTGCGCTCCTGTTACGACAGCTCCCCCATGTTATTGCATTATTTAACTTCGCCACTGTCATAAAAATAAAAATATTCCATTCTCAAGCCTAACAGCTAACTGTGAAATCTCATCTGCACAACCTTACTGTTGCAGTTGCAAATAAGTATCCCAGTTATTATTCACACCTTTTCGAGCTCGATACATAACATCGTTAGTTGAACTTCCTGTCATGTTAAATTCAACTTTAAAAGTTGGAAGTTAGATAAGAAAATTGAGCGATGAAGAGTCACATCAAGGCACGCGCATCGGTTGTTCGATATACGGACTCCTTTGACGTTCAAAGAGCAAAAAATAAAGAAAAGTGCATCGGGCGTTGTGACGAGCCAGCTCGGCGTTTATAAATATTTATTACCTAATTATCGAAGGCTGGTTTAACACCTCCAATGACTTTTTAGCCAGCGGCGAGCATCCAACTTCGAGACAACACCAATTTGTATTTTTAATCCCGAATAGCAGAACCGATATTTTATTTTTTCAAACTTGTTAACACCGTAATAAAGTTGTCCATTACCTATCATTCTGTCAAGTCAAACGAGATGTTCGCTTTGCGAAAGTTCTTTTTATAATGAAGTGTTAAAAAACTCATTTCAAAGTGTTATAAAGATGTTGCGTTATCAGATTGTCGAAATAATCGTAATTTGTGATTTACATTATTTTTTATTTGGACGCAAGGCTATTAAGCTACATGAACTTTTGATTGTCTTTGTTATCAGTGTGTTGCATTACTTATCTAGATTCCATCTACGTTGACCAATCATGATTTTTCTATCCCAATGTAGTTGTAAACCAAACTTTTTCGGTGTTCCAAAATTACAAGGTTCAAATTCGAGTAGATTCTTTCTATCCATCCGAAAAGCTGCGGTTGTATTTTTGTGTAAATTTCTGTAGGACGTCGATACGAAACCAGTTTCCCGGTCGCATCTCCTGCTAAATAATCGAAATGTGATGTTTTATCAGAAAAGAACAGCAGTTTACACTTAAACAAGTGTCAGGGACACTATCTGGCTCAAGTTATGCGTTTAGTAACCTTATTAAATAAGGGTTTATCAACGATGCGGCCACGCAGGCCTTGGTGCCGAGATAATAGGAAAGAATTATGTGGATGGTCTGAAATGAAATGAAATGATGATGAAATGAAATGATTTTATTTTTTGTAAGTAGGTTTGTACAAACACTTTTACACGTCAGTCATGTTTTTTATAACTAGATGAAGTCGGCGTTTCCTATCTGACTACTCTGAGAAGAAAGGCCGAAACAAACTCAGAGGTCACAGTCTCTTTTAAAGTCCAGACATAATCTTGGTCAGGTTATATGAAGACCATGTAGATCGATGTCTGAGGTGGTCTTTTGAGGAAAGAACCACACAGATTGAGAGGACCTGTCCAGTCAGTGCACGCATTTGTCAAAAATCGTGCAGCTCAACTCAAGACTTAAGGAGCTCAACGATTCGACGAACAATACCAAAGAAAGGACATTTGGGTAGGCCACATAAATTACTCAAACTGCCAGACCATGAGAAAAAAAAAACAGAACAGAGAGAATAATAAAAAAATATATATAAGTATGTAAAATGACCCACATCGTCTTCACATTCACAATGAAAAAATAATATAATACTTTACAAAGTAAGCAAATGTCATTGTTTAAAAAAAAAAAATATTCATCAATGTCAATGTGTATATAAAAAAGAAAAAAATCATTCAAAATGCAGAAATTGGAAGCAGCTCAATCCCAAGCCTTTTTGTCCTCAATATAATCTTTAACGGTATAAAAGGCTTTCTGGCACAACTTACGTTTAATGAAAGATTTGAATTTATTAAGGCTTAGATCTTGAATGTGGCTTGGTAGTTTATTGTAAAAGCGTATACATTGGCATCTGAACGAGCCACCTATTTTCTTGAGCCTGGTTGTAGGTACAACATATTTGTGTTTGTTTCTAGTATTTATATTATGGATATCACTGTATTTTTTAAACAATTTTATATTTTTATGGGCATATAAAAGATTTTCATAAATGTACTGAGAAGGCACAGTCATTACATTAATCTCTTTAAATTTGTCTCTGAGAGAGTGTCTCGGACTTAATTTATAAATTGATCGAACAGCTCGCTTCTGCAAAACAAAGATAGTCTGAATATCGGCGGCATTTCCCCACAATAGAATACCGTACGACATTACACTATGAAAATAGCTAAAGTACACTAAACGGGCAGTCTCTATATCAGTTAAATTTCGAATTTTTCTAACAGCGTATGCTGCAGAACTTAGCTTTTTTGACAATTTATCTATATACTGTGTTGAAGAAGAATACTGTGTTGTCTTCAGGATTCAATTCCTCGCCCTTTATCAACACATTAGTTTTCACCTGCCTTACGTGGGGTAGCGTAAACTTAATGCATTTGGTTTTCTTCTCGTTTAGAAGCAAATTATTAACATTGAACCAGTGGACTACTTTCGAGATCGCGCTATTTACATCGTCAGTAACCAACTGCTGACGTTTAAGTTTAAACAAAAGAGAAGTGTCATCTGCAAACAACACTATATCATGATGATCCTTTATGAGGTACGGCAAGTCATTAATATAAATGAGAAACAAGAAAGGACCAAGAATTGAGCCCTGTGGGACTCCCATTGTTACTATAGATCCGGGTGATCTTTTTCCATTAACGTCAACGCTCTGAATCCTTTTACTCAAGTATGAAATAAGAAGATCCAGAGCAGTGTTTCGGATCCCGTAGTGGCGGAGTTTCCTGATTAACGTTTCGTGAAGAACGCAATCGAATGCCTTGGACAAATCACAAAAGATGCCCAAGGCATCGCATTTATCTTCCCATGCATTATAAATATGTCCTAATAGTTCAACGCCGGCATCAGTAGTTGAACGACCCCTTGTAAAACCAAACTGTTTGCTATGTAATAATTTATGTTTATTAAAAAATCTTTGCATTTGGTCTAAAATTAATTTCTCAAAAATTTTACTAAAGGTAGGTAGTACAGAAATAGGTCTATAATTTGTGGGGTCTGATGTACTACCTGATTTAAACAAAGGTATTATTTTACTATTTTTCATAAGGTCAGGAAACTCCCCATTGTCAATACAACTATTAAAGATAATAGCTAGAGTAGGCGCTACAATGTCAATAATAGACTTGGCTACTTCTACAGAATTACCCCACAGATCTGCAGTCTTTTTTACATTTAAAGTGTGAAAGGTTTTAATTATATCTCTACAGGTAATATATTCAAAATGAAATTCTGAATCGCAACCATTAACATTTTCTTTAAGCAAAGACTCAGCAACAGAAGGTGATGAGTTTAGTGATTTAGTAGTTGAAACGGGAATATCTGAAAAGAAATTTTCAAATGCCTCGGCGACTTGTGTGTCTGATTTTATTATGTTGTCATTAATAGACAGGCTGTAGTCAGTATTTCGGTTACTAGATCTTCCCGTTTCACTATTAATAATATTCCAAGTCGTTTTAATTACATTACTGCTGTTTTTAATCTTTGAACCCAAATAACGTGACTTGGCCATATAACAAACTTTTTTAAATAATTTTGAATAATTTCTAACATACAAATTAAATTCATCAGTGTTAATATAAGTCCTTTCATTGTACAGTTCATAAAGCCGTGTTCTACTTTTATGAATACCAATGGTAGCCCAATCACTGAACGATGCATTACTATTAACCGAAATAGTCTTGGGAATAAAGGTGGAATCAAATTGTTTACAGTATACATTAAAAAAATTATCATAAAGATGATTAGGATCAGCATGAATAGACAAAACTGGTAATTTATCAATGAGTTTAACTTTAAAAGCCTCCGCGACTTGCAGTTTTGGGGTTAACAGTGATATCCTTTTTAGTCACTTTTTTGTTTTGATTTTGAATAGTAATCCTTTGCCCGCAATGATCAGAATCTAGTAAAGTTATAATTTCTTTGTGGCTAGGTATAATATCTGTATATATATTATCTAGGCATGTGGCACTAGTAGGGGTTATTCTTGTGGGCTCCAAAAATAGGTTTAGAAGATTGTAGGACTGAAACAGACTTAAAATTTTACTACAAGAACCTGAGTTTTCTAATAAATTGACATTAAAATCACCGCAAATGATAACGGACTTGTTTGAGTTACAAATCCTGTGTAACACTTCATCCATTACCTTTTCAAAGCAGTCTGTTGTTCGACACGGAAAATTGGGGTACCAACCAAAATTAATATTACGTGAAACAAAACATGCAGACGTAGGTCTTAGATAACAAATATGTAAAGTCAAGTCAAACCCAAAGCATTTATTTCAAATAAACATACTTTAGAGGCACTTTTGAATTGTCAAGGGGTCGGTCAGTCAGAAAGATGAAGCTAGTTGCCCATTCCAAAACATTGTAGGTTCCTTTGAAGAAGAATAGGTAAGTTACTCAAAGACAAAGGAGATACCAAACAAAACGTACAAAACAAAAGTAATTAAGAAAAATCATTAGGTAGATTCTATATTTTAAAAGCAGTTTCATTTATTTCAGCAATTGAAGTGAAAATTTCTTTAGGCGCGTTGGGCATTTTTTTAAATGGGAAATACCGTTGAACTCGCGCGACAGTTACCGTAAGCGACACCGCGCGTGTTTTGTTTATAAGACGATAAAAAAAAACACTTTTATCAGCACTCCCGGAGTGCCACTGTTTTTTTTTTCTACTGGAACCAAATTCGTTCACATTGATTTTAACATCGACTCTTTTTATTTAATATACAAGTCCTAAGTAAAGGAATATCTATCCTTTGAAACATAATTATTCTAAAGGTAGATAAAGCACTTGTTTATTCACAAAGTTGCATAGACATAACGGCTACGAAAGGAGCCACTTAGATACGATATTTAAATTTAATTTTCATTAAAGCTTCTTTACAATTTTAAATATTTGATTTTAAAAGCTATTTATTTAAATTGTTGATTGCATATCAGTTTTGATTTTAATTTATATCTTAATCTACACCTAAACCCTTCTTACTTAATTGTAATTACATAAACTTACGCATTCAGTTTCTTATCTATGATAGCCGTCGTACTAAGAAATAGGGCGTACGATAGGTACCTACTTAAATGCGTTTACGCCGTACGGCATTTCATACAAACTTTCAAGCCCTTGTTTTTTGAAATAAATGAACCGATTTTAGTGAAATTTCATACGCATAAGCAGGATACAAAGGTCAAAAAAGTTACTTAAGAACATTTTCAAAAAATATTGTTACAGCCAAATTAGACCAATTTCAAAATTTCTACAGAAACAGCGATTTTCAGTTTTCTTTTTTAAATAAGACATTTTTAAAATGTTCTTAAGTAACTTTTTTGACCTTTGTATCCTGCTTATGAAGTTTTATAAAAATCGGTTCATTCATTTCGAAAAACAAGGGCTTGAAAGTTTGTATGAAATGCCGTACGGCGTAAACGCTCTTAATAAAATGTAACTTAATTTCTTAATCTAGTTGACAACGAAAGGGTTTCCTCGGAGGCTCACTCAAAGGCTTCCTGCTAATACTGTTTCACTTATTTTACTTGACATTCGGCAATGTCCAAACTACGATCACTGAAGTTAAGCAACATCGGGTGCGGATGGTACCTGGATGGGTGACCGCCTGGGAATACCGCGTGACGCGATGACTTCTTGATTTGATTAATATACTTTTATTTTACACAAATATTTTATAGTAAGTAGCTTCATCTTAAATACTAACTTGACTAGAGGGATGTAAAGAACCCTCTACGAGTACCTAGCTGAATTGTCTGGCATTCCGTGTTCAGCTATCAACTTACTTGCAAACCTGCGAAAATCTAACTTATTAACATCATCTAAGTAGGTACCTATCCACAAATAACAGTACCTATTTAATCCAAATAAACAAACACCCGTTTCCTACAAAACAAACGTACATGATGCGCTTGCGCTGCCTACAATTTTAGCCCAAGGCTTGCGCTTGCGTCGTCCATAACATTACAAACAATCAATCAAACGGACGGGATAAACATTAGTTTTGATTTAACAGTCATTAAAACAAACAAACATTTTTCTTGCGCACGCACATCGCTACGTGTAATTAACGTCACGACTTCATATTTATTATTCGAGTGTCGACGTGTATTTTGAGAGACACGCGACGATTTTTCATAATTTTTGACAAGTTTCTCGAATTATTTTTTTGGACTTTTTGACGAAATAATTATAGGTGGGGGTGTTAATTTGGTACGAAAAAGTAGCTGTAAGCAAAAGACTATAAACAACTCCACTTGGAGCATCAAACCTTGAGTTCATTAGAGTTCACAGCTGGTAGTTACCTTAGAACTTGTAAGATAATATTGCAATGTTTATAGATACTAATGACTAGATGTGCCATAGAAATGGTTAATTATTAAAAGCCTGTAATGTTCCACTGCAGGGCAAACGCCTATTTCTCTTTCCACTTTTCTCTATTTAAGGCTGCTAAGGACCAGTTCTTGTTGAAGGAGTCCAGCTCATCCCGCCATCTCCATCTGGGTGTGCCACGATGTCGTTTGCCATTATAGGGACCATTTGTCGTGAGTTTGGCACATTAGTCTTTTTGTTATAAGAAAATTGTGAAGGATGTCAAAAATCTATTAAAAATGTATTGTATATATTTAAGAGATGTACTCGGTTTTTAATGTATATCCGATATGTCAGTGAGTGATGGCAAAGTATTCTGTTTGTGTTTTGTTTTTACTTCTATCGGCACTCCCGGAGTGCCACTGTTTTTTTCAAAACCATGAACAAGTTATACTATTTTTATCAGACACAACGAGACAGACCTACGATAGTAATCAACAAGTAGTTATAAGGTGAGAACCATAAAAACTTTACACTATAATATCACAGGCCTAATAAAATCGTATAACGCTTAAATAGATTCTATTATGATTTTTATAGCAATTCATAAATTATCAATAAAACTTAAAAATCCATTGTGAAAGCAGATTAAATGATCAACGATACCATACGATTACGATATTTCATAAATCAGTTTTATATTTCAAAAATACTGCTTATTTTCTCACACTTGATTGACTTATATTATAATAGCTGCAGGTGTAGTAAAAAGTTAATGGAATAAGTATTTTAATTAATTAAGTATACGAGACTGCATGACCGCTATCGTATGAGAATGTATGTGAAGTTCTGTGCAAAGAAAGCACTGCGGTGAATTGCTGCGGTAAAATAACTTACTATTCTAAAGGACAGTTTCGTTATTACTATAAAAATATCTCTTGAATTTTTCAGGTAGGTAATCATGACTTGCAGTGTTTTTATAAATATATAGGGTGACTGGTAATTAGTGACCGATACTTAAACACGCGATTTTACTCATCATTATGTACAACTTTTACTATGGGACCAAACCTGAAATCGCGAAAAAAAAATCTGCTGTTCCCTACATTTATGTTCGCTTAACCCGTCAAAATGTAGGGAGCAGCTGATTTTTTTTTCGCGATTTCAGGTTTGGTCCCATAGTAAAAGTTGTTCATAATGATGAGTAAAATCACGTGTTTAAGTATCGGTCACTAATTACCAGTCACCCTATATTATGAGCATCGATTTTGTTGTCACAGTTTCAGACCTTAGTACGCACGTTATCCTGAATCTCACTACGAAAATTTATAGCATTATTATACCTAGTCATATTTTTTTTCGAACGAAAAATTCAGTAATGTATTCTTCCATGTTAAATGAACTATCCACCATAAAGTATAATATGACAATATTTTAACTCGGACCACGAGAGCTGGACCAAAAACAAAAGCAAATCAACGATTAATGAAAACAGGAAAATGTAACAGAGAGACAATTCATAATAGTAACACGTGCCATAAGAGGATAGAGCACAAACATCAAACTAATGATGCACAAAAATATTTCCCGTGTAGCTTTATAACCATCGATTAATCAGGACATACGGTTTTTTACTCTGTTTTAAAAGCATCGGCAAACGCGTTCCTGTTTGTACACTCTGACCACACATCGTCCATTAGGCTTTATTAAGAGTTTAGTCAATATTGATAAATGTTTGATGGAACGTCGGCGACGTAACGATGCAATTAAATTTTGCCATGATGGAGCGTTTACGTTTATGGACTAAATGCAGCTGACGCATAAAAATGTATAGTGTTAATAATTGATTTAATTAACGAGCTCGTTCTTATCAATCAGTGTGGGATTTTCGGCAAATGTAGCGAATATATCTGCTTCATCTTTTGGCTTGTTTGCTTTTGATTGACTTGGGTGGTCACTCTTTGATCATTCTCTTGTTTATCAAAATTATTTGCGGGTGGTCACTCTTTGATCATTCTCTTGTTTATCAAAATAATTTCCATTTACTTCAGTATTTGCTTTAATACCTTCTTCATCATTATTCAAAGCGTAGACTACTTTATAATTAGATACATTTTCTCAGCATTCAACTCTATTAACGTTATCAGTGAACACAACCACAATCATCTTATCTTTAGCTACACAGACATTCATTAACCACATATTTATGACTAAGTTCGCACACGCATTCGAGTAGGATGAATTCACTTGAAGATATATTAGTAGCTACTGGAGTACAGCACGCGTTATGAACATACGCCCCAGGACTAATAACACCATTACTCAAAACGAATTTGGTACAGCCATCCAGGTTAATATAGAGAATTTCGTGAGAGACCATGGTAAGTAATTCGATTATACCCTGTATAATAAATTCGCAACAATTTTGTAGGACAAATTCGTTTAATCTTATTATGCTACGGAGCTGTTGATATTCTCCGAGGACTGTGTGTGGATAGTTCTAATTTATCAGATTGTTTGTTATTGTAGTTTAATAAAGGCTCTACTCTTTTGTAAAACTACGACATTGTTCGCTTCGATATTAAAGTGACAATAAGCCTTAATTAGCAGTTTTAATAAGACTTTTAATAAAAAACACGTTTCACTTATTGCCAATGCAGAAATCCAATATTTTCATATCTTGTAGAACAATGCAAAAATGCCTGAATTTAATCCCAAATGCAAATATTATTTATCGTTCAATCAAACGAGTCCGGACATAAAGAGTAATATCGTTATGTTTGCAAAGAGCAAATAAAAAATTCAAAGTTTCGAAACTGCGCTATCAGATTTGACGCCACCATCTATATTGAACTCACAAACTCGAACGTTAGCAATAAAGCCACAACTATTGATTCGTAATAAAACTGTCATGAAGTTATGTCCTGAAAATAGTTCTCGTTGAAATTCTGCGGTGCATACTACATGCCAGTTGACTGTGTAACCAAACTCGGTCATCGTCCAATTTTGGGCTTCGAACTAGGCAAAAAGTTGGTGTGTGGACAGGTAACTCGTTCATTGTGACGACGGAGGCGAATTTGCATTGTAATGGATATTCCAGGCCTGAACGTTCGTTGTTTATACGTTCATCTTCACATATGCAGCAGCACTCGTTTATAGCCTCGGTAAATTCACGAGTCAACACAGCAATAATACGATTTTTAGTTTTGAGTGCAATGCGGATATTTTATTGGGTCATACAACGTGAAAAGTTAAACCCATAATCATGTCTATTGTCCATTATTTACATTTTATCTTTAAAATGTCCCACATATCCAAGGTCCAACAAAAGAGGTAACCGTTATTCAAAGTCATTCATAAAATCGTCTGCCAGACGATTGTCCCAAATAAACTGCGTTATTTTATGCTACCACAAAACTGTCAAAATACATAAATCTACGGTCGAAATGCACATTAAAGTTATTATTCAAGACGATGAATGTACTCCTGACCCGAGGCTGGCATTGAAGAGCAAACGTGAATTGAGTTTGTGCAAAATCAAGACCTCAGAAGTCAATATGTCATATCGTCAACATTGTCTGTCGGTCAGACAATACGGTTCTACGACCGAGCTCCCATTATTTGCGGGTGGCCCGCGAACAAGACAAGGTCTTTGTATCATTTGCGAAATAGATTCATCAGTTTTGTTACCTTACGGGGTGCCAGCCACAATAAAGTTCATGGCAATAGATTAAAGTGAAACGTTAAATTGTAACGATTTATGTAGACGTAAAATGTTGCCTGATTGAAAAATACGAAACAGCGGTTGCATCATTACCATACCATAACCATAATCAGCCTATAATGTTCCCACTGCTGGGACACAGGCCTCCTCTCGGTGAGAGGGAGTGGGCCGTAATCCACCACGCGGGCCCAGTGCGGATTGGTAGATGTCACATGTCTTCGAATTTTTGGTTCTAGGACATGCCGGTTTCCTCACGATGTTTTCCTTCACCGTTTTGAGAGCAGTGGTGATGAAATAATTTACACAAAGTAAAGCGCCTGCTTGGGTTCGAACCTACGACCTACAACTCGTAAGTCGCGGCCGTTACCACTTGGCCACCACTGCTCATTAATTTGTCGCATGTATGAACTTTACGGCAGTTAAAGTCGGTAAAATTGTTTGACTGCTAACTTAAATTGTCCGTTTATTATATGTAATTAGTATGTCATGTACCTACCTACTTGGTTTATTCGAATCACAATTGTCATTCTTTGACAGTTGTATAAAATTGCTACACGGCAAATTGAGGTAGTGTTAATTTAATAAAATATAATGAATTTCCCTGACTGTCATATTGATGACATATGTACGAATTTATAATGTTACGGCAGTTCAATATTCATATTTAAATTACATAATACCTATTTTACTGCAACTTAAATAAAGATAATATAGGTTAAGTAAAATAAATTCAATAACTAACTACGTCCTTTCTAACTTCTACGTACATTTCATATCGCAACTGCATTGAATCCGTGACAAACGTGAAACGGTGAAACCAACGTGTCGAATGGGTGCTGATATTTAAAAAATAAAACTAGCGCAGACCAATGCTCGTTTGGTCTTGCATGGACATGGGCTGTCCACAATCGAAATGAAGCAAAGGCATCTCCCGTCGACCGCATTGTTCCTTTGTTGCGCGCATCTGACCAGAACCTTTGTCCGAGAATTGTTTTATACAGAATGTAAGTCACGAATACCATGTACTGTCTAACTGAATACGGCCGGGTCTGTCTATGCCCTCTACCGTAGGTAGCCTATGTTCAATCTCACATACAACTCTATTCAATAAGCCTCCTAGTTCTTGGGTAATCGACGCTTATGATGTTCAGTTCGCCTCATTAGCGTTTGTTCTGAATAAAAATGGTTTAGTAAGTTGAGTTCAAATAAATGAAGCAGTTTGAAGTATTGAAATTTTGTAAAACATGAAACTAATGCAAATTCTTCTTTCTAAAAAAAATTGCACGCAAAAAGAATTTAGCGAATTTAATTCGTCTTCCGAATCTCAGGAAACTTCCGGCGACATCGAGGTAGAGCCAGGAGAAGATGGCGGGACCGCAGGACGAGCTTGTCACCTATGGACAGGATTAGTCCACACTAGTTAGTGACAGAGAGTAGTGGAAAGAGAAAAGGTGGCCTTTACCCTGCAGCGGGATAACATAGGCTAAAAATAATAATAAAATAAAATAATGATAAATTCATCTTCGTTGAATAATGGAACTTTTTTGATGAAATTCCAATGATAGGGCCCGAATATGATCCATACATTCCCGAAGACTTATGCTGTCCAGACACGGTGCGATATATAGAAAGAAAAGTGCAGCCGATGCGGTTTTATTACGCTACGTGGAATAGTAACGTATTTCTTACGCCATTTGAAGAATATTGGAATGAAATTGTGCTCGTAATATGTGAAAGGATACTAAAACGGACGGCCCAGAATTGCTTATGTATTCATGTCAGTTAAAATTCGAATATTTTGTGTCGGAAAGAACACTTCAGTTCTTTGAGAAACAAAGCCAATTTTGTTTCCCTTGGTTTTGGTAGATCAATACATATTTTTAGAATATCATACGTTCTGTATTTGTTGAGTATATTTTGGACACACATTAGATCATCTTTATATTAATATAAAAAAATATATGAAGCAATTTTCTATCTAAATGTTGCTATAATAACACGCATTCCTTCTTTGTCTAAGATTACACGATACAATCACAAAAAAAGCCATGAACTTAACAACTTATTCAAACAGACTTCAATTAAGTCACCCATCATAAAGTCCATCTCCCAAAAGTACTGCAGTACCTCCCATACCATATTCGTCAACTAGCATAACTCGCTCGTATTTGCTCGCGTGCCGAACTTGACCTCAGTGCTATCTCAATCTGATGTGGAGATAACCGCCAACATTGTTCCCAGCGGGACGCTGAGAATTTAGGATTTTCTTTGGCAAACACCTTAGCTGACCCCACATAAGGTTCAATCTCTTTTGGCAGGTCTTTTAAGATAGATTCGTCATAGAGGGCTACATCACTGGGTAACACGTTCTTTGTCGTGATTCTGCGTATAGTTGTATGAAGAGGTAAAGTATGTGTTCATGTTGGTGTACTCATAAAGGCAAGCGATTTATGTGAGCACGCACGGCTTAAGGATCTGTGGTCAGATTGGTTGAAAGATAGTGATGTGTTTGCAATAATCTGGGAGTATTATCAACAAAACACAAAAACAAAAACAAAAATGTGAAAAAATGCAAAAATGTGTTACAAAAATGTTCTTATTTTGTAAAGGTAAACATAGGATAATCTTTGTTTCTTGCTGGCGCTTCTCCATAGATCTCAATCTATAAGAACTATGTAACCGTTTGACTAGAGTCTAAATTTTTCCGCGCTATGTGACTACGCAATGTGTAAGAAAAAAACGGGAAGTGATGTCTTGATCATAGATGTTTTCTTGGCTAGGACCACACAGAGTTTAAGCAGCTAGTAAATCTAAAGAAAAATCTTTCAAACAAGCGGACACGTATAAAAGAACTTAATAGGCGACCCGTATGACAACACAATACCTAGTCGATAACAAAGTATACGTGAAACTAAACAAGCGTAGCAGAAGCGCATTCCGGCTGCCCTACAAACAATACTTCAACTACTTATGAAAAGCCAGTATGTCTAGTCTATGGAATAAAAATGTGTCACCAAATGAATAATGTAAAGCAAAACAAACCATGTGCACTTACGTTAGAATTGATTTTCAAAATAATCTGGCCCAACAATAAGTATTCTGTATTGGATAATACACGAGTTGAGTTCGTTGTGTTTACGAACGAAGGGTAAGTTTTCCCTAACAAAAAAAGGCATAAATAAAATGGATGCCTATTCAAGTAAAGCGGGCCTGATCGCTGCGGCGCGGGCGCCACAACGCGCTTGAAACGCTATCAAACTTTCGCTTTCCTAATGAAACTTGAGATCGCGGAAATTGCATGGAAATAAATACGAACGCAGTAGTTCGCTTAGCAACTTTTAAATGCACCCGCTGTTGAACAGAATGCCTTTGTTAATTTAAAAGCTTGCTCCGATCCGACTGCCAGCGCTAAAAAATAAAATCAACTGCGATCCCGAACACAAATTAGAGTTTCATATATTATTGACTTTTCTTCGCTGTCCTGACTTCATTGTATGGAACTTTGGTTAAATACCATTTGAATTCATGGTGAAAGTTTGCTATATGGTATGACGCTATTATCAAAACAGTTTTTCTTTTCGAGCATTGAAAAACCTTATTGCAAATTGCAACAACGATTGCGTTAAGGAAGAGCGATAAAAGCCTGAACACTTTAGTGTCCAATGGTATTGGTCATCCCAAAGCAAAATACAATGGCGGAAAAAATTTAACAATCGGCACTCCACAAGGAGCGAAGTACAGGCACGAATGAAATATTAAAGTTATAAAGGACTGTGCTTCAGAGAAAAGTAATAAAGTAGTCAAGGGTGAGCTCGGTGAGAAATCATGTGCCGACTTTATTGCAAATTATATTTCGAAGTCTCCCTTCGCACTTTCAATGGGTTATTCGCGTTATATGCAAAAGAACTAATTTTGGACGCCACGAATTTCATTACCATCTTTCAACGGCAGTGGTGACCCAGTGGTAACGACCTCGACTTACGGGTTGTAGGTCGTGGAACCCAGACAGGCATTATTATTATTAAGTTATTACATTTATTTACTTTGTGTAAATAATTTCATCAACACTGCTTTCAAAACGGTGAAGGAAAACATCGTGAGGAAATGTCCCAAAACCAAAAATTCGAAGACAGCTACCAACCCGCACTGGGCCTGCGTGGTAGATTACAGCCCACTCCCTCTCTAATAGAAGATGTCCCAGCACTAGGAACATTATAGACTGATTATGCTACTTCCATAATCAATTTGACTGTTAAAATAAAATTTATATACGTAAATGTACAAACACCCACGGTTCAGGTTGCCTGGAACGCTCTGTTTAAATTATTGAGTTGTTTTGGGTCAATTAGGTCACTCGATTTAACACCTAACTGAGCGAGCCTGACTGAGGTCACAATTTGTGAGGATAATTGCTTTTTATGTGATATTACAATACATTAATTTGATTGTGTTTATTCTAAGAAAAGTGACTTTGGTATATAAAAGTAAATAATGAAACCGCAAATTGTCTTGTTATCCTCTCTTTTTTGTTTACAGAGGTCGTTAAAGCTGCAAATTGCAGTGATGTATCGAATTCAAAGTTGGCAATCAACTGAAATCAGATAAATTGACACAGCCCGAAGGTGAACAACCTAATCAATATTTTAAAGAAAACATCTACATTTCAATATGTAGATGTAGGTACATATGTAGCTGCTTTCTTTAATAATCACACACATTTTACTATGGAGGGGCTCGTGGCTAACGAGATGATATCAACCGCATGGGTCAATCAAATGTTAAGCTATGCTTGCCGTGGTCGGTTAGAGGATGGGTGACCTTCCATTACATGTCGAGACTCCTCCGTGCATCGGAAAGCACGTTAAGCCGTTGGTCTCGGTTGTCATCCGTAGATCTTTGACAATCTTAACGAGTAGTCAGAAGCCCAAAAGTCTGACCACCAGTCTTACCGAAAAGTAACGTGTTACCCATGTACCTAACTGGGTGTGGCGGTCGGATAGGCAGTCACTCCATGTAAAATACTCACTGACCTCTATAATACATGTATTATAGAGGTCAGTGAAAATACTGGTGTTCAGCTGCATCCGGTCAGACTGGCAGCCGACGTCAAAGAGAGTCCATTTGAAATAAGCAAGAAAAAACATTTTAATCCTCTTTTATGCCAATGTCATGCGCGCGGACGCATTCGAAATTTGTGTCACAGTCATAGTGCAGGATTTTTATCGTTTTATGGCTACTCAGCATGTATTCTGAACTTCCAAATGAGTTTTCGTTCTATTCCCCTTTTAGTGTAGTTAATGCTGCAATTAAAATCTATAGGTTCTATTGTTATTGTCTTTTGACATAAATTACAAATAAGTCGTTACCGTAAAGGTTACAGAGACCCCGTAGTAATGGCTAATTAAACTGGAATGTTTGTATGTTCACATTATGTTTAATCATGTGAATACCTTTTTTGATCAAATGTGAAACTAAATAGGTACGAAATAAATCCAATTAACTATTAAATATCAATAAAAGCAGTACGTGAAACCTTAACAAAATGTTCTACTTCCCACACTTTTGTAAACCATTCAAGAAAGTGCGCAAGCGCGCAAACACTCGAAGGCTTTTACGCATACATAAGCTCATTAGCTTATTAAAACCAAACAAATACCTCTTTAATGATGTTAGCTTATTTGCTAAATATTTATTATGTTAAAATACCCTACATTTTATGCACACAATAATATTATGCAGTAACTTGGCCTACATACGAATGCCAAGACTGTTCAGCTATTTTGATGGTAAGTTTTTGTTCATGCAGTGCTTAAATTGGCGTTATTTAAACACTCACACATAAAATAATACTAGTAGTTTATTAAAATATGGACTTTTATTTTTATACTGTTTCAGGTTTTTCTTAATTCAAATGTTTAAATACGTATGCAGATTGCATCCCTTTTTTAGCCTTAATTGCCGCCCCCTTTTTTCCTTTCAAACCTTTTTGTGCGATCTCTGGCTATGTTGGTCCTGCAAACATCTTCTATATATACTATTTTTTTACCGGTACCAAATTTTTACAGGTTCTACCCATGAATATGAACAACTTTCATTATGGGACCAACTCTGAAATCACGAAAAAAAAATCAGCTGCAGCTGCAGCTTTTCATACAAAAGTTCAATACCTACTTGACGAAAATGTATGAAACAGTTGATTTTTCGTTATTTCAGAGTTGGTCCGATAGTGAAAGTTGTTCATATTCATGGGTAGAATACCCTGTATAAATTTGAAACCGGTAAAAAAATAATTCTGTATAGGTACATACATAAAATTCAAAGTCCTGACTGACTAATATATCATCGCACAGCCAAAACCACTGGAAAAAAATAATAATTAGAAGGTGTGGAAAAAGGATTACATTTAGAGGGTGTGTTCTTTGTGAAGAGTAGGTATCCAATAAGAAAGAGGTTTTCGAAATTCCACCCCTAAGAGGGTGAATGGGGGGAAGGTGAAATTTCACGCGGACGAAGTCACGGGCAGAAGCTTAGCTGTATTATAATAATTATGCATAATGAAATAAATGATTCAATTTTATTTAAATGGTTATTTATGCAAAAATTCGCCAACAGAAAAGGCTTGTCATACTTTATAGCGGTATGTCACATAGTAGTTGCGATTTCTAAATAAACATAATATTATTATTCTATTGCCTGTACTTATGGAGCTTAATTAATTGCAAACATTTTACGTTGAAGAAGACGCAAAATTATATTTATTTATTTCATTTTCTCTTTGGCAAACGGATTCCCTAATGAGTTAAGATTTTTGGATTGTGTGCTATAATAATATTGATCTCTTTGCTTATTTTTTATTTGTACTTTAAGTTTTTACTTATTATTAAAAAAACACTGCTATGCACATTGCACAATGGTATGGTCAGCAACAAAAGTCGATTAACACTGCGGCTTTTTTTTTTGAGCAAAATATTTGTTCAAAATTGCAGCAAAAGTACAATGCAGTTTTGAAAAAATATTTTGCTCAATAACTGAGATGAATAAAACTGAAGTGTTAATCGACTTTTGTTGCTGACTGTACCTACTTATTTAAGGCGAAGTTAATCACATACCTAAATTAGGTGCTATGTAGCACCTTTTCAAAACGAATTAATTCAAAGAAAAACAAAATTCAACGAAAACGGATTCAAAACGAAATGCCAAATTAGTAACAATAATACAATACAATAACATTATTATCACACTAATATTATAAAGGCGAAAGTTTGTGAGTGTGTGAGGGGGTGTGTGGGGGTGTGTTTATATGTTTGTTACTTCTTCACGCTCAAACGGCTGGACCAATTTTGATAAAATTTTGTATGGATCGACATTTACGCGGGTGAAACCGCGGGGCGCATCTAGTTATTTATTAACAGTCTTATAACCTACTAGCTTTTGCCCGAGGCTTCCCCCGCGTGGAGGTCGAAGAAGAAGACTATGTCCCAGCAGTGGGAACGTTATAAGCAGGTATACTTAATATACTTATGCTATGTACTCCAATTATAATAATTCTAGCTCATAAAATGGGCTGAAAACCCCTTTCATTTAATCAAATTGGTGTCCGGTTCCGCACTAAAAATGGACTCTACCCTTACTACTCCCGTAGGAGTTCTAGGGATCAGTTTCAGGCAGATTGTTGGCTAGCAAACAACCGTCCCATATTAATAATATCCTATTTCGAAAACTTGGTTATCTAAGGAGGTCAGTTGCCCTGCATAAAACTGGAAGCTCGTAATGTTATGGACAAAGGAACTGATAACACGAAACCAGCCAATGATCACTTAGCGAACTATGGTAGTCGAGTTTCTTGAATCATTTTGTGATCCCAAATTCAGGCTGGTTACACGAATATAGATTTAAGGCCTGAAAGCCATTTTTTACGAGGCACATAAACAATGAAATCCTGCATTTATGAGCGCCTAAGCTACTTTATCGCTCGCAAAAAAATCTTTAAAAAACAATAACGATATTTCATAAAAATCGATATAAAATTACGATCAAAAGGCTGAAGTAAAGCCATAAAATCAAATGAATAACAAGCTCGAAGCTCCGAGCCGTTTGAAGCAATTTGAGTTTGATTTCACATTTTTCATATATACCGAACGTTTCTACGGTTTAGCTCATACGAAAACGTTTTTAATAGAAACCTATCGATTTTCCGTGAAACTAGTTTCAGTAGCGAAGTTATATTATTATAGTGGATTCACGCCTGGGTAAGCTCGGATAACCGGGACAATCGATTTTTAAGTAAAAAGTGGGACTGGCTTTAGAACTTTAAAGTATAGTTACTTAGGGTCTTTACGCTAGAGTTCCTCTACTTTAGTCAAGTTAAAGTCTTTGTTATTATGGTCTGTAATAAAAGCTCGTCTTAGGGAATGTATAAATATGTTTTCACACCACCTGCTCGAAAATGTCAAATTATATGTCAAGCAACCTTAACCTAAAGTGAGTCATTAGTGGCCGGGGGCAATAATGTTGTACTGGATTTCATTATGACCCGCTGGTCAATAATGTGATTTGAATTTGGAATCTCACATGCTCAGCTAAATTGGCAGTATAGTACTAACAAACACCCTTTGGTGCCAGAAAGAGGAAAGCTATTCTCGATACCCTTACTACGCGTGGATGATATTCTCGATTTCCTACAAAATCATAACGACTGCTTCTTCATATCGTTGCCATGTTTTCGAAGACATAATATTGTAAGAATATTTAGATAACTACGAACCATTTTTTAAAAGGAATGGAATAGCATTAAAACTGGCATTAATAATAACAAATACCGTACCGCGCCGTAATACCGTAATAGTAATTGGCTGTAACATTAGTTAATTTATTTTAAGTAAACTGCGCAAAGATTGCTGTGGATTTTGTGAATAAATAAATAAATAATAAAACCTATCTATACTACAGTCGATTTATCACATTTTATCAAAAATACTCTATTTTCACGAGCGTCTCCAATGACGTTCTAAATTCAAAATGCATACAGCCAAACATCCAAAACCATTCTACCAGCCCTGTATAAAGCTTAGTTTACACAAACGCCACTTCCATGAGAGTGATATCAATAGACACACACGACAAAACCGTAGAAGAGACTTTTTTTTTTAATCTAATTTTTCGTGTCTTGGTTAGACGCAATAAAGGCGCGAACTTTTGGCATTTAAAATTTAAATTTATCAACAAAGTATTATAAAATGTCGAGTGATGAAAGTGATTGTACTCCTGAATTCATTACAACCGAAGCTAATAATATTTCCAATGATTTACTGCCGGAAAAGTCAAAGGAAACTTATATAAAAGCCTACGACAATTTCCAAAAATGGAAAAGTACGAAAGGCGTCAAGTACATTTCGGAACCAGTTCTATTTTGTTTTTCATACTATGGCTATTATTTTCTCACAGTAGGTGTAAAAAGTAGAGTATCCTCCTCTGGGTTAAAGGTGTCTTTGCCTTGGGCTAGCTTGAATCCCTCGCTGCATTCAGGATTCTTGTATTAACTCCCTCGCTTCGCTCGTGAGTTAAATCCCGAATCCTTCATTGCGCTCGAGATTCAATATGACGCCCGTGACATAAGACACAACTTTAGCCCCTCGGTGCATAATCTACTATTATGGTTTGTAACATTGATTCAATAAATTCAAATTCAATATGTTTAAATGAATGAAATTTGAACATTTCGTTAAAATTTCATTCATTTCATATTTTAAAGATGTGGCAAAGGTTTTAATTATAGCGGGGAAACTAGCTTTAATTTTTTTTTTTTATCACGACTGGACCTCAGAAGGAAAACGGAACCCTTATAAGATCACTTCCTTCATCGTTGTCCGTCTGTCTGTCCGTCTGGCATGACTCTTTTTCTCAGAAACGCGTAGATTTATCAAATTGAAATTAATATCAATTACTCAGGGCAGCAATCCCCTGAAGCAGTGAAAAAAAAAACAAACTTCTAAGTCAACGCAATCAAAAGATATGGGCATTTATGTTCCGCTTATGCGGCATATTTTGACACTCACAAGGGATTCAAACCCCGAGGGTACTTCCCGCTGACCTAGAATCATGAAATTTGGCAAGAAACAATGTCATGTAGTAAAGGAAAAAATCCGAAAACCGTAAAGTGGTTACTTATCTACAAACTACGGAAACCTTGGTGTGCGAGTCCGACTTGCATTTGACTGGTTTTTTACTTATGCGAAGGAAACATTATTGAAATCAAGATTTAAGATTAATATTTATTCATCATTTTAGTTTTAAGAATCATTTTTTGAAGTGAAAACTTCTTTAGGCGCGTTGGGCATTTTTTGAGATGGGAAAAACCATTGAACTCGCGACACTGTTACCGACACCGCGCTACATTCGGATGTATTTGGTTTTAAATCAGATACATATGTCAGTGAGTGATGGCAAAGTATTCTGTTTGTGTTTTGTTTTTACTTCTGTCGGCACTCCCGGAGTGCCACTGTTTTTTTTTGCTGTGTCCCACTGCTGGGCAAAGGCTGCCCCTTTTTCCTTGCATACCTCTCTTTTTGGTGCGTTGGCCCCGCAAACATGATTAGATCGTCACACCACCATTCGCTGCGGTATACCTCGACGGCGATGTCCCCCATCAGGCGTCTAGTGAGTGACGATCTCTGTCTATCTCAAATGTAAGAATCAATAGACATGAAATATTGTCGCTGGTTGTTCTCAGACCTCTATTATATATATACAGTACTCAAGGAGCTTAACAGATATAATTCTAATAACGAATATTACCAACACGTAAATCTTCTCAAAAATCTAGAACACTGGCATCAAATACACACACAGGTCATGAATATACAGAGGTCATAATAGGTTGGACATCCATGACAGTCCTGCGGTCGAAGTAAAGGACAGAGCGCGATAACGTGACGTAGCAGCTTCGAACACGCGCGACCGATGCGGTTTCCGAAAATTTGTATGAGCTTTAAGCGATTTAGTACAAACGGGAAACGTTTAAAATTTTCCTCGTGTCCTTCGTGCAGTTTGGTTTTATATTTTGTTCTAAAATTGTTGTGTGAAAAGCTGTGACGGGAAGAAAATCAAGTGGAAAGTGACAGGAATGCACAATTCTTGACGAAGCATAACATTGCTGGTAAATAAACCTATTAATGACACTGGCAGAGTAGTGGACACTGGCTCAGTTCCCAGAGACAGCAAAAAATTGATTTTATGCTTACCTACTTTATTGTTTGCTAGTGCCTGCGATTTCGTTCGCGTGGAAGTCGTAAGACACCATGATATTAAAATAACAGCTACATTTTCATAAAAAATCCCTAAATACTAAGGCTTTACTTTTGGTCTCAGCAGGCTAAATATAAAGAGAGTCAGGACTGGCGGGAGCAAGTAGACGTACAGTTGTACCGACTTCAAAAAAAGGAGGAGGTTCTAAATTTGGTTGTATTTTTTTGTGAGAAGCGCTCGTCCAGAGGTCGGCACCCGCTGCCTTTAGTAGCAATTTCCTGTTGCTTGCTAAGTTTTTCGTTGAACTCGACGAACTGAAACATTGAATGTTGCATTATTGTTTATTGCAATATTTATTTTAGTTACCTACATATTTATTTAGAAGTTACAGCAAAGGGGATTATTAGAATGAACTCCTCATAAACTGAAATGAACAAGATATTATATATTCAATATCAGCAATTTCAAACCTTACCGAACTAAAATACACTTTTAATGCCCCGCAGTTGTTTAAAGAAGCAACCTCCTCACCCATATTAGAAATCTGATCCCTCGCCAAGTTTCCCTTGTTGTCAAAGATATCCCACATCTATCGAGATGATATTTACTGGGGCTTCATATTTGTGGCTAAGGATAGCAATATTCTCAAAGTAACTAGACAACTAGTCGACTCTCGAATACAGAGTGGTTTTGATAGAGGTATAAGGATCTATTTGGTGTTTTGATAGCATTTGTATCTTAATACCTTTTTAATATGATATCACGCCTTTATTCATCATCGGCTATAATTAAAACGAAGGTAAGCGCTTATACCTTAATAATTACAAGATATTAAATTATCTTAGCTTAGGTATTGTCTGCAACTCAAACATACAACTTTACTTACCTCAGGCCTATTTTTATTGTGAACCATATTTTTTACTTGAAGGTGCAAACAAACTATTTTTATTTTACGAAGGGTAAGGCAGTGGTGCCTATAGTACAGATGCCAGCCCATCAAGCTACTACAATCTGTCGAATTTCTTCAATAGATTTTTAACTTTATCACTAAAGCATAAGGTTCAAAGTTGATTGAGAAAATTTCACAGTTTCGGGTAGTTTGATGTGCTAGTCTGTACACTCCCATTTTGCCAGTTTTTTTAAGTCCCATGTAATAGGGGGCGAGCCTATTGCCGTCAACTGAGCACTAATCCAGACTCCAGGCTGCTACTGAGAAATTGCAGGTGATAGATTTTTCAATGGGAAGAATTGAAAACTAGCAAGTTAATTACATAATCTACGAAGTAACATGACGACGTTAAAATAAACTTTAAAGGCTCCAACAAACCGGCGCGACACGCGATATAATCGCGCGCGACACAAAGGCACCGCTCGTTGCACGACTTGCGGTGCCTTTGTGTCGCGCGCGATTTTATCACGTGTCGCGCCTGTTTTTTAGGAGCCTTAATTCTCAAGTCTTCTTGCATTAGATAGCTTCATGTAGGTAATATATGTGCACGTCATAGCGCTATAAATATACACGGTAACCCCTAACTTTCATGTTAAGTTAAGTAACAAAAGGCTCATCTATGTTCTATGTTAAGGGTTTGGTTTCCGCACTTAGTTCTTCAGTGGACCATTGTGCGTGGGCCATGGCGGCCGTCGGTGGTTATTCCAACCAGCCCACCTCCCTCCAGAAGCTGATCAAATCTCCTGGTCTGTTGAGAACATCTGTGTACGATCTGGGTGTCCCGAGGGTTTCTGACCTAATCTGGGTGACGCCTGTGCACTCAAAGAGCACATGCGCAATGGTTTCATCAGCCTCCATGCAAGCCCTGCACAGGGGACTGTCTGTTATGCCTAATGTGTAAAAGTGTTTATTTAGTGAGCAGTGTCCCGTGATGGTCCCCGTCACCAGGCGCAGGCCTTTCCTGTCCAGTCGTAGTAGGCGCCTGGTTAGCCTGCCATTCAATGACGGCATGGCTTCTTTGGACTGCCTGCAGTCAGGTGACGACGTCCACCAGCTTTCTGCTTGTGTATGGGTGTGCTCCTGTAGCCACCTGCGTAGTTGGTTGAAGGGGATGGGCACAATAGGTTCCGGTCCACAGACTGACATACTGGAAGCCCGTCTGGCCAGCTCGTCAGTTGCGTCGTTGCCTAGCGATCCACTGTGTCCTTGACAAAAGGCTCATTTGCGAATACTAAATAGTTTAAAGCTAAATAGTATGAATATTAAATAATTATGTTACATATATAACTTCTATTGAAACAAAGTTCAAGAAACTCATACGCTGCCAAACTTGTAGGTAGAATTTGAAATGATAACATGATATTGCACTTAAATTTACCATAATATTTGTATTCCTAACAAAACTATGTTTGAAGTAGGCGTCATATCCAAGAAACTTTTCTAAAAGTGCTTTATGGTTCATATAAGTCTAATCTACAACCATCGCGAATACAAGTGGATGGTATCGCTTCTTTGATGAGAATAGCAAGTAATCGCTATCATCACACGTAATAAAACTAACATCAGATGTTATTTATGTCGCCTGAGCTGGCTTATGAATGCTAATTTCAGTGAGAGATATCTTTCATTTAGCCGCGTCAGTCAGCGATGGTCAAGTTAATTAAGTTATATGGTAAGTTGATGTCCAGATCCTCTTAGAGTGGAGAGTTGCTTTTAAATTAGATTAGGTGGCTCGTGAAAATAAATAGCTTTGTTTTGGTATTAAGAGACTTTTGGATTAAATGTGGAGTTAAAGTTTGGATACGATTTAAGTAGCTTCAAATTAACTTAATTTGAGGCAGTAAGAGTAAGTTTGCACTTTGAAATGTAGTTACTGTATAGTTTGTTCAAAAATATCTAATGAAAGTGTAAACAAACTCTGTTCATGTTAAATTCTTACGAAATCACTCCCTAAATTCACTAAAAGGATTTATTTTAACACATTTATTTCTAGCAATTATTAGGACGAAATGTGAGGTTATAGTTACCTCAATAATTGTCAAAAGAAAATCATCTCAGAGATTTAAAAATGGAATTTGAGGTTTAAGTATTGAAATAATCAAATCAGTTGAATTTGCAAGTGGCATCCATAAGAACGTTTTCTGTTCCATTTGTGTACATTTTCATTAGATCAGATACATACATATTAGTTATCTGGGACGAGCAGAGTTAACTTTAGGACACTTTAGTATTTTATCTTGCTATAAATAGTGTTGAAATACAATGACATGAATTTCTTTCCTCAACGCGACCAAACCTCGTAAAAAGACTCAAAAGAGCAACTCGGCAACCGACCATTCCGCGCTCTAAAACACTTTAAAACAGTCGACATAACATATCGCCCATTTATATCAGAGGCAAGACCCAATCTCCATACAGAAGTACTGAAAATATATTTCTGTAATACTCCCGGCTGTATATTAAAGAAACACCAAGGGATGTGCTAAGATATTTTTATTAAATTCCACTGGAGGCCGTTTCGTCGCATTTAGTTCCAATGCAAATGGTCTGCACTCAGTTCGCGCGGGACAGATATTGCACCGCCCCCTTTATTTATTGTTTAAGCGATCCTTGGGTGTTGTTATTAGAAGCTTAAACAACGCTTGTGTGTGCTCTATGAAAACCTTAGCTGCTATAAATTTTTGTTTATGTTTATGGCTGTTTGTTCTGATTTTGCTGTTATTCGGTTTGAATAGATTTGATTCCAGAACCTTTACAGTAATTTGCTTACTCCAGACATATCGTCAAACCAAAACTGACATGGAATTAATTGTGTGGTTACCTGAGTATCTATTTCGTTAGGCACCTAAGTTTCTAACTGATATTAGTCTACCAAATCTATACAAAAGCAAATCCATCTATACATACCGAGACCCCTCCGTACCTCGGAAGGTCCCGGCTGTCATTCTTTGACAGTTGTTTCGAGTTGTCAGAAGCCCCAAAGCTTGACAACAAGGTATCGTGTTACCCAGTTACAGGGTTGTGGAGGTCAGATAGGTAGTCGCTCCATGTAATATCTAGGTTATACTGGAAGCCGACCCCAACACAGTGGGGAAAAGGCTAGGCAGATGATGAAATCTATACAGAAGCAAATATCGCTATCTATTATTTATTTGGCGATTATCTTTAATGAGATCTGCAGGTATTTCTAATCTATTCGTAAGTGCATCACGCGTATCCAAACATGTTAAGAGTGTTAAAGTATTACATCAAATGTGCAATGTGCAACCATACCAAATGCCATTATCCAAACAAATCATTTACCACCTTTATAAAAACACAATGGCTCCCGATTTTCTGGCTAGTTGAACAAATATCTATTTCAAGTTCGCAGGTATTGTCTCAGAAAAAAAGGGCAGATGTTGTCACCGGGACGAGTCGCGGAACAAAACGGCCGACTGCCCATCTTTTGTTAAGTAAACTAAGCATTCAAGATGTTCCCCGAATTACAAAATGTTTAGCTATTTGTTAAAGTCCTATTAAGTTCTGTCACTTCGGCACTGTCCTTACAAACTTATCATACTTTCGATTCAAGAAATTTTTGACTCTATTTCTTCTATGTTAAGGTTGGTTGTAAGTGTACCGGTAGTTGGCAAATCTGTAATTGTTGTTAGACGCAACTGAGACGTCTTTGAATGAGATGTCGATAAATTAAATTCGCTTCCGCCGTGTGAATTCTGAAGTTGTCTCAATTTGTTCTCTCTTACACAAGGGGAGGTTTTTATACAAATTCGTCTTAATGGTCTTGGCATTATTTTCTAATGATGCGTACGACAAGTCAAATTCATATTAATTTCAAATCTTTATGGAGAAAATCGTTAAATGAAGCGTCGTCATATTCGTTTGTATGACATTTCATTTTGAAGAAATATTATTATATGGGCCTCATTGGTGGACTACAAAGCCGTGTTGAAGCGCCTTTAAGGGCTGATTCCGAGAATCTGGGTTTGACTTTTCACGATTTAATTATATTTGCTAGAAATTAACGGGGTCACCTCAGTACTTTAACGTTGTATTTTAAATATTAAGAGCCAAGATGAAACTTCAAAAAGTATTGAAATATGCCAGGTGACAATCACAATACCAATATTGATTTTTTAAACTGTCAAGACCAGTAAAATTTCAAAACCAACAGCTAATAATCCTTGACCCACCACCAGGTCAATAGCAGCAAATATGACAGATCTTTCTAACGTAAACTTGACTATTAAGGGTCATAAAACTATGAAAAAAAAATAGCTCTCGAGACTCAAAGCAAAAGAAGCACGCATCATTACGCGTACTCAAAGGCCTTCTTAAGACAATAACGAATATTTTCTTATTTGTTAAGAGCCACCGAGATAAAAAAACACTCAATGAGCATTCGGTAGACGGTAACTGAACACTGTGTAAATAATGATAAAAGTATTTGCTTCGTCGAGACGTACAAAGATCAGTGTAAACACTTAGATACGCCCACTAAGATGCGTGCGGCCGTGATATGCCGATATTTATGTATTTGTGTTGTGATTCTGATTGTTAGAACCTTGGCTACCACGCCCTGGGTCGATTTTAAAAGTGAATTAAGATCAATACATCTTTTGACGTTATTTTTTATTTATTTGTAGCCTATGTTGTCTCACTGCAGCAGGGGCGACCTTTATTCTTTCCACTCCTCTCTGTCTTGAGCTAATGTGGACCAATCCTGGGCTTTTCTGGGCTTGCCTCTATGTCGCAAGACGTTTTTTGGAACCCACATGGTGGTAGATTTGGCCCATGACTCGTTCGACATGAGGCAAACGTGTCCGACCCAGTCTCACTTAAGCTTGACTGATTTTTAGGTGACGTTGATGATTTGTATCCGCACACACGGTCCGTTAATCTGTCTCTTAACATTGTTTCGGCAATATGTTCATTCCTACTTTGCAAATGCCTCTTCAGCAATAATAAAACATTCTAGTTATAACAAAATCCTAATCCTTCTACTATAGAAAACGTCTTAGTAATTCTTTATTGTAGTCACTGGAAGTCCTATATTCATTGCACAAAAAATCGCCCCATTAAGTAAAGTAGCTTCGGAAGTTCGGTTAAGAGGTTGGCTCTTCCACAATTTGTAAACACATGATTAGGTACCACATTAGCCTAATGAGGCTTTAAGCCACCGGTTTTATGCTAGTAAACTCCATTAAGGCTGTCTTTATGAGTTGTATATTTTTGAGGGGCTTACATGACCTAAATCACGGTCACTGTCGAACTGCATAGAAAAGAAAGAGAAGCGTGATGACGCAACGCTGTTAATTTATTGCAAAATATGAAGCAATTATCTATTTACAAAAAATCTATTGTTTGGACTAAAAAATTTAGTATGTTGCTTGTAGAATAATCTGCCAAAAAATCAGAATGATTGTATGTATAATATATATTATATTAGTATGGTTTTTATTGTAAAAAAAGTTTTTACAGGTATCTTCTTGATTTTTTCTATCGTATCAAATTAGTTGTAATATAAGAAGAATATTATATATTTAAGCTATGTAATTTTAAGCTATGTAATGATAAGCTATGGAATTGTAAGCTATGTAATGTTAAGCTATGTAATGTAAGATAAGGAATTTTCAAACTATGTAATTTAGGCTTACATTTTGTCAACTAATAAACAACAATAATATTAGGGGCTTGTGGCTAAGAAATAACAGCCGCACGGGTCGAACGGTCAGATTAAGCTACGTTTGCCGCGGTTGGTCAGTGGATGGGTGTCCATCTTTACATACGAAGACCCCTCCGTGCCTCGGAAAAGCACGTTAAGCCGTTGGTCCCGGCCGTCATTCGTGGATCTTTGACAGTCGTTAAGGTTAGTCAGAATCCCGAAAACCTGACAACCGAGGCAACAAAGGAGTATCGTAATACCCAGTAACTGGGTGGCGGAGGTCCTGATAGGCAGTCGCTTCATGAAAAATACTGGTATCCAGCTGCATCCGGTTATACTGGAAGCCGACCCCAACATAGTTGGGAAAAGGCTAGGCAGATGATGATGCAGATGATAATGCAGATGATGAACTATTGGTTATCTATCATAACATTTCTCATGCTGGGCTATTGATTCTGGATCAGAGATGTGATCACAGTTCTATTCTTGCTCTTTACGTCATCATTGCTACCCCAAGGGAGAACGATATCTATTAATAGCACCCCGCCAGTAGTGTCCACCACACAGCCAGCTAATGCACTAGTGGTGCAATGTATGCAACCGGGAATTAGGATTGCACTGTAACTAGAAATATCTGAAGCTATTTCAGGACTTGTATATAAAATATTCTTTATAAGAGTCTCTTAATCCGTCTGCCGTTTGTTCCTATGTTTTAGCCGGTTTGTGGTTTCACCAAAAGTTGATTATTATTAGTATTTTACATGGTATGTAATGAGCAGTTGTGGCCTAGTGGTAACGGCTGTGACTTACGAGTTGTAGGTACAAACCCAGACAGGCGCTTTTCTTTGTGTAAATTATATCATCAACACTGGTCTTAAAGCGGTAAAGGAAAACATCGTGAGGAAACCAAGAAAAACAAAAAAAAACAAAAACCGCCTGCATTGGGCCCGCGTGGTGGCCCCTTCTCACCGAGAGGCAAGTGTCCCAGCAGAGGAAACAATATAGGCTGAATAATCTATGGTATGAATAGTTTTAAATTCTGTAACCTAACTAGTAACCAAACTTACGACCCAATGGGTATCTCTTAATGGCAAGCGACATCGCGGCAGGCCCGAGGGACATAGCGGGATGAGCTGGACTCCTTCAACAAGAACTGGTCCTTAGCATCTTTGAACAAAGAGAAGTGGAAAGAGAGTAGGGAAGCCTTTGCCCTGCATTGACACATTACAGGCTTACTACCGAACTGTAGGGTTCTGACCTCGGAGTTAGATTTGTAATCAGATTTTCTAGTTTTTGATTGAAGCTGATCCTCTTGTTTTATATTTATCACGTGGCCCTCTTATGTAAATTCTATTTATTATGTGACCCAAATCGTCACAGAACCTCGAAATAAACAAAATTCAAAGAACTATTCCGAGGATAATACCTAACACAAGGTTAGGACACATTCAGAAACGGGACACTTAGGCTCAAACCAAACAAAGCCCCATAAAATAACATTGATCGCATAAACTGAAAGCCTGAATACATTTTGCAAATACTGGCAGCGACCTCGATAATGTTCGGCTATCGAGGAATTAATCCAAACAGTAAGCATGATATCAGGGTTGATTTTCGCGACCCAAAATCGTGGATGTCTAATTTCACGTACAATTTGCGTTGGAAAGCCTATGAGCCGAAGCTAATGTTTTCGCTTAGCGATTCGCTTAGGCCACGTTCACAATAAACATATAGTGTTAGTCAGTCGCCGATTGCGACAGGCTCACTGTGAACCCCAGTGTCAGTGACACAAGTGGTGTAAATGAAAAGTTGAATATGTATAGAAGAACCGTAAACAGCGTCATAGTGCGTAACGTTATCTGACAGTCGGTGGCTAACAAAACACATTTAAGATGAACGTGGCCCTAAAATATGAAACGATGTGCGTTTGTTTTTAGTAAACTGTTGCTACACGAGAGGAAATGCGGTCGGCGGAGAGACTTTTTAAAAATCCTAAGGAAAAGGTCGTAGTTCGAGGTTTGGCTCTCTGCTGTTTCCTCCTCCAATATTGGACCAATTTAAAAGATATTTCATAAACTGAATAAGAAGGATATATACTGTGTCCCTATGTTTTTATTTTTTCGTTAATAGTTGTCAAATTTGTACACAAGGCCTCTGTTGACAGTGGTTTAAATCGGCATTTTTTGAGGGTTCTAGTGCTTATAAAAATAATGTATCGTCAAAAAGGAAAACATGGGACATACCTACAAGTAGTTAATATTTATTATTCTGTAAAAAATCTTTGCTATAAGGTCATTAACCAGAAAGAAAACAGGCGAGAGCGTTTCTATGGAGAAACGACCACCCGCATTTCCTCTTAAATTCATTAGATACATCAAGATTACATCAAGAGGTAAACCGTGACAATAAATCTCAAGGATTCGCATGTTCTTATGAGACAAAACATTAAATAAGACATTAGTATAGCAATTTATTTATTCAAATCAATGGGGATACGAAAAGAAATATTGTTTTACACGACAACAATCATTAAGAAATATCAAATTGCGCTAAAACATAGAAAATTGCGTTTTTTTCTGCTACGTCACTTTCCTGTATACTTTATTTATCTGGAATTTGATTGACTGACTCACCGTTGTGGATTAACAGCACAGCCAGCACGTGCTTGGGGCTGTAAATCTCTAGGGACATCACAAGGGGCTTTAAAAGAAGGGAGAAAACAAGGAGGCTAAAAAATACGGTTTCTAAAGACACCTCCAAGTTTATTTACAAGTACGAATTTATTTAAAGAAGTTCAAAACACTATCTACTTTAACTACGAAAATGTACTATACACACCATGTACAGACGGCCAGCACATCAAGCTACTACAAACTGTCAAATATCTTTAATAGATTTGCAACTTTATCGCTAAAGCATACGGTTGATTGGAATAATTTGACAGTTTCGGGTAGCTTGATGTGCGTGGCGTCTGTACCAAAATTAACGATAGACTTGGCACATTAGGTACTATGCAGCCAAGCCATACTACACGAATTCGGTATGAGTTCTAATTTAACATTATATAGATTAATTTGGTTAACAAAACATCAGTCTAATTACAGGCAGATGTTCAAATTGGAAATAAATTACTAATCTATAAACTCTTTAACCCAACCCAACTGATGTAGACTGCATCGTCATGTTCTTATCCCCTCAATCTTTCCTGTACATGAAATATGTTAAGGAAGAATTATTCAATCTTGCATACGTTAAAAGCGTAGGACATAAAATGCATAACTTTCAATATAAAAACTAACTACATAATGAAAAAAATGGGTGACTAGATTTTGAGACACGTTAAAATTCAATGGCAGTCTTATTCTGAATGACTTGTCGAATGCAAAAGTAACAATCGACATCAGAAGAAACCCATTGTCTACAGAAGCTGTCAGAAATTAACAAACTTCAAACCAGTATGCGATATACGAGATGCTATTGGAAATGCATTGACTTGAACTCGCAGCAATAAGCTGTCGGGTGTAAATTGCAATAGTTTGTAAGTAACTAGTAGTTTGGCAGACTTACTTCATAGGAAATTCTGGCTCTCAGTTGGCTCGTATAACTTATTAGAAATTATATGCAACTAACATATTGCATGATAATTCGGAGAAATTGAGATGGGGATGGCAACGAACAATTGATAGATGGATAGACTTCTAGAAGGTTAGGCCAGTTTAACGTTCAAAAAGTGCTGATTTCAGCCTAGTTTGAATAACTTTTGAAGAATTGATAATTCTATTCAAACAAGATTATACAAGGGATGATTTTATCGCAAACAGCAATTTCGGACAGACCATTTTTAAGACAGAGAGAAATGGATAATGCAAATATTAACAATATAAACAAGAAAGATAACACTATAATATAGTGAATAACATCTAGAATTCTAGAATCAAAACCTTATTCCACGAAATATTGAAAGCTAACGATAAAACTATAGCTGTTGTCGATATTTGCCCCACTTCTATCAGGATTATATTACTATTCAATCAGCACGTCTTTGTTCGAATGATGGTAAGGGAGGGGTTTCGGGGCTAAAACAAATTACCGAGACTCACCGCGTTTACTTACACAGATCAGTTACAGGCCATACATCAGACAATGTATCACTTACAGACAAATTAACGGGTAGAAAATATTTGCCATGTTACCTAACTTTATTTTGTGTTGGTTACTTTGTAGCTCTCTCGTTTCTAGACTTAGCTTTTCGGAGCTGAATTTTCGTGGAATAGATGTTGTTCTAGGGAAACTAAGTAACTTTTGGAAATTGGTAGGTGGTACAGTTGGCAAAAATGTTGGGTGTGTTAGCAAACGAAGGACTTCTATATTGACAAGCGCTGCCATTTACAGTCAGCAAAAGAGTTAAGTATGCAGGATCGTCGGATATAGTTGAAGTTTAGTAATAAACCGATGGATGTTGTCGAATAAAATTTAATTTTATTAATAAAAATCAAGAAGTGAAGTGCTTGGGGGAGGCCTATGTCCAGCAGTGGACGTCTTTTGGCTGAAATGATGATGATGATGAAATAAAAATCAAACAGCTCATTTATCAAATTAAATTTCAGTCGACAACATCCATCGGTTTATTAATAAACTTCAACTATATCCGACGATCCTCCATACCTACCTCTTTTGCTGACTGTACATAGTGCATATATTCTTCTTGAACTAAAATTACTATAGAGTAACTTTAGTTCAAGAAAAATATATGCACAACTAACCCAACAACATAACTATATCTCTTAAGAGATATGAGAGATAGTTTAGCTATGGCAACTGGATACACTCACACTGCCTATTAGGTTGTTCCTGGTAACTGCCTGTTTAGTAATCTCATTTGCGTACATTACTCACGCATATCTAATATTCCTTCGTGGAAAATCACCTTTCGACCTATTACATAGTTCAAACGTGTTTGCTTTACTAACAGTTATAGAGTCAACTCAGTTTATTGAAAAGGTGAATTTGGGATAAGTAACGTAACGACAAGACTTTATTTAATTTATTTATTTATTACATAATTACGCTACCACTACAGTTTCCCAATTCGGTAGTGTGTAGTTAATTAACAGTTCATGGAATAATTGGCTTGTTAATTTGCTTTAGATCTTCTTCACATTAGATAAGTATAATAGGTTGTGGCTGCGCAAATATAAAGTTTTCTTTATTTTGTAAGTTTAACATAATAGTCTAGTTCAACTTTAATACCTAATAATGTGATAAGAATTGTCAACAAAAAAAATCAACCCAGCCTTCTTTATTTGCTTTAGGTCTTCTTCACATTAGATAATTAATAGGTTGTAGCTGCGCAAATATAAGGTTTTCTTTATTTTTTAGGTTGAAAATAATAGTCTAGCTTCAACTTTTAATACCAAATAATGTGACAAGAATTATCAACAAAAAAATCAACCTAGCCTATCGCAATCCACTGCTGGACATAGTTCCCAGCCTGCGCCACAACACTCTGTTCTCCACCAGCCACCTTCTTAACCTTTTGGCCGCCACAGTCATGTATACATGACAAACCAAAATGTGCCCAAAACGCCACGGCTCTACTACATGACACGCACTGACTTGGACGCCGAGGGTACGTTTTTTATTTTTTGACGTGTGGCGGTCAAAAGGTTAAGGTCGTCGGTCCATCTAGCTAGCATGCGTAAATTTCATTTAAGACTTTCGCTTTGACTTTTGTAACGGTGTCATGAAAGTTTACTGATGATGAACCTGCCCTCTGTGCCACAAAAAATGCCGCCAAAGTGACCTTTGCGCTGCCTCCGAAGACACCTTGGAAGTGGTGAAGTTTTCGGTCAACAAAATAATCTGTCCTGCCATCGACACAAGAAGACTGATGATCATTACGTCCTTATTAATTTTTTCGTTATTGCTGTTTCACATAACAACAAACAAATAAGTACAACGTACCTACAATAAAACAATGTTAAGGGTATCTTTCCTTTTACGCGTATTCGTATATACCAAATTTTACTTAACCTCGTGTGCTACACGAGAATGTAATAAATATTTAAAAAACCCTGTTTCATTGTGCCGTACTGGAATCTTATTTTTCGACGGCGTTGTGCAGCTGTACGAATCATAAGGGTGTCACGTCTCCTGATTTACGACATCTCTTGCCGAGACCATACTTACTTTATACCAACAAATCATATACTGGATTGGAATAACGCGCCGCGCAATGATTCACAAGAAAGCCCACTAAAACGCTTCTTTATGACTCAAAAAGAAATTGATTTCAAATTTTACTGCATATTAAAATAACCTTTATATTTGATTGCCACTTATTTTTAAAAGAAATTTAGAGGTAGCGTTCATGTTTTGTACACAAGTGCGAAGCGGGAGCCCCCCCACTGTTTCTCGACCATGAATCAACATAAACATCAATTCGTTTAATTGAAAATAACTCGAGACGTTAGTGATAATACGAATTTGCCGAATACAAATTACGGTTTATTTTGTATGCGGTGTTGCAACAGAAATTAATATTGATTTGTGGCCGCATTAAGTTGTATCATCATTATAAATTCATCGGGAATGCTCGTAGAATTCTTAACAACGTAGGTACACAATATCGATGATAAATAATTGAATTAATACGAGATTATTTTAAAGTAGTTGAGGCTTGTTTTAAATATAAAGATGGCGTGTAAGAATCAATCATAGATGAACCGTAGTTGGATAAAGACACTAAGCTTATATCTAGCTTATAACCAAAAAGACGCAGCGCAATTTGAAACCAATTAAAATACCCTTAGTATTTATCATCATGTGCGATCTTGATTGCAACTGAAGCTAAGCAAGCATTCAATGGGTATCAAGCGGTATTTAATTAATTTGTGCTACGAATAGTGTCGATCCAGTGACCAGCCTTCAATCAAAATGGAAGGTGATTCAATTTAAGCCCATCAGATACTTGATGCTTAATTTGGGTGAAGCTCCAAAGATTAAACCAGTTACTATATTGGTAGGGAAGCCTAGAGGGTTTAGGAGCGAGCATATTCAGGGTGAAAAGTTGATAGCTGAGTAAGTGCAGCATTGTGAGAGAACACCATGTTCAGGAGTCCACTTTCAGAATTCCGAAAATGGACTTAAAATAAAGTGATCTTTAGAGCCGTTGATTTTGGTGTGATCGTGTGCGCGACTAAAGATTTTTAAATATACATACTTACACCTTGTTTCTGAAATGAGCTTTAGAAGTTGAAGTCTTGTCAAAATCTAGTTTAGCATTACCATAAAATGATCCTATCGCGTTCCCTTTGCTGGGCCACAGGCCTCCTTTGTGTGACAGGGCATAGGTTGGTAGATGTCACACATGTCGTCGAATTTCTGGCCCTAGGACATGACTGTTTACTCACAATGTTTTCCTCAAAAAACTAAAAAAAAATTATAAATTTTACGACATTCATAAATTCTTTCGTTATGCTAAATTTGACTTTGACAAGTTTCAAAATGACCCTCAGTGTTTCTGTGATATTTTACTTATGCATCCGTCATATTTACACTCAACTTTATCTATGTGGGCAACAGGAGGCTAAGTGGAGCTAGATTCTTCACCGTTGACCATTTTACTGGGCTTGATGTGTGTTGCGGACGAGAAGAAAAACTCAGAAGATGTTTGTTGATTTTTAGGTTATATTTTAACTTGACCAATCTTATTTTACTAAACGAAACGTTGGACATTTTCTAGGCACATCAAGAAAGCTGCGCCACGCCGCGCCGCAGCAGCGCTCTCGTCGACACGCACGAACGTCAGGCTAGACAGTCGAAGCGCGCCATCTTCACACTTGCATTTCGTTGTCAATTGACATTCCGTACTCATGACTCTTCCAATATATAAGTAATTTAAATATGGCCTTTAGTTTAACTTAAATAATAATTGTACGTATCTAGGTTTATCAAAAAATCTGATAATTTCGACTCATTATTCAAGTTAAAAAAAAAGTACCTATTTGCCCGTCTGCCGTTCGCTACTCTGTGGTAATACCATTAGCTCTAAATACAGTCCATTAAAAGCTCCGATTGATTGGGCGGATCGCAAGGAAGTATTTATCGTATTATAAATATCTAACATCCCAAATATTATTGGAGGTTTGATGAGGATTGGCAGCTATGGCAAAAAACTGAACCTCATAAATAAGATGACAAACATATTCTGGATGTTATTAGTTCTGACTGAAAGACATTTCTGACATATCCTTTTGGGTATATATAAAAGGATTAAAATGGTTATAATAATATTATATGAATATTTGAAACCACTTTTTACTATGAAGCAATCAAGTAGAACAGATGTAGGTTTTATTGTATTTGCTTGTTTACGAGGCATGTACAGACGCTACGCATATCAAGCTACCCGAAATTGTCAAATTTTCCCAATCAACTTTGAACCTTATGCTTTAGCGATAAAGTTGAAATCTATTAAAAAAAATTGACATATAGTAGCTTGATGTGCTGGCGTCTGTAACGTGTTTTCTTTCTTCTTTCTTTACCAAGTAACGAACAACTCAACTTCAGGCAGAGCTGATTGTTCACTTTTTTAAATTTCCAATTACAAAAGTTATTGGATCGCTATCTACAGCCAAAATCTTCCTAAATCGTTTTGACCAGTTCTAATGTAATATATTAAAATCCTATCAAACGTAACCCCAACTAATAAGATATACATGTTTTTTTTTTAAATAAAATTGCATGAACAAAACTCTTATTGCCCTTTGTTTGCATAAGAAAACTCTGCACAATGAGTGGTTAATAAATCCAAGATGAAACAACTGTGCTATCGTTATTAAAAACGTCATCCAACATTCTTCCAAGAATGCAATTTGCAATGATTTGCACCCATTAAGCGACTGCGTCTAGACAGAAAATTCCTTTTGCATTGCGCAATCCTTTGGGGGTACAATTGTTTGCTTAATCATTGGTATTTAAATACCAATTTCGCTTATGACTGTCTTTAATTTGATTAATATTGATCTGTTAGATTTTAACTTACTTTTGTACTTTAGGAGGTTTCGAATTGGTGTCATTATAATTTCATCATAACACGGGGTTGCTCCGGACACAGCTTTACTGAATCATTCTATTTTTTTTAATTCGTGCCTTATAATTATAAAGGCTTCCTAGAAACGGTGGCTGACCAGGCGCAGTGACGGCTGTCATGACAAGCATGCTGGCTGTCATGGCACCGGGGTTTGACTTTACAGTGTCAAAAATCTCTCTCTGGGGAAAACCACCAAACTTTGTTTCAGTCACGTTATTCGTCGGTAAATTATGGACGCTATGTGGAGCCACCTATGGTTCTCAAACATGGTCTTTGACAATTCAGCAGAGGTTCACGCTCGACGTTTGCCAAAGAGCTATGGAACGGAGTATTCTGGATATTAAGCTACTGGAACGGGTCAAGAATACAACAATCCGTTCCATCACTAAAATAACTGATGTCACTCGGAAAGCTGCCACACTTAAATGGATTTGTGCTAGACAGATCTGCCGCATGTCAGACGATCAGTGAGCCAAACTTACTACCCAGTGGGTCCCGCTAAATGGCAAACGACATCGCGGCAGGCCCAGACGGAGATGGCGGGATGAGCTGGACTCCTTTGTTAAAGATTGGCCCTTAGGAGCTCTGGACAGAGAGAGATGGAAAGAGAGTAGTGAGGCCTTTGCCCAGCAGTGGGACATTAAAGGCTAAAAAAAGTCAAAAGGGTAGTTTTCGTATGGAGAATAACGGGCAAGAAACTCCACCGTTACTACACCGTAAAAAATATGGAGCCGCCGCTCTTCTAGGAATCCGTAGACAGACAACATGAAGACATGAAACAAGGCATATTAATATTAAGACACGAGGCACACTCCCAAAAATAGAAGATATCTAACAGAAGCCAATGATGATGATGGGGCTCCCTTTTCCGCACTTAGTCTCCCTTTCGGTCCGTTGTGCGTGGGGATTCTGGCTAACAAAGCCAGCCTAGCTCCGCCTCTGGAAGAAGCCAAATATAAAACTCATTAATTTAAAAAAATTAACCAAAATAATAGTCAACATTTTCACTTAAGTATTTAAAGGTAATGCGTATTAATGTCTCAAGTTTCAGTCTCAAAATTGTTTTCACTTAGCTAAAGTAAAGAACTTAATGGCTCCTAATGACTGCTTATCTTTATTTAAATAGTTACATCGCTGCATTAGTATTTATTTAAGAAAGAAATAAGTTAAATTCCACCCTAAAAATAATCAGTAAAAATTTTGACAAAATGGAAAGCTTAAAAATTCGCACTGTTAACGGCTCTGTTGCCGAAAAACGTTTTTCATTTACAAGGGGTTGAATACTTGATGGATTATTAAAACGTTCATGTTGACGTTAATAGATTTCTTGTGTAGGGTGCACATCGACGACGTCATTAAATACGTGAAATGCAGTTTTTCTAATGACCGTCAGACGACGAAGTCGAATGGATTCTGCAGGGGACTGGGTGCTAATGTGTGCCAAATGACTTGAATTATCGGCACGCGTCCTTTGTAAACGGTGGATTTTTTGCGATGACTATTCATTTTGCGGTCCGATATCTGAAGATAGATATCTGTTTGTGGATAACGTCATTCACGTCTTTATGGATTAGTTTTTGCGCGATTTGCTGTCTGTTTGGCGTCCTTGCTAACCTTCATTCGGTGCTTATCCTCCAATTTATTATCTTGTTAACCGTTTTGCTTCTATAAATCTAAAAACTTTTCTGAAGAATGTCTTCATTTCTTAACATCGTTATATCTACGAGTATTATACCTACAGATACGTTTTTATATAAAAAAAAATAAAAAAAATGGTTTGTTCTTTAAAGATACCCCTTTATTAGTTCTCTAGACAGGCCATGGTAGCCAATTTCTACGGAGAGAGACGGGAGATATAGTGTGATCAAAGCAATAAAACGAGGAATGTCAGTAGGTACCTATATAACTCTGGAATGACTACCGTGCCTAACTACTCATATCGAAAGTATCTACCATTCAAAACTTGTTTTTTCCTAACACTTCGGTAGCTCTTACTGAGAAACAAAAAAAAAACAAAAGACAGCAGTAATTGAAGACCAGTTGCAGTGAGTTGTTATAAGCATTCTAGTTCGCATTAAAAGCCCCGGCACTTTTAGTTATCTCGTTGATCAATCCACCCACAGCTGTCAAACGAACAAAATAAATATGTTATTACTAATGCGCGCTCTACTCCGAATCAGATAACTGCTAATCTCCATTACAATTAAAAATTCGAGTTCAACCACCGACTGGATATTCAGTATAGTACTTAAGGCGTGATTCGACAAAATTACTTTGTTCGATGATAAATAAATGTTAATAAAGGTCTCGTTTTGCAGAAGTATTGGGTATTATATGGATGGACGATCGTAGCTTGTCAATAATACTTACATTAGGTAGGGCCGACAGCGGGATATTATTCTATATTTTGGGAAAATATCGACTATATATAAATTAGTTTTCTCGGACAGTTGTTCCGATAACTTGGATTGCTCTTTCTAACTCCTACCTAACACATTTATGAAGTAAACAAACCGCGAAATTATTCGATACAATTACGCCCAAGACTGCGCGCTTACTCTTCAATAATAAAATTCAAAAGCACCGACGCAAATTTTCACTTTCTCGCTTCATAAACAGGACAATAGACAAACAATAATGGAGAAAATTTGCATTCACTGCGAGCATTTTTCTACCATCTTCCGCCGGAGACGACGCAGCAGACTCGCTTCATTAAGCTCCAAATTATCAACATACTTCACGCTCAACGTGCAAGCGAAACTCACCATTAAGTACATTATGCAAAAATTTGAAATTCCGTGCCAAGCGAGAAGCTATTACGAACACATAAGGCCTATTTTCGCATGAAAGGATCAGAGTGCAAGCGATTTCAGCTGTGAAGTCCGTCAGATTATAACTCACGGGGTCTGTGGAAAACTGATCACACCTTCTCGCAGTCATTAAAATTTTATGGAATATTAAGCCTTAACCTTAAAGGAATAAGGACTGGACTGAGATGAGCAGAGAGCAGAAAGAATATTTTGCGCATTTCAAGTAAAGAACCCTCCTGATGGCACCTAACCCTCATTCAGTGTGTTTAATTGTTTTGATTTTAAATTGCGAAATGAGAAATGCAAAACCGGGGTGCATTTTAAATCTGCGTCAGTTTTGTGTTCGGATTTGCTGCTGTGTTCGTTTTCCTGCTATTATTGTTTATTGTTTTGATAAAAAATTTCATCACGCCAGTTTAAAAGATTCATACAAACGGTTTTCCATAAATATGTAGATATTCGACTAACATTTTGTGCGAACTAATTGCGACGTCCGTTTCACTGAAGCGTCGCATAGATTGCAGAGAGCTGCGCCATTTATAACATAAAAAAACACGCGTGAAAAATCGAAGCTTTGTTCAGCAAAATGGTATCGGGATTAACAAATAAAATATCCCGCTGTCGTTAATTAAGTACAAATGTATCAACCATACTAAAGTCCGACAACAAAAAGTTTGTATAACCGATGCTCACGAAAAAACTCAATTTATGATTGGGAACTTTTATTATTTTCACATTTAGTTGACACAGATTTATTCTAAAAAACCTCGACAGTTTTTTTATGAAATAAAAACGTCAAAAACCATTCGAATAACACAAATTGGACGCGTGCACAGAAAGATACGCGATATTTTTTCAAAACTAAGCCGGTATATTTATCTCGACACGTTATTCGAACGAATAAGCACGTGGAAACGTGGGACAAAGGACGAAAGCAGGCATCGGTTAAAACTAAAAACGTTCAGGGAATCTGCGCTGCGTGTCGCCCGCGATAGCCTGCGGCAACGGCACTCTTTCAGAGACCCCCTCCCCTTAACAGTTTTAACTTTTTTCCCCGTATTCCCACTACCCGTAATACAATATTCATTGAAAGCGCGTCTGGGTGTGGATTCCGAACGAGAACAGCCCGCAACGGAACGAGGAAACGCAAACAGTATTATTCTGACACATTTTGACAAATTGAAGTGTGATAGAGGCCTCTCGCTATTGTTTCACGTATTTTTATTCGTAACTCAATTCCGATATTTGAACAACGTTCGTTAGTGATTGTCTGTGTTTGATGTATGATGTATGAGCCGCGTGGGTCGCGTCGCGAATCAATCGAAGTGTGTGGGACGTAGCACAAGGCATATGAAAATGTGCATAATTTTATCTACTTAAGTGCGCATTAAGACATAATGTATGGGCTTATAACAATTTGTCTCGACGCTCGTAATAATGTTAGAGTTACAATGCAATTTATTTTAAACTCTACGAGGATAGTTTCTTCCTTATTTATGGGTTGATAGTGTGTTAAAGCTCGGTTTGAGTCTGGGTTTATATCCTTCTCTACTTACTTTACAGGACCGAATTTTGCTATATAAAGGAAGAAGGGTAGAAAAAAAATGTGCGGTCGTGAGACGTCCGTCAGGAACGAAGTTCCTTAAGTGATATTTGCAAAACAACACCCATGATGAAAATTTTTGCAGCCATCTTGGATTTACATTTTGACTTCACTATGGCTCAGGCACCCTCGAAAACCATAACAACTATCGAGAGATAGAGAAAGTCGCATGATGGATAACAATTTTTCATTGCGTGACGATTTCTATCAGTTTAGTCCTACCGCAAGCCGCATTAAAAAACTTTGATCCAAATAAATTATAGAAAAAACACATACCTACTATATCGAGGCTGGTTTCAACATAAACACAACCCGGCAAAACATAACTTAATTATTTCATCCGCATATATTTCCAAACAGACTGAAAGCCGAAATGGTTATAAAGATTAAAACGCAGCGCGTACGCCGTGTCCCTTTCAAATTTAATAGGGGAGGTTTAACCGCGTAAATCAGACGAGGGAAAAACGTTCTAATTACTCAAAAATCATAATTTTACAAGCGCACAAAGCTGGACAGGTAATACTCATTAAATAAACCTTTGCAGAACCTCTAGCCTGGACTGTGCTGCCAGGGTTTAAATTTTACCATAAACTTTGCAGTTAGGTACAGCTGAGAAAAAGTTTGAGTCAAAAATAAAGCAAGTATCATTAAATATTTCGGCTATTGATATTTATTCTAATATCACACGTAATTGAAGGGATCAAAGGACACAACCGCAACAGATTACTCTAATCCTTGCGATAAATTATAACATGACGTACCGTTGACCATCTAAATTATGTACTATTGTCAACAAGCAGTCCGTATGATTCATCCAGATTGTTTAATTGGATGAAAAATGATGGTTTCACAAACCAGTCCAACATATTCTGCCAAATATGACCTCGTAAATGTGAAGGGCCGGCCAGGACCCTCAAAATATTTTTTTTTAATCTTAACGATGACGTTGACACTAATACCAGTTCACTATTGAGGAAAATTAAATTATTTTTCCCATGATTACTAGAAACTCACCCTAGAAAATCGTAAACACCAGATCCCACCCTCCAGTTATTGTTATTACTCCAGTATCATGCAAAATAACGGCAATATTTTTTTGGTTTCCAAATTACGCAAATGTGGGGGTGCTTTTAAATTGAGCCTGGCACGCCTAAATGAGGGAGATCCAACGCAAATTGTGAAAGCCAACTCCATCGCTAGCTTTCATTTACGCATTAAAATTCACGTGTTGGTAAAAAATATGAGGCAAAGTTGAAATACGCTGGCAATTAAAATTTACTTTCAAGTTGATGATGAATATACAGAATGGGAAAACGGAATTTTGCTTCTTCTTATTAGTTGGTTTAGTAAAAAATAATATCCTGCGAGCTGTTGCTAAATACACACTGACCGTTATTGTTTGATCCAAAATAGTAGATTTTATTTTTAAATTGGTATTGGTCTGTCCTAGAACAATAAGCCATTGTGTTGACCAAATTCCAGTCTGTTTGGTTTATTTACTATTATGTGAGAGCTTCCATTCATCCACGCGGTTTTGTACGTATTCCACATTAGGCACCCGCCTAAATGGCACCTAAGTGAATGTGCCGCTGTGTGTCAGATGCATTCACTCAGGTGCCATTAAAGCGGGTGCCCAATGTGGAATACGTACAAAATGATCATAAATGAAAGCAAAAATCCTAAGTTCAATACTAGTAAAGTCAAGAATAAACTTGCTGACTGGAGTGACGGGCTAATCTTTTTACCGCGGTGAGCTATTTCTCGTATCTATGAGACATATTACTTACGCCACCGACATCCATCTACCCAATAAGTTAGGGTCGTACATTTTCGTTTTCCAATAAGCGGTCACCAGTTTTTTACACTAGGACCTTTGAGGTTCAGTGGACGATAGCCAGCCTATAAATCTTTAAGGCTACATTCACCTTTCAAAGGATCACTTTTTAAGGTTCCGTAACCAAAGAACGCTAACGGTACCCTATCATGACTAGGCGACTAGGCCGTCCGTCTAATTGTTAGCGGGCTGTATCTCAAAAACCGTAATAGGTAGGCAGTTGAAATTTTCACAGAGTGTGTATTTCTATTGCCGCTATAATACATATAATAAAAATAAAATAAAGTTAATTTAAATCAAAGGGGTCTCCATACAAGAAACGAGTTTTTTTAAGTGTTTTTGCCTTGTGGTACGGATCCCTTCGTGTGAGAGTCTGACTCGCACCTGGCCGCTTTTTTGTTTACTTTTACTTATAATACTAAAACTGTCTTTATCGTCAAAAAATATAAGCTTCAGAAATCGTGATGATATTTATTTTAAGTTGGTTTACCTGCACTGCTAAAAGTACTGGTGTATAAATAAAAAGTAATTTAAAAAAATTAAACCGACTTCAAAAAGAAATCAACTCAAAAAGCGGACCTTTAATAATAGGGTCCTGCTGGCACCCTTTATGTACGGAACCCTAAAAAGCAAAAAGTCATAAAATTTACAATGATTCCCCCAAAAGTCAGCATGCATTTGATAAAGACACACAACTTAGCACGACCATCAATAACGTTTTAATAAAGCCACGGTTATCGCTGGTTTACACGCAAGGCACCAGTTACTGGCGACAACTACCACAGTATGCAAATCATTTTTGAGTAACACACACAAGAATTTATAATACTAACGGCGCTTTACGATTCCTTGCCGTGACTTATGACAATAAAATGCTCCGGAATTCGGTACAACGTGTTTATTGTGCATAAAAATATCTGTCTTATCACAAAATAGAGAATGCACGTGGAATAGGAAATTTTCTGAATATTATTAGAGTACATCATTTTTATTATTCGCTTTTATTAAATTTTTATTATGTATGGACATGGTTTCTGTAATGTTTTTTTTAGTAGAAATGGTTAACAAAGTAGATTTTTAGTGGAAGTAAAAGAATGTTTCGGCTCACGAATATTTTTATTAGGATTTATTGCTGATATTCATTATTCAGATTATAAACAGCGTATAATATTGTGAGTGTGATTCTGTATGAATAAGTTACTTATAATTCGTTGGAGAAAATAAACTGTTTCTTTTTTTTTCGAGTTTATAGACTACTTTATATTCAACTGTTTTCCTAATATAAATGTTCATAATGGAGGTCATCATCTGCCTGGCTTTTTCCCAACTATGTTGGAGTCGGCTTCCAGTCTAACCGAATGCAGCTGAATACCAGTATTTTACATGGAGCGACTGACTATCTGACCTCTACAACCCAGTTACTGGGTAATACGATACGGTAAGAATGGTAGTCAGACTTTCGGGCTTCTGACTACCGGTAACGTCTGTGAAAGATCCACAAATGACAGCCGGGACCAACAGCTTAACGTGCTTTCCGAGGCACGGAGGGGTCTCGGTCTGTAAAGATGGTCACCCATCCACAGAACAACCGCGGCAAGCGTAGCTTAACTTGATCGACTGACCTGTGCGGCTGTTAATGTTTAGCCACGAGCATGGGTTGTTCATAATGGAGATATCTAAGAATTATTCATATTTGCGCTATAAACACTACGATAATCCGGATTTCCTGCGGTAGCACTTTCGCGTTCATTAGACGTTGATTATTATATTGTTAACCAAGGTAACCGAAATAGCCCGCAGAATTGCCAAACTTAAGTGGCAGTGGGCAGGGCAAATTGCTCGCAGAACAGATGGCCGATGGGGCCGAAAGGTTCTGGAGTGGCGACCGCGTACCGGAAGACGTAGCGTTGGAAGGCCTCCCACAAGATGGACCGACGACCTTGTGAAGGCCGCAGGAACCCGTTGGATGCGAGAAGCACAGAACCGGTCGAAGTGGAGGTGCTTGGGGGAGGCCTATGTCCAGCAGTGGACGTCTTTCGGCTGAAATGATGATTATATTGTTGTGTTTATTTGCAGATTTAGACCACCTGTATGTGATTCCCTCATAGATTGATTGCAGTTTCCTTCTTCATAATACTCGGCTCGATCTAGTTCACATAGTAACTGTTCACGTAGTAAGCCAAGAAACTAAGCCTAGCTTTCAAATGACTTTCACACTTTCTAACACTTCCTGTGCTTCTGAGTTGTAGTGTGAATGCTTTTTATTAGTGGAAACTTGGCCTTCTAATGCTTAGTGATTAAGAACACTGTTTATATTAGTTGTAAGTTTCCCGACTAGAATAAAACAAAATAAAAAAAGTCGATAAAATAAATATTGCAATAATTCTCATAACATAAAATCTACCGCATATCTTCACACTAATATTATAAAGGCAAAAGTTTGTGAGTGTGTGTGTGTTTATATCTTTGTTACTTCTTCACGCTCAAATGGCTGGACCAATTTTAATAAAATTTGGTATGGAAGTAGCTGACACCCTGCATTATATGTAGGATAGTTTTTTTTCAAGATATTTCCACGGGATGGAAACTTATGCGGGAGGAATCGCGGGGCGCTGTTAGTATCCATACTAATTTATAAATGCGAAAGTGTGTTTGTCTGTCTGTCTGTCTGTTACATCTTCACGCTTAAACCGCTGAACTAATTTAGATAAAATTTGGTATAGAGATAGTTTGATTCCCGGAAAAGGACTTAGGATAGTTTTTATCCCGATATTCCCACGGGATCGAAACTTATCCGGGTGAAACCGCGGGGCGCAGCTAGTTAAAATAAATTCTAAAAATAACTTTACCAAGAAGAAAAGATTGAATCGTGCAAGAAATGACCGCTGAGATAAACATCGCGACACACCCGCAACACAAAGGCATATTAGTATTAGTGGCAAATAGCTATTACGGCGCGAGTAATAACCCCAGTATATCGGACCTTGATGCCTTGATTTAGATATATATTTATTGTTGTCTGCACCGAAGAAGTTAGGGTTGCCATTAATATATCGAGGGTATCTATAAAACAAATGAAAGAAAACAAAAGAAATCAGCTAGGACTCTTGAAATTCCGATTTCTTTGCAGCAAATTAATTGGCTGTCCAAATCAAAATATAGCTTTGTTATATATTAAGTGCAAGGCAGTAAATAAAAAGGTCGTGTTATTCAAATGCGCTTGACTATTAACAATTTTAGAACTTGAGTCGTTAAAACAGTTGATAGAGCAAAAGCGACATTTAATTATAATTTGTGTGCTTAATCGTTAAAGCTAGAATGCTCTAAACTAAACGTTGAAATGTATTAAAATAGTACTGAACTTACGTTTCGTAAATCTGAATTAGTGAGCAATTTCAATTTACTTATTAAGGCTCCTACAAACAGGTACGACACGCGATATAATCGCGCGCGACACAAAGGCACCGCTCGTTGCGCGACTTGTGGTGCCTTTGTGTCGCTCGCGATTTTATCGCGTATCGCGCCTGTTTGAAGAAGTCTTTAGTTATAATGACTATAGATTTGAGTGATTTTCTGTGTATTTCAATGTATTTTCCAGATAAACGTTTTAAGAATTGTTCAATTCATTGTCGTCTTCGCTAGCTCTCGGTTCATCTTATTTAAAACAAATAAACACGACTCACCTGAGACCACATCAATAAAGCATTCTTCAAGTAAAATACGTTTTTATCGCAAAACATACACATAAAGACAAAATAAAGTACCTACCCATCCTTAAAATTAAATGAAGGAAGATTTCAATCCCTTCACTATAATAGAGGCTACATTTCATATCGATAGATATTTCATCGATAAATTCAATGCTTGGGAATGAGATAAGACATGATATTCAAATTAAATACCTTTGACATTTTAAGATTACAAACATCACGGTTACAATGTTGAGAAGTGGTTGTGAAGGCCAAACGAAAGAATATTGTGGACTCTTTTGCTGTAAGAGTATTTTTTTTACCTGAATAAGATGAAGAATTAAAATATTGAAAAGTTCTTACTATCAAGATATTAAATAAACGTATGATACAATCCTTTGTATAAGATAACTAAGGATTAAAATGATAGAAAAAAATAAATAAAATAACTGATGTCACATCAGCTCTCAATCGATTCGAATAATAATATGATAGTCAATAGGTTTTATTATTTTTGGATAGGTAATGAAAATACCTAACAATTCAAATTTTAATAAAATTAACCTATTCAGTTGGTAAAAGCATTTTAGCGTGCGGTCAATGCTTATTACTAAACGTGTAGGTTTGACCGCAGCAATTATATAATTATTTGGTCAGTCCAGCCATTTAAATTGATGATTATTTTAATGACAGTAGGTACTTACTGAAATTTCAGCATAATTATAAAGTAGCGGGTATGATAATTAATATACCTACCTCCGCATTGTTATATTTTATGTTTGACTATTAAAGTTAATTACCTACATATTTTAGTTCTGGTGATAATTAATTGGCATCCATTATGAACAGAAAATATTTACATATTGTAATCTAATGAGATACTAGCTAATAAAGCAGGTGTTTTTAAGACAAATTAGTTTCATTTAAAATATTCAAAATCGATTTCAAATTCAAAATCGATCAATCAGTAGTTTCGAGTCACTACAATATCAAAACAAATTGCACGATCACCACTCAAAGCCAAAATAAAGTACCAAATTTAAAAACACTTTCGTGCATAAAAAATGGAACGTCACGCCTGTCGACAGCAAACACAAAATTTTTAGCAAAATATATTTTATTTATCGAAAAAACGTCCACACAAATCTGTCAGCATCACACATGAGTTATCACGGCAATGCACTTACGATCTCTCTGTCTCCGACGGTCGTGCTATCTTTATCCAATTTGTTACCCTTATCAAGAATTAAATGCGTTTTAGGGCCATCGCTCGACAGTTTTTATTTTTTATTAATTACGAGCCACATAAAGCGCCGGCACTGTATCGGCCAGACAGGTGATAGGCTTTTATGATCCAACATTTATCGGATATTCATTTGTTACTCAATGAATTTCGGATATTCGGTTTTTGTTTGAAAAGTTTTTGTTTAAGGTCGAGTATGAAAGGTGAGGGTTTTGATAAAAAAGCAATAAATTATTTCGTTAGAGAAATGGTGATAGCAACAGCGTTTCGTGACGATTTTGAACATAGTACCTTTGTTAAATAACCAGCTTTTATCTATCAAAAGGATTTACATAATTCCTGGAGACCACTGGGACCTCACAATAACTTTTTGCAAACGAAAACTGACCGTGGAAAACGGTTTCAAAGTCCCAGGAAAGAATTATTCCCAGTGTTTCCAGGAAAGAATTTATATCTAAACGGTTAGTCTATTATGTAACTCAAGATAGGAATTTATACATAATTCATCTGATGATTTATACGAAGACTAGATTCAAATATTCTTTTAATTTACTTTTAATTTATCGTCCATGTTTAACATTATCGTGGTTTATGTTTTCTCCAACGACCGTGCATAATTAGACCAGTATTTTGACCAAACGATAAAAATCTTCAAACAACTTCCCCGAAATTTACACTGACAGTTGTTTTTTTGTTTTTCTCCAAATTATACTTGTTTTTCCTGAACATTGCTCAACCGAAATAAATATTTCTTTTAATCAAGCCGCTGAAACTGAACCGAAAGAATTCAAAACAAACATCGTAAAAATAAACGTCTGATGAGATGAAGTTGTGTGTCAAACTGTCTGCAAAACTGTGGATATGATCGCTGGAACGTAACTTTTGTTGTGTGTTTCGACTTTCAAACTCGTAGGTACGAAATGAAAGAAGTTATTTTGGGTGAATTATTTTGGTCGCAAGTTTACCGAGTGGAAAGCAAAAAAGTTAAAGAAAGAATATCAGTGATAAGAGAAGAACGCCAGTGTTGTTAATGATGTAACTGATATTAGAAAAAGTCATAACTAACATCACGCCTGTATAAAGGAAAGGTTTGGCAGAAGTGCACATTTCGCCAGATATGTTTAAGTGCCATTTTACCTGGCAACCGGGCACTAATCCAGACTCCGGGCTGCTACTGAGAAATATCAACAAATAAGAGATAATTCCAGTATTATTGACATAGCCTATAATGCAGCCACCTATAATGCAGCAGCCTATAATGTTCCCACTGCAAGGACACAGGCCTCCTCTCTTCGAGAGGGAGTGGGCTGTAATTTACCACGCGGGCCCAGTGCGGGTTGGTAAATGACACAAGACTTCGAATTTTTGGTTCTAGTAGGACATGCCGGTTTCGTCACGATGTTTTCCTTCACCGTTTTGAGAGCAGTGGTGATGAAATAATTTACATAAAGTAAAGCGTCTTTCTGGGTTCGAACCTATGACCCATATCTCGTAAGTCGGGGTCGTTATATTATTGCTGACCTATTTGTTGCAAAGTCACCAAAGTGTGGTTGGATACTGCAATGCCCGTTGCAAGCAAAATGTTAAAGAATTTTTCAGTAAATTTAGTTAGGTACTGTTTAATTTTTTGCACTCGCCAATTTTCAAGAAAAACTGGGCCTAAATTATAACGCAGAGAAAATGTGCTGCTGCAATTTGAAACTCAAACTACTTAACCACAATAAATTATTTTTAGTCATTGTTTGTTAATTTTCTCAACTTAATTTTCCTTGGGCTCTGTGCACAATAACGCTGTTACTCGCTAACAGAAATTCATCGTACAAAAAATGTTGTCGTTTCATTTTCGCAGTTCCCAGCGTAATTTCTAAGCGGTATAACTTTTGAGATTGCTACTTTATGACCGGCTCTAAATTTTTCATTGAAGTTTGATACTTTAACCAACTTTATTATTATATTAAGTGGGTCGACTGCATGATTTAACAAGTCGACAATTTTAGCTACTGTTTTTTTTTCGGCGCTGAATTAACATTTTTATTACGTTTTGGTCAATATTATAAATATTTATGGGCATATGTGTTCGTTATGCCGTTTATTGTATTTTTTACTATTTGGGTCGAATGCAAATGGCATTGATAGGACCCATACATACAAAAATTCAGATCAATATTCAAGAATGCCGAATAATAGTGCTTTGATGTGAGAATGATAATATTCGACAGGTATTCCATTGTTATATTTGCAAATGAAATGTTTGCATAATGAAATTTTATTCATGAGCTAGAAAATAAAGTTTTTGAATAAGACTTTCCTAAAGTAAAGTTTTTGAGTAGTATTTTCATAACTAAAGTCTAAAGTTTTTGAATAGCACCTACTTTCACAAATAAAGTCTTAAAGTTTTTGAATAATACTTTCACAAACAAAGTCTAAAGTTTTTGAATAATACTTTCATAAATAAAGTGTAAACTTTTGAGCAGTACTTTTTGTAACGCATTCTATTCTGATTAGAATCTGGGCAGATATTTTTTATTACAAGAAAGTTTCGCCAGAGTAAAATAGGTACTCCTGTATTTAACGATAGTAATACACCGCTTGAAGAATATGCAGTAATTATCTACGATTTTAAATTGCATGGTTAATCACATAGCGCTTCTGACAGCCACAATTATGTGTATTGCTTAAGAAATGTTTTCATAATGAAAGTTCATTCATGATCTAGAAAAAAAAATTTTTAACAGTGTTTTCATAAATATTGATCCGTATTTTCTTATTGTACTAACGCATTTTATAAGGATTAGCAACGGAACAGATTTTTTTTATTAGGTACAATGTAAGTTTCGCCAGAGAAAATGTATCACCGCTTGAAGAATATGCAGCAATTATATACGATTTTAAATTGCATACCTAATCAAATATCGCTTCCAACATCCGCAACTAACTAGCGCTTTACAGCGCTTTATAGGCACGATAATTTACTAAACTAAACGCTTGGTTATAAAACATCACTTTCTTCAATATTACCTAGGTACAGTAAATTTTAATGACGTTTATAAAATACAGGTATAAAATTTAAACGATGTACCTACATGCGTAGTAAAAAGACCACAGTATAATATTTATTAGGATCGTATTCTAGAGCCATATAGGTGTAATAATATATCTGTTTATATCCAGGCCGTTATAGGTTTTACTAAATTGCACCTTATTTTAAAATTACATAGCCACTTATTTGACACAAGTTTTACCATTAATAATTCAGAATCAAGTTAATATTCATAACAGCTCCGATAATACACTTAAAAATGCATAAATAATAACGTAAACTCGTACATTTTTATTAACAAAATGGTCGCCACTCCCCCACAGGGGCTAATGACACGTCTATCATACATTACTTCGCTAATTATGAAACATGTTTCAACAGAATGAACAAAATAGCACATTTTGTAAACGATATTACGTAATACTCGTAAAGATAAGCCCTCGAAAGCAAACACTGTCCCGTGTCATAAAATGTCCTAGTTTACAACGCCAATTATCCTATTATGAATAATATATTCACCCTCTGTATTAAATTGCATACGAATATACATTTAATATAGATAAAGAAATGACAGGTATATCGCTAAATAGTTATTAATTTATTAAGTCATATCGAATTTTATTTGTTTCTCAGTGACACCCTGTGGTCGGTATTTTTATTGGAAGGTGGTGACGTGAATTAGTGGATGTAATACCATAAGTTGTTTTCGCCGTTTTATTTCTTTGAATGAAATAACACGGCTTTGAAAAAAAAACAAAAAACCGAGCACCTGGTTTAACTATGCATCTTTTTTGTCCTTTTTTAGGGTTCCGTAGATACCCAAAGGGTAAAAACGGGACCCTATTACTAAGACTTCGCTATCTGTCCGTCTGTCTGTCTGTCACCAGGTTCATCTCAAAGAACCGCGACAGCTAGACAGTTGAAATTTTCACAAATTATGTATTTCTGTTGCCGCTATAACAACACAATGACATACTAAAAATAAAATAAATATTTAAGGGGGGCTCACATACAACAAACGTGTTTTTTTCGGTGTTTTTGCCTTGTGCTACGGAACCCTTCGTGTGCGAGTCCGACTCGCACTTGGCCAGTTTTTTTTCTATTTTTGTCCTTAGATAAAAAGATGCATAGCTCCTTTACATGTCAGTCAGTCAGTACCTAAGTACTGTTCACTGTAGTGACGTGATTATGGTGCTGGCAATCCAGGGTTCAAGGAAATCGGTGTTTAAAACATGGGCTTTATCTCAATTTGAATTTCCTTTCAACGGAAATTTAATTTGAGATAACACTGATTCTTCTAAAGGCTGACTTATTTTTCCAACGCTAGATAATTTTATCGCAAGCATAATTTTGAATTTTTGACAGTGCTTCCATACAAAAACTGTCAGACGTAAATTTTATTCCACTAGTAAAAAATTATCTGTCGATTGAAATATCAGCCCTAAGTCCAAAAACTTCAATTGAACATTCAAAAGGTTTGTTGAGAAAAACGTAGAGGCAAAAAAGTTGTTTTCAATTTCAAGTTGATTTTCTCGCTTAGATGATGCGGGTATCCATGAAAAGCACAGCGGCGATGGTGGATAGCTGTCCGCCATCTGTCAGGCAGCGGTGTCAGTTATCTGTAGTGTGCAGGTGGAGCTAACGTTTGGGGATGCCTTATGTAAGGGCGAACACCCTTATTATTTTCTGCTCGAATGGGATTTCGTTCAAGCGAGGAAATAACTAAGTAGTAGGTACAGACGCCAGCCAACACATCAAGCTATTACAATTGGTCAATAATAGATTTTCAACTTTATTGCTAAAACTAAAGGTTCAAAGTTGATTGGGAAAATTTGACAGTTTCGGGTAGCTTGATGTGCTGGCGTCTGTACCATTTTACAAACTTAACATCACGCCTGTATTCCCCAAGGGGAAAGCTAGAGGTGTATTTATAGTTCCTAAATCTACATTTCGCAAGTTATGTGTTAGTCCCATGAATGGTCCCATGTAATAATAAGAAGAAAGAAAAGAAAAACTGTTTATTCTGCACAAACAAAACGCAATACGGGGCGATGAGCCTTTCCCGCCCAAAGGTGGAAAGCAGCGTCTTCCACCCGGTATTCGGATCAAACAAACACTACTTTCCGATTATGAGAAATGAAAAACATACTTTGTCTATGATATATATAAATAAATCTATGACACGTCACTCTCCAAATATTTCTGAAGCATACAAAAAACCGCTGGCGGGATATAGCCGTCATCACGTCAAACCGAGTCACTTTACACCTTAATGGATTTCGTTCAGTCGCCAAAAGACAGTTTCCGCATCACTTAACTCAACTTCCGTCGTAATTGATATCATTTCACCTAAAAATCAAGAGAGGTGTCATTCTACGTCATTTGAAACGCGGTATCAATGTGTTAGCTAGATGATCTTTTCACGAAACCTTATAGGTGTTATGTATGAAACTAAATTGTATTAAAGGTGTTGGGTTACAATACCGAAACTTTTGTTTTTAATTTTTGAGGCGTTCTAATATGATTTGGTAGGTATATGTTTTCACTGCCGCGATTTACGAGTTGTAAGGTCGTAGGTTCGAACCCAGACAGGCGTTTTACTTTGTGTAAATTATTTCATCACCACTCCTCTCAAAACGATGAAGAAAAACATCGTGAGGAAACCGGCATGTCCTAGAACCAAAAATTGGAAGACATGTGACATCTACCAACCCGCACTGGGCCCGCGTGGTGGATTATGGCCCACTCCCTCTCATCGAAAGGAGGCCTGTGCCCAAACAGTGGGAACATTATAACCTGATTATTTGTCACTATTTTGTATTACATAGAGGGTTTTTTCTAAACCATTTCAGTTCTAGTTTTCCATTTCCATCATTTCGTTATTTGCTTTATGTTTTTTTTTTGTATTTTTTACAAACCGATTGTGTATTTAATAAAAATACCGCAAAAACAACGAAATGTTGCCTGTTCGCAAATTCTGAACCCAATAAAAACTATCCTTCACAAGTAAAATACAGAGAAGTACATCAAACGCGAGGATAAATCGCCTTTTTTGTTACATACGTAGATTTGGGTTAGTGTTTTTGTGCTTGCCTAGGCTTTTCGCTCAAAGTAATTTATCTTATACCCCCGCGACATATAGGGTCACCGCTATCCGTTGCTCGATTGATGAAGTTGGACCTAAGCTTTTGCAGGTCGGAAAGTAAAGTAGGTTAGTGGTTGTGGAAATGTCATTACAGTTCGGCTGACGGGAGGATGTGTTTTTGACACCTGTCAGTTTCATACAAACGAATACGTGTTTTGCGAGTTTGGTCTTCATTAGCTACTAGAATTGTTGCGTTGTTTTGGCAGTCTCTCGTCGGCCGGACTATAGATAAAAGGTATTGAAATTTTAATACCAGATTAGAAATCTACAAGGAAGAAACACGGCTGGGTTTTAGTCACTAAGAGTCTGACACTCCCTTCCGCTCCACCCAGAGCTCGAGGTTTGATGCATTTGATGATTTCCCATCGGCAAAAAAAAAAGCTAGTTACCTTTTTTTATTTCGCCAAATCATAAATTCAACCTATTTCTAAACAGCTTGTAACAGAAAAGTGTGGTCAAATTTAAGGCTGTGGTACAGACCATCGGAACATCTAACTGATCATCTTTCTTCATGGGAACAACATGATAATCGCGAAAAAACTATCAGCCGTCCCAAACATTGTTCAGATTGATGGTATGTCCGTAAATACATTGTAATTAATTTCATAGCACATCCAAAGTAATCTAATTACGATTTAATTGAATATTATGTAATTAGATTCCATTTTAATCAAATTATTATATACTGTGGCGCAATCTATCCACGACATATAGGTATGTATATTACTTGAAATCATTGCTAGTGCAGGATTGTTCAGTAATTAAAGATGTTTTTTTATCTATCAAATATTTTTGCTTGTCATGTCAAAATTCGAATTTCGTTTAAAAATATATGACCAACCATTAATGATGGCTGATGGCTTCGCAGCGATTAGACGTAAGCGTGTCGCGTCGCTTCTGCAGAGGGTCCGGGGTAGCTCGAACAGTCTCCTGAATGTCATTGCAGGGAAATTTGATTGCCCGCTCGTCCAATAATTGTCCAACCTGCACGTGTACTAACAGAGTTTTTTATCTTTTTTTTTCTTATGTTTTATTAACAAATTATGGATTTATAATTCTGAAATAAAATGATTAATATTAATCTGAAAAGAAGGTTTTAACCGCAGAGGTGAGGTTTAAACGTAACGTTAAGGCGTAAAAAGGTAACAAACAACACTTACTTTAGTATTTATAATATTTTATATAAATACTATTATATCTATGTTAGGATATTTAACATATTTTCAACGAACTTTATAACAAGTACATGAAATAGGCGAATAGTGTTTAATGGGACTTGTTTGCTTATGGCTTGAAGACTGTGTGTGTGTGTTTTATCACCCGCAGCATTATAACATAAAATTATAAAAAAAAATAATTAAGAAAATTTATAAAACGATCTAAAAAATACCGTACCGTAGTCTTAATCGTACTTCCTACTAATATAATATTATATGAAAGTTTGTGAACATGTTTGGATGTTCGTTACTCAATCACGCGAAAACCGTTGAACAGATTTGGATGAAAATTAGCACATACTCGTAGATAGACCATTTCCAGGATTACCACATAGGATACTTTTTATCCCGATAGGTACGCGACCGAAACTTATGCGGGTGAAACTGCGGGGCGCTGCTAGTAATACAAATTGTAAGCGCTCTATTAAGAATTCTACACCATCTTTAGAACTGTAACTCAATTATAAAGTAGCCCCGTAGACATGCAAAGTAGAAATTTCAAAGGAAAATTGCCTAGACAATGCCTTAGTCCAATGTTCTTAGTTTAGATAATGTTCTAACATCGTCATTAGATGTTAGCATTCTAATTAACTATTTAGGCTAACAAGCCTTGTTGAAGAGCAAAACTGAAGGGTTTAAATTATATGATAGATACGATCCACCTAACTATAATTATATTTATTCATATGGTATATTTTCATATTGCACGTATCTTGAACATAAAAACAATCCTGGTACAATAAAAATAGTATAATGATATTTTCTTTATTTAGGCAACCAACAACGAATGCGTCGTTGTATGTATATTTATGTTTCGTATGTTACAATGTATGTTTGTATATTGCAGTATTTTTAGGCTTTTAATAGATTTTCCTGAATAATTAGGATAAGTATAAAACATACGATCGGTCTACTAAGAAATATTTAAATTCGAAAGATGCAAGTTTAGGTATATTACTTATTAGTTAGGTTTAAAATGTTTGAAGAAAAAGAAAGTTTGATTGTTATGAGATTAGATGATTATTATTTTCCTTCAATCATTATAATATTTGTTGTTTTTTTAATGGAGGTCTATTGCAGTTAAATTTATCCACTTGAGAGAACTTCGAGCTGCTCACAAGATACTCGTACTTGGCTACGTCTCAAGGCTAATTTTAAGATCCAATACACATTGAGCATTTATATCTTATCTACATATTTTAAGATTATGACAATAATATTATCACATTTCCACACAGCCTAAAGACAAGGTCTTCAATCAGTGCGCCCTGCCAGTTATGACTGAAACTCATCATCTACCTAGCCTTCACAACTGAGTTACTGGGTAATACGATACCCCTTGACTAAAGACAAGAAAAACTGAAAGAGAAGACTGGTTGTCAGACTTTCAGGCTTCTGACTACCCGTAACGACTGTCAAAGATCCACGAATGCCAGCCGAGACTAACGGCTTAACGTGCTTTCCGATACACGGAGGGGTCTCGGTATGTAAAGATGGTCACCCATCCACAGAACAACCGCGGCAAGCGTAGTTTAACCTGATCGATGTACCTGTGCGGTTGTTATTATTTAGCCCTCCTTATTAGTACAATTATTAGTTGTTAGTTAATTATGAAACTACACAAGTGAATGGAAAAGTGATGACAATCTTTAATTGCTGTTACAACGCGTGGCGGAATATTTTATAACATTTCACAGTTATATAAAATAACTGCATGTAACACCACCATGACTGATTGGTTTTGTTTGAAAAGCGATTATAGAAAACGTTGACGTGTAACAGTATGTAACAACGTGAGTAGTGGTTGGAAGTATTGACATAATAACGGAGATTTACGCAAGCGGTATCCGGTTGTTGTTAATATATAATTCATCCAACCGCTTGACAATTTTGATATTCGTTTCAGAAATCGGACTATTGTCAAACATATAGTTTTTTATCCGTAATCTGTATTGTTGTACAGACGCCAGTATCGTGATCGTCATCATCACGTCAGGGTCACCAGTATAGAGGTATGAGGAACAGGGTGTAAAGTTCACTCATACTCTATAGAAAAGGGAGTATCCTCCGACCAGACGGGTGTCATGTCTGGTCGGAGGATCCTCCCTTTTCTATTGAGTATGAGTGAACTTTACACCCTGTTCCTCATACTTCTATACCAGCACATCAAGCTACTACTAAGCTTTTCAACTTTATCGCTAAAGCTTATATTTCAAAGTTGATTGGGAAAACTTGACAGTTTCGGGTAGCTTGATGTGCTGGCGTCTGTACCTGCTGGGCAAAGGCCGCCCCCGTATTCTTCCACCTTTCTTTGCTGTACCTTCTCCATCCAACATGATATAGATTATTATACATACCAATTATATTCATAAACATTGCTGATTGCTCATTTTTAGTCCTTATCCTGCAGTGTATCAGTTATTATCTATTATGTTAATGTTATGATAATGACATACTATCATAATATTTGGTAAGTATTAGACCATTTACGTCTATCTTTGAACACGGATCGATGTACTAAACTATCAAGATGGATTATTGCTATAAGCTTCGAGCTTAGCAAATGGATTGGTGAACGCATTCCGGTACCTAAATTGTGATGCGCACGGGAGCGCACTGTTTACTTAGTATTCTGTGTCACTTAACTTAAAAGCATAACTACATTGGGAAATATCTATGTAACGAAATATTTATGTATCAGACTAAAACAAACTATTTGCACTAGATACTAAATTAAAAGACTAACTAACTTACTATACAAATAAATACAAAAAACAAAGGACACTTAGGCGTCGAATACTCAAAAACCATAATTTATTTTTTATAATCTATAAAGTAAATACTTAAGCAAAATTACATTCTTTAGCAAAACAATCGAGTGTACCTAATGCTGACTGTCTACAGGTGGATAGTAGATATCTGCACTACACTTGATTTTTTTTCCTTCATTTGAAATGTTTGCAATAAATTATTGACAGATCTAAGCAGCAAAAATTTTATATTTTAAAAATCCATTTTATATGATAATGTTGACATCCTTTTGCAAATTTTATATTCAGATGGATAGTTCTTTTAGCATAATTTGATGGAAATATAAAGCCATCAAATGCCTATCCAATTTATTTGATGTGTTTGACTAATGCATCAAAAAGTAATTTAAAAAAATTAAACCGACTTCAAAAAGAAATTAACTCAAAATTATGAAATAACTTTAATTTCGGAAGTCGGTGTCTTGGGATCTGTATTTTAGTTTTATGCCACCGACTTCCGAAATTAAAGTTATTTCATAATTTTGAGTTAATTTCTTTTTGAAGTCGGTTTAATTTTTTTAAATTACTTTTTATTTCGTAATTTTTAGTTTTTGCACTAGTATTTGACCAAGGTTTTGAGATGTTTTCCCTTTGACACTACACCCGTAGCTCTTATCAATAAGCCAGGCCGTCACACTTACACGTATTAGTCCATATCTTGAAAATTACTGAATCGATCTTGATGAAACTTGCACTGTTCCCTAAGTTGAAGAAAATGTAAGCCAATAAAAAAAAAATGGTCACGATCCGATTAATAGTTCCGGAGATATGCGTGGACAAACATACATACATACATACATACATACATACATACATACATACATACGTCTATGAAATTTTGTATATTTGTTTGGAAGCCCTAATAGATCATCATATGTGAATATAATGCAATTCCAATAATATTACATACATACGTATCGAATTGATAACCTCCTTTTTTTTTTGAAGTCGGTAAAAATACTGACCAGTCGTCCTTCTTTTTTCAGATGACATATAAATTTGAATTTAGTTTACATTCATAGATAACCAGCCGCTACAATGGTTTACGGCTGGATATTTTAACTCTTTCATGTGAACTTCGACATGAATGGGTGGCTTTTAAAATATTCCTCCATATATTAGCCCGGTCAATTCCATGGGAATAATTCCGTTGTCCTTTTAATGGGCGTTTACTATTGTGGCATACAGGTGGAGTCCACATAGCCACACCTTTTATTTATTATACGCACAGATAAATTATTCAAAAGCGTAACGATATTATGCGATGCGAAGCACGATAGAAACTAATTTGAATTAATGTGATGCGTTCCATTTTTTTAAAGGAAGCATAAAAAGTTTTTATGTGAAAATTGTGTGAGACAAGTTTGCCCATATATTCTGTCTTATTGTGTAACTGTTTATATGAAACACGCAAACACAGAACAGATGTTTCCTTTGCCCCTTTGATTTATAATTTATAAATTGAATTATCATAAGATTTCATTTGATACAACGAAAGAAGTGGGAAATTACTAGAATATGTAATAAATCAAACTAATTGTGGAATAAACGTTAACAATAAAATATGTTTTCTTTTCCTGGCTTAGTTTATTTTGGTGTTGTGGATTTAGAAAAATGTCACTGTATGTTTATTCATTCAGCTTGGAATTTGTTCTGTTCACTGTTTAGAATCAAAGAAAAGAAAGAAAATACGTACACTTGCGGTAAACAAGACGTAGAGAAAGAACACAAAAAAGAACAAGTAGTAAACCATAAAATATTTATGTCATAGCTTAAAAATATTAAACTATTAATTCACTAACTTTGGTTTGTCATTTATATAGATAGATATATATATATATCATAGATCTGAATATCTTTCATGATAAGCCGTACCAAGTTTGATATTTATATTTATTTCTAAGTAAATAGTATCGTAAGTTAGTATAAGTTTTTTTCTTGTGTTTCTGTTTTTTTCCTATAGTTTTGGCTACTAAAACATAAGTGATGAAACATAAGTGGTAGTAAGCACTGTCAACTTTTGTTTTAAATAAATTAATAAATAAATTTCTTATAGAATTATAAAACAACAAGCCGTGTTCCCGATGATGGGATACCAAAAATGTAATGATGGGATCTGCAAAAATAGGATGAATTTTCAAAAATCATTCCTTATTTACGATATGCATTAAAATAACTCTACAAAATATCATGCCTCTAGACCTAGCGGGTTTTGGCTGTGCGTTGTTTAACACTGAATGATGATTTTTATTATGTAGAATTATTAATAACGAACGCAAAAAAACCATAAAACTTTCTTCATTATCACATAAAGCGATTCTCACTCAGCGCTGGTGCCTCAGCCTTAAACGTAACACATACAGACATAGATACACAGCAATTAACCAGTATGTATCTTAAGGCAATTGGCAAGGCACTCAGTTACGGCACTTATCTAGAGGATAACGATTATTGGCGGGCATTAGCTACTGTTGTTAGTGTGTTCTCCCTGAATTCTAGGTGATGTTGCTCTGAATACTCAGTGCTCTGGCATTTTCTCTTTGAGCTTTTGAACTGTCTATAGCAGAGTGTAAGAGGGTTCTAAAATGTTACAGAAATGTTAAGTTTCATTACCAGACTTCTTGGTCCGAGTAGAATTCAAAATAATTTTAGGCATTTTGTAAAATGTGTAAAGGAAAAGACGTAACAGTACGTACCTACGCTTAATGTTAATGTTTTGAAGGTAAAGTTAGTTAAAGGATAGGTTACAAAAGGAAGCTTCTTTGGACGGATGAAACTTCTCGGACACTAATGAATGAAAATTAAAAATAGAGCACAATATTCAGTCAAAGCATTCAGCAAAAGAAGATAGGTAGAAGAATTTGTAGGTACTAAAAACTATTAGTAAAAGTTTAGGACATTGCGGCAGGTTGACATCTGGAACTAAGAGAGGTGACCCTTTTCAATTCAAATCTACTAACAATAAAGCTGAAGGCTTTGTTTCTTTGTTTGTTTTATTTGAACGCGCTAATCTCTGGAACTACCAGTCGGATTTGAAATATATATTTTTTGCATTTGATAGCCCAATTCTTGAGGAAGGCTACAAACTATTAACATCGCGCTAGGATCCTAAGGAGCTGAGCAAAAAAAAGTCAGAAAAAACGCTAAGCGAACACGAAGAAATAGCGCGGGCAAGTGATGCGATGCGTCGGAGTGGGTCGGAGAACAAGAAATTTCACGCGGACAAAGTAGCAAAGGCATTAACTCGGTTTATGCTGATATCTAAATAAAAAGAGACATTTTTAAGTACACAAATTCTTCAAATACTTTACATAAGCTAGTCTACTTTTATTTTATGTATAGAAAACTAACAATTTACATTAGGTAATAAATTAAATGACTAACTAACTATACAAATAAATTTAAAATGCAAAAGGACACATAAGCGTCGAAGTACTCGTCCGCATAGCTGTCTCATGTAAACCACAAACTACATACACGAGTAAACAAACACAAATTTAAAATTTAAAGCCATTAAAATTTAAATTCGATTACCATAAACTTATTAACATTACACAGTGTCACTGCTCCCGAATTACAAGTAAGTGTCGCCTGTCCATTGTCACTTACAATTGAATCACACTTTAACTTTACTGTCATGGGTACAGCTGATAACGTAACGTACTATCATGTTGTACCGTCAACCTCAAAAATATGTGTCGTATATTTATATATTACATATTTATAAAACAAAGCTCTTCATAAAGAATGAGAAGCTATGTTTTATGGATCTTCGAATGAAGTTGGAGATAGAATTAAAGTTGTACATGATGCTTTTATATTTTAAAAGAGACTTGAGTATGTAACAGATAGTATTTTTGCGAGAGATCGTGCTTATCTTGAACAGAAAAAGTAAAGAGATCAAAATGATAAGAATTTAAAAACCTGTATGATGAATATTGGAATTCATAAAATAGCGTAGGTAGGATTGCCATATTAAACTCCAAATTCTATAAGAACTGAAGTCTTATAAGAATCGATAGTTCAAAAACCTCGCATTGAGAATCTATCTCAAGATGAAAAATAAAATAGTCCCCAATAAAAGTAATATCCCTCTCCTACACTAATTTCCATCGTATGAGACGCAAAAGGAATTCTAATAAGCGTAAGCATGCGATGATCGATTCTGCTTGGATCTCGTCTCATTACCTGCAACTGTTTCATCGGCCTATGCGACATATAAAACAGAAATAACTATGCCGTCTAAATCTCTTTACCGATCAAGAATTAAGGTTCTGAATCGAGAATCATATCATCTAATAAAATGTTGTTTTCAGAGACGAATAATTTATGAGTATTATAACCAAACACAGCATAGATACAGTAACAGTCATTTGTTTTCTCAGTCCACCTCGCTTGTTAAACAAAATTTTGACATGTCCCAGAGCGTGGGCGTCTTTCAAGTGTGGGCTTAGGCCCACGTGTCCATAATTCTTTTGTTCCGCTTTCTAGTATGTTCGTCAATGGGTTGGAAGGTTTGTATGCAAAAATCTATTTGTTTCTGGACGGAAATTGGGATTCAGTTTGTCTGTCGTGACAGTCATATTCAATTTGGAATTCGTTAACGGTTCTGACGGAGGATTTTTAAAGGTCAAGCTCATTCTTTTTTGTTCCATTTTCATATCTTTAAGCTGATCAATGCCACATTTACCAACTTGAAATAATTGAATTTTATATATATATAATTGAATTTTATAAATATATAATAATTGAATTTTATATATACATTAATAATTATTTGTAGGGGGAAGTACCAGGGTAGGCCGCGAAATTCAAATTTTCTTACGTTTTTTTTTTCAATTTGCAGGTGAGTGTCATGTTGAATGTTGATTAAAATGTGATTCGCGGGCGTAACAAATATGACTTTACAGAATTATAATCATTAAAATCATCAACACTACCTTCTAAGTTGATATAATCCTATTGAATTACCATTTCATGAAATATCGATCAATAGGATTATAGAGCTTAGAGCATTGTATTGATGATTTTAATACATACTTGTGTGACCTGCAAATTACAAAAATTTATGAAATTTTGAATTTTGCGGGCTACCTAGCGCATCCCCCTTAAGATTTTTGCATTATTTTTAGCAACTGTGGACACATTCATTATGAATCTTCCATTACCTGGGTTTTGTATGCAAACCAATTCAGCTTCTGTTGATTTTCCATGCCCGGAATCAGGTGTAGAGAGCGTATGTTGACCTTACGAATTCTGTGGACACAATACCCAAAACGAACTCGTACAATACCGTTTACAGTATTTAAATTGAATTCAAATAACGACTTTTTTTCAAAGATTCAATTCGAAAGCCTGCATAAAAAGCTAGTACGGACGAAATGAGTCACCAGTGATTTGAAAAGGAATAAGATACGACTGCCAATTTATTTTTACCGTGTATTTATAGAAGAATGAGTATTATTCTTTTTATAGAAAGGTCTAAAATCGATTGGGGAAGTGAGTTCTAAACGTAAATCTTTTGGGTTCTTCTAGTGAGGGTCGGGCGACCTTTTTCTTAGTGATCGGTATCGGACGCACTCATCGATGGTTCATCGCGACATCATGGATGCTTGAACATCGATATGCTAATGTACTGATGCATTCCATACCTTTGTGTACTTATGTCGACGAGGTGGGCGAAACTCCATTGATATACATTCGATGTCATTGTTAATATTATAGGGTGGACCTGATTTTAAAAGGCAATTTATTCTGTCTCTCGATGGGACATTAGATAATGCTTAGTCACATCGATTTATTATTATTTTTTCGTAGGCATTGTTGGGCGTTTTGATGTCGAATTTGTGTACGATCCTCATGACCTTTACTGTAGATTTTCAACAAAAAAAATCTGGCGGTAACATTTAATAATGCTGCGAGGATAAATTTAATAGTCAAAGTAATTTAAATAAAAATAAATGAAGCTACAGAACGAGTTTGTAGATTGAAATCAATAAATTCTCATCAAAAGGTCATAATATTGTAGCGTTAATTTAAAGCCGGGCTATCAAATTTCAAAAACCCTTTGGAACCCTTTGCCGTATCGTGGACTCTAACCACAATAATCTTCAATGCCCATAAAATTGGTATATACCTAAATTAAACGTTGGTCGTAATTGATACAAATGGTTGTTTCTAGTTAAATGTAATTGAAGCAGACAGGAGCAAGTGCAACAAACCTTGGACAAGCTCTGAACTATTGTTTTTGGAGAGGGTTCAAATTAGAATTTTATTGGATTAGTCTTATATTAGGAATGTGCAGTTGCCACATTAATTTTGTTTCGAAGAATTTATTATGTTTCGGTGTTCTCTTTATTGAAATTAGTTTGTTTCAATCTATCGCGATCGTACTTTTTTGCGTACGAGTATAATAATATAGCGAGCTAATAATGTGACTAGACGTACAGACGCCAGCACATCAAGCTACCCAAAACAGTAAAATTTTCCCAATCAACTTTGAACCTTAAGATTTAGCGATAAAGTTGAACATCTATTAAAGTAATTTGACAGATTGTAGTAGCTTGATGTGCTGGCGTCTGTACATAGGTTAATCAGTATTATTCTACAAATTAATTTATTTTCAAACAAAATACCTACACCCACTTGTATTAAGTAACATCATCATTATCATTCTCCTGCCCTTATCACATTTTTTTTGGGGTCAGCACTACATATCTTTTTCTTCCATACTTTTCTCTATTAGCCATCATCACATGTATTTTAACCATCAAACATATTCATGTAATTATACTATTATTCGTAATTTATAAATACCAATAAAATCGTAATAACCAAAATAAATTGATGCATTGGCTCATAAAATTTTTAATTAACGCGAATTACACGCACAAACATAAAAAGCATGTATTACATTTGTCCATCACTGCCTTTACGACTTTTCAATTGATATTTGTTATGCACATATACAAATCGTATAAAGTGCCGTAATAACAAAATTTAAAAGCAAACATCATTGTTTTGTGTCGTCAAAAATGTTGTAAATTTTATTAAATTGACCATCAGTTCAATCTTCGATCGATATTGAACTCTAACTTTCGAGATTCCTGCTGTGTAATAATGCTGGGTTATTGCCGTGAGCTGCACACGACTGTAACTTTTGTCACATTAAATAACTATTAAGTAGTTAATGTGTGCTTTTCCTTGTAATAAAATACCCATTAGAGTTTATTTATTATACGATTTTAAGACGCTATTTCAATTCTAGATGGAGTAAACCGTAGGATGTATCGAATATGTCAGAAGACGTAGCATAATTGAAACCCAATCTTTATATTCCAAGTATGTGGTACGATGTATCGTCAGCGCTTTCATCGCTGAAGGTAAACAGTTCTAAGTGATATGAATACGATCGAGTAAGTGCAGCATGAGTCTGCATACTAATGGAAGGAAAACTGGGTATAAAGATTGCATTATGTGGCTAAAATATTGATGGGGTGCTTCGAACGTTCGGTTAGGTTATCGCTATTAGTTTAGTTGGTAATAAAGCGGAAGCTATCCTACCGAATCTATATATAAATCCTATATTACAAAGAAATAAAATTGTAGTGTCTATTTCTAATGTCAAAATCAGTTTTTTACTAAATGCATTTGAAAGTATATACGATGCTTATAACAAAAAAACAATTTTTAAAGTTTTGTCTGTCTATCTATATGTTTCGGCTAATCTCCGAAACGGTAGGGCCGATTTTTATGAAATTTGATAAGGGGATAATAATATATACTATTTATCGACATAGTCACACTCTTTTTATCTGTACATATTTTTTTGAAATTCTATCACCTATCTAATGTATATCTTTGTACTCATCTGATTCAGTATTGAGCATATTGTTTTCTTTAATATTGTTATATCTCAACTGTTTTGTAGTTTTATTTTATGTTTTACCTTCACTTTAGTAAAGTGAAATTATTAACCCATTTGCAATAAACTTCCTCAGTTACCCAAAACTTCCTTAATTGATAACAGCACCAAAATTTGTCGGTTAATTCATTAATATTCATACAATACCATCCTATGCAAACTCTTTCCGACCTTTCGCTGGCCAGTGAATATTCGCAACACAATCCATCTAACTTTTTATCATACTAATGTCAAACAAAATTGTGAACAAATATTATCATTCCTGTGTCACAGATATCCCCCATTCACAGTTCTCTGATCATATTAGTTGTCCTTTTCTGGACATGTTGTTGATTTACTGTTTCCAGTTAGAAACTTTCCTAATAAATAAACCTTATTCGCTCCGATGTCAAACTCGCTGGTCCACAAGTATCTCTGGCAGTGGACGGTTGGTTTTTGTGTCGGTGCTACATAAATTTGTCCCTTGTTCCGCATACATATACTAGGACCTTTATGAGTAGGGTAACTCCTAGAGGAGAGTAAATTCAACGATTTATCTCTTTTAATCGCGGTTTAATTGAGTTTGTTATAGAACAGGGTAGCTGCGTTTACGACAATTTTTTTTGCATACAGTTTCTCGTGTAAGTTGGTAATAGTTTGAGTGTCACAATTTTGGTCGAAACAGTTGGAGTCACTGGAATTAATTTATTTTTTCAGCATGCCTATTTTTATAACTAGGAACAATTTTGCTGTTACGCAAATGCAAAGGTTTTTTTTTGAATGGCTGACAGTAATCACTCTGTGCTAGCCAAGATTTCGTTACATGAATGAAAAAATGTTCCGATACTTTTATCGGAACATTTTTTCATTCATGTAACGAAATCTGCAGCACCAACAAAAAATTCAGTCTATCAAAGGAGTTCACTGGTTATTAACTCCTAGCCCTGAAGAGAGTATTTCAGTATTTCATAATACCGTTTCCAATCTAAAATCACATCAGAATTCCACTCACAAGCAGCAATATCGCTCACATACAACAAATAAACATATTTACGTTGTTCAAAATGACTTCCGCAATATTCTGGACAGTTATTCTTTTTTAGATGAAGAGCTAATGTTTTGTGTGCCAAGTGCCAACTGTGCCAAGCATAACTCTGGACCCAGTTGTAGCTCCCAATGTCTACAACACTGTCCGATAATGCATTAAAACGGACATTTTATTACATTAATTTGCAATTTCATTGATACTGCCAACATTCTGATAAAGGGTCTTAGAAAAATTGGGTTCTGCAACCGAAAATCTGAAAATACCGCTTTAGTTTTGTTGTCTCTGTCGCAATTTGGCCTATGTGTTGGAGGCAGTCCAATTTAAGCGCACTTGTTATAAATTATAATGGAAGCTAATGGTCGTTATTTTTCTGAGCGTTGCGGCGAGGCACATAAAATGGCGAATTAATTAAAAAATATTTGACAGACACAGCTCATGTTGATGCAGTTACTGAAATTAATGACGCATTTAATAGGTAAGTGGGGCAAGCTTTTGCGTATGATTTTAATTAAATGTCACCCATATTTTTGTTGATGGACTACGTTAAACGAGGCTAGTTGATCTTCAAAATAAAAATTTCATGTTTGTTGACCAACATTTTATATGAATTTGTGAATGATTTATATCGTACCCACTTTTAAAAGGTTTAACCCTAAACAGGCAAAGAAACTTGTATCAATTTATTTCTAAACACATACATAACAACTTAAAATGAAGCGACGTGCTTCTAAATCCACTTTCGTATCGCTCGAAGGTGTCGTACGTTAAGGAATCGTCCTGATATGACGGCTTTAGTCCCAAGGAAAACATAATTTACCTGTAAGTACCTACGTGCAAAAATATCTTAACTTGTCTTCATATAAAAATAATAATTTGTTGAGAATTCTATAGATCATTTTAATAATAACAACCGTGATAATATAACTATTGTAGATAAATTAAATTATTCCCTTACTAACCTACCTCTTGTGAAAATTAATTGGATCAAATCATTACAACAATATTTGAAATTGACAGAAATTAATTCCGTTTTTACAAATATTATCAGTGATGGAAACCAAACAGTACCTAACTGTTATTTTATTTTTTTCGTGAAATATATAGGTGGGACCAATGAATACCGGAATGATGACATTTTGAAGAAGCAGCGACAGTGCGTCGGTTTACCGTTTATTTTATTTCAAGTTATAAAACTACATTATGGGAATATGTGAAAAGATTTTATTAATAATGATTTTTCACGGAACTTAAATAAAAAGTAAATATCTATGAACCTGTAAAGAATTCAACTTCGGAAATATTGTTTTCCCCGCAGTAAGATTACAACTGGTTCTTAACATTGTTATTTCAATTTGTGGAAAAATATGTTTTGTGGGAGAATTCGAAAACTCTGGAACGAAAAACCGCACCATACGTTTCCACCCTAACACGGAAAGCCGCGAGCGTTTTCGCAAATCTTGCAAGTCGAAACTTTGTATCTCGGAGTTTCGTGCGACGCTACTTTATTCAGTTAGTTAGGCTCGTGTATGTTCGTACATGAACAAGTTGCGAGTACTCTCGGAATGGGTGTTCGAGTTGCAAACTGACGGTTAGGTGTATATAAAACACTGCGTTTTCAAACACTTAATGGAAAAGAAGCAATAATTAATTCCAGGAATATGTTGAGGTGAGTCGGGTGTATTGCTCGATCGAATTAATTTCATGCTGCTTTTATTTTTTGAGCTGTGTCTTTGGAATTTTGATAGAGTTCAACTTAGCGACATATTATGAACTAGCTGGGTCCCACAGTTTCACCCGCATAAGTCTCGATCCCTTGAGAATATCGGTATAAGAGTATCCTATGTCCTAATCCAGGTCATGATCACCCATGTGCCCATCCAAATCCGTTCGGCAATTTTAGCGTTAAAGCGTAACAAACAGCGTGTATGAGTGGCGCGCGGAGGCACTAAGCCGGGGGGAAGTTCCGCTTCCGCGGCAAATCGCTGCGGAGCGGACTGAGCTCCGGCGCGATCTCGTGGCTACATGGAAGGAACGACTGTCGCAACCAAGCGCAGGGCACGCCGCGATAGCGGCGATGAGACCCCTCTTTGAGGAGTGGCTAGAGAGGCGCCACGGCGCCCTCACCTACCGCCTGACGCAGGTCCTCACCGGACACGGAAGTTTCGGGAGGTTCCTGCACATCATCAGGCGGGAGGAAACGCCCGGGTGTCACCATTGCGAGGATCGCCCAGAGGACACGGTGGAGCACACGGTGGAGGTCTGCCCCGCTTGGGCGGAGCACCGCCGTGTCCTCGTAGAGGCGATCGGCAGCGGCGGCGACCTCTCGCGCCCGGCCCTGGTGCAAGCCATGGTCCGGGGCGAGAGGGAGTGGGAGGCAGTCACCTCCTTCTGCGAAGCAGTCATGCTAGCGAAGGAGGTGGCGGGACGGCTCAGGGAGAGAGCCTCCCGTCCCAGCCGCCGCGGGAGACGCTCCGGGCGTCGGGAGCCGCGCGACGACTCCCGGCCACGGTAGGCGCGGGCCTGCGGGCGGAGAGTAATGGGTAGCTCACCGTCCGATCAGGACCAGGCCCGTGCCGGACGGCGCGTACGTGTTCCACGCGCGCCTCAAAGAGATGTCAGCATCGAGGAGGGGCCCCATAGGGCCGAAGCCTGCCGGGTCAGCGGGATTGTCCGAAAGGGTTACCGCTGGCCCGGAACATAAAGGGCTAAGGAAGGAACACGGGTGGGTTTTAGTCAGTAAGAGTCTGACACTCCCTTCCGCTCCACCCAGAGCGGGAGGGGTCATTTGATGATTTCCCATCCGAAAAAAAAAAAAAAAAAGCGTAACAAACAAACATACAAAAAAATCTAATATTTTCTCTTTGTAATATTTTTTTTCTTTTTGCTCGGCTACTAAGGGTCCTTGTATGATGTAAAATAGTCTATACATCCCTTCAAGAATTGGACTATCAAATACAAAAAAAATATCCAAATCTGACTGGTAGTTCCAGATATTTGCGCGTTCAAACAAACAAACAAAAAACAGTGGCACTCCAGGAATGCCGACAGAAGTGAAAACAAAACACAAACAATACTTTGTCATCACTCACTGACATATCGGATCCGATATACCTACATTAAAAACGAGTACATCCCGAGGACAGCCGAACACATCCGAAGCGGTGTCGGTTACGGTAACAGTGGCGCGAGTTCAATAGTTTTTACCCATCTCAAAAAATGCGAAAAAGCGCTTAAAGAAGTTTTCACTTGAAAAAAATACTAATGAATAAAAAATAATGAGTTTCAAATAAAATTAATGAACTTATACATTTTTTAATTGAGAAATATTACGTAATTTGGTTTTTATTTTGATATTAGTAATAAAACATGAAAATGGTGATGAAAAATTATAAAAAGCCATTTAACCAAACTACATTTTTCCCATGCTCAGTAGCCTAGATTAGGAATAGGTACCAAGACAGCATTTAATGAAAATCATAAGTTTGTATCAAGGAAAGTTTAGCTTTGCGCTCCCAAGTTGTGTCTCCACGGCCGCGTTCAACTTAGACTATAATTTGCTGACGAGCCACTTGCAAACTCCGCTCACCCCTATTTTAACGTCATTCTCCTTTTTAATTCACTCCTAGTAATAAAGGCTTTTCTTTTTTCTTTTTTTATATAAAGTAAGTAACTTTGTATTGCAATTAGTTCGTTCTTCGAGGCATCTTCATTAAGTGTTAAGTTCTTCGGAGCGAAGATGAGCAAGTCATTGGTAAAGATTTTTTTACAGGCTTATTAGGTAAGAATTTGAATTTCTGAAATATAATTTCTAATTAAATTGCATTGAACGGTTAAACTAATTATATTAAAGTTCTCCCTCTTGCTCAAAGTGCTAAATTTATTTCTAATTATTGATTTCGTGGAGGTACACTGTATTTTCAATTCAAACAAGCAATTGAAATATTTTTCAATGTAGTACGTGATTGCTAAATTAAAATTATTTTAAATCTACAGGTCGTCGGTACCTATAGTCGACAGACGTTATTGAACAATGTTTTTGAATAAACAAATCGTTTTTTAAATAGTTTGCGACTGTAATCATTTAATGTTATTGCGTGTCATAATTTATATATTTTTTAACACTTGCAATAAGCCTGGCGAGCGTTTGAATCGCACGCACTCAGCCGTAGGCACGATCCTCAAACAGTCAATTGTTTACAAATTTTATTTGCACTGCATTGTTAACAGTGTTAAAGAGATAAAATAAACGCGTTTTATTTGAAATATTATTTACGAACATTGATACTTTATATTTTACAGAAACAAACAAAAATGTTACTCGTAAATATTGACTCACTTGTTTTCGCCCACATGGATGTCGGAAAGTATCCCACGGGAACGTACTACTGGGATTGAAAGTACCCTATATGATAATCCAGGTTTTAAACTATCTGTGTGCCAAATTTCACACAAATCCGTTCAGACATAACATCAACATCAACATACATCCAGACAAACTGGACAAATATTCTTCGTTACTTTATTACTTGTGTAGTATAAAAAAAAATAAACAAAAATATTACTCGTTTTGTCTCATCCTTACAATTGTTTTTCTCAATCCCTCGCCTGTAAAAATAACTTGTCAAGCCGCAAACTTTTGGGTTACATAAAGACATATCAGTCAGCCTTAATAGGTAAACAGTTATCTTAACAAAAGTATTATGAGGAATAACAAAACTACACAGCACTATAACAGGGAGCAAATCGAAGGAAAGTTCCGTAACACAAATAATTGATTCGGTGCCCCGTAGCCAAGGAAGTCTCTGTTCTATTTAAGTTTCCTAAAAGGAAATGAAAGGAAATCAGAACCCGCGCCTTCGTAGCCTTTATCGAAACTTATCGGAATATTTCTTAGGAGAAAACGGTAGTAGAGCATTTTATTAAAACGACTCTATCTTCAAGATAAAAATCTTCAGTTTCTTTTTTTGATTTATTTAAAGGGTCTGTTTTCTTTGCGCGGAGATCCTTAGTGGGTAAGATTAAATATTAATGGCGGGTAAGTAAGTGACCGAGACGTTTAGGTACACGAGTTTCAGAACAGTTTTATTTACTTTTGAGTGTAGGTAGTCGGTGTTATTATTACCTAACTAATGGAAGCTCTTCATCCTAACCCATGTTTCATGAAATAAATTTACTGCGTATTTAGGGTCAAACACTAATAATCAAATTTATCATAAATATTTCCTGAACTAATTACGGTCAAAATAGACGGATATTTCATATTAACTTTGCAGACGGATTGTATATTACCAAATTAGCATAGGATGCAAGAGCGAGCGAAGGTCACCCCGAGGTTAGGTTTGGTTAGGTTACTTTAAACCCTTTACACAGAAATAGGGGCCGCGCGAAGCGGGGCTCCGTCGACATAGGATGCAAGAGCGAGCGAAGAGCGCTCCGAGGTTAGGTTTGGTTAGGTCATATTAATTTATTGTATTCCATATTATTAAGAAAATGTTCCAAAAGGCTTAAAGCTGGGTACAAAAATATGGACCCTTTAATGGCACAGCAAAAAAACAAAACAAAATTAAAACTGCTAACGATTATAGCTAGGCATAAGACGTGTTGTAGTTTACTGTTGTTGTTATATACTAACCATCCAGTCCTTAGGTGCCCGACATTTAAGGGTGGTGTCCAACTTTTTCCAAATAACAACGTACCTAAAAAGTAAACAAATCAAAGTAATTGACCGTTATTGTTAAAATATTATGTTTTATTTCAAATATGTACCAATAGATTCGGTATATTAGTTCAAAATATTCGATAAACATTTCAGAAATATATTGATAGCACACGAAAATAAAAATAGCTGCCACACTGTTCGCCCGCTCGAATCAAAACAAAAGCGGTTTTGTTTTTACAAAACTTTCGTTTCACTAAAAATACACACAAATATGGCCAATTTCGGTTCAGTGAGGGTGTGAGCTATTATCCTGTCATACACACGCACGGTGTCTTGCACAGTAGTGGTAATATGAAGTGTGTAGGGTAAAACGTACAACGACAGGGTTTTAGGTACAATTGCAATGTCACAATGAGCTTATCAACGATTAGGGGAAATCATTCCATTGTCAAAATCGTGACGTGTCGAAATTGGAGTCTTTTGTTTTGTAATACGATAATATTTGCAGTTATGGCTAGTTTAGGAGAGGGTGAGGTATTTTTGTGGTACATCTGCTAGTTATTATGTCATCATGTAACATCCCTTTGACGTAAACTCAATAAGCTATATTGGTCAAGCGACTCTCATCATTTTCCGAGCCTTTTCCCAACTATGTTGGGGTAGGCTTCCTGTCTAGCCGGATTAACTGTATACCAGTTTTTTACATGGAGCGACTGCCTATTTGACCCTCACGACCTAGTTACCGGAAAACATGAAACCCCTCGATAAGACTAGTTTTCAGACTTTTGTGCTTCTGACTTGTAACGAATGTCAAAGATCTACGACTGACAGCCGGGACCAACGGCTTAACGTGCTTTCCGAGGCACAGAGGAGTCTCGTTAGGTAATATGTATGGATGGTCACCCATCCATGAACCAACCGCGGTAAGTGTAGCTTAGTCTTCAGTCGACCCGTGCGACTGTTCTCTTTTAACCACGAGCCCCTCCTTGGTCAAGCGACTACCATACAAAAAATACTAACATTGGTGTACATACGGTGCCTACACTGTTTCACCACAAATCGCTCTTGTTCCTTAGCCTATGTTTACGTTACGTGTGAAAACACCTTTAGTGTTATGTTCTGTGGTGAAAAGAACACCTTGTTTAACAACCAATTGAAAATACTACAAATGAACTTGAATTCAAATAAACACTTACTGGCAACCCCCCCTGCTCCGCACGGTTTTTTCGTCTTCAAGTTCATTTATTGGTGTGATTTTTGGTACATTTTTACATGAGATCTTAGTAAGAAATAATTATGTAATTCCTTAAAAAATCTACCTCAAAGGTGTACACTCTTTAACATAATTACTAATTATTATAAAAAAGAATAATCAACCTAGGTACTAAAATAAAATAATTACAACAAAACACAACACAACTTAGGTACACAAACAAAACATTAACAATAGAGTAGGTTTATATAATTATATAAAATGCATTGAAATAAAGATAATAGTACAATGTGAAAATTAAATAAATATCAATGCCAAATTACAGGAATTCGTCAATAGTATAATAACATTATTCCAATAATAGGTGTCTTAGTTAGTTTTTAAATAGAATAATATTTATGTTCTTAAATCCATTTGGTAATTTATTTAATATTTTTGGGGCCATGCAAAGTATGCTTTTGTGCATGAAGGCAGTCTTGACAAAACATCGAGATTTCTTTATTGTATAAAAGTTTAACATCAATATTTAAAAAACATAAACCTTCCGTAATGAATTCTCTCTCTATATGATGGTTAAATTATTTCATCACCACTGCTCTCAAAAAAAGTGAAGGAAAACATCGTGAGGAAACCGGCATGTCCTAGAACCAAAAATTCGAAGACATGTGGCATCTGCCAACCCGCACTGGGCCCGCGTGGTGGATTACGGCCTACTCCCTCTCACCGAGAGGAGGCCTATGTCCCAGCAGTGGGAACATTATAGGCTGATTATGATGATGGTGAAAACCGCATCGGAATCCGTTGCGTAGTTTAGAAGAACAACGCGGTCCCACAGACAGACACAAAAAGTGATTTATAATAAGTATATATCTATCTATCTATCTATATATATAAAAGAAGAAACTGACTGACTGAATGAATGAATGACTGACTGACTGACTGACTGACATATCAACGCACAGCCGAAACTACTAGGTCTACGAATGTGAAATTTTGCACACGGCTTCCTTTTATAATGTAGGGGAGCACTAAGAAGGGGTTTTTGGAAATTCAACCTTTAAGGGGGTGAAAAGGGGGGATTTCGTTTGTATGAAAAATCTTATTCCTTGAGTTAATAAACTTGAAACTTGGCACAAATACTTATCTAAGTAAATTATTAAGTTTGGCATTTTTTGTTTTTCTTAACTACCCCCTAAAAGGGGATTGGGGGGTGTCAAAGTTTGTATGGAAGAATTTTAACGGGTTGTCCGAATATCTCGAAACTCAGTATTTATACTTAAGACCAAAAATAGAGAAAAACGTGTATCATGGTTTTCCAAAAATGTACCCCTAACGGGGTGAAAAGGGGTAGTTAATTTTACAGGGGAGGATTTTACTGCGTGGCTTGATTAACTCGAAAATTGGTACAAATAATCTTTGAGTCAAGTAATGAGCACATCCCAAAGGATTTTTCGAAATTCCACCCCTGTGGGGGTGAAAAGCGGGGATACAGTTTATAATTATGAAAAATCTTATTCATCTATATACATATAATAAAACAGTAGAAAAACTGTGTCTGTACATTGAAAATATTAAAAAAAAAAAATGGGGGGGGGGTTTAGAAACAGTAATAGGGTACGAATCCGAAAAAAAAATTCTGTCTGTTTGTCTGTTTGTTTGTACACGCTAATCTTCGGAACTACTGGAAGGATTTGAATGATTTTTGTTTTGTTGTATAGGTATTATGTCTGGGTAACATATAGGCTATAATTTATCTTGGAAACTTGAACACCTGATGCAGAATCGCAACAGACCAGCTAAACTATAAGAGATACAAAAATGGTACCATAGCAAAAATTGTTCCACGTGATGAGCATTTTCTGCCGAGAGAATAAATTTGAAGATCTGGAACACCTGATGTGGAACTCCAAGAGCCCAGCTACACCATAACATATATAGGAATGACGTCTTAGCAAAAGTTGTTCGGTCTGATGGGCATTTCCTGTTGACTTATAAAAAAACTGGCCAACACGAAGGGTTCCGTACCACAATGCAAAAACGCCGAAAAAAACACGTTTGTTGTATGGGAGCCCTCCTTAAATATTTATTTTATTTTGTTTTTAGTATTTGTTGTTATAGCGGCAACAGAAATACATCATCTGTGAAAATTTCAACTGTCTAGCTACCGCGGTTCTTGAGATACAGCCTGGTGACAGACGGCAAAAAAACACGTTTTTTTGTACGGGAGCCCCCCTTAAATATTTATTTTATTTTGTTTTTAGTATTTGTTGTTATAGCGGCAACAGAAATACATCACCTGTGAAAATTTCAACTGTGTAGCTACCGCGGTTCTTGAGATACAGCCTGGCGACAGACAGACGGCAAAAACGCCGAAAAAAACACGTTTGTTGTATGGGAGCCCCCCTTAAATATTTATTTTATTTTGTTTTTAGTATTTGTTGTTATAGCGGCAACAGAAATACATCATCTGTGAAAATTTCAACTGTCTAGCTACCGCGGTTCTTGAGATACAGCCTGGTGACAGACGGCAAAAACGCCGAAAAAAACACGTTTTTTTGTACGGGAGCCCCCCTTAAATATTTATTTTATTTTGTTTTTAGTATTTGTTGTTATAGCGGCAACAGAAATACACCATCTGTGAAAATTTCAACTGTCTAGCTACCGCGGTTCTTGAGATACAGCCTGGCGACAGACACGACGGCAAAAACGCCGAAAAAAACACTTTTTTTTTTATGGGAGCCCCCTTAAATATTTATTTTATTTTGTTTTTAGTATTTGTTGTTATAGCGGCAACAGAAATACATCATCTGTGAAAATTTCAACTGTCTAGCTACCGCGGTTCTTGAGATACAGCCTGGTGACAGACAGACGGACGGACGGACAGCGAAGTCTTAGTAATAGGGTTCCGTTTTTACCCTTTGGGTACGGAACCCTAAAAATCGAAGATCAGAAACATCTGATGTGGAAATCAAAACTATCACTAATTTCACCTCCACGCGGTGAAGGCGGTAACAGTTTAGGACTGATTTTCGATGACGATGGTATATCATTGAAAATTTGACTCTACTGGCCAAAACTCCCTTTTTTTTTTTAACGTGAATAAATGCTCATGCGTTCTGCACTACCACGGGGAGATAGTACAGTTATATGGGACTCTAACCCACTAAAACTCCACGGTGTCCTCCTCTGCTGCTTACAGCGGGAATATGGGCACGCGTTAGCACTCATCCGTGAACCCGCCGCGGCTGTCCGTCACCGGACCCTCCTCTGGGGAGTACTCCCCATCACCGGCGCACCAGAACACATAGCACGCCGTGACGACCCCAGGGACCAAACCAGCACATGGGCGCCAGACGACCCCGTGTATGGGCACCCTTGGTAGGGGAGCAGTCACTTAGATTTTAATTGGTCAGGTATATTCTTCACAATAAAACTATAACCATGCCTAGAAAAAGGTCAAATCTTTTCCAATGTTCCAAAGGAGCTAAAAGATTGCGGATCATAAGATCCCAAGAATCTACCGAAGAGCGTCAGGAGAGACTTGATGCTGTTCGAGAACATCAGGCTGCAACTCGCTCCGTGGAAACCTCTTCGGATCGCGAAGCGCGCCTGCATTCTCAGCGTATTTACGCATCTACATCCAGGTCTCTAGAGACCAGTGAAGAATATGATGCGCGACTGACCGCTGATCGTGAACGTCATGCATTGTCTCGCGAGTCGGAGACGTTCACGGATAGAGAATTGCGCTTGAGTTCTCAGCATATCTACGCATCTGCTTCTAGGTCTCTAGAGACAAGTGCGGAACGTGATGCGCGACTGTCCGCTGATCGTGAGCGACATGCATTGTCTCGCGAATCGGAAACGTTTACCGATACAGAATCACGCTTGAGTTCTCAGCGTATTCGCACATCTACTAACAGGTCTTTTGAAACAAGTGATGAACTTGAGATTATCATACATTGTCCCGAACACGCACACAACAAAATACTCATAATCAGTTAGAAAGTGAGAAAGAAAGAATTGCTGGAGTACGGCATGAAGAGACAGATTAAGAAGAGCGCAACGAACGTTTGAATTCTGATCGACTTCGACATTCTCTGAACAGAATGTCGATATCATCTGAAGAATCGGATGTGTCTCAAGATATAGCCGTAGGGCATGGCGACCTTCCTTGGGTTGATAAGGAACGGAGTGCATTTACGTATACTCCTATGATTGACTACGCCACATATTCCGCCATCGGAGGTATGGTTCAAAATTGTACTTTTTGTGAAGCTGTTAAATGGCAAAAAGAAACAAACGGTATGTGTTGCTCAGGTGGGAAAGTACATATTAAAATACTAGCTTCTGCCCGCGACTTCGTACGCGGATCCTGTTGCTTATGCCAGCGACAACGGGGTCGTCAAAATCGGAGATCTGAAACGTCTGATGTCGAATTCTAAGAGCCCAGGGACTGAAAAACAACGGGATGCGCGAGACGATTCGAGACGTCATTTTCAGGCAATAATGAACCAATAAGGTGGTAAACTTGGCCTTGCACTTTGAATGTTGGCATAAATGGGCCTTCTGAAATCTGTTCTGCACCAAAAGATGTCATTTGAAAGGCATTATTGTACGAACGTATGTTATCCAAGAAATGTTTTGACTGTGGATGGTCACCGATTAGCAGTGATCTTAATATTTCTGGAGGATTTTGTAATATTTTAATATGTACTTTCCCACCTGAGCAACACATACCGTTTGTTTCTTTTTGCCATTTAACAGCTTCACAAAAAGTACAATTTTGAACCATACCTCCGATGGCGGAATATGTGGCGTAGTCAATCATAGGAGTATACGTAAATGCACTCCGTTCCTTATCAACCCAAGGAAGGTCGCCATGCCCTACGGCTATATCTTGAGACACATCCGATTCTTCAGATGATATCGACATTCTGTTCAGAGAATGTCGAAGTCGATCAGAATTCAAACGTTCGTTGCGCTCTTCTTAATCTGTCTCTTCATGCCGTACTCCAGCAATTCTTTCTTTCTCACTTTCTAACTGATTATGAGTATTTTGTTGTGTGCGTGTTCGGGACAATGTATGATAATCTCAAGTTCATCACTTGTTTCAAAAGACCTGTTAGTAGATGTGCGAATACGCTGAGAACTCAAGCGTGATTCTGTATCGGTAAACGTTTCCGATTCGCGAGACAATGCATGTCGCTCACGATCAGCGGACAGTCGCGCATCACGTTCCGCACTTGTCTCTAGAGACCTAGAAGCAGATGCGTAGATATGCTGAGAACTCAAGCGCAATTCTCTATCCGTGAACGTCTCCGACTCGCGAGACAATGCATGACGTTCACGATCAGCGGTCAGTCGCGCATCATATTCTTCACTGGTCTCTAGAGACCTGGATGTAGATGCGTAAATACGCTGAGAATGCAGGCGCGCTTCGCGATCCGAAGAGGTTTCCACGGAGCGAGTTGCAGCCTGATGTTCTCGAACAGCATCAAGTCTCTCCTGACGCTCTTCGGTAGATTCTTGGGATCTTATGATCCGCAATCTTTTAGCTCCTTTGGAACATTGGAAAAGATTTGACCTTTTTCTAGGCATGGTTATAGTTTTATTGTGAAGAATATACCTGACCAATTAAAATCTAAGTGACTGCTCCCCTACCAAGGGTGCCCATACACGGGGTCGTCTGGCGCCCATGTGCTGGTTTGGTCCCTGGGGTCGTCACGGCGTGCTATGTGTTCTGGTGCGCCGGTGATGGGGAGTACTCCCCAGAGGAGGGTCCGGTGACGGACAGCCGCGGCGGGTTCACGGATGAGTGCTAACGCGTGCCCATATTCCTGCTGTAAGCGGCAGAGGAGGACACCGTGGAGTTTTAGTGGGTTAGAGTCCCATATAACTGTACTATCTCCCCGTGGTAGTGCAGAACGCATGAGCATTTATTCACGTTAAAAAAAAAAAGGGAGTTTTGGCCAGTAGAGTCAAATTTTCAATGATATACCATCGTCATCGAAAATCAGTCCTAAACTGTTACCGCCTTCACCGCGTGGAGGTGAAATTAGTGATAGTTTTGATTTCCACATCAGATGTTTCTGATCTTCGATTTTTAGGGTTCCGTACCCAAAGGGTAAAAACGGAACCCTATTACTAAGACTTCGCTGTCCGTCCGTCCGTCTGTCTGTCACCAGGCTGTATCTCAAGAACCGCGGTAGCTAGACAGTTGAAATTTTCACAGATGATGTATTTCTGTTGCCGCTATAACAACAAATACTAAAAACAAAATAAAATAAATATTTAAGGGGGCTCCCATAAAAAAAAAAGTGTTTTTTTCGGCGTTTTTGCCGTCGTGTCTGTCGCCAGGCTGTATCTCAAGAACCGCGGTAGCTAGACAGTTGAAATTTTCACAGATGGTGTATTTCTGTTGCCGCTATAACAACAAATACTAAAAACAAAATAAAATAAATATTTAAGGGGGGCTCCCGTACAAAAAAACGTGTTTTTTTCGGCGTTTTTGCCGTCTGTCACCAGGCTGTATCTCAAGAACCGCGGTAGCTAGACAGTTGAAATTTTCACAGATGATGTATTTCTGTTGCCGCTATAACAACAAATACTAAAAACAAAATAAAATAAATATTTAAGGGGGGCTCCCATACAACAAACGTGTTTTTTTCGGCGTTTTTGCCGTCTGTCTGTCGCCAGGCTGTATCTCAAGAACCGCGGTAGCTACACAGTTGAAATTTTCACAGGTGATGTATTTCTGTTGCCGCTATAACAACAAATACTAAAAACAAAATAAAATAAATATTTAAGGGGGGCTCCCGTACAAAAAAACGTGTTTTTTTGCCGTCTGTCACCAGGCTGTATCTCAAGAACCGCGGTAGCTAGACAGTTGAAATTTTCACAGATGATGTATTTCTGTTGCCGCTATAACAACAAATACTAAAAACAAAATAAAATAAATATTTAAGGAGGGCTCCCATACAACAAACGTGTTTTTTTCGGCGTTTTTGCATTGTGGTACGGAACCCTTCGTGTTGGCCAGTTTTTTTATAAGTCAACAGGAAATGCCCATCAGACCGAACAACTTTTGCTAAGACGTCATTCCTATATATGTTATGGTGTAGCTGGGCTCTTGGAGTTCCACATCAGGTGTTCCAGATCTTCAAATTTATTCTCTCGGCAGAAAATGCTCATCACGTGGAACAATTTTTGCTATGGTACCATTTTTGTATCTCTTATAGTTTAGCTGGTCTGTTGCGATTCTGCATCAGGTGTTCAAGTTTCCAAGATAAATTATAGCCTATATGTTACCCAGACATAATACCTATACAACAAAACAAAAATCATTCAAATCCTTCCAGTAGTTCCGAAGATTAGCGTGTACAAACAAACAGACAAACAGACAGAATTTTTTTTTCGGATTCGTACCCTATTACTGTTTCTAAACCCCCCCCCATTTTTTTTTTTTTAATATTTTCAATGTACAGACACAGTTTTTCTACTGTTTTATTATATGTATATAGATGAATAAGATTTTTCATAATTATAAACTGTATCCCCGCTTTTCACCCCCACAGGGGTGGAATTTCGAAAAATCCTTTGGGATGTGCTCATTACTTGACTCAAAGATTATTTGTACCAATTTTCGAGTTAATCAAGCCACGCAGTAAAATCCTCCCCTGTAAAATTAACTACCCCTTTTCACCCCGTTAGGGGTACATTTTTGGAAAACCATGATACACGTTTTTCTCTATTTTTGGTCTTAAGTATAAATACTGAGTTTCGAGATATTCGGACAACCCGTTAAAATTCTTCCATACAAACTTTGACACCCCCCAATCCCCTTTTAGGGGGTAGTTAAGAAAAACAAAAAATGCCAAACTTAATAATTTACTTAGATAAGTATTTGTGCCAAGTTTCAAGTTTATTAACTCAAGGAATAAGATTTTTCATACAAACGAAATCCCCCCTTTTCACCCCCTTAAAGGTTGAATTTCCAAAAACCCCTTCTTAGTGCTCCCCTACATTATAAAAGGAAGCCGTGTGCAAAATTTCACATTCGTAGACCTAGTAGTTTCGGCTGTGCGTTGATATGTCAGTCAGTCAGTCAGTCAGTCATTCATTCATTCAGTCAGTCAGTTTCTTCTTTTATATATATAGATTACAAAATCCTCCAGAAATATTAAGATCACTGCTAATCGGTGACCATCCACAGTCAAAACATTTCTTGGATAACATACGTTCGTACAATAATGCCTTTCAAATGACATCTTTTGGTGCAGAACAGATTTCAGAAGGCCCATTTATGCCAACATTCAAAGTGCAAGGCCAAGTTTACCACCTTATTGGTTCATTATTGCCTGAAAATGACGTCTCGAATCGTCTCGCGCATCCCGTTGTTTTTCAGTCCCTGGGCTCTTAGAATTCGACATCAGACGTTTCAGATCTCCGATTTTGACGACCCCGTTGTCGCTGGCATAAGCAACAGGATCCGCGTACGAAGTCGCGGGCAGAAGCTAGTATACTTATATATAGATATACATATACTTTTAGTTACCCAATCTACCGACCCTTAAAACTAGAACATTTCCCGTTAACGACAACATAAAGGGCAACAGAAGACATAATTGCAGTAACCCCTAATTAATTAATCACCATTGTCTGAGGCGACTGCCGGCGACGACATAATTGATATTTGAAAGGACCTCCTGGACAGCTCCTGGGTGACATTAGTAGAGTATCCACCATATTGATGTCGGCTTTGACATTGGCCGAATGTATTTCGGCCTTTTGGATTTTGACCGAAATTCCTTTTTGCAAAATCTCAAGTATTTTAAATTAATAGAGTATTCACCATCATCAGTTTCGGCGTAGACTCTAACCGAATGTCTATTTGGCCTTTATTTAAAGGGACTACAGGACCTAAACGCAAAAAACGCAAATTTTATAATGCCTAAAAGTATATGATCGACTATAGTACACAAAATCAGAAAAATATATATGATATTCACGATATATGCTAGTTAGATGGTGTGTTGAAAACATAATACAACTAATTTGATACGATAGGAAAAAATCATGAAGATACCTAAAAAAAACTTTCTTTTCACAATAAAAACCATACTAATATACATACAATCATTCTGATTTTTTGTTAGATTATTCTACAAGCAACATACTAAAGCACTAGTGTTTTAATTTTTTAGTCCAAACAATAGATTTTTTGTAAATAGATAATTGCTTTGTGTGCGAGTCCGACTCGCACTTAGCCGTTTTTTTTTCAACCTGTTTTGTCCCACTACTGGGCAAAGGTATTTGATATAAATCTGTTGGTTGGTATAAGAATCCCATGCACTTGTGAATTTTGAGAGAAAAGATTCAATGATTATTACCAATTGAATCTTTTCAAGTAACTCTCAAGTAAAACAAATCGGCTTTCGGCCTTTAAATCGGTTTTGGTCACTCTCTAGGCGGTAATTTGAGTGACGCCATCAAGCCGTAAGGTTCTCAAAATTTTTCATTAAGAGCTGACCTGACACTCCGTTTACCTTTTATATAAAGTGTAGATTTAATTCTTAAAGATCTTTGTGTAATGCTTATAAGAAGTGTGTTTATAAGAATAAATCACCCTTTCATTGAAAGTTACATAATTATCCCGTTGCTTCTTTCATTGTCGTAGGTACATAAGTACTTTGTGATTTTATTTTGTTTCAACATGCTATTAATTATAACCTATATCAACAATAATAACAACTAGCAGCGCCTCACGGTTTCACCCGCATAAGTTTCGATCCCGTGGGAATCTCGGGCTAAAAAATCCTAAGTCCTTTCCCAGGACTCAAACTAGATAGTTTATAGTTTGAGTCCCGGGAAAGGACATAAGATAGAGATCTATACCAAATTTCAACTAAATGGGTTCAGCGGTTTAAGCGTGAAGAGGTAACAGACAGACAGACAGACACACTTTCGCATTTATATTATTAGTATGGATATTAGTATGATTAAGAAGCAAGAATCTATGTGAAGTCAGGGAAATCATAACTACCAACTTAAATTGAAAGGCAATTGAAAATTTTGTCAGGCCATTTTGTTTTTAATGTTTAAAATTTCTATCCATATTTTTTAAATTGCTTAAATTAAAAAATGTTATCTTTTTATGTTTTCTGTTTGCATTGATCTCGGCTATAGATTTATGTAGGTTTAATGCATGGCCGCCATTTTGAAAAAAAAACAAAATGGCGCGACAGTAGGTATGCCACGGACCTCCAAACCCCTTTAAAAATTCAGTCAATGGTAGGGATCAATTTTGCTTAATAAATAGTTTTCCTGGCTGAAGATATCTACAATATTCCATTCTCCTAATGCATTACTATTTTAAACGATCAACGATTTCACCACACCTAACATATTTTAATTATCAGTCCAAAGAACAAACATACCACAGTCCAAAAAATACAGTACACCAGTCTGATAATTACAGATAATGGGTTTCGCAGTCCGAAACTCAAACATCCATTTGGCTGATTCTACCCTGTTTGCCCAGACAAGTCTTGATTTATTAATTAGTACCATCGGCAATTTCACCCTTTGTCTACGCTTTTGATGGTCGGCTAGCTATGGCACAGTATAAAGATCATACAGTATTTCGACTTCATACAAACGGACGAAACGCGAGCTATACCTACGCGCCTCGACCTCGGAATGCGCTCGGTATGCAGACAGTCGCGACTGTGCCGCAGTGACGAACGGACGGTGTGTTGTTTTTTTTAACAATAACCGCGTGATTTCACTTAAAATAAATTGAAGTACAAATTTAATATGACGAGTAGGCTATATTGTGCTGTTTTTGGTTGCATGAATTCGTCAATAACGCAACCAGAGATAACTTTTTTTAAATTACCTGGAAACTCTGAAAGGTAAGACTATAAAATAATTTTACTTACTAGTAGGTAGGTAGGTACATAATGTGTGTCTTTTTAATGGATAAGTAAGTATTTCCTTTTATCTCCCGAAAAAAAAGATGTCTGGATTAATAAACAAAGTGAATAGACTATAGGAAAGTGATAGACATGAGTGAAATTGGTAGTTATAGGCGGGTCATGAATCATTATATAGTAGGTACGCTTGTGTTAAAACCTCGGGGCATGTGTGTTTTGTTTTGTTAGTTTGTATAATTCAAAGTAAAGACGTGGTTTTTATTATTAATATTTATGTACACACAGTAAAATACAATAACAAAACTAAATGGAAACACAAAGTAGGCAAATGTAATTAAAATGCTGGAGGCGGGCAGCCCTATCGCATGTTTACGTACCGCGCGGCTGTAGGCATTTATTTCAAGGTTACGGCCGAGTTACAATACTGTATGATCTTTATACTGTGGCTATGGGGAGGCCAAACTGATTTAAATTGATGATTTTATTACTATCTACTCAATCTCGGTGTGGTACGATATCGGCCCATTACAATAGAAACTCAATTGTTTCTCATTAGCAGTGATTAAGCGGCTATAGGTTTTTTTTTTTTTTTTTTTTTTTTTTTATTGGAAAACCATACATGGTTTGTTTTGAGTGGCGAATTGTTTTATGGTATCGTAACATAGCCTTGGATACAATGTTAACTCAATGTTAGTTATTTTTTTTTATTTTTTATAAACGATTAAGTACATAGATCCATACTAATATTTTAAATTCGAAAGTAGGTAACTGTCTGTCTATCTGTATGTTACCTTTTCATGCCTAAACCACTGAACGGATTTTGATAAAATTTGGCAGACAGATAGATTGCTTCCCGCGGAAGGATATAGGATAGTTTTTATCGACATACCTTGCGAGCGAAGCCGCGGGCGAAAGCAAGTATTCATTTAGTAAAAAGCATTAAGCATTTTGTCATTATAAACTGACACATCAATGACAGTACATACTTATGTAAAATGAAGGACTTTTCGTGTTTATAGAGTAAGCAACATTTATGGCATAGTCAGAAGCTTAAATCAACGAAAACTTTAAAGTTGTACGAGTAGTGTCGGATAGTCATAAAAACTTATATTTTATGTCTAGTCGAAAATGTCAGGGCCTTTCACATACATAATATACGATTTTTAGTGTTACATTGTATCTTGAATATTCGCCAAAACCCAGTTTGTAACTTTTTTTTCAACACAAAAACAACCAACGGCGGATTTTCTTTCGTTTAAAGTAAAGTAAAATATAACATAATATCACGCCTGTATTCCCCGAATGGTTAGGCAGAGGTGTACAGTCACGAGTATAATAATGTATACACTATAATAATGTATACACTTGGCTTTATTCAAAGACGATTTTCTTCTTTAGTTTCGAATTAAATTTTATGTTATTACGAACAAAGTATTTTCGAACCCATAGGTTTGTGTAAAGTGTCGTATTTCAACGTTGCATTCGTTATTTCACGAAAAAATTACAATTGAAAGTTGCCAAGTGTTGACATATTACTGCTCGTGACTGTAGTACACCCACATTTCACCAGTCATGTTAAAATCCTATGTAATAGGGGGCGAGCCCATTGCCATCAACCGGGCATAAATGCAGACTGCGGGCTGCTACTGAGAAATTCCTAATGCAAAATGTATCACACTTTGCCCGACATGAGAATCGAACCCAGAGCCTCATGGTTAGCTGTAGCGCTTGCAACCACTAGACCAAGGAGTCAGTCAGTCAAAATATATTCCTACTAAAATAATTGATTGAGCAGTGGTGGCCCAGTGGTAACGGCCTCGACTTACGACTTGTAGGTCGTAGGTTTGAACCCAGACAGGCGCTTTACTTTTTGTGAATTATTTCATCACCACTGCTCTCAAAACGTTGAAGGAAATCATCATGAGGAAACCGGCATGTCCTAGAACTAAAAAATCGAAGACATGTGACATCTACCAACCCACACTGGGCCTGCGTGGTAGATCCCACTCCCTCTCGAAGAGAGGAGGCCTGTGCCCCAGCAGTGGGAACAATATAGGCTGATTATTATGAAAATAATTGATAAATACAGTGGCCATTGATATGACTATATAAATGTAAAATGTGTAACTCTTCTTCTTTGATAATAGCACAGCAAATAATTCTTGACATATCCTGCCAGCCTGCTAGAAAACATACGTTCACCCACATACATTGTGTAAATATCACGATAGTAACTAAGTACAGACGCCAGCACATCAATCTACTACAATCTGTCAAATTCCTTTAATAGATTTTCAACTTTATCGCTAAAGCATTAGGTTCAAAGTCAATTGGGACAATTTGACAGTTTCGGGTAGCTTGATGTGGTGGCGTCTGTACCTACATCAAAATAATCCTGTGCGTATTCTGCCAGACTTTTTGAAAATGTACGTTCACGCACATACTACCATTGTGGGTAGATAACGAAAGTACCTACCTACATAGATAAAGGTGTGCCTATCGGCAAACAATCTCCCTTCACCCTCAGGTCTCGCTAATTGAGTCCACGAGCCATGCTAAAGTGGGATGAGCAATGAGCATTGAGCAACTGATAGGTATAGTTTGCGTGTCTGCGCGTACGACGTATTTAGTGTGGCATTTGTTGTTCAGCATATTTTGTTCTGAAGGCCAATTCTCGTCATTTATAACATTTAAAATCTAGTCGCAGTCTCATCTCGGCGACAAACAAATGTCAAAATGTAGGGAAATTAGAGGTATTTTTGACAGATTGAGACTGAGATCTGACTGTGAAGGTTCTTAAAATTACGAGATTTGCCCCTCTGAAATTATTCTCTTTTATTGATTAATTCTTGTGTTCCACGTCAAAGCAACGCTTGGTCGTGAGAACCATTTCAAAGAATATTTCGTTCAGCCATACTTTTCCTTTCATTTCTATTTTTATGAAGCTCTGCAGAACTTTTTAGGGTTTCGTTCCCAAAGATGCCAACGGGACCCGGAAACTAAGAACGGGGAACTAAGGCTCCGCTGTCTGTCCGTCCGTCTATACCGAAAGACGGACACTGTCACAGGGCTTTGTCTTTTGAACCATAATACAATAAATTAATACAAAAATAAAGTAAAACAAAGTAAAAAATTAAACAACATACAACAAACGTGTTTAATTCGACGTTTTTTGCTCGTACTTCATAATAAGGTGGTACGGAAGTACGGAACCATTCGTGTGTGAGTCCGACTCGCTCTTGGCCGCTTATTATATTACCCGAATAATATACCTACACGATTTTTCCTTCCCCGTGAAAAATTATGATAAATTATAATTCAATCACGAGTATTTTGGCGACCTCATTAAATCTTATTTCCATTTGTTTCAGGATTCAAGCTTAGTCTTTTCCCAAGTCGGCTTTCAGTCTAACCGGATGCAGCTGAATACCAGAATTTTTACATGGAGCGACTGCCTATCTGACCTCAACAACCCAGTTACTGGGTAATACGATACCCCTTGGTATAAGACTGGCTGTCACAGACTTTCGGACTTCTGAAGACCAGTAACGACTATCAAAGATCCACCAATAACTTAACGTGGTTTCCAAGGCACGGAGGAGTCATGACATGTACAGATGGTTACCCATCCGCGAACCAACTGCAGCAATCGTAGCTTTACCTGATCGATCGGCCCATGCGGCTGTTATTACTTAGCTACAAGCGTCTCGATAATGACAGCTACATAATAACGATAAGATGCCCATTGTGTCACACCTTGTAAAATTTCTACATTTAAATCTGTAGTTTTTATTTATGTATTTGTGGGAATATCGGGATAAAAAGTAGCCTATATGTTAATCCAGGGTGTCAGCTACCTCCATACAACATTTTATCAAAATTGGTCCAGCCGTTTGAGCGTGAAGAAGTAACAAACATATAAACACACCCCCACACACACTCACTCACAAACTTTCGCTTTCATAATATTAGTGTGTTTTATTCTTTAATTAAAACGGTTTGCAACCAATTACATAAATTAAAGACACTACACGTACACATAAAACATTAAATATAAAATCACGTAAAAAGTTAACAACACTTTCATACATCCATAGGTACATAATAAAGAATATTCTATATATTTATCTAAAGTAAAATGTTTATATTATACACATTTTAAATATCGCAGAGTAGTTCCATCACATTTCACAAACTCACATTCCCGACGCATCCATTTGCAATCTATTCCCGTACTCATCACATCATTGGTGCCTTTAGTGGACTGTATACGTAATGGATTAGCCATTTGTCTGATTAGCAACATCAATAAATAACAAACCAACATACAGGAGGGTCAAACCAAATCATTGATTCATTAAACTTTAGGGGTAGGTTGACTACAAATTGTATGCCGTTTGTACTGCAGAGTCTGGGTACACTAATTAACCTGAGTAAATATTTGAAAGCGCAATTGTCGTGTTGTACAAATGTTGGTGGAGTTATAAGCTAACATTGTGGTAGCGGGGATAATGTGGTGCATTGATATAATTGATAAACATATAGTAAAAAAGTAACGAAGAATTTTTGTCTATCTGTCTGGTTGTATGTTCCGGATTGGCGCAAAAACGGCAGAATGGATTTGAATGAAATTTGGCACACAGATAGCTTATGACCTAGATTATCACATAGGATACTTTAAATCCCGATAAAACATTCCCGTGGGATATTATCGGACATCCACGTAGGCAAAGCCGCAGTCAAAAGCTAGTTGATAATTTAATTTGTATGTAAGTACAAGGCCAAGTTTTTATTAACTGTCATGTAATCAATTAGATGTAGCTTTGGAAGGCCTCCCACAAAGTGGTCCGATGACCGCATGGGCCGCAGGAATCCGCTGGATGCTGGAAGCACAGAACCGGTCGCAGTGTCGCTCCTTGGGGGAGGCCTTTTGTATCATGATGATGATGAATCAATCAACCATATTTAACAATACACTACACATATTGTGCAAAGAATATATCTACAAGAGCTGAGCTGAGCTACATAAAGCTGATCCCCTAGTCATAATCCCACTGTCGCATTTCAACAACTTGAGGAGAAAGTTAGATTAGGTATTTAGGTTACATACTAGAGGTATTTACTTACTTAGCTCCAACGCGTTAAAAATAAGAAGCCAGAATTACAATTTAGGATTTACCTAATCCTATGTCACGACTTGAGCGCGTCTTTAGATAAATTCTTTATGACAGTGCTAATGTAGGTATGTAGGCACTTAAGTATTTATAAAGTCCTTAAGGCAGACACAGAATATGTAACTAAGTTTCACGTGTTTAAGGATAAAGGCAGCAACACTTCTCAATCTTGAAGGTCATAAAAAATTACATGAAAATGTTATCAAATAAAAATGTTTGAAGTCTCATAAGGCTTTCGGAGTTACGCGGGTAGACCTCGAGTGTAACCCAAAAACGTTTCGACTTAATCAAAATTTCAAACCCTCTTTGTAAGTTGACGGCACTTAATTAGGCCAACAAGAAAACGTTCTAAAGACGAAATTAAAGTTCAAAGGAGGCATGTGTTCGTGTTGAGCAACAAATGTGAACTGACAAAATGTTAACTCGGCATGAATTATGAGCACTCCCAACTACCCTAGGGAAATTAAAGTGTCTTGCTGCAACTTTAAGACGAGCAGGTACAGAAAGCGCTTCCTCGGATACTAGAATAATAAATTTAATTCCTTCCCTTTTTGAGATTGGCTCGCAGTCATTGTTTCTTTCGATATTCGTTTTCCCGATATTGAAACTTGAGACCGAAGGTTTTAATAATAACAGCGTTTTTAATCTACTTCAGGCTGATAAAGTTTTATGCTTCGGGCAGATTGTTGTCTTAACTTGTTTTAATATTGCGAAATATCTCATTCTTTTGATGTTGCAATAAAGGCAGAGAACTACTTCAAGATGTTTCTGAGATTATTAATAGTCATCCAGACCGTGTTTTGGCCACGGCAGCCAATCCTAACGGGGATTAGCCTTCAGCGCGGGAGATATTATGGTGGACATTGGTGCACTCCCTCTTCCCTGAATCTCATAGTCCGATGGGACGGCACGAAATCCGACACGACATCCGGGAGAGATCAGGCGCAGGAACAACGGCTTAGTGTGCTTTCCGGGAGTATTACACCGCCAACTTCCAAACTTCGGACAGTTACTAAGAAATTCCTAACGGATAAACACCATAGGCATCATCTTTGTACCAATTTTTCTGTTATTTTTTCTTATCTGTTTATGTATGTGTACTTATATGGTTAAATAAATAAATAAACAACACTTTGCCCGACCTAGGAATCGAACCCCACGTGCGGCAGTCACGCTTGTTACCGCGAGAGCAACAGGGCACTCCTGAGATTAGTCCTAAGCCAATCCAAGTATTGAGAGATTATAAACATAAATACTAACTTAAATATTTTCATAATATAATCTCAAATCCTACGAATTCTAGATCAAGTCAAAATACTCGGAGAAACAACAATAAATACTAGCTTAAAACTTACTTATCTTGTAAGCAGAAAACACGAAAACAAGTTCAACTTTAGGTAATGGTAACTTCCAGTGATTAAACAAGAAGTCAAGAAACTAAATTGTGCACGACACAGCTTTAGGAAAGGCTTAACAAACAAGAACGACAAACACAGGAAGACGTTATTAAATGCTAATACAAAATGCACTCTCCTTACGAACAGTTGAAATAATTGAAGCGGTTCTTCTCTTGTTTATTTTTAAAGCGGACCCGCCGAGGGGTGCAAGGAGATGCACCAGCATTGTTCTGGAAAATAACCTCGTCTTGAAAAGCAACGACCATAAAAATTCAGAGCGGAGACTCGAATTCGGGTCAAATGTAGACCAAGAGTAAATTTAAGAAAATAAATGGTAAGAAATAAAAAGAATTAAATACCTAGTTGGAGGATGTCCAAAGTGATTCAGATAAGGTGTGTTGAAGTTTGACCACTGTAGGAAAACAAACGAAAATAGAGCGGAGTGGAGCGTTTATTTACTTGCCAGATGCTTATCGTTGTGACGTACTTTTGACGGAGATTTGGTATCTTGAAAATACTAGTGAATAACTTCGGCTTCGCATGGGTTTAGGTCCGTAATCCGAAAAACATTTCATCCATTAATTGGTGGAAATTGAAAAGAATTCCGTTAAGCAGTACGAGTTTCGTATTTGACTGTCGGACCAACGCGATAGGGATTCGTTTTAAGTTATGTATAGTGATAGACAATTAGACATATTCCAGGTTATCGTTGATTATTTTGTTGGCACTCGACATCCTGCCACCTCTCAGTTTGGATTCAATCCGGGTGTCGTTAGCCCAGGGAATACGTTTTCGACGTGCTCCCTAAACCAAACTATCAAAAGCAGCTACTGCTGGTGTACGTGACATTACACCAAAGCTGTCACAATTGTACTGGTCTCATCTAAATAGGTCAGACTGTACATTTATTTTCTACCCATTTAAAAAGTTACAAAAGAAGAGTTTGAAATATGACCAAAAACAAAACCCCCAACATTTTGTTTTTGCTGCTCGGTCTGTATCTGACGTGAAGATAAATTAATTTTTGAAACAAAGGCTTAAGAATATCAAGTCAATCGAGCAAGGAGAGGGTTCAAAAATCTTTTTCTAATTCAGATCCCCGAAACATAAACAGTATTTCTGTAACAGCGTTGTTGTTATTTCGAAGATTTTGCGTCGGAAATACGCTTGTATTCCGAAAATAGTTTTACGTAAAGGTACTAGGAACACAGAACACAGCCTGCATATGTGTTTACTCGGCTACCTCATGGATTAGTCCAGGGGCTCATCAGCCGAATAAATAGGGCGTGTCTACATCCGGAGTCAGCACATATGTACCGTCTCTCCAGGGAAATAAATTGTTCGCGCCCCGCCTGATTGCAGGCTTACAAGATTTTTTCGTGAACTCTGTTCACACATAGCTGGAAATGTAAAAAAAATTGTTGGTAACTATTTTCACACTATCACACTAATATTATAAAGGCGAAAGTTTGTGAGAGTTTGTTACTTCTTCACGCAAAAACTACTAAACGGATTTGGATGAAATTTGGCACACATGTGGTTTAACCAGGATTAACACATATAATATACTTTTTATCCCAATATTCCCACGGGATTGAAACTTAAGCGGGTGAAACCGCAGCTAGAAGTAAATATTTTTAGAAGCAATTATTTTACGTACCTTTGGAAATATTAAATTTTCTTTACGATCATTGATAGATTAGGGACTACTGAATAACCATGTCAACGCCAAATCTTTTTATCGAATACAACATAACATCACGTCTTTATTCAAGGGTTAAGCAGAGGTGCATCTACAGAACCACTTCGCCAGTGATAGCAACATATTACAATATCAAAACAGTAAAACGATAAAATTATTCCGTGTATTAAAATGTTAGAGGAAAATGGTGCGAAAAGTTTCAATAGTCAAAAAGGCAACTCTAACAAAATCTATTTCCGAGTATCGCAAAAAACACACTGACCCAAATGCCCATGTTCCTTATCTCATTATAGTGTCTGATGCAGAAATGGATTGAGTCAGTTGGTTGTGCAAGAAATAACTTCCTATTATACGTGTCCAACTGTCCGGCACACGGCAAAGCGTTTGAGTTGTAAGCGTTCAGCGTTTTGAAACTATACTTTGTTTCGAGTATTCGTTTTCTCCTATCGAAGATCTTATTTTGTCCAACCAGCATTCACAAACACTCGATTCGATACCGTAACGGAACGATCATCTATCAACGTTATCGAAGGAGTCCTCTAAACGCTGTTCACAAATTCTAAGCCCGAAAATTTTGTTAGCATAAATCAAATAGACGGCCGGAATTCTTCTGATAGCTGTTTGCTGACAGGGCAAGGCAAATCAGGTTCGAAATGTGTCATTTTCGATACGATAGCCTGTCGAATGGTTGTGAATAGCTATGCAGTATTTAGTGACCAGGGGGCCTAAAAAGGCCACTTTGGAGAATCATAAAAGGATAACATTATGAATCATAATATGGCGAAGACAGTCCGTGTTTTTCTTTTTTCGCTGCTTTACGTAGGTATAATCAAAGAGATTGGGATTGGATTGATTGGTATTTTAGTACAGACAAAAAAAAACTGAAATGCTTCACCAATGGGATTTGATACGATTAAATTAACAGTTAAGTGTCCATTATGTTATCCTTTTATGATGCTGCCAAAGTGGCCTTTTTAGACCCCCAGGACATGTACTGTAACATCTTTGTCGTTTGCCTCATTGCACTGCTGGAGTGGAAGTGTGAAGGTAGCTGACACCCTGGATTAATATATAGGCTACTTTTTATCTCGATATTCCCACGGGATCGACATTTACACGGGTGAAACCGCGGGGCGCAGCTAGTATTAACATAAAACGGTCAAAGGTCAGATAGAAAAACGAACTGAAACATCCGTAGGTACTGAAATCAGAATTGTCATACTTTATCGCTTAAACGTACTACCTATATAGCTAAAATCGCTTCTGCATTGTGACTTGGACCGTAAGCTAAACGTCCAGTGATCGGAAGTCTAATCTGTGTATACGTCGATTTTCATTACGAGCTGTCGCTTTTTGTGGGACCCAAAGCGCTTTGCAAGCTCAATTTGTATTTAAATGTCTAATTCTATCTATAAAAAGTTTCCTATCTAAAAATAATGTTGCGAAAAATACATGAGTGTTTCCATCCGTAAAATGACTCTATAAAATTACCATTTTCATAAATGAAAATCACCATTATTCATACAAACTGTTGCTTGAGAGCTACTTTCGCGAAAATGTTTGAAATGCAGTTGCATCCGGCATAAAATTTTAATCTACTCAAAGTGCCGAGCGCGAGCACGGATCCAATATTCAAATTAAAGAAACACAACTACAGACAACTCTTCGGCAACATTAATATGATTTAGTTTCATTTTTGCCGAATAGTCCTCGGAAAGTTCCTCCACGGCCTCTCCTACGCGGCCCTAAAAACTTCGTTCAAAGTTATTACTCAGGTAAATACAGTTAGGGAAAAATTGCGAGTCCGTCCGACTTTTTCCTACCGCGCCTTTGTATAACTTCCAAACTCGGCCGCTTATCAATTTCCGTAAATGAAAGGATTTTTGTGTTCGTGTCCAAAGAAACGTACCAGTAATGAAGTTAATACATTTATCAGATTTCAAAGTTACTGCGGACCAATATTTCGTTGTGCTAACGTGAGAACAGCAATGTTAAAATAATGTCATTATTGACATGCTACGCCGCAAGGTTGCGTGTTCCACGAAAAATAATATGAACAAAAACTAGTAAATTAATGGTTCCATGGAAATTTTAATGTAAACGTATGTGTTTAGTCACGTAACGAAACGAATTCCAACAGGCTTAGAACATTACATTTCACAATTAAAGCACGGCAAGCGGTACTTTCGAGTCGGTATTACTTTGAGCTTTTAAAACCGACCGAGGAAAATTTTATAAAGCATTCAAGAAAACCTAGCATCTCTATGCTGCACCTTAAAGAGTAGAACCTGCACTCAAGCCGTCTGGAAAGCGGATTCTATAAATAATTTCACATATGTATTAAGATTCTTCACTTCAATGTACAGGCTGCTTCAATAATGCAAGCTTGGGCCGTAAAACGTACCGAGCCGCGTACTACGACGGGAGTCCGCTAAATGGCCCACGGTAGAATTTAGTGCTAAAACGTGCTCCAATATGGCAACGATGTGATAAAAAGGCACCGCAGTATTGCCATGTATAAAACCGTACTGACGCTTTCGGAAATCTGGTGGCGATTACATAGCGTGAAATCGTTATTGATGATGAAATAAAAACTCACTGATGAAACGAGTTGAAATAGAGAGCTTTTAATATGAAACGGATTCAGAATATATAACTAATGTTTCATTACGTATGTTATTTAAATTTATATCGTATTCATGTTGTTGATATTTTTGGTGATTAAAAAAAATGCCTAATGGGTCAGCTCTTGACCTCGATCTCGCCTGGTGAAAAACGATGGATGAAGTCTATGATGGAACGAGCAAGCTCAGACGATGCCTGTTCACTCTTGCCTTGAAGGCAGATGCGTTGAATACGGTGACAGAAGAGAATAGAGACGCTGGCAGAGTATCCCACGCTTTGACCGTGCGTATAATAAATGTGGAGGTGAACCCCGAGTACGACTGGTCGGTATATCGACCAAGTGAGGGTGGGTACCCTGCAGTAGGTACCTACGTCTGGTGGTGAAAGGGAGATGATAGGAACGGTTCCACCTATATACGTTTTCAGGATCTGTTTTACGTACATACGAGTTTGATCCTATCGTTGCTGCAACAAAGACATCTGCGACATACATTCAAACACGGATGCAAATCAACTCTGAACTTAAAAGTATATCCGTGTCGTATTCCCCGAACAATACGCTAGCCTGAAATTGCATATAACACACACGTAGGTAGTTGATTCTCTGAAGTTGATCGATGAACTTCCACTCCCGCGAGGCTAAGTTCAAGTAATATGAACGCATTACAAATAGTACCTATAATATTCAAATTTTGATCAATATTTCGAGATCGCTTGGAGAATACATTATACACATCAATAAAACAAAAACTATTAAGTATGCTTTTATATCTGAGTGTGTAATTTCCCGTGAGACAATAATGCTATAGTCTCTTTGAAAAACGAGTGTTTTACGTTGATAGTAAGTAGCCGAATTGTTTTGCACTACTATGGTATGATTACCCAGAGGAAAACTGTTGATAGATACAACAGATAAAAAAAACACCCTTTATGTACCGATATATTAATTTATGTAGATGTATAAAGGTAAAGTCAGAGAAATTAATGATTTATCAAATTGGGACATTAAGCATAATTGCCATATATATTAGAACCGGTCAGATATACCACATCGCAGTGTCGGTGAAATATCTTGCAGTTGCGCTATGGTTGCCTTGTCGCTAGTAGTTGCGATGGGGTTATGTCGTAGCTAATTTTTGCAGCCAGACTCATTGTGGTTGCGTTGTGGCTGCAACGTGGTCGGTATCGTCGACACGGTTGATTTTGACGGCAAAATGGGGATCGTGTGAATGAAACATTCAAAATAAAATCAAACTAAAATCAAAAGTAATTTATTAAAATTAGGCTGAGAATCAGCACTTTTCGAACGTCAAAATTACATAACACAGTCCCTTTCACCACTTAATAGTGCTTTCACTGGGAAGAATTTGCGCAAAAACTCCCCAGCAGCACAGCTGTCTGCTCAGTTAGAAAAACTTGCTTCTATACAGTAATAGGTATGCATAATAATTAACATTACGAGACACAGAACATTAAATTAAATTATTTTCCTTATAATAATTCATTTTCATATTTTCGCCCTAACCACGTGTTGTCGGTTGTGGTGTGGTTGTGGTACGTGTGATCGGGCCCTTATCACCATTTCATACAACTGTCAAAGAATGACAGTTGTCATTTGTATTTACGGACAATTTCAGTTGGTAGTATTGGTTAACTATTATTTTTCTTGACTTTACTAAAAGAAAGTGTTGTAAGTAGGTACACAAATGGGGGTATTCCTCGAAACGCACCAAAAGTATTCCTCGAAAAAAGTAGGTAATAAAAATAAAAATATTATAATTTTATTCCTCGAAATGCATCAACGATGAAACAGAGAAGAGCATGAAGGATTCGTTATATCGATAGACGTTTCATTTGGTGCGTTTCAAAGTTGGTGCGTTTTGAGGAATACCCCAACAAATGAACAGTGTGCAAACGTGAAGCTTTGTTTGAATATCGAACAATATTTCGTTATCAAATTGAATTGTCAATAGCAACGATACCATAATATCCGTTTGTAGCATTGGATGTTGCAGCAATGTCTGCAAAACTTACATTGAGACAATAGAAAAATGCATTTCGAATAAACATGGCTGCAGTAAGATAATCGTACCTACTGACTTCAATTCTGATTCGGAGAACGAATTAGTAGAAGTCTAAGTAATTATTCATAATATTCAATGAAAACAGTGACTATTGTGATTGTGTTACTAGGCAATAATTTCAAATTTAAATACTTACCTTGAGTGTCTAAGTATTCCTATTTTTATTTCAAGCAAACTGCTTCGAATCCATAAGAATAGATACATTTTTTTATTTGATATTAGTACAATGTAGAAAAGAAGGAAAAATTACGCAATCTTTTCTGAATGTACGATATATCAAGAAAAGAAATGCTAGTACAAAACCTTACCTTGAATTTGTATACAAAGAAATACGGGTCCACGTATCTTCGGTTTCCTTTCTTGTTTTTTTATTATAAGAGTATCATAACTAAAAGCAAATACAAAGGACCACATTCAAGGTTATATACCTAATCTGTAATCGCGATTTATTTACCAAAAATATAACAAAAAAAACATACACAATATAGTTCAGGTTACGCTACAACTTCAAACATTTTTGTAACTTTTTCAATAGTGCTAGTCACTCTGAAATCAACTTAATTACTATTAAAATAAAGTTGATATTGGTTTAACTTGACATAATATTAATTTTAAACCTAAGTTTGAATAGACTTTAGATACTAAATCAATGGTAATCTTAACATAACATCACGCGTTTTTTCCCCGAAGCGGTGGGCAGAGGTCTACCTATACAGGGTTATAGGTAAAACATTAACCACCTCTTAAGAGGTCATTGTACTCATCGTTATGAACAACTTTTACTATGGGACCAAACCCGAAATCGCGAAAAAAAAGTCTGGTGTTCCCTACATTTATGTTCGTAGGTATATCTCGTCAAAATGTAGGAAACAGCTGATTTTTTTTTGGTGAATGGTGAAACTACTCCGAGGCATAGAGCCCGAGAGCGCTGCAGCGGTTGCACTAGTACGTATACATATATACCCGACCGTTATGTGTGGAGGCAACGGCTACCGCCACTGCTGGTCGGACCAACAGCAGCCAGGACCAACTTGCTTGCCAAAACCCCTCTCACTCGAGCAATTCGCACCATCAATTATAAGGTCGAAAATGTCGCTGGGGTGAATTCACAAAAGTATTATTGTTTACACTATGCTTTAAACAATGATCTAGATCTTGAGATGTGTTTTGAGCTTTAATTTTAATTTTGTGTGTGTGACTTGGCTATCGCTTTTGGTTAAGACATGTAATGATAGTTGTAAGGCATTTAAATAATTAAAAAAATATTTTACTTCTTTGGCAAAAGCCTCCATAAATGTATATTTATATGCCAAATGGCAAAACATAGAGAAACTATAATATAGCAATTGTAACATCTTGCATACCGTTGTAACATATGTTTACAAATAAAGACTATTATGAAGATAGATATATAGTCCACTCACATTTTGCCTGTTATTTTTAAGTCCATGCATAACACTAATTTATTCTTTAAAAAAAATATTGCGGCAGAAAACCTCAAAGTCCAATAACGTAAATGGTCAATAAATAGAAAAAGCAAAAAGGAGAGGTAATAACAAAATGGGCAATCCATTAAAGCTAATGTATGATATTAAATGTACCGATATCGCGATAGGGGAGATGCATTACCAGTCCGATGCTAGCCAACGGTGCATGAAGAGCTATGCGATTTGTGCATTTGCTGTATTAGTTAGTTTTCAAGTGAAGTGTATTGCGATTTCTCTTTGGTAAAGCTAATTGATGAGTGTGATTGGGTGGGGAGAGTTATTAACATGGATGCTTCTAGAATATAACTAATGGAACATATTTATACGAAGCTTACCTAAGATAAAACCACGAAGTAAAATATGTACTTCGTAGTTTGAAACAATAATTAACACTTGGAAGTACTTAATATAAAAAGCTTTTCCGTACAACTATTTATGTAGGTATTTTATTGTATAAAAACAGAATGAAAACCGATGAATTTTCGAAATCATGCGCCCTCGCCAATCTGAGCGCCTATCGTATGAACACTCATCCACTGCTTTACTTTCTGTACATAATTTCGTCACCACTGCTCTCAAAACGGTGAAGGACCAAAAAAAAATCGAAGAAATGTGACATCTACCAACTCGCACTGAGCCCGCGTAGTAGACTACAGCCCACTCCTTCTCAAAGAGAGGAGGCCTGTGTCCCAGCAGTGGGAACATTGTAGGCTGATTATGCTAAGGTCATACGTCCAGTAGGCCGAATTTCAGTAATAACAAAACTTCTTATTCTATTACAACTCCTCAATAAGCTAGGCCAAGTCGAGGTCAAATGTTCCCACCGACCTGCGCTCAAAGTCAAAGTCAAATCATTTATTTCAAATAGGCACTTTAAAGGCACTTTTGAACGTCAAAAAAAAACTAAATAGAAATGATTCTAGTCGCCCATTCGAAAAGGTAGTTTTCGTATGGAGAAGAATGGGCAAGAAACTCCACCGTTACTCTTTTAAAAATGTTTTACAAGGTCTTGTATACATAATAAAAATTATATGTGAACACGATGCACCCATAATAAAATTAGTCTACCACAAAAGGTAAAAAGAATTAAAAATTAAGCAATGACAGGTAAATCAAATAAGTGATAGATACATGGTGCTCACATATTTACAAGTTATTTAAAAAAAAAAAAAATGAAAAAATGCAAAAGTAGTTGAACTTTAACAAGTGTGTGAGCTCGACTCTACAGCTTCGTAAAACCAAAAATCTATGATTACAAAAACATTTCATAAGAAATAAAGAAAGAAAGAATAAAGTTTATTTAGACACAGTTCGTGAAACACATAATACAAAATTAACAAAATAAAAGTAATGTTTCAAACCACAATAGTGTGTGCCTCACGGCAGCGGCTGCGCCAAAAAGGTTTATTCAGATGCTGTCTGACGCTGTCATAACGAAACTCTGTAGGTACAATATCAAAGAATATTGGCAGAAAGTATAAAAGTTTGTATATTACGTTACCTGCAGTTCATTAGACACTGAAAACTTTGTATGAGAAGACATGAGTCGGCGAGATGAAAATTAACTGAGATCAACTCCAAGGTAAGTTGTTTAATGAAAACCTTTCGTTTTAGCTGTTTCACCTTAAATTGATTAAGTCAACCGTTAACCTTGATGGCGTGGTTATTAATATTAAAGGTACGTTCTTTGTTCTTTTAATAAATAACATATTTAACTTTTTAATGAAATTCTTGTCTCCTCAGCAACATAAATAAAAACTGGCCAAGTGCGAGTCGGACTCGCGCACGAAGGGTTCCGTGCCACAAGGAAAAAACGCAGAAAAAAACACGTTTGTTGTATGGGAGCCCCCCTTAAATATTTATTTTATTTTGTTTTTAGTATTTGTTGTTATAGCGGCAACAGAAATACATAATTTGTGAAAATTTCAACTGTCTAGGTATCGCGGTTCTTGAGATACAGCCTGGTGACAGACAGACGGACGGACGGACAGCGAAGTCTTAGTAATAGGGTTCCGTTTTTACCCTTTGGGTACGGAACCCTAAAAGGTAATACCTTTAGCCCCTTTATACAAAGTGGCAGAGACATCGAAGCGCAGTCTATTACCATAGATTTAGTTCACGATTAAAATTAAAGGTACGTTCTTTTGCTGTTGTTGTTTTGTTATTTTAATAAATAAATTATATTTTAATAAATTACTTTTTATTAATGAAATTTTTGTGTCTCCTCAGCAACATATAAAAAGTAGTATCTTTAGCCCCTTTAGACAAACAGGGACATCGAAGCGCAGCCTGTTACCATAGATTTAGTTCATGATTCTGAAACCCCAGGTGATGACAGATGATTTTGGAGGACTAGAATCATGAGCTGAATTCATGGTTACAGTTTGCACGTCATGTATACAAATGTTGCGTATAAATTGGCTCAACTGTCACTAATGAGACACAATTTACTTTATCTATTATTACCGATCTTTAGGAGATTTCGCGACATCGGAACGGATAAGTAATGATTACTGTCTGATTAACCTCAAGTTCTGAGTTGAGCTGCACGATTTTTGACAAATGCGTGATCGGACAGGTCCGCTCAATCAGTGTGGTTCTTTCCTCAAAAGACCATTTCTGACACCAATCTACATGGTCGTCACACGATCTGACCAAGATTTTGTCTGGACCTTAAAAGAGACTGTGACCTCTGAGTTTGTTTCGGACTTTCTTCTCAGAATAGTCAGATAGGAAACGCCGACCTCATCTAGTTTAAAAAAATATAATTGACGTGTAAAAGTGTTTGTATGTACATAAAGCGTCACTATGTCCTAACCCCTCAAGTTTTAAAATGTTACACTGCTACAACATTGAATTCCTTACGAATAGTCTAAAGAATACATCAAAAAGAGTCCATTGTGTTGACTCGGATTCGAACCATCGCATCACCGAACGTCGTCATACTCATACCGGCAGTTTGACGAACTAGCCAGCGAGCCCATATGAATTGCGATGAAATTGTTATCTACTATCGGCTGAGTCATTATATCTTTAGGTCCCTGTCTAATCGAAAGATGTTATAATTTGAGGGTATCCATTAATTTTACTTACTTACGTTGTCTTTATAAAATTAATCCATACCTTCAAGCTAGAACTTTGTATACGTTCACTTAAAACGGCGAAGAGTAAACGACTACTATTTATCCATTATTTTTTTAAATGATTTCTGATTTTATAAGAACTAAAATAGTTGTTCTGTTTGTTGTAAAATAAGATCATAGTTTTGTTAAATAATAGCAATAATAAATATTATTAAATGATTAATAAAGTATTTTATTTTTCTTGATTTTTTAATTCTTTATAAATAATTACTACTTAAAACAAAATAGAAAAATATATCAAAATAATATAATGAACAAAAAGCACATTTCGTGCCTATATAGGATTTGAACTTCCAATCTTATGCACGGTAAGCGGTCTTGAAACCTCCAGTCTATTTAGACGCTGAATAAGTTGTCGTAAATGTTAACCCTATTATTGTTGCTTGTCGTCGCAAAAGTATTGTTTTATTGAAAAAAACAATAATAAAAACAGAATTAAAAAAAAAAATACTTACTTAAACTTATTTATTCACTAAAACAATACATTATTTAAAATAAAATGTTTTTGCAAAATACAAAAACCAACTTGGGCCTATCACGGATTTGAACGCACATGTCTTTTGGTGGGGTAACTACTTAATGGAGCTGTGTGTACCTACAAACCTACTTACAGAAAATAAATCATTTATCATTACCTAATCATGAATTTTTGGCATTCATACCTTTCTCAACCAACAACGTTTACAAATAAGAGGGTAGATTTCCACAAGGAATAGATGTAAGGTTATTTGGAAACATCATCATATCACTGACAAACGTAGATGTAAGCTATCCTAACTAATATTATAAATGCGAAAGTACCTAAGTTTGTTTGTTAACTTTTCACGGCTAAACCACTGAACCGATCATCCTGAAGTTTTGCATATACGTTGTCAGGCGTACAGAAACGGACATAGGGTACCTTTCATACCGAAAAAAGTGCTGTTCCCGAGAAAAACAACAATAACGTTAGTATGATAATAGATGGCGCCACCTGTCTAATATTAATAAAAATAAAACTTATCTGATATGCACGTGAATGAAGTCGCAGGCACGGCTAGTATACGTATAAAATAAATTTGAATGCTTTCCAAGTTTTCTATTATTATTTTTTACGGTTAGTAAAAAGTGTAAAGAATCACGAATAGAAGAGTGTAGTTGTCCTGACTCCGATCAGCTAAAAAATTTGAAAAATGAGATACGACTTTTAGTCATGCGAGCGACGATGTATGCCTCACCTTATACCGGTTCTGGGAAAAAGTTATTGGATTTCAAACAGAAATTGCCATTATAACCTCCCACAGAGTTCATACGACACGCCACGCGACACCTATAGGCGCAGGATAATGAAACACGTTACAGTACGTGGTTCTATTGCGCACAGCACAGTAAACATGGAACTTTGTGCATCTGAAACTTAATTATTAACACCCTGCGGGCCGAATGGAAATGTGAAAATTCTTATTTCCTTGAAATACTTTAATTTAAAGTTTGTTGCCAGCCGGCATTCCTAGGCGGTATTCGTGCAAGCAAACTGCACTTCCTTATAAGCTTATTTTCTTCACAGGGACTCGAAAATTTTCTTTAGATTAGTTTCTCTTGTTGAGAAAAATAGGATGGAATAAGGAATAATAAGTTCCCGTCTCCTCTTCGCTTCTTTTGTACGACAATTTTTGTTGGTTTACCCGGACTGAGAAAATGGCATTGCTTTAGTTATTAAGAACTTATTTGTGTAGTTAAAACTTTAAAATAAATTCCAACTTCGTTTGCTAACAGCTTTCTCGAGTTATGTTTTAAAATGTTTTTCTCATACATTTTTAAATAGAAAACTAGACAAAAGGTTTTTTGCGTTAATTCCGCGGTACAGGTGAAGCTGCTGCGCGAATGAATTTCCCGAGATGTTTTCAATGCATCCGAGGCATTAATTCGATGGTAAATGGAAAACTTTACCCTACTTCCTTCTATATTTTTGTTTAGCATTAATTTTATAACAGTGCTGATAAAATGAATTAATAGAAAATAGTTTTGCTTTAAAGCAATTTAAAGTATCATTAGTTCTTGCAGCTTATAACAATTCCATGGCGTTTCTTTCTAAAGATTATGATATACCTCGAAGTCGAGATGATCATGAAGTAGGTGTATTGAATGACAAAGGTAGAGAACGCCATATGCCAACGCTCTTCATAACAGGCAGAATGACACAGCTGTCTATTCTCAGACTTGATTTCTTCGTCAACTTTATTTTTATATACAAATAAGAGTCATAGTAAATAGTAGATAACAGTAGTCCTAGATTCGAACCCTGACAGGCTCTTTACTTTGCGTAAATTATTTCATCACCACTGCTCTCAAAACGGTGAAGAAAAACATCGTGAGGAAACCGGCATATCCTAGTACCAAAATTCGAAGACATGTGACATCTACGAACCCGCAATGGGTCCGTGTGTTGGATTAAGGCCCACTCTATCTCACAGAGAGGAGGCCTGTGTCCCATCAGTGGGACCATTATAGGCTGATTATGCTAGTTGTAGATATGACGTCTATATTTAGCACAGTAATTAGGCAATAGTACAGAATACCTCATTACGAAAAGCTGTTTACGTAGCGTGTAAAGCTATCAGTCAGTCGGTCGTAATTATGGAGTTAGTTCGGTACAGGTCACTAGAAATAATGATTCCATCAAAAAGATAAGTATACAAAATTACAAACACATTATGTTAGTCAGAAATATTACTATTGCTATTACTATGTTGCCACACTATCGCATGCATTTAATCGTGCGCAGTTTAATAGTCGTACATAACTTTAATTTTCACATAAACTACAGCCTGCTAACTCTATTTGAACGTAATGTGGTTAGGGTTTAATAAATAGTGCCTTATCTAGGTATGTGAAGATATATCTGCGGCATGCCCTTGTGTGACTCTTCAAGTCTTGACTGATAACACGTAGATATATTTGCATCTAGAAAAAGCAATTTTAGAAAATGACGTCTCGTGGTTTGACAAATCTTTCAACGTAGGTATTTTGTATTTGAACTCAGCGCCGTTTAATAAAAGTTGAAGTAAAAGCACGTAAAAGATTCTAAAATATAGTAGAATTTATTTGACGAAATGTAGGTTTAAAGCTTTAATGAAATTAGTTTCCGCCGACTACTGTTGAGTTTTGTTCAAAGATTGTTGAATTAAAGTCCTTTGTGTTTTGATTTTTAAAATGTCTACAGAATTAGGTTTTAGACAATTTGTAAGTAGATTAGTAGAAAAACTCAAATCCACTTTATTTAATGAGGATTCGGATAGGAATCCTCCAATAATTCAGAATTTTTAATTAATGTATGTAAGTAGCCTTCATAGCGGGAAAAGAGTTCCTGGAAGGACTTGGGGGAGGTCTTTGCCCAGCAGTGGGACAGTATAGGCTAAACAAAAAAAAAAGTAGCCTTATTTTTCCTTAGATAAATGGTGTGATAGTAAAGTAAAAGTAAAGTTGGTAAAGTTCTTTAGATAGGTTAGGTAGTTGCGTACATAAGTAGTACTCGCATCCGGCGTGCGTGTATGACCAGCCAGTCTATTCTGTAAAAATCTCACCGTGACAACTTAGGTGAAGTGAGCTGTCAATAGTGTCAATCCCTAGCATCAATCAGGTGGAATGACAGCTCACTTCAAGGTCACTTCACCTATACCTTCCGTCACGAAAAGCTATAAATTTTGTAAATAAAGAACTTGTTTACAAAATGTATAGCTTCTGGTGACGGGGACTTTCAAGTTATTACGGTGACATTTTTACAGAATATACCGGCAGATGTATGAACGAGGCAAGAGGCTCCTACGATCCTTACATACGTAAGGATCTTAGCAGGTGACGTTCTGTAGTTTCTGCCTACCCCTATGGGCAGAAGGCGTGTATGTATGTTTATATTATGGTGATATCATAGCCAAATCACGAACACACAGTGGTAACAATGTAGATACCTATATGTCTAATAGTATTGTAGTAGGTACTAGTAACGAAGCGAAGGTAACCAATCCGAACAAGTACATTGTACTACAATCTGTCAAATTTATTTAATAGATTATCGCTAAAGCATTAGGTTCAAGGTTGATTGGGAAAATTTGACAGTTTCAGCATACATATGTTTCGGGTAGCTTGATGTGCTGGCGTCTGTACGTACCAACATAAATGAGTTATTTTGTGCCAACGTAAAAACACCAAGGGAAAGGCAGAAAGTGATTTCTATTTTGAGTTTTAAACACAATAAGCTTATAAAATGACTATATTTTTTTGTAAATCGGATTATTTACTCTTTGCTCCGTGGTTTTTTTCAGATGGTTTTGGGGTTTCTTACAAAAGTAACCATGCTTAAAAGCTATGCTTAGCTATTGTTATTAAGCCTTCGAAGTCTTCATGAGAAATACGACAACAGCTCATCCCAATGTGATTTTCCAGTTGGCATGGTTTTCGGCGGTACCTAAGGCCTGTAATACCATTTAGGAACTGTTTAGATCTTAGGAATTTTGGACTTTCCCGGAAGTTTTATTAGGTATTGTGAATTGTTGAAAAGCTGACTGAAGAAACATCTCCTCCTATTTCTTTATCTGAAACAAAGCTGTTGCCAGTCTCAGACAATGATGTCATGTGCCAAATCTCCTAATTTACTCCCTATCCCTAGTCTCATGGGTCCGTTATATGAACACAGTAATTTTGTTAAGCGGCAGAGCTAGTATTCTTGTCGCTAGTACTGACTGCAGTCGCCGTCAGTTAGCGTCCGCAATTTACCGTCGAATGACATCACTGAAACGTTATTTATGAAAGTAAGTTGGTGTGTTTCCCAAGAGTGCGAATTTTGACACCGTAAAGTCAAACCCCGGTGGCATCTATATTATATTATAAATTCAAAGTCCTGACTGACTGATATATCAACGCACAGCCTGAACCACTGGTCCTAGATACATGAAATTTGGAGGGTGACCCTCTTGAAGAGAGGAGGCCTGTGTACCAGCAGTGGGAACATTACAAGTTGAACGCACGCTTTTAAAAAAATCAATGAGCCTCTTCAACCTGACTGATATATCAACGCATAGCCTAAACCGCTGGTCCTAGAGACATGAAATTTGGAGGGTATGTTCTTTGTGAAGAGTAAGTATCCACTAAGAAAGGGTTTTTCGAAATTTTACCCCTAAGAGGGTGAATGGGGGGAGGGTGAAATTTCAAATTTCGCGGACGAACTCGGGCAGATCCTAGTTATTTTCATGACAGCCGGCACTGCGCCCATTTTGTGGCGGTTACCGATTTTCTAGGGTAGCTTTACACATGAGATTATAAAACGTAATAAGATATACTACTCTAGGTATATCTAACGACATCGTCAAATTGCCGAACTCTTTAAAAACGAACAACTCCCAAATAAATATAATTATCTACCTACAGAACCCGCATCTATAGACACGACTTATCATTTTTATTGAAGTTTAGGCTCTGATCGGCTCGCTAACTCGCAGCATCCACCGCCCGCACTTTCACGGTTCATTTGACATAAAAAGAAAATAGCGTTTTAAAGGGGATGGAGTGGAGTCCTTTAGACGTTTTTTGTCTGTTTCCCTACAAAACTGTTCGTGCTTGTGCATTTATCAACAAACAGTGATTTCAAGTTCGTTTGTTGGACGTACAAGTGGTTGGTTGGATGTATAAAAGGATGAGTAGGGTAGACCAAAGAAACGATGGATGGACCGTGTGAAAGGCGGTATGGCTAGAATGGGGGTAACTACTGAGAAGACGACTTTGACAGAACAAGAAGATACTATATAGGGTGACTGGTAATTAGTGACCGATACTTCAACACGTGATTTTACTCATCATTATGAACAACTTTTACTATGGGACCAAACCTGAAATCGCGCAGCTGCTCCCTACATTTTGACGGGTTAAGCGAACATAAATGTAGGGAACAGCTGATTTTCTTTTCGCGATTAATACCAAGCGCGAATTTCTTAGCGACCGTTCTGGCCGCCAAGCTAGTGTTGCTGCGCGAGTAGGTACTCGCCGGCGCGACGGCGCGGCGGCGGCGGTGTGAACAGTTGGCGATCAACTAATAATAGAGACTATGTAAGTATGTTATATTTTTACGGGATCTACAATAATTGTCCTTTTCTTGAGCGAGAAAATTGTTGATAACTAGTCGCCTCCTCGGCGGCGGTGGATAGGTTCATAAAATCGGAGTAAGTGACCTTTTCTATGATCTTGTATTAGAACGTTCTTCAAATATTTTTAATCAGACTGTTATTAATTAAACCTGTCAATATTTTGTGGCAGCAGCTTAAAGTAATTTAATAAATGTAATCATTTGATTAATGGATAATTTTCAGGCGAAAACAGATTTATATTTTCAGTGTCATAGCAAATAGGGTAATTTTACATACTTATATATATTTTTTATTATTCTCTCTGTTCTGTTTTTTTTTTTTTCATGGTCTGGCAGTTTGAGTAATTTATGTGGCCTACCCAAATGTCCTTTCTTTGGTATTGTTCGTCGAATCGTTGAGCTCCTTAAGTCTTGAGTTGAGCTGCACGATTTTTGACAAATGCGTGCACTGACTGGACAGGTCCTCTCAATCTGTGTGGTTCTTTCCTCAAAAGACCACCTCAGACATCGATCTACATGGTCTTCATATAACCTGACCAAGATTATGTCTGGACTTTAAAAGAGACTGTGACCTCTGAGTTTGTTTCGGCCTTTCTTCTCAGAGTAGTCAGATAGGAAACGCCGACTTCATCTAGTTTTAAAAAAACATGATTGACGTGTAAAAGTGTTTGTACAAACCTACTTACAAAAAATAAAATCATTTCATCATCATCATTTCATTTCATTTCATTTCATCAAAATATACTTGGAAGACTTATGAACAAGCATAGATCACCACACTAGCTGTTTGTTCATTTTACCTATCAAAATGAAAAGTTCTGCATTCATGAATTTTACTAGCCTAAATTAAGATTTATTCAACGAAATTCATCTCAATGAAATTCATATTTTTTCTCTTGAAAATAGTGACTTGCTGAGATAGATAACCTAATTTTGTAATCTCATGATATACTTACTTAAAATCTTCGGTGACTCCGCAGGTTAGCTGCTACGTCATCGCTTCAGGCGTTTAGGTTATACCTATATTTTCTAGTTCGCATGATTCAGAATAGTCACGTTACAGTACGGCCGATTTATCTTGGCAAGTCTGAACTTCGCGCAGAAGACTGCGCAGTAAGATTTTTTTGGAACCAAATGGTGACATGAGGCGAGTATGAGTGAGAGAACATGCGCGAAAGTTCTTAGTAGGTACCTATGTTCAGACTTGCCAAGATATTACGGCCGTAGTGTAGTGATCGTGGAAACAAAATGGTTCTGCACTGCACTCTGACTAAATCACCTACTTATGCAAACACTGGCATTTTTTATCTATGTGCTTATTTGATAGCTAGTTAGCCACCATTGTTTAACCCGACCACATTTACGACCATTGGATTTTTTGAGAGCACTCACAGTCACTGGTTAAAAACGAACAATATGTATAGCTCACGCATTCACTTTACACAATATTTTTTTTTACATAGGTACAAATTAATCTATCAATAAAACTTCTCACTTATAGTAAAGTTTTTATACTTAAAAAATAAAAAACAGACGAAAAATATCGAAATTTAAATGATTCAATCCATGAGTGGAAATTATTTGTAACATCGATAAAATAAAATTCATACTACTTTTCGCATTACTAAACCATAGACAATTTCGAGCGGCCATTGTTGTTTAAATACATTTTTGGCTAATTTGAAAATCTGTAACGTCAGTCTGTACAATGAAAGCCATTGCAGAAAAAGCAAACGTTCCGCTACTATTGATACATTAACATAATTCTGTACCGAACCCAACCACAACGGCGTATTATTAAGGGGCTTACATGTCCGAAAGCGCGGTCACTGTCGGACTGCATAGAAAAGAAAGAGAAGCGCGATGACACAACGCTGCTAATTTATTGCAAAATAATATGCAACTATTATTTAATTACAAAAAATGTATTATTTGGACGAAAATTAAAACACTAGTATTTTAGTATTTTACTTGTAGAATAATCTGACAAAAAATCAGAATGATTGTATGTATATTAGTATGGTTTTTGTTGTAAAAAGATAGTTTTTAGAGGTATGTTCATGATTTTTTTTTAATTAATTGTATTATGTTTTCAATACACTATCTCCCTAGCATATATCTTGAAGAATATCATTTATTTTTCTGATTTTGTTTACTGTGGTCGATCATATACTTTTACTGTTTATAACACTTGCGTTTTTTGTGTTCAGGTCCTGTAAGCCCCTTAAGGCGGCATCACACCGATAGATCTCACAATGATCTTGCAAAACTCCAATTCGATTGATAAAGTACGTTAGCACTTTATTCTACGGGCGTGGTCGAAAGTGTTCACCGAAATGACACGACATTTTGGCCTCAAATTTCTGGTAATGTGATTTGGGTGGAGACGCCTTTATTTCAAATGCAAATTTCTTAAAGACACGCTTAATGCCTTTAGTCACGATCAGGGGTTCGACTGTCAATTTTTTTCGATTTTTTGTTTGGAACTATACGCAATGCAGTGTGATTCACTGTGGATCAATGTATCATCATCTGCCTAGCCTTTTCCAAACTACGGAATTTAAAAAAATCATAGCATTTATTTCAAATAAAGCACCTTTACAGGCACTTTTGAATTGTCAATGGGTAGGTTAGTCAGAAAGATGAAGTTAAATGCCCATTCCAAAGCGTAGTAGGTACCTATGGAGAAGAACGGTAAAGAAACTCGGACACTCTTAATAAAAATAATATAGATACAAAATATTGGTTACATCAATCGTGCTGAAATTATGCATGTGAGAACGATGCAGAACTTTAAAAGCGTAAAAAATAAAAAGACTTACTGCCTATCTAACCCGCTTTACATGATCGATCGACCCATGCAGCTGTTATTACTTAACCAAAAGCCCCTATTACCTAAAATTGTTTAGGTCAAAAAAAAACCTCCAACCAGGTAAAAGGTGGCGTCTTAACGCATAACTCTCATTAAATTATTATTGATGAATAATACCTGCTCGTTTGCATATATCGTGAAAACTATAACACTTTTGCACAAAATCTTTCAAACAAACAAACATGTTATTTTTTTTAAATCATTGCTGACTTTTAATTAGTATAGTTAAATGTTAAGACAACTATCGAAATGACAATATGGAGAATTTAGCACAACTTGAACCAAAAATATTCACAGACAATGGATATTTTTAAATAAATAAAAACGTTCCATTTTAACGAAACGAAAAAATGTTTCATCCGTTCGAATAAACAAGTGGAATTTAATTGAAACAACTTTTGTTTTTGATTGTTGTTACGATTCAATCAAATGTGTGCAGATATTCAAAGAATGTTTTCAATGTACAATTTGATATTGTAGAACATTGTCAATCGAATAAACACCAAAAAAGCGTTATTTTTTAACACAAAACAATTAGAATTATTCCTGGCAAGGATACTTTTGAGCTAACTGATTTTGATTTACGGTCGAAAAAAATAACATAACGTATACTGGTTTAGGTTTTCATTTATTATTAGGTGGCTTAATATTATACCATTTACGTATTCAGACAGATTTTCTCCTTTCCACTAGTAAAAAATGAAGGTATTTTGGTTCTTAACTTCATAACGTTTAACAAAGTAAAACAATTTGCTAACAAATTCCTGGAATCGCCTTAAGATTTCACTTTGAACATAATTTTAATACCCAAGAGCATTTAAACTGTTTGCTATGCATAAAAAGTCGCCGAACATAAACTTTAAAACGATTAATAATATCTTTGATAAGTCAACAATGTTGTCTGAAAACGAAACACTAACAAGATTGTACAAGCACTTTGAAATCATGTATTTGAAGTCTGTTAAAACTATTTTAAAGATAAGTGAAATTAAAATTGGTTTAAATGTTTGTACATTGGAGATTCATTGCGCTGACTACGTTTTAACTTTCACTAAATGAGTGTCAATCAACTGCGTGAATAAATTTTTAATTTCGAATAATTTGATTCCAGCCTAAGAAACTTAATGCCAAACGACTTTGTGGAATAAAAGTGTCACGTAGAGAATAGGTGCGATTTTCGCAAATGAGCTGTTCAATATTCAAGAGGCAAACGCCTTACCGTAACAACAGAACAAATTCGAAAGACGGAGTATCGGCAACGGACGGCCCTTAATGTAATTATCATAATGGCGACCAATAAAAGAGAGGTTCGGAATTCGTGACACAGCTTTAAAAAGTACCTACTATCAAAGGTGCCCGAGGCGGAAAACGTCGCATCTTATTTAGCGCCCTCCCGAAAGAGGGTACCCGATTGGGGCTTTTCCTAATCACATTACGACAATGAAAGAGCTCCAGATAAAAAGGACCGAAACAGATTTGCATGAAACGTCACAGTTGATTACGACTAGTCGATCGTCTATAAAATATGCAGATGTCAATAAATCATCATCGACGCTTGTTTCAGACAAGTTGATGAAATTATGTCTAAATCTGAGTCTGTTTTTAATATGGAAACTGGTGCATCTGCGCTTATAATACTTGATGCTCCGAATCACCCTCCTTATATTACACAATAAGGGCAATTCCATTCACATCTATATCGGAGAGTTGATCAGGCGTGAAGTCTTTTATGTTTGGAGTCACGTGTCGGCCAACGTCCAGGAAACCGACAGTGCCGAATGTGTTTGAGCGAATCTAATGCACTCAAAACCATGCGACGTGGGTTCGTAGGGGAGCTGGGGTGACATTGGAAACAATGAAGACCGAAGCAAAATTTGGAGACTATATTATTTGCGGAAAAATCAATGGTGAAACGTTTCCGATGGTGGCAGTCGGAGCAGCGACAGGAACTCTGATCATTATTATTACTATCCATACTATGAATAGGAGCGTGCCGTGCCTGCTTCCGTGTGTAACGTTTCCTTTATTGCGACTGATGGCTTTATAAAGGCGGTTATTTTGTCGTTAGTCTGTCAGCCCCCTTAATTTCTGTTGTTCGTGTAAATTACTAATCATGATACAAAAGCATTTTCATTATAGAATGTGGTTTGCTTACTTCTTCATCCTCTATATTCAGCGATTTTTTCTGAAGACAGTATATTTGTCGTTGTTTTTCGAACCGAATCCTTATAATTCATATATTTTCAACACTCCCAAGTATAATTGAGTGATCAAAACATGTAAAGATACTTAACGATATTGAATTGACGTGGATGGATGTAGGAAAGTTGTAATGGTTTGAAAACTCGATTATTTATTCTATAGCAGTTTTGCATAAACTTTCTTAGTTTTAAGCACTGTTGAATTTACAACATGGAATTTCAATTTTACATAATTTAAGCTTAGTAGCTCTTATTATTGCTTGAGTTTTTTCCAAAGAGGTTTTCTTTGACATATCTAATGCGTTTTCTATTTATTTTATTGTTGAATTGAAAAAATACAGTTACAAGTTAAGTTATTTTTTAATATATTTTGAAACCAAATGTTAGTAGTAAAGTCTTCTGCGGTCTGACGGCAATCAAACAACTTTTTCACAGATGAGCAACTTTAAGTAATTTTAGGCAAAATTTTCTTCAAGTTTTAATTATTTGCAATTTCGTTCATTTTATTCATCTGCCACACGTATTCTGTTATCAAGTTTCCAGTCTGACTCGAATTAATTTAACCTGTGTCAGTTAGCTCAGGTTCACACGGGCGCGTTTTTCCCGCAGCGATTTTTTTCGCGCACTTGATTTTCAAAGCACTGCTTAGCGCGCTTTTTTTGACGCGCTGGAATGCGCTCTGTGGGATTGTCAATTTGAAAACCCAGTGCGCGATAAAATACCACCGCGATATTTTTACGTCTATGCGAACGTGGGCTTTAGTTTTTAAAGTTAGGGTTCAAATCAATTTTCAAGTGGCACCAAGGTGAAAATAAAAAAAGTTTGACGACGTAATTAGTTACAGGTAGGTATAATAGGCTATTTGACAATGTAAAAAATAAGGTTATAATTATTGACACTCGTATAGATTATCGCTTTTAAAATCGATTTGCATTAATTTTACTACAAAACAATGTATTATTTATAAAAAAAATACCGAAAAAACTTCATCTTTTTAAATCTGGCGCCACGAAATCGAAAACGTTCTGGATTGGCTGAACTTAAGATGACGTCATGATTTAGTAAATTTCTGTCTATCGTTGACAGAACAGATGACTTTTGTCTAGTATCTCGACCGTTTCAAGGTTTTTTTACGTGAATCGTGACGTCACGACGCCATATTGTTAAAGATAGCGTTTTGGCGGCTTATTTAAACATTACATTTTTATTTACTATTTTTTAAAAGAAATACATTATGCAATTTGAAGTAATAGGTTTTTAAGTTAGTATTAGTTAGGTTTTTAGTTTAGGTCCCCTAACATTTATGACGAACCTTCTTGGAGCAATATTATGTACACAAATAATGGAGTTCTGAATAACAAAAATAAAAAAAAAAATCAACCGAATTGATAACTTCCTCCTTTTTTAAATGTAAATAAAATTGAAGTATCTGTTTGTAATGTCAAAATAACATCTTTTTATTAAATGCTTAAGAAAGTTTAGACGTTACTTATTAAAAAAAGAGAATAATTAAAAAAAAATTGTCTCTCTGTCCGTTTGTTCCGGCTAATCTACGAAACGGCTGGACCGATTTTGGCGGGACTTTCATTGACAGACAGCTGATATTAGAAGGAGTAACTTCCAATATTGGCATAGTTGTTTATTTCGCCAATGCAATGTTTCCCCTAGGTGAATTCAACTGTCAACTATCGAAACAACATCGGCACAAACTTTCGCTCCGTCACTTCCAATCATAAACTACCCATATGCACTTGAATCAAATCAAAAACTTTTATAGTACCTACTTAATAAATTCAAAAAAGAAAACGCTCAAGTTTTTGATCGAATAGACTCTCAATGGGGAAAACAAAGATCGGGACCCCCTCTTTATATTATTGACGCGTCGCGATCTAAATTGTTGCTCAAGGGGAGAAGAAATCTTGTTCCATTTGACATATTAGGGGTACTTCTTATGGCACGCACCTTATGTATGGGGGACAGGTGTGTTGTTTGGTTTGAACTCCCCCGTTTAGTCTATAGTCTTCTTTATATTTACAAGTAAAGGGATGATGCAGTAATAAATAAATAAAATTCATTTATTTCAGGCAAGTTTTTTTACACATACACACATAGTATTAGAAAATTAAATATGAAATAGATATTAAATTAAATTATATTATTGTTATAGATTCAGATAGATTATAGTTTTCTTAAAAATGTTATGTAGGTTTAATAAAAATCAATTTATTACAGTGGAATTTTGGCTTGGAAATGACAGTAGAGAATCGACAAGGTTCACCTAAATAAACAAAAATGTTTACAGAATGTTCGTTTGACTATTACAATACGACAGAAATACGATAGACTAGCTGCACCTGGAGGTTTCACACGCATAAGTCTCAATCCCGTGGTAATATAGGGATACAAAGTATTATATTATGTACGAATACAGTCCATGTGCCAAATTTCATCTAAATCTGGTCAGCCGTTTTAGCGTGAAAGCGTCAAGTCAAAGTCAAATCATTTATTTCAAATAGACACATAAAAAGCACTTTTGAACGTCAAAAATTACAATAAAATAGAATTTATACAAGTCTCCCTTTCCAAAAGGTAGTGTGCGTATGGAGAAGAATGGGCAAGAATCTCTTTTAAAATGTTTTACAAGGTTTTGTATACATTCACTTTAATAATTATATATGAAGACGATGCACCTAGAATAAAATTAGTGTATCACAAAAGGTAAAAAGAATTAAAAATAAAGCAATGACAGGAAAATCAATTATGTGATAGATACATGGTGCTCACATATTTACAAATATTGTGAAAGTAGATGATTTTCCTAGAATTTACAAAAAAAATTGTGAATTACAGTGGTCACAGAATGTAAAAATCAATGTCATAAAGACAAACATTTAAAAAAATATCAATTAAATTAGCAACCAGTTTGATTTTGTCTAGACTCTAGATTTTCTTAAGGAGCAGGACCAGCATGTTTCGAAGCATTCTTATCTTGGATATAATCCTCAAATTTGTAATATAACAAGCAAACATATAAAAATCTAATCTTTACTCTTTATAATATTACTTTAGATATTATAATTCTCATGAAAGAAAAAACCCATATCATGGGCCTGAAAATGCGTAAACAGTTTCAAAAGTACGCATTAATTCAATTTCAATTGTTCAAAAATGAATTGTGCGAACACACTGTCTAGAACGAGTCTTTAGTGAGAATGGAGTCTGAAAAGTTTCTTAAACAGAGAAATTCACAGACAGACACCTATTCCTATTCTGATGTTCTAAAACTTGTTAAAGACACAGTGCCAACAATAAACTACATACCTGTACTGAAACAATAGCGAAACTTTGTAGCAACCCTGTTTGTGAATATATTACCAGGCATGTGTGTCGTTCTACTTAAATGCCATTCACACACGCTTGCTTTATGTACAGACGCAAGCCAGCACATCAAGCTACTACAATCTGTCAAATTTCTTTTATAGATTTTCAACTTTTTCGCCAAAGCATAAGATTCAAAGTTGATTGGGAAAATTTGACAGTTTCGGGTAGCTTGATGTGCTGCCGTCTGTACCATGTGCCAATAATCTTAACCACAATAATAATTTTAGGTATATATAACTGCCTTTGACATCCATTCCGCGGATCGTTAGCCCTTTGACAAACCCCATTAGTTTCTGCATATAATCATGGAATAATTACTTTGGCTTAATTACTCTCTCTAGTTTATCCCCTTCCCTCTAAAGCCGGTGGAGCCAATATTGCGTAGCGATAATACTGATGGTGCAAAATGTATGACTTGAGATAACGCAGTGTTATTGTGAGTTGGTCAGTGGTTTTATTACGTGATTGGATGAAAACCGGATGTTGTTGTTGTCAATTTTATTCTTGACAAACAATAAGTTTTTCAGTCGTAAAATTATAAGATCAGCAGTTCGTATTATATACTTCACTGACTCTAACACACATCGCTACAATAAAGATTTGTGAGTAGGAATAAGTACCCTCATGACAAAAAGCTGGATATTTGCAAAATAAGTTCGGATATTTTACTTTAGTGTTTTTTTTCTCATTTAACGGTTTACATTTTACAAAAAAAAAATTGGATTGTTTTAAAAAAAATCGGATACTATTCGTTGTTTTTTAGTGCGCGAATATTTCAAATCTCAAGAAAGTTTTCTCAAAACTAGCACGGAGGCTGTTGATTTTGCTCCTAAAATAGTTCCTGCCGGTCGATTCTGTAAAAATATCACCGTGAAAACTTAGGTGATGTGAGTTCGTTTTTACTAGGAATTGACACTATTGACAGCTCACTCCACGCTCACTTCACGTAAGTTTTCACGGTGAGATGGTTACAAAATCGCACTGCTGGGTAGTTAATAGTTTCGTCACCAACGTAAAGATTTATTATTCCTTGGCAATTTTTGCTGATACTACAAAGTCTATTGCCAATAGGATACATAATAAGAAATGTCAATACGACCCCTGAATGTTTGATAGCGTCTGCAGATAATGTTTGAGTGTGCCCGCATGTCGCGACCCCGCTTAATTTCCTACATTAAAAGAGCGCACTTCATAAATATTTTGATTATTTCTTTGTCGGATATCGTTCGATGTGCTGGCTGAAATGAAGTATGCTATCTGCGTTGTGGCAGTATGAATGAATTAAGCAATGCGTGTTGACCGTGATAAAGACGGTACTTGTTCGTGTATTAATTATATGATTATTCATTTTATGTTCAAGCTCATAATTTTGAAGGGCTCGTTACAGGAATTATTACGTTGGGTTAATTGTCCCATAAAAGTATTATTATGGAGATAACTTCGTGGGTTTAATTCACAAAATTTACCTAATTGAATATTCAACGTAATTTCCCAAAGCTCACTCGATGTAGCATTATGAAGAACGGTTAATTTAATACTAGGTATGTAGGGAAGTATGTAATAAAACGGCCCCGACTTATGAGTTGTAAGTCACAAGTTCGAACTCAGGCAGGCACTTCACTTTTTGTAATTTATTAAATCACCATCATCTGCCTGCCTTTTCCCAACTATGTTGGAGTCGGCTTCCAGTCTAACCAGATGCAGCTGAATACCAGTATTTTGCATGGAGCGACTGCCTATCTGACCTCCACAACCCAGTTAAGTACTTGGTAATACGATACCCCTTGGTAAGACTGGTTGTCAGACATTCGGGCTTCTGACGACTGTCAAAGATCCACGAATGACAGCCGGGACCAACGGCTTAACGTGCTTTCCGACGCAAGAAGGGGTCTCGGTATGTAAAGATGGTCACCCATCCACAGACCGACCGCGGCAAGCGCAGCTTAACCTGATCGATCGACCTGTGCGGCTGTTAATATTTAGCCACAGGCCCCTCAATTTATTAAATTAATTTATTAAATCACCATTGCTCTCAAAACGGTGAAGGAAAATTTCGTGAGGAAACTGGCATGTTCTGGAACCAAAAATTCGAATACATTACGTACCACCTACCAAACCCTACACTTTCTCGAAGAGAGGAGGCCTGTGTCCCAACAGTGGGAACATTAGAGGCTGATTATGCTATGTCATAAATAATAGAAAGGAGGCCTGGACTCAGTAGTGGGTGTAACAAGGCAGTCAATGGTGATAATGATGATCTATCGTCTATTCAAACCTATGTTTCAAATTAATATGATTTTAAATTAAACAAATATAAACTTTATTTTAATGGAAATTAAATTGGTTTCGGAGTGACTAGCACTATTGAAAAAGCTATAAAAATGTTTGAAGTTGTAGCGTAAACTTAACTTTATTGTGTAAGATTTAAAGTAATTTTTTCCATAAACTTATTGTTTTATTGTTTACATTAAAACAATAAGTTTTGTAATTGTTTACATTTTTGGCAAAAAAATCGCGAATGCAGATTAGGTACTACTAAATGGTTAAAGTAAGCTCGATTGGTCTATACAACTACAAAACATTAGGTAGGTAACTATAGATACCCGGTGGAGACGACAATTCAACAATAAATTAAACTGGGTATATATAAAGACGTTTTAAGTCTGCATACAAAAAATCAATCAAATATATCCAATAGTTTAGTTAGTCACTACAGCAAGTCAAAGATTGGTTAGTGAGCCCATCACAACTATTTTGTTTGTTTGAAAAAATCACTTTTTTATTTCGATGTTAGGATGAATTTGCCAGTGTTTTCATTTATTTTCATATCGTTATCTCCATCTCTCTTTTTATACGGTTACTATTATGATCTATTTATACGTAAATAAATAAGTCCCTTTCGATTCTACCTCCCCTTATACAACGTCACTTATCCAAAATTAGCACCGCTAAAAGCAACACGCTAACCAGTATAAATCCGTTCAATCGATCTGTCACTGCCCCACCCCTACGTTAAAGCACCATTACTAGATAAATATATGCAATTTATTACATTTACCAATTTACATATACTTTGAGAAGACATGTCTGTAGAGTTAAATGTCGTTAGGGATGCCAAGGGTGACAGGAAGAATGAAGACGTGACAATTTCTAAAGCATACGACGGATAATGGGAGTGGAGAAAATGTTGTGTTGTTGGTGGAGGGTATTTTTAAAGTGAAAAAATTTGCACTTGAGGTAAATAACATGAAGATTTCGTTGTTAAGAGATAGATAAGGCATTTTCTACCTACCTGTATTTACTATTGTCGATTCACTGTTAAGAATAGTAGTAAAATTGTAAATACCGAGTTGTGAAACTTTTTGTGTACATATTTATAGGTAGATAGACCTGGACTCCTGGTCCTTGGCAGCTATGGACAGAGAGGATGGGAAGTATTGAGGAATTTGCCCAGCAGTGGAGCAAAACAGGCATTTAAAAAAAAAATTCAAGATAATTTTCTGAAACCAACCAGAATCATTGCCATATATTTGTCTATACCTAAATCCATAAAAAGACACGAGTACAAAAGAAGCAACAGTAATTCCAGCATGACTATTCCACATAGTTTGTTTCTGACTCCCAAGATACAGGCAAATGCCTAGTTTGGGGGTCACTGTCTTACCTATTCTTGTAAAAATTGTGATTAATAAATAATTTGAATTTGATTTGAATTTGAATTTGTTCAAGATTTGTAGATTTCAAATAACTTGACATAAACTTTGCTGACGAAAATCTTATCATTCCTGAACCTTAAAAAGTCACAGTCAAGGCTTCTTAATTAGTGTTTTATTAGCATAGATATTGGACATCGTGGACGACCCGAAACTTTCCAAAAAAAAGAACGGAATATAACTGAGAAACGTAGTCTCCTGAATTCAATTAGAACTTTCGTCGTCCGTTTCATAATTAGTCAAAAATATAATGAAGCTACTTTCTGATGTGTATAGTAAGACCGGTATTTTGATTAAATTATTTTCGTCTTCCATTAGCAGTCCGCTTCTCCACAAAATTTTGTCTCGAGGGTAAGGATGAAAATAATTTTCTCGTTAACGAAGAAAGAAGAGTTTGGTATTATTTATTCGTTTTTATGCTAGGTGCCTATTTGTTAAGTTGTTAGTTTGCCATGATTCTCTATCATAAATGACGAAAGAATAATGCCTTTCGAGAAATTATAGTCATAATAATGTACCTAGGAATCTTGTTATATGGTTGGTAATGATGGTTGATAACATGTGCAGCCTGCAAAAGTGGGTGATTAGTTTTATAGGCACAGTCCGGCCGTTGAGAGAATGCATTATTATATATACCTGTCAGTGTGACAATTCTAGTAGCTAATTTCATGCTATCTTTTTGTATTGTATATTTTATTTCTTATTTTGATTGTTGTTTTTGTTGGCTGACGTCATCACGTCAACGCCGGCTGTCGCTGAAAATCAGCGCTGGGGCACTTTCTCGTATAGGGTTTTAGCATTATGCTGAGCGATAACCGTTTTGCGTATATGTGACACATACTTTCTGCCAAATTGTTATTTTGTTTTATTTTTTGTTTGTTTTTTTTTTTATTTTTATGCGTCATGTTTGCATATAAACGTATTTTCTTTCTTTCTTCTTTCTTTCTAATAAAGATTAAATTCGCAAAACACGTATTCGTTTATATGAAACTGGCAGGTGTCAAGAGCGTATTCTATCGTCGGCCGAACTGTACCTGTATACATTTTTTTATGTCTACAGAATGTAAGTGCTTTTTAAAGTAAATCAACATTACAGCGTTGTCCGTGACTGAATCGAGTAAGTTTGATCCCTAAGACCAAACAATTCGCACATAAACTCAATTCGTAACATTAAAAATGTACAATAAACTCACTCCCCCGGGGCCTAAAACGTAAGTTTTTAAATGGAATTTCTCTATTAGTTGGGACGTTCGACAAATGGACAGACGGGAGTTGTGCATTAAAGGACTTTCGGAGTATCGCCTGAGGCAGCGCGTGGCTCGGGCAGAACGAATCCAAAGCCGTTATTGATCGAAATAAAAAATAATTCGATTGCAGAGCGAGTGTCTGACTTTTCGGCTATACCCTAAGGCTAACTCGTTACAGATGTTAGTGAAGAATGAATGTGGAATTTTGGATGGTTCTCGTTTAGAAATGAAGTTTGTTACGTTTTGGGGCGTGTTGTGCATAGGCAAGGGACTTTGAGAAGAGAAACACAAAAATATCATTCACTTATTCAAAATCATATCATCTTATCAATCCACGTACTTCTTTTATAATAATAATCCTTTATTTGCATGAAATATGGTGCTTACAGATGTCATAATACAATTCATAGAACTTCATATTCCGCCTATTAAATTCAGCATGCAAATTTTTTGAATGTGCCTCGATTCATATTTATTCATATTTATTGAACTTTAAACTTTAATTTTACCCACTTGAAGGCAGAATCTTCCTTCCTTTTACTAAATTTTTTCCTGTTTTTCGCTAAAGGGAAAGTTTAAGTGGATACACGTGATGTCCTTCGAATTTTTAATATTTTAGCAGCTGGTTTATCTCTGATTAGAAAAAATTCTAGTATAACTGGGACCACAATAACTAAACCACAGAAATAGCATAAAAAGAGAAATGCATCATTTAATAAATAAATAAATGCACAGCTTGTAATACCCCTGAACATCCGAGCACAAAGACAGACTATCACCAATTAAAATCCTAAAAAAATCCTGGAAATAAAGTTGGCGAGCTTCGGAGGAACAAGTTGATAAATTAAATGGCTCTCATGTTCCACTTACCAAGACTTCTAATACGGTTAGGGTCACCGCGACGAGTACAGAATCAGTCGTGCAATCTTTATCACCAGAATCGCTACCAGGAAGAAAGATAGTCAACTCTTTAGTCGAGATAAACTTTGCCATTGTTGTCGTGAGCAAGTGATATGGTTTATTAAAAAAAATTGTTGGAATATTATTAGTTTTAGGAGGCTTTTGTTCGAAGAATAAAGTTTGTATACGTGCTACCAAACTAAAGAGGGGCTTGTGGCTAATTATTAATAACAACCACACGAGTCGGTCGATCAGGTTAAGCTACCCTTGTCGTAGTTGGTCCGTGGATGGGTGAGCTTTACATACCAAATAAACCCCTCCGTGCCTCGGAACCTACGTTAAGCCGATGCCGGCTGTCATTCGTGGACCTTTGACAGTCGTTACGGGGCGTCAGAAGCCCGAAAGTTTGACAACCAGTCTTACCAAGGGGTATCGTAATGCCCAGTAACTGGGCTGTGGAGGTCAGATAAGCAGTCGCTCCATGTATAACACCGGTATTCAGTTGCATGCGGTTAGACTGGAAGCCGACCTCAACATAGTTAGGAAAAGCTAGGCAGATTGATACGAGTAGGTGCTAAAGTTATCACCAACTTCAACTTTTACTCTGTGGAGGAAACACCACAATTTTATGTCTTTGATTTGTATCCAAAATTTATATTTATATACTTCTTTCTCGAAATCGGATCAAACGAAAGCCTATTAAAAATATCAAAGGACAAACTCCTTTTTTGTAATTTCTCCGAAATTTTCCTATTTTGTATCACGAACACGTAAGTGGCTTATATATTTCGCAAAATTGAATTACAAAGAAAATTATTACCGCAATCATAAGGAAGAAACAATTTTTCTGGCGCCACTCTTTTATTCTGAATTTATTAAGGGTCACACTGGCGCCCTACCTAGCCACTGTAAGTAACCGTTAGGAAAACGGGACGTTTAAATTCCGGGAGAAGTGTCGTCATATATCACCGAACCATAATTTCTGGTCCCCCTATAAAAAGTGAACTTTCAGTGTCCGTAGTGCAACGCGTCTGTTTCTTATTTCGAAAACTGATTGTTTTTATAGCGTGAGGGTGTGGCCTTAGAACTTTGAATCCATGAAACACGTGTAGGAAACAACTTAGGTAGGTAGTGGACGGGACGGGCGGCCCGAGGGAAAACGTTGTTTAGTTTTGGTCATCCAATAATAGAAACAATATTTGTTTCATGTGTATTTTGTTTAGTTCACACTTTGAGAACAGGGAAAACAGTGTTATAGGGAAATATAATAGTAAATAGTTGTTTGATAATTCAACAAAGAGGAATTATTTTCTGTACCTTTGAAATAAATAACTACGTTTACTTGTTCCCAAAAAATAGCCCAAGTATATTAAATAATTTGCCCAGTTTGGGTTCAACGATACCTCCATATTGTAATTTTGAAATAAACGATATTTACTTTAACTTGATTTTAGCTTAAGATTCCATACATAAGAACGGCGAGAGTTACATGAATAGTGAATTTCATCACTGCACCATTTTAGTAGTCGTATATTGAAATGAGAATGTGTCAAACTAAATTGGATCCTTACAATGGCTTCGATTCACCCTTTCCATCGAAGAGCTTGAATAAAACGTCAATGCTCCATCAAACAATTTGCCAAATCTATAAGAACCGATTCATTGAGGGTCAACACTCTCAAAATATTGATGAAACCTGATACCACTCGAATGTCTGACAGCGACTGTAATATAAATCCCAGAATAATCTCGACCACAATTCGTAGCAGAACCCCTCTCATTTCACCCTAAATCAGAGAGTTCGCGTCACAACTCAACAATAAAAAAGGGAATATTTATTCGTTATTTGTTGTCGGTTCGTATTAAAATAAAACGACTATCTAGGCCTCAGCACCCTCCTCCTGCCTTATCTAAGAGATCAGGATTGCATAAAATTCACATCTCTCTTTCGAATGTGACAGGCGCCGGCCGGGGACTACGCATCTCATTTCGGCGACCTCCCGTTATGTCTAGCAAGCTATATTTATGTAATGAACCACATTAGGCCACGTATTATTTCGATATTAGGTGGCAATCGTAGAAAATAAGGAAGACCTTTATGGCGACAAAAAATAAAAGTAGGTTGAGAAATAGATTTATTATGCTATACAACCTAAGAGAACCAAAATAATATGGTTTATTGTGATGCCCTTAAATTATATAGCATAATCTGTACTATTATTATTAATATTATAAAGCTGAAGAGTTTGTTAGATTGGTTGTTTGGTTGAACGCCCTAATCTCAGGAACTGCTGGATAACTTGAAAAAATAAATTCGTACTCTCCCATATTTTTTACATTCTGTTTTTTCCTTGGCTCCTTAGGCAATCCAGGTGGAACGACGACCTTGTGAAGGCCGCATTGGATGCGAGAAGCACAGAACCGGTTGAAATGGAGGTGCTTGAGGGAGGCCTATGTCCAGCAGTGGACGTCTTTCGGTTGAAATGATGAGGAAATCCAGACGGGCGTGTGTGATATAATACTTTAATATAAGACTCATAGGTAATTTATAAGTCTGAAAGCACCAACCCATCTTGAGCAAGGTATTATAATAATAATACAAATCTATTATCTTGTTTTAGTTCCCAGATTCAACCTGTTTCAGACAATATTACAATCCGTAGCCAATCAGCATTATATTTAAAGACCATATAAGTTAAGTGCAGTAAAATCTTGCGATGCTTAAGACTTATCATACAGCGAATAATTTAATAGAGCTCATTGATTATTAAGATAGAGAATTTATAGCTACTTGTGTGGTATTGTTAATTTGATTCCATATATTACGGCCCTAATGATCTTTAAATTTTGCGATTAATAGTAGGTATATTAGTTGGTGTATTCAATGAATATTTAATGCTTATCTCCGGTGCCTGCCTCCATGTTATGTTTTCTCTATGGAATATAAAGTAAGTATAATATATTTCTTCTGCTTAAACAGTATCTTCAAGCATTGCCAGATTTCATAAAAATGTCACTGTATTTTAGCAGCAAAAACGAACCAAACGAGCAGTTTTACAACGCATTGATTTAGAAAATAGATAGTGGTTTTGAAATATTTTGTTACAGGTATATACTTAATAGAAGGCCTATAAAATGTATTTTTTAAAACCTGTAGATTATAAAATAAAGAAACTTATCTACACGTAGTGACGAGATTGATGTCTTGGTTTGAGCATTTCTTCAAAATATTCTTGATAACTTTTCGTTTATCACTTAATCATCATCTCCCAATCTAAGTTAATAAACCCTTAATGCAACAACACGAACAATAACCGAAACACATAATTCCACAACTATTAATTAAGTAGGTTTCCTAACTTAGCAATTAATAAAGTTATGCTGCAGTTTGGTGCATCTACACTACACAGTAATGGTCCCAGTTAGTCTTCGGCGTGCAATTACTTACAGCAATAGACCAATTAATAAGGGAGGCTGTGCTAACTGCCGGCCATAGTATACGAATGTGATACCATAAGGTAGTCTAGAGGAAATTACTTCAGAATTTGTGGGTGGTGTAATATTATGTTGAGATCGGGAAATTGGTTTTGTAAGTTGGAGTTATTGTTGTGGAAGAAGAGCTTCCGTTTTGGTAAATGTATTTTTGACTAGCAGCGCCCCGTGGTGTCACCCGCATAAGTGGCGATCCCGTGGGAATATCGGGATAAAAACTATCCTATGTCCTTCCCCGGGATGCAATCTATCTCTCTGCCAAATTTTATCGAAATCAGTTCAGTGGTTTAGGCGTGAAAAGGTAACTTTGGAATTTATATAAGTATGGATTGTTCATTGACCATTTTCATTGTTTGTTGATGATAACTTTTTTTATTCTTTTTATGTAAGCTATTCAGATGGGCAGACCTCCCGTTTTCATATATATCGTTACGTGCGTAGAACACCAGGTTAGGACTCCAAAGACAGGACCCACCTGCGTTCTGTATCGAGGAGTACTGTCTTTTGAATCAGGCCCGTAAACCAACCGCCTAACGTGATGAGGCTCACGTACTCATAGATGATGATCGAGGCTTTCGGCCATTTTCCCTTACGAAAATTATTATTTTAAGACAGTTTAGCTTTTAAATTATGTAAATTATTATCATGAACATATAATGTTTGAAATACATTATTAAATTAAAATTACTAGACTATCGTCGCTATAATCGTTGTACCAAAACAATAAGATATGTAGGTAGCTATACAATACGAACAAGAAATTAGAATTTCACACCACGCTTTGTAAACAAACACCTCTCTAATCCAATTCTTAATTCAGTCCCCAGAAAACCAATTCACACGCACGAAACCCTCAATTTTTAAGCCTGCCACCGACACTCCCGCCCCGGGAAATGTCACAACCGTTACTAACATTCGAAATTTAATTGTATTGATAATTTGCAAGCAGTCTGTGCTATGCATTAACTCAGTGTCGAACCCTGAGGCGAGCACGTGGCCCAAAACAAGCACCCTTTGCTTTTACTGCGTCTATTTGACGCTAAAAGTGTTTTCAGATAGAATGCACTTTCATTTAGTATTCTTACGATGTTGTTTTGTTTTCCCTCTCTAGTTCGTAATTTGTAGTTTGATGTTTTATAGTCGGAGTGTTGAGTGTTGCCGCTCAAACAGACTGACAAAACTTGGGCGTAGTTTTAAGGGTACCTAACTTTTTACGGCGTCAAAGGAACGCGTTGAAAGTGCGCCTACGGAATAGTAAATCAGAAGACTTATTTCGCACAAAACCAACTAACTTTTATGTGACTGACAACACACATTTCAGTACACGCGTTGACTGACAAACCCTTGACTGGAGCAAGCAGCTTTAAATCGTTCATACTTAATGGGGTCTCTATCGGAAAGACCTTTTCGCTGAAAGACAATTCACGTTGGATGACATGAAAGCAAGTTACCTAGATAGCATTAACATAATATAAGCATTTGTATATGAAAAATAAGCAAACGAATCATAGGGTATCAAAAAATTTGTCCACATCATTGCACTGTTCCTGTTGATAGCAATGCGGACGATTTTTTTGATGCCCTATGATTCTCTTGCTTATTTTTACGCTACTATTCTGACAAAAAAATAAGCAAAAGAATCATAGGGCATCAAAAAGTTCGTCCGCATCATTGCAGTGTTCCTTTTGACAGCAATCCGGACGATTTTTTTGATGCCCTATGATTCTTTTGCTTATTTTTACGCTACTATTCTGACAAATAACGTTTGTGTTAAATACCAAAATGGTAAACACGAGCCATTCACATCAAAACTATCAGCCAAAACTAAACGTAAACAATTCGCGTACCGTCATAGAATGGGGACCGAATCATTGACTTGGGGCAAGTTTCATCGGCTTTTCCAATGAATACAGGCATTTGCCTCCAATTTGCTTGCATTGGTTGTCAACATTCGGTACACACTCAAATAAATGAACGTGATTCGATAGTTGTTGTTTAAGTTTTGATCGACTGCGTTTACCTTCCGATGTTAAATATTTAAGATAGGTAGGTACTTAAAATTATTACCGACATATATAATACAGAAGAGACGTAAAACCTGTCCTTTCTATAAGTTTTGTGCCAGATTGCGATACGCAATCTGGCACAAAACTTATAGAAAGGACAGGAGACAGGCGCGTCACTTTTTCATCTGCCTATTATTGCCGCGTCTGCGTCGCGTCCTCGTTTTACGTCTCTTCTGTGTAGCCCGCACCTTACCAAATGTTCTGTACCCCTGAGTGGAGACAATCTCTAATCGCAACAAGTCGAGCCCGTTTACGTTACGGCCTCATAATTACATTAACTACGCAATGCATGTTGCATCGTTGATGCACAGGGTGTGGTCACTTTGTGTCTATAAAATCTGTTTTTTTTTTCTCGTGCTGAAAGTTCTACTTGTAACAATGGTTTAAGTAAAATTCTGTAAGAAATATTGTTGAAAGAAAGAAAAAAAAAAAAATAATCGTTTATTAGAACAATAGCGTTAGCGTTTATTGGTTTTTTGAACAATTGTATGAGAAACAATAAAAACTTTTTATTTATTTAATGGGCTAAAAGCAAAAAAAAAAAAAAAACAGAAAACGCTCATGTAACACAAGGTATTATGGTCTTTATTATTATTGTTGTGTTATTGTTTTTGGTACACTTTGATCTGTAGGTAGTGCAAACTATGAAATCAACGCGCGACTGTCGTTCAAAAAATAAAATATTCCGGGGTAGCCGGAGAAGTTTTTAAGTACTACATAGAAGTTAAATTCCATACTTAATTCTCTCCTTTTTCAAATATTGCAACATCATGCCGAGATTGAAACAGACGACGAACTAGCAGGGGATCAGACCGGAATAAATCGATAGGAGCCTTTTTGGCCGATCTTCTTTTTTTTTTGTTAATCTTAGATACACTTAAAAACTTTAATGTCCTTTTGATTTTGTTAGATTTCATGTCCTTTTTCATTGTTGGTATTTCCTGTGCGAGTCACAAATAAAATATTTGCCTTTCTTTACTTAGATTTTTTTTTTTGTTTTTACTTTAGTACCAATCTTAAAGTTGTAGCTTTTAAACTGGTCATGTTTAAAAGATTTTACCTACACACTACAGGTCAGAATATGATATAATGGTCGATATAATAAATAGGTCCTTAAAAAATATTTATTTGCGAACATACTGTATATAACAGGCTACCCCTGCTAGCCGGTCCAGACAAATTGTCGCACCCCACGTTCGCATTATTGCCGATATTTAATTGTTTGCGTAATTTATTTCTCTAAAGCAGGGACCGTTGTGTTGTGTTCGGAGTAGAAGACCGGTTATGTTATGTTGTTGAATGTTTTGTTGACTTTTATTCAAGAAAATTGCACGTGGACGATTCAAAAGGAGTTGTAGCATTTGATGTGAGGCGCCGTTTAGCATAATCAGCCTATAATGTTCCCACTGCTGGGAAACAGGCCTACTCTCCATGAGAGAGAGTGGATTGTAATCCATCACGCGGGCCCAACGCAGTTTGGTGGATATCACATGACTTCGAGTTTTTGGTTCTAAGACATGTCGGTGTCCTCAGGAAGTGTTTCCTTCAATTTCGGTATAAGAAGTAGTATTCCCACTAAGACAATCGTCACTTACATGAGAATATAATGGTTAGTTGTCACTAATGTATGTTAGTTGTTTCTGCTTGATTGGGTAGATGCAAGTTTGTATAAGTTTGAAAAACGGGACCAACGTCTTAACGTTCTTTCCGAGACACGACCTCTCGGTAAAGATGGTCACCCATCCAAGGACCAACCGCGGCAAGCGTAGCTTAACCTGATCATTCGACCCGTGCAGCTGTTATAACTTAGCCACAAGACACACATAAAAAAAGATACTTCTCATAAATAATAGAAACAATTTTACTATTTTCATACAAATAGTTTAAACGTGAAAATAATAAAATATTTAACATTTTATCCATATTATGCCTTTCAACAGCAGCATTTAAACATGAAGCGAACATTTTTAAAATCCTCGTTGAATAGCCGGACAGCAAAATATTTAATGGTTTCGATTTTCAAACAAGAGGTACTTAGTGTAATTACATTAGGTAGGTACTGTAATTGTTGTACAATTATACTTAAGTACTGTAATTTTTATTTTATTTATCCCAATAATTATAAAATGCGATAAATAAATGTTGGAAGTGTGTTATAGCTAAATTAATTACGGTAGGTAAACCGTAATTAAAAAAAATATTTATATAATTAATTGTAGACGGAGGACCGGGTGTTGTGCCGCAGCCTGGGAGAGGCCTATGTCCAGCAGTGGACTGCAATAGGCTGAGTTGAATTTCCGTAATTAAAAACTTTCATTATCTAGTTAGAAGAGAGCAGTGGTGGCCCAGTGGAAGAGAGCAGTGGTGGCCCAGTGGTAACGGCCGTGACTTACGAGTTGTAGGTCGTAGGTTCGAACCCAGACAGGCGCTTTACTTTGTGTAAATTATTTCATCACCACTGCTATCAAAACGGTGAAGGAAAACATCGTGAGGAAACCGGCATGTCCTAGAATAAAAAATTCGAAGACATGTGACATCTGCCAATCCGCACTGGGCCCGCGTGGTGGATTACGGCCCACTCCCTCTCACCGAGAGGAGGCCTGTGTCCCAGCAGTGGGAACATTATAGGCTGATTATGGTTATGGATAAGGTAATATCTAGTTGGAATCTCATCATATCGACAAAAACTTATCAAAATTGTACGAAAATTAGAGATATTTTTGACAAATTGAGACCGAAATTAGAATGCGAACCAATCAATCAATCAAACGAACGAACGAACGAACGGCTTTACATATATTTTTTTCCTTTACATATACTGGAATTTAATACCCCATCAGCAGTTCAGCACCCTAATTTCGTACACACTATCAATCACAACCTGAATCATTTTGAAGGATATTGCTAATAATGTTCATAATTATGTTCGAAAAATGTGTCTGCTCAACAACGTTAATAACGCAATGAATGTTGTTGAACTGTCAAAATGAAAGCCATTGCTACTGATAGTGTGTTACCTACGTAATTATTCCGTAGATCTCGCGGAAGCTCACAGTTACTAGCTATAGTAGGTACTACGATACGTACAGTCACGAGCATAAGTATGTATACACTTGGTTTTATTCAAAGACGATTTTCTCCTTTAGTTTTGAATGAAATTGTATGTTATTACGAACAAAGTATTTTCGAACCCATAGGTTTGTGTAATGTAATGTAATGTGTTATTTCACGAAAAAATCGCAATTGTAAGTTGCCAAGTGTTGACATAATTAGTGCTCGTGACTGTACAGCGACGCTCACAACCAGAGGAAACCAAGCAACACTAAACGGCTGCAACAATTTAGACTGCCATCACATTCGCTGCACATCGCGACAGTTGCATATTTCAATGTTAGTCACGCGCGCTCGTAGGGTTAGATTTTAATTGTTAACACTAAATTTTATGTGTACAGTTTAGTTCTCTGTGCTAAATTGTGAAGGATTCTTGATTATGTCAGTATGCTGTACCTATACTCAGCGGGGCAATTGCGCAACACGCTAACAGTATGCCTTCCATTTTGACAGTTCAACAACATTCACGGCGTTATTTACGTTGTTAAGCAGACAAGTTTTTCGAACATATGAAGCAATGGATTAGCAATAGGTATCCTTCGAAATTATTCAGATTGTGTTTGAAAGTATGTTACACAATTATGGCGTTAAAACGTTTTATTACATTGCATCAAATATTTCAACAAAAAAAAAAAAACAAAATATTGACCTTTCTAAATTTTATTTGAAATTTTTTTTGGCTTACATTCTTTAAAAATGTATCTGAATTTCACTATTCATACTTTCCAGCCCCGACCGATACCTACTGCCAAATCACAATTATTTAATATGACCACTTCGATACTTGAGAAAATTGATACACGACCTGTCAGTTTCATACAAACGAATACGTATTTTTCGAATTTGATCTTTATTAGCTACTAGCTGCGCCCCGCGGTTTCATCCGCATAAGTTTCGATCCCGTGGGAATATCGGGATAAAAAGTAGCCTATATGTTAAACCAGGGTGTCAGCTGCTTCCATACAAAATTTTATTAAAATTGGTCCAACCGTTTGAGCGTAAAGAAGTAATAAACATGTAAACACTCGCACACACACACTCACAAACTTTCGCCTTTATAATATTAGTGTGATTAGAATATTGTCACACTGACAGGTGTCAGGAACGTATCTCTCGACGGCCGGACTGTACTTCATATAGTATCTACCTATGCCTATGTAAGTATCCTGAACATTTGTAAACATTTTTGGTAGCTATGGGTGAAATTACATTCTGAGGTAATTCAGCAGAACGAAATGTTCCCTTAATTGAAAGTGTCGTCACATCCGGATGCATATTTCAACGTTAGTCACGCGAGTAACTATAGGGTTAGATTTTATTGTGCTTTCTAACATTTCATTAAAGCCGATTTTACGATGGGGCTGATTGAACGTACTAAAAACACCCCTTATTTTGGGATGTTTTTATTTCATGGTCCCTAAATGTAACCTTTCATGTGGTCCTTGGCTACCGTTACGCACTATTTATTCACGATCTAATGTTTTACATTCGTACTGCAAATTGAGAAAGGGTACATACAAGACATGGTCAGCAGTATTCCCTTGGGAGATAATAACATCATAGCGCGAATGCCAATCTGCGTGATTATGGAAATATCCCCTCAGGACTTTTTATTGTAGATGTCCATGGGGAACTAAAATACGTGCATGTCATCATAAACTGGAATGGGGTTGGTTGGTACCAAAATACTTGTAACTATCAAAAGAACCAACATCAGCAAATTGCCTGTTTGAAATTCGTAGGGTCAAATACCCGGAAAATATGGAATTGGTACCTACTTAGGGAAAATTTCACCAATGAAACTGAACGTGACTAGCACATCTAAACCGCGTTTAAGAGCTGTTAGTGTCAATATTTCCACAGCAATGACGACACTGAAGGTCTTGAACGCCGTTTAGATGTGTGTTACTTGTAAAAGGACCAGACCTAAAATTAATAAATTCCCATTTTCGTGGAATACTAATCCATACGAACCACAAAGACGCCTGGCGCCTTAAAAGCCACGTATACGCCAGTGGGCAACGATTTAAATCGTTATATTAGCTCTACGGCGTCAAAATATAGTCGCGTTTCTGGAGGTCTACACCCTAAGCACGAAATCCTGACAGTTGTTTCACTCCAGATATGTCATTGCCCGACCGAAAAATATAATTTGGCACTTAGTTTGACTAATAGGTACTTCGGACTTTCGGACGGGCCCGTATCTTCGTTGACGGACTTGGACTCTCCGTTTCGTTTTGCCACCTCTGACAAACAATGACGCAGTGACTTGACTTGATTGTCATGATGTGTGAGCTCACTCTTCTCAGTACGATGGACATACGGATGCATATCCGGTAGGCTCTTAAATCCTTACCTATCCTACGGGCACGTCTTCCCTACCATTACCGCGCCCCCCGGTCTATTGTTATGCAATGGTCGCTGTAGCACCATGAACATGAGGGAGCTAGTGCGAATCTTGGGGTTCATTCGATTATTCTAGTCTGGTTTAACCACGCTGGGATCGGTGCAACTCATTTATTCATTCGTGTGAGCTCACTCTTCTCAGTACGAACACTTTTTGCGTTACTAAGTACGGTGAGGGCAAATCTATCGATATAAATCTTTGGCAGTAGGTACCTACAACACAACACAGTACCACAGCCTAATTCCGGTAACAGGATTACTCATAATCTAAGGCTGTCCATCACTCGTATCGATAACACGGGTAATTTATCCATTTGTAGCTCTACGAAAAATGAACGCTATCCGTGACCGGCTTATCTTAACAAGTTCCCGAAGATAATTGTGCGTGAGCGTTATCTCGATTCGTAATGGATGTGTTCGGTGCAATTATCCTAGAGTTAATTCATTTTGTGTGCGTTTTGTTTATACATGTGTCTATCTATGTATGTCTTTTTCCCCTATTGCGTGATCAGAATGTTACATTTGCATCAAATCTATGCGACTACGAGCGTTTACGCCGTACGGCATTTCATACAAACTTTCAAGCCCTTGTTTTTCGAAATGAATGAACAGATTAGGAAACTTCATACGCTGCAGGATGCAAAGGTCTAAAACTCACTTAAGAACATTTTATAAATGTCTTATTTAAAAAAAGATAACTGGAAGTCTTTCTTTCTATGGAAAATTTAAAATTGTTCTAATTTAGCTGTAACGCTATTTTTCGATTATGTTCTCTACTAACTTTTTAGACCTTTTTAGGCCTCCTCTCTTCGAGAGGGAGTGGGCTCGTAATCTACCACGCGGGCCCAGTGCCATTTTTCACACGTGTAAGACAATTTTTCACCTAGATTTGCTAACCCTAAAACCCACATTAGTCATAGATTTGAATATCTTCAGACTTCCCCAGTGTTCACCTAACCCAGATTCACAAATATTTCCAATTTACCTCGGATCTCTCTAAAAATGTTTTACGCAAACAAGATGGCAAATATAAGCGAGTTTGACAGCTGGTCTAACTAGGTCCAACTAGGTCGGTTCCAAGCGTCGCGGATAAAAAGGGATATCGAAACTTCGGAACTTCCGACAGCACATTGCATCGGATAATGCGAGGACTTTTTGTGCTCAGCAAAATCTAAACAGGGTCAACCCTATTTCAATTGGAGTTCGCGTTATTTTTGTATTGTTTTTTTCGCCGGAAAGTCGGATATTTCGGTAACAGTCGCCGTTCGCTGTTTTGCGAACAACGCCAGCTTTTAGTGAAACACTTTCTAAATGGGGGAGGAAGTAATTGCTTGATTCGTGTCACTAGTGTTAAAATGAGTAGGAGTCACAGTATTTCGACAGCAGTATTTTTTGGATTTAAATTTTAATATTGGTGCCACAAGCGTATGTATTCACTTTTAATATAACCAGTTTATTGCTCGTGACACGTATTGTTAGTCTGTAAAACCGTCATCATGTTTTTTTGGAATCATTTATTTCACTGGGTCTACAAAAGCGAGTACAAAAATCACCGATTGTAGAATGTATGTAGAACAAAGCCAAATAAAATGAATGACGTTTGACAAACTATGCATATTTGTCCGAACAAGTCCAACGAACCATGCCGAACAATACAGCGACGACTGATTTGCCGCAAATCGTATTATACCGCGCCAAATATGTGAAGTGTTTACAAGTTTCAGTGTTAAACTCAATTAATTGTAGCCTTTAATCCTTTAAAATACGGCGCATGTTGATTCCGCATTAATTTGTAGCAGGATTCCGAATTGCAATAGTGCGAGTTGTCGCCCAAAAGCAATTTTAATTCGGGTCCAAGCTTTAGGCAAATTGTTCTTTCACGCAAATCGGAATGTGGCCCGTGGAGCTTTGACAGCGGTACAAACGTACATACATATTTCATCATGGCTGCGAATAAAGGTGAACCCGACCGTGTAAGTAGAAGTTTATTTAGTGTCTTATTTCTTTTTATGCGGGCTCGGTAGCTCGGGAAGAAATGAGATGTTTTATGAAATTGTTTTTCCGGGACATTAGCCAGTCCTAATTATGACTGTGCTCGCTTGAACCGGGGCCAATTTCCCTGGACGTTTTCACGTTGACGGTGACAAAGTGTGTACGGCGGGAGAGAATACAATTTCACTTAAACGCCCAGCTTATTAGACAGCTGGAAGTAATGTAAATTTAGTACTCCTTGTTATGTATGTTATTGTAAGAATTAATTAATAGGAATAAGCTCTTAGGCCTCAAACAAACGCAGGCGGCGTTCAACAAAATTCTGCGTGAACTGACAAACAGTCTGAATTAATTTGGGTAGAATAACATTTTAAAATGTTTGGAAATGTTTCAGCTGTGAGTGAATTAGAGTAATATCCTTTGTTTAGAAATTGAATGAATGGTTGGCTTGTTACCTGAGTGAATTCTTTGTATACCTGAAGAGGGTGATTTAATATTGGATCTTGTAAGTTATTTTCATAGTTAATTCGATCTATCTCTGGCTTCAGGTAGAATGACAGCTTATTTCTCCTAAGTTTTAACGGAGGTTTTTTACAGAATGGAACTGCTGTTCGGTTTAAAGACATTTATTTCTCAAAGAACAAATTACAGTTCACTTAAAGAGAAACTTAACTAAATTAACAATAAGTTGTAGTTTACATTACGACGTTCAAGCTATTCAAGAAACTGAACACCATAGTTTCAACATAGAAAAAACATTATAAAAAATATATCCAATATGTCTAGGGTCTGATTCCCCCAACGCCAGATAATTTCATCGGAGGAACAATTCTGAATTTTTGACAGTTCTTCCATACAAAAACTGTCAGACATCAATTTTAGTCCAAGAATAAAAACCATCTAGATTGAAAAATCAGCCCCAAATAAAATACAAAACAGTTCAAGCTAAACAAAAAATCTAACATATATATGTCTAATATAAAAAAGCTAAACTTATATATCTAATAGATAATTCCTTAGGCCTTTTTTAAATGTTGGTATGCTTGTACACTCTGACTTTTTTAGGTAATTTATTGTAAAGTCGAACCCCTTCATACTGTATCGTTTTCCTACCGTGCATGGTTCTCACTCTTGGTAGTTCTAGGTCGTCTTGATTACGGGTATTATATCTACGAGTCTTTTGAATGAATGAAATATTTGTGTGTATGTTGGTCTTAAGGATCTTCCGGATAGTCATGCATGTATGGTATGTATACAATTGTTGTAGGTTAAGTAATTTTGTTTTTTTGTATAGTAATTCTGTAGGAGTATAGTAATTGTAATTGAAGAGGACTTTGATGATTTTATTTTGTGTTCGTTGTAGGTGTTGTTGATTTGTTTTAGCAGCCTGTCCCCATATTTGGATCAGATATTCCAGATGTGGCTTGACTAGCGTGTTGTAAATAGTATGTCTTAGTTTGTAGGGTACGCATTTTGCAATGTTACGTATGGCTCCGGTTAGTGGGAGTATTCGAGATCTTACGTAGTCAATATGCGCTCTGAATGTCAACTTACTGTCCACAATTAGGCCCAAATACTTTTCATGTGTTGATTTTCGTAACGGTTGGTTATTTATTGTGAGATTTGGGAATGATGGTATTTTTTTATTCTTTGCTGCGAAAATTATGTAAGCAGTTTTATTAACATTCATAGTCAGAAGGTTTTGACTAAGCCATTCATTCAAAACATTAAGATCCTTCTGTGCTTCTGAGATAATATCAGTGATGGAATCGCCAAAATAAAAAAGACATGTGTCGTCAGCATACAGTGATATGTGTCCAGTAAGTCCAGCGGTACTAATGTCATTAATATATATGAGAAAAAGCAATGGGCCCAGGACCGATCCCTGAGGTACTCCGCACTGTATATTGGCCGGAGCACTTGCAAATTTATCAAGTTTGACGATCTGTTGGCGATTAGTAAGATAAGACTCAAACATTTTGTAGGCTGTAGAAGTAATTCCTATGATTTTTAGCTTTTTCAGAAGGATGTCATGACTAACAGTATCAAATGCTTTTTTTAGGTCGATAAAAACACCTAGAACCGATTGCTTTTTGTCTATATTATCTTTTATTTTAGTAATTAAATCAACAGTAGCCGAAAGTGTATTCGAATGTGGACGAAAGCCATATTGATGCGAGTTCAGAAAGTTGCTATTGGTTAAATGTTTAAATAAATGTTTAAATAAGTTGTTAATGTTCTAATTCGGAGAATGTCTTTTTAGGGTTCCGTACCCAAAGGGTAAAAACGGGACCCTATTACTAAGACTTCGCTGTCTGTCCGTCTGTCTGTCACCAGTCTGTATCTCAAGAACCGCGATAGCTAGACAGTTGAAATGTTCACAAATTATGTATTTCTGTTGCCGCTATAACAACAAATACTAAAAACAAAATAGGAGACAACTAACGCGTTTTTTTTCGGTGTTTTTGCCTTGTGGTACGGAACCTTTCGTGAAGTATTTACCAGGTTTCTTCATCTGAACTGATTGTAATTTTGATGATGGTAGATAGTGTGCAACTAATTTGATACGGTAGAAAAAAATCATGAAGATACCTCTAAAAACTTTCATTTTACAAATAAAACCATAACCATACATACAATCATTATGATTTTTTGTCAGATTATTCTACAAGCAACATACTAAAACACTAGTGTTTAAATTTTTTAGTCCAAACAATAGATTTTTTATAAATAGATTATCCTATTCATCCTTGAGAACTCCATTTAAGATGTAGATACCAACTGACATAGTTTATGAAGTACCTACTTATGTCTTAAGAAAAACAAAACAGAGGGCTTTATTTTCCTTTGGCTCGCTACACAAAATAAAAACCACTTATCAAGCACGCGCAAACTTTTGATATTCTGTCAAACAAACCCTAAAACAATATTTTTACTTGTTTTAAAAAACATTTGTTCCGATAAACCTTTCTATTTATGTTAGCATTTTAGGGTTGTATGCAAATAAGGGTCGGTTAGGCATTTTCTTTTAACTTTATTATTTTCTACGTAGTATTTTCAACTTTCCCCCCTTATAGGTAGGTACACAAATTCCCTGGTGAAAAGTCCCTCGTGATTGACTGACGGGCCCAAATTTCATATAATATTTGGACATTAGGGGGTTAGCTATTTCGTGTTTCGTCTGTTAGCGATTGTTACAAAACAATATTTTGAAACTATCTGCGTGAAATTGAAATCGTCTGTTGATTAGTTTTGTTAATGTAGATTTTATATCTATAGGGACTGTCTGTTAGATATCTAATAGTAAACTTTATCCTTTATGTTTTCTATGTATCGAATTCTCGTAACAAGGAGAAAATATTTTTGTATTCGTATATTATTATGTTGACTTTTGTTTTTTTGTATTTATTTGTATAGTTCGTTAGATGGTCATTCAATTTAGTAGGTACCTAGTGCAAAATAGGTAAAATTAAAAAAACAATCTTTAAAAATTAAAACACAACTGCGACAAAAACGCCAACAAAAAAGGTATACTGAAACAAGACATCACAGACAGACAAATGAAAAATAAAATCGGTTTTCGTATAACCGGAGTCACCGTTTAATGATACATGATATATAAAGTCATCTTGACCATGTAAACGTACATGAAATCCGCAATAAAGACTTTACTACGAAACTTTTACACACTCGGGCCTCGGGGTTCAAAAAACAACCCATCTAAAAATAAGCACAGATGTGAAAAACGTTAACAATTCCGAACCATTAACTAACTCAAACACTAACAGCGTAAAGTAGTGCTTTAAAACCGCCATCTTATTACCATCGTTACATTAAATCGACGTACATCTCTCATACATTTGATGGAAGCATGCAGTCACGTCCCTAGTCCCTTGGTCGGGGAAATGAAATAATTTGTCTTAGTAAGGGTGCATTTCATATTTATACGGGGCACGAAGGGTGAACGAACCAACGGTTTATGCCTACCACGTGTGTGTGAGACAAATAAGGATGGCACGCTTAAAGTATCAAAGTATTCTTAAACATTAAATAGGCCTGTTGCACTTAGGACTGACTCTTATGTTGTAGGGGTAGAAGCGTTTTATTTTTTTAACTTTTAAAAATAAATACTTACTTATATGCGTTTAGAGTTTTGAATTTTATATAAATATATTAGTTATTAATCACACTACCTTATTGTGAGACCATTACACACATACCCCCTTACTAATAAAGGTATTATATCTGATGAATAGTACACACTTGTTACACACCGATTTCTCTTTTTCAGTCGTCAGTAGTTTGACTTTCAAAAGAAAAAGACAAAGCGTTGTGTAACTATACAGACGCTATACAACGTTTATTAGTACAGGGGCTAGATTATATCAAAAACTGGCCAAATGCGAGTCGGACTCGCACACAAAGGGTTCCGTACCATAAGGCAAAAACGCAGAAAAAAACACAATTGTTGTATGGGCGCCACCCTTAAATATTTATTTTATTCTGTTTTTAGTATTTGTTGTTATAGCGGCAACAGAAATACATAATTTGTGAAAACTTCAACTGTCTAGACTAGACGGACAGACAGCGAAGTCTTAGTAATAGGGTCCCGTTTTTACCCTTTGGTTACGGAACCCTAAAAATGACTTCATTATTCATGCAAATGAAATACATTTTTTCCATCTTGGCAGATACTCTGCTGCTCATAAAATAATGTTATGGTATGTTGTTTTGTGTTGTGTTTTTGTATGTATCGTTTACTTTTTGTCACAGTTCCTATTGATAAGCAAGTAAGTTTAAACATGATTTCTTGTTTACTCTAAAGACAGCCAATATTAAATAGAGAGGTACTTATCTGATGTATGAACGTAAATGAAGCAAAAGTAGTATGCAAAGATCGTAGCAGGTAGATAAAGTATATTCAAACTTATGTTTCAAATTGATGTTATTTCAAGTTAAACAAATATAATGGTAATTAAGTTGACTTCAGAGTGACTAGGATTATTGAAAAATTTATAAAAATGTTTGAAGTTGTAGCGTAAACTCACCCTGTATTGTGTAGGAATTAAAATTATTTTTCCATAAACTCATATTTGTTTACATTTTTGGCAAATAAATCGCGAATGCATTATAGGTAGATGTGATTCAACTACTTTAAAGATTTGGAAGACGTCATGAATCAATCGATTACTCGGTATATAGCAGGTAGGATATGAACCGTTTATTTTCAACTATTGTATAAGGCAGGGAGGAGGTTGGGAGTTTTCTTGGTCTTTTTAAGGGTACCGTACCCAAAGGATAAAAACGGGACCCTGTTACTAAAACTCCACTGTCCGTCTGTCTGTCTGTCACCAGGCTGTATCTCATGAACCGTGATAGCTAGACAGTTGAAATTTTCACAGATGATGTATTTCTGTTGCCGCTATAACAACAAATACTAAAAACAGAATAAAATATATACTTAAGGGGAGCTCCCATACAACAAATGTGTTTTTTCGGCGTTTTTGCCTTGTGGTACGGAACCCTTCGTGTGCGAGTCCGACTCGCACTTGGCCAGTTTTTTCATATTTCATTTTTCTGCGTAAAGCCTCACATGAAACGGTCATAAAAAGCGGAGCACGATTCTGATTTGCGTGATAATTTATTACCTACTGTAAAAATGTAGATACATAGCAAGTTTATTGTGAATAAGCCGACAACTAGGGGTAACACGTTACACGCGTAGTTTTTAGAAGGGAGCTTATTTCAATAGCATTTGGAAACCTTTTTTTTTTTCATATTATATATATATAAGTACTACCTAGTATTTAATGTTACTGACATAAAATACCTATATGGTTCCTGCAATGTGACAAAATTATGCGAAATATTTGACTGATCTCTCCTGCATATTGTTTAAATTAGCTGTAAGTTTCCCGAATAAAATAAAAAAAATAAAAAATAGCTGTTTGGGCTTCTAAAGATGCACGTTTTTATAATGATGCAGTGCCCCACGGTTTCACCCGCGTAAGTTTCGATCCCGTGGGAAAATCGGGATAAAAACTATCCTATGTGCTAATCCAGGAAATGGTCTATCCATATGCCAATTTTCATCCAAACCTGTTCAAGGGTTTACGCGTGATTGAGTAAGAAACATCTAAACATCTTCACAAACTTTCACATTTATAATAGGTATTAGTAGGATGTGCCGATTTTTGAGCGCAGGGCGTTGTCTGTGAGGAGCTATTAGTACTATTTAGTATTTTTTGGACTCTAAAATAAGTTCACGGAAAGAGACTTAATCGTTATAATTATTAGATTATTCAATAATATTTTTAGGATAGCAAAATGAATGGTTCGATTAAAAACATGGTTTAAATTTTCGCGTGTGCATCGAGAAATCCGCTTAGGTATGACACTAAATTTATCAAGAATTACGATGAACATTAAAACCAGGAAGACAGTTTGCTCTGCACAAAAACGACATTTCCAATTTAAAAAGTAATGGTGTCATTTTCCGTTTAGACGATACGCACAAATGAAAAGAGCCTCCTGATTTATAACTCAATCTTGTGACGACATAAAAAGACACACACATGAAAATTGCCAATTTCTCATAATAAGGTCGGTTGCGAATTGTGCCATATTATTCGAGGACAAATAATTTGATTTTCCGGCCTTTTTTCAAAGCGTTATTATTATTCAAGAAGTTGAGTGTGACAGTATCATTACGGATATAGCCCATTTGTAAGTAGCATTATTTTCTATTACCGTACTTGGGGCAGTTGTTTCGAAACTGACACTTTTTACTTTTACAAAAGTGCTCTTTATACTTTTTCCGCGGAGCAAGCAACAACGACACTTTGTAGAGGGTACTTTCATAATCACCACACTTGGCAGGTGGGTTGGTTATCGTAGTTTGCAGTGTATCTTCCTAATTGGTTATAGGTAGGTAGTTTTCAGTGTATCTTCCTGACATAACCTAAGGTACCTATGAGAAGAAATAGAGTAATTATTTGTCTATAACGACTACTGCTATTAACAGAAAACTTTTAGGATTGAACAAACTTTCATGTTTATCCAAAATCAAATATTTTACATGACAAGAATAGGAGCTGTAGATGTCAGTATGTTTCGAATAAATACCAAAACTTTAGTTTTATCTACTTAGGGCGCAGTTCACCAAACTTTTATACCTAGAATAAGACGTCATATCCTAAGAATAAGTTTTGAATTTTTGACAGCTTTACCATAATAGAACTGTCAGACATCAATTTTATTCCAAGGATTAAAGGTTTGTAGTTTGGAAGATTTATTAATGTCAAAGTTTGTATGTTTGTTACTTAATCATGCAAAACGGCTGAACGGATTTGGATGAAATTTGACACAGAGATACTTTATAACCTGGATACCGCTCCGCATAGAATACTTTTTATGCCGGTAAATTAAACTACGCGGGCGATGCCGCGGGCAAATCATAGTCTAATGTAAAAATAAGAATATGAGTAAAAATCGTTTTTAAATTATTCTTTTAATATCAATAAAATGAAAAATTAGATCTCTTTGGACAATTCAAACCGCACACCACACAGATCGTTCGCCAATAACATAAATATCCTCTCACTTCCAGTTATTGTCAATATTTCCCCACCATTTGTTTTACTACATTATTCAATATTCATGTAGTTTAAATGCGTGGACAAAACATTATAAATCACAATATCGACTAAAATGTCATTTGGCAAACCCCTGACTGAGTATTATTCCGTTTAATTTTATTTATTGCTACCGAGACCATTCAGTTCAACGAATTACAAATACAATGGTGTTATTAATAACTTTACTCGTCTGTTAATGAAATATTTCTGAGATAGAATAGTTTTGATAAATTGATACCAATTTGTTTAGCTGAAACCTATTTCTGCTTGAAAAATTAAAGATCTTAGAAATGATAAAGTCAAATCTGAGATTGGATTTCACAAGCGAACTGTTTATAAAGATAGGATACAAAAGAAATAAGAAGAGAAATATAAAAGTATATATTAATTTATATCCAAAATAAAACTATTCTTTTCATAAATCGTTTGATATTCGTCTTGCTCACCCACGTATTAGATTATACGTATTTGGTACAAAATTCTTAGAAAACTCCGAAGTAAGACAGTCGAATAGAATAATCCTTCATCACTCGGCTCGAATAACATTGCTCATACATCTCAAAGGAATTTAAGAGAACTTCGAGGTTTCCATCTTTAAATCTACTTCTTCTTAACTTGCTTTTAACCTCTGTTCAGCTGAATATAAAGCGTTCCGAAGAAATCCCAGGCAGATTGAATTCAGTGAAAGTTTTCTCATAGAGTGCGTCAAAAACTTATAATTCCGTTTGGTGCTCGTCTATTGAATTCACTCCTTATTTATTGTTAGCGATAAAATAATATTAATCTCGCGGGGATTACACTTGGATTTTATTCTTCTCCTCAACTCGGAACTTGGAGAATAACCCCAGATTATTCGCTAGCGTATATAATAACGTGGATGGGCAATCCACTAATGAAAGTATAACGATTGTTTTATGGATGAACATTTGGCTTTAACGGGTGTAAAAGTTGCACGATAAAACGTGATCTGCTTAAGGCTTTTTACTTACAGTGGCCTGGAAATTAGGTACTAAACACTTCGCGATGGTCGCGGCCTGGTTTGAATATATTTACTTTACTGTGGCGTTTGTAAGATTTTACATAATTTTTTATTTATCTCCTCGTTGACGTCGTAACCAGGATTGTTCCAGAAATACTGTTCTTGTAACTAGTTTTCATGAATAACTTTCGAGCAACTTTTGCAAAACAGAGCAATTAAAAGTTCTATTACCAATGCCTGCTTGAAACTGAAGGCTAATATCGGGGGTAATTAAAAACGTTCACAAAATCTAGTCGCAATCTCATCTCAGCGCCAATCAATGTCAAAAACTTGTCAGATTATTATAAAAATAAAATAAAAAAGCCTTTATTTCACCATAAATACATACCTACAACACTTTGAGCATACGAGCAGTAATTATTTTATCATATCACATTGTATACTTACTACACATTTAATTAGGAATCATTAATATTATTGTTTATAATTTGATTTGAATTCGTATTTATTATTATTATTGTATAAATCATATATGTTTGTAAGCAAAATATAATTTAAATATATAATATAAAAGATCAAAATATTATTATTTATGTGCATGCACGTGAAATTATTTATTTATGGAAGTCGCCTCTGCGGCGTAGGCCTCCCCAACTTTCTCCATTTTTCCCTATCTCTAGCTTGTCCCTTCCAGTCTGGTAGATAAGATTTTATTATCAAATTATTATTATTTATTAAATTAGAATTAGAGGTATTTTTGAGAGATTGAGACTGAGATCAGACTGTGAACGATCTTAAAATTACGAGATTTGCCCCACTGATCACTCTCACTCCTATTAGACACTATTGTATAGCTTTATAAAATGCATCGGAATTCGGTGGAGTATCCACAATAACATTGCAGAATGTTATCAGGGCCAAGTAGTAATCAGCTGTGGAAGTTTCCGTGCGTAAGAGGGATTATATTTTCGATAACTTAGCTTAGGGTGGAGGGCAATAAATAGAGAAAAAGAGAGATAGTGAGGGGACTATCCTGGACGTAAGTAATCTGGGAATTTGTTATGGTTTTAAGAGAAAAATGGAAGGAATCCCACGGGAACGATTCAATATTTTGGAAAACTTACGGGGTCCTATAATTCTTGGGTGAAGGCACGCGCGCTATTTATTAATCAATTTTTTTTATTGTTGCAATATTGTGAATGTGTTTTATTAGGAACAATTCCTGAGCTGTCAGTTGTTTGATTATAACAGATGATATTTAATAATGGAGGAAGAATGCCAAGTAAAGGACAATGATATCGTTTTTATGAAAATTATAATAAATCTATGTTCTTAATATTCGATAAATAGTGGCTAAGTAATAACAGCCGCACGGGTCTATCGATCAGGTTAAGCTACGCTTGCCGCTGTTGATCCGTGGATGGGTAACCAAGACCCCTCCGTGCTTCGGAAAGCACGTTAAGCCGTTGGTCCCGGCTGTCATTCTTGGATATTTGACAGTCGTTACGGGTCGTCAGAAGTCCGAAAGTCTGACAACCAGTCTTAACAATGGGTATACTATTACCCAGTAACTGGGTTGTGGAGATCAGATAGGCAGTCACTCCATGTAAAATACTGATATTCAGCTGCATCCGGTTAGACTGGAAGCGGACCCTAACATGCTCGTAGTTGGGAAAAGGCTAGGCAGATGATGATGATGATGAATATTCGATAATACAAGAATCATTTCTATTACATTCATACATAGACAAACAACCTTCATCCCTTGGTAGGCAGAAACTACAGAACGCCACCTGCTACGACCCTTACATACTTATTTCTAACAATTGTTGATTAATTCAAGGATATTCCGTAAAGGTTACCAATAAAATAATTCATAGCAGTGTTTTAGTCGGATAGACTCATTGTTATCAGACGAAATACGACCAAAAAAACTTTAGAGTACATTGAAATAAACACGAAAACCGACCACTCGTGCACTTCGCTAAAAACACAACACAAAAAAAGTCAACCTGCTTTCCCGACACACATTTTATTTTCCTTAACATTTTTATACGTAAAACATTTTCGTGACGACATCGACGTAAAGCGATAGCTCCACATACTTACGTGGTCCGCCCCCTTCACTGCGGTTTAGAAAAAAACGCAATATCGCATGAGTTTCAAGGGAGGTAAGTGTGCCCTGTGGATTTACAGCATTAAATTGGTTCAGGCAGGGCTGTCAACTTGCTAAAAGTTTTTAAGTCGCCCGCTCGCGTGACGAACGTTATAAAACTTCGAGTGGGTGAGTAACTTTTATGTGAGAAAACTACCAAGTTTGTTATTCAGTGTGCTTTAAATTTGTAGACTTGTTTGTATTATCGCCGACAGGGGTGTGTTCGTACGGGGATTAGGTTGGTACGTTTTAAAACCTCTTACTTCTGCTATGTCTGTTTCCTGTTTAAACTCGTAAACCTTTATCATACAGCATAATCTTATCTAAGCAATTTTTAGTAACACATTAGCATTAATAGCAAGTAGGTAATGGTGCAGAACCATCAAAACTTATTGATTCTTCTAAAAAAATCAGTCATCTTCATCTATTGTTAAAGCAAAGTTAAAAATCCTGGAAATGCACAAACGTTTACCAAACGAGATGTTTCTCACACGGACAACTGTACATTGCTCGCTCCTGCGTCACCAGTTCTGACTCTCTTCATTTTTTGGCTATTAAGACTAAATCTACAAACGAAACTACACAGGGAAGATTTATAAAAATTTGGCTGTTATTTTAATAAATAATTTTGTCTTACGACTTCTACGTGAAGAAGCTAAGTACTAAATGCCAATTTTTCACCGTATGTACGGAACATAATTAAAACGCCTCCTACCAACCCTAGTGCAATTCCTCGTTGCCCAGTAGAAATCCTTTGTCCCATGACAGCGTACAGACTCGACTAAGTTTATCACCGCTGCGACTTCCAGTGGTTATTGCGTTTTCGGACTTGCGACTTTGACATAAACGCACCCCTAGTAAAACTGCCTTGAAGACATGAAACCCCGAATCGTAGACGCGTAATAATTTATTAGTTAGAGTAAGGACATAAGTTAATAAGTAAGTTCTGCCGCTTATAAAAACGCTACATAAACTTTGTTACTTTGTTGATCGTCGGGGAAAAGGAATTATTTATCAATGTTCTTCTATTTCTGTTTGACGACGGTGTTGTCTTAAGAACATTTTGTTAGTGATAAAGAGAGCAATAAGTCGTAAGTAGAGGAATTACTTTTATGTGACAAAAGATTTCCATAGAAGACGCTAAATGAGATCGAAAAGAAGAAATCAGAGCACCTAAACGTAAGAACAATGATTGAAACTGTAGGTGAATCCAATGAAAGTGCATGTAGTACTTTAGGTATACATACAAATTCTTGCTTTTCCTTAATTTGTTCTGTCTTGTGTACTTGTAGTATTTAATAGATAGATGTACCTATTTTTTTCTAAGACATCATCTGCCTAGCCCCTAGCCTTTTCCAAACTATGTTGGGGTCGGTTTCCAGTCTAAACGGATGCAGCGGAATACCAGTATTTTACATGGAACGACTGCCTATCTGATCTCCACAACCCATTCACTAGGTAATACGATATCCCTTGGTAAGACTGGCTGTCAGACTTTCGGGCTACTGACTACCCGTAACGACTGTCAAAGATCCACGAATAACAGCTGGTACCAACGGTTTAACGTGCTTTCCGAGGCACGGAGGGGTCTTGGTATGTGAAGATGGTCACCCTTCCACGGACCAACCGCGGCAAGCGTAGCTTAACCTGATCGATCGACCCCTGGGGCTGTTATTACTTAGCTACAAGCCCCACTATTTTTTTTCTAAGAAGTGAAGATGAATACTTTTATCTATAAAATATATCAAATCTTCCCTCCATTTTCCAGTAACATTAATACAAATTAGTCTCGAAAAATCCTCTGCTATCATCAAAAACTTTAGCAATTAATAATCTAGTAATGGCCCACACGTCACATCAAAGTTTCTATGCCATGTCTCAAGATGGGATGCGCGTGCATCATCCCAGCTTGAGGGAATCCCCAGAGGCCTTATGTGTTTGCCCACAGATTGCAAACTCAGCTACTAACATACCGCTCTGTTTGCTGACGGGGTTAATACCTTTGTATCGTTAATTTTGTTTGCCATCTTGTTTTATTGGTGCTTTAAATTAGATTGTGTTTATTTAATGGGGGAGTTACTAATTTCGCCTTTTTCCATTATAATCATCATCATCATTTCGAAATTTTTATTTGCTTCTATTTATTCTATAATGGACCCACCATTAAGAATGTTGAGTCACTGAAAATTTCGTTTGGGTTCATGTCAGTATATTGAGGTACCTACCTACAATTAAACGTGATTCTTCTCAAATCTCGCGTTATTTAACAAAATATTTCAAAATTACAATATCAGATTTTGGAATACATGCATCTCACACAGGAAAACAAGTTCTGAATGGCAAACTGGCTCTGGTTAGAATTAAAATATCAAAAGCAAACTTATAATTTCTCTTTGCTGGATCAAAGCATGCAAAACATTTTTAGCACATTTCCAGAGAATTTTATCTTAAACCTAAAATGTGTTTCCAAACCAAGCTCGGCTTAAATTCATTATGTTCAAATATTTAAGACGTCCCAAGCGTAGCAGTGCTCGAGGCTCTCAAGGAACTCACTCAAGATATGTTCCTAATTTGCCTTTCAAATACTTTGAAACACAGAAGTATTCTGGAGAGCGGCTTTGACTGTGAAAATACGCAAAGAGGCTAGTGTTACGTGCAAACTATCTCGCCAAGAAGGCAACTTACTGTTGAGAAATTCCGTTCGCGTAATCGCCGAAACACACTCCCCTAGGGACCCGGCGGTATTACCCTCCCTATCTCCAACATTCTTACAGTTTAATGTATGCAAACGCATTTTGTTTCAAAGCCTAGCTCCCTCAAGGATGGTGTTACTTGAGAGCCCTCCAGCGTTGTTCACCTCACCACAGCCGACCGAAGTTTTTCCCTGCCCGTGTGTCACAACATGCTCTTTGATCTTCACAAATGCGAATATAATGTCGGTACCAGTTAAGAACATTCCTTTTTTCCCTTTATCTGCCTTCACACTCGCGAGTTTTATTTCCTATATTCCCTAATATTTTCACATAAATTCCTCTAGAGCTTCTTTGTGAATACAAACAATGTAAAAACTGTTCTGTCTTTTCCTATTCTGACTATTGAATATATTTGTTTGTGAAATGAAATACAGATTGAGGCGTTATATTTTGAAATTCGACCACCCCCCTACGCCTGTTACAATAAAGTTTGTAAAGTGAAATATGAAATACGTTTCATAAAGTCTGGTAGAAGGAATAATTCATAAAAGGAATTCGTTTCAATGTGTCAGGTCTGTAACGAGGTTCAATATATCACGGGCATATTAAAGTCAAGTTAAGCTCTCAAAGTTGGCGTCATCAATCGGGGTAGTGGTAAAAATAGATGTATATCCCCAATGATGAGGGATTATTTGACGACAAAGTATCAACAGTAACATGTGGGTGTCAGCTCAGAAATAGAATGCGTCACCATCTCAGCGATGTCACACGTGGCGTTCTCAAAAACAGATCGTTTCCTTTAAAAAGTTAATTTAGCACTTTTTGTCGCGAGACAGTTACAAAAAAGCGTCATTTTTTGGAAGTCGTTAAGGGGCATATGTTCCTCTAATAATGTCGAGGTGTAGCCGGCCAGTAATGTGACTCTTATTTTCCGATACGGGGGCTTTTTGTAGTAAAGTATCATCGGAAATAAGGGATACTTATTTAAATGTTTAGTATTCATATTCCAAAGTTTTTGTACTTTGAAATTTTAATAATAAAAAACATGTTTGCTTTTAATGAGAACGACATACGAAACTTCGCGCCAGTCTTTTTCGTTACTTTTTGCTGCTTTAACTATATTTTTTACTAAGAAACGCCAATATTAATTTAAAGTAGTAGACGACGAAAAAATCACTGTACCTATTTCAAGCTTTTCTAAATAAAACTTTTTCCGTGCTATATAATCTAGTTGTGTAAAAAATAAGCATTCGTTCAAAGACAATGCTTATTGGTCCGAGAATAAATACAGTTGTTACCTATATTCCTCTTATTTACTTACGTTTCTCTTCATAACCAAAATGTTTTCCAAGAATGAAGAGAGTATATTAAAGTAAATAAGCATCAAGCTAATACAGTGTCGTTGTGTAGCTAACTCACATACCAATTCGTCTTCCTCCCGTTGATGGATGAGACCTCGCCACTTCCCTAATAAATGTAAACAAAACACTTATTTTTTGCCCAACAAACGTTATTAATGAATCGCCCCCAATGATAAGTTTAATTGTTTTGAATGCTTCCACTTTGATCTTGATAAAAGGTTCTTGGTAGAACAGTTTTTTGTAGCAAAAATGTCGCGCTATTGACACTCGAGATCTTGTGATGTCACTCCATCCATTATACACCTTTAGAAGAGCCGCAAACTAAATTATACCTTATCTAATAGAAGTTAGAAGGCACAATTCTCTGGCATGGTGTTTCGAATACCAGTGACATATGATCCAAAATCTTTTTTTATTCCACAAAAGTCAGTCACCGTAAAAAAGGAAACGTCCAAGGAATTCCACGTAATAGGAGAAATATTTTAATGAGGATTTTTGAAATAATTAATGCTAATGTGTGAACGGTTGCGTGTTTCAGGTGAACTGCTGACGAATGCTCGTGTTTCGATATAAAGCAGCAAACGGAAGTATTGTTAAAATTCTTTTGATAAGAATGTTGATTGTGACTTTTGTGGTGGAGAAGTTATGCGTAAATGCGATTACGAATTCGTTAGAGTATGTCGAACTACGGGTAAATTGTTTACGGTAAGGCAGAGGTGTTACCGGAAAGAGGACACAGGTCCAGAAGCTGACAATTATAATGACGACTTATCGGAAACAATCTACAGAATGAGCAAAGAACTCTTGTATGCCGATAACAAAATACCTAGGTATTAACTGGGAAGAACAATGCATGACTTGGTGAGCTCGATAGCAAGGCAAAAACATAAAATTTATTTTATTATAGACATTAAGCTTAACAGTGGTTTCTGGTAAAAATGATGGCGACAGCAAGTAAAGATTGTTCAAAAGCTATCAATTCTTCTAAAGTGAATTCTTTAAACTCGCTCCCGCTATCGCCTATCAATATAATTACACCTCCAATCGCACGTCATCTGAGTGGCCGGTGAATCACACGACGACATACAATCTTAATCAGTATCATTATGTGGGACTAAACACTAATTGGACAAAATGTCCTTTTATGGGCCTCATCAAAATATTAACCAAATCGAATCGACCGCTGAATTGATTCTAGGGAGATGTAGTGAGTAATACTATATCGTGAATCATGTGTGCTCTTTTCCTGTGGATCAGTTAAGTGCATTTGTGTAAGAATCTATCTGTGTGGCTTCTGTCAAAAGATAAGCTCACACCATTCTTCTTGTAAGTCTCAAAAAGGTGACTTACAAGAAGAATGGTATGACCATGCCCGTGCTGGACGGCGCGTACGTGTTCCATGCGTTCCTCAAAGAGATGTCAGCATCAGCGGGATTGTCCGAAAGGATTACCTACCGCTGGCCCGGAACATAAAGGGCTAAGGAAGGAACACGGGTGGGTTTTAGTCAGTAAGAGTCTGACACTCCCTTCCGCTCCACCCAGAGCGGGAGGGGTCATTTGATGATTTCCCATCCGCAAAAAAAAAAAAAAAGTCTCAAAAAGGTAGTTTTTTTTTAATAAAATTTTTCATCATATACCAACTTCCCACCTCTGACGTTATTGCAGTTTGGATAATTGCAGTTTTATTTTTGCGAAATGATTTCTTTACTATCTCTTGATTATAAAGTTCTCTTGATAGATATCCTGGTCATCCTTTGTTCGGAATCCAGCCTGCCGTCGCGTTGACAACAATTAGACACCGTGACTCCTGTAAAAATATATATGACAGTTATATTCGGGTCCATAAACGCAGGATTTAATACATCCAAATTACGACTATTACACCCGGATGTCGCGACCAGATAAACAGATATTGGACCCTAAAAATGCAGCTGATGACGACAATGACATTTACAATGTACTCACAACTTCAAATGAGGATATCCTGCCCTAATGGACATGGTAGGTAATGCATTCGTGATGAGTAGGAGATAAACCGAAGTACATCTCAAATTGTGCATAATTAATTAAATTATTGTAAGTGGTGTTGAATTGTTGACGTTGAAGCGTTTCATAGTTTTGATGGAACCTGAGATAAGTAATTCGCACCTGACATAACATCACTGATGCCGCATCAACGTGGCCACCTACTGCGCACTAACTATATAGGGCACAACTATCATCATCATCATCATCTCAGCCGGAAGACGTCCACTGCTGGACATAGGCCTCCCCCAAGCACCTCCTAACAAATAATATTAAAAAAAAAACGGTCAAGTGCGAGTCGGACTGGCGCACCGAGGGCACCGAACGAAAAAAAAAATTTAAACTATTTACATACCTACAAAAGGTATGTAAATAGTTTAATTTTTTTTTTTTTGTAATGTCACTACGAATTAACAGTTTTCTGATCTTTTTCTTTACTTGTGCTACATGACCTTGCTTCTTGCCAAATTTCATGATTCTAGCTCAACGGGAAGTACCCTATAAATTTTGATTCCCTTGAGAGTGTCGAAATATAAGTTTTTTTTGGCATAAACGGCCGTATCTTTTTTTTACGTTAACTTAGAAGTTTGATTTTTTTACAGCTTTAAGGGACCGTAGACTTAAGTATTGGTTTTAATTTCAACTCGATACCTCCACGCGTTCCCGAGATAAAGGGTTTTGACAGATAGACGGACAGCAAAGTGATCCTATAAGGGTTCTGTTTTTCCTTTTGAGGTACGGAACCCTAAAAATACCAGGAGCGAGAATGGTGTATTAGGTAGGCATAGAACAGATTTTCTTCAAAGACTTACTGCAAGATCCATTCATTGAAATTATGTAAAGGCAAAAAGCGGACTTGCCTACCTAATAGCTTATTACAGAGGCCTAACAAATAGTTATTTCGGTATCTTAAGAATTTGTTGTTTGACGAATACTTGTGGCGAATCCGGAGCTCACTAGGAAATAAACAATTCTTTGTAATAACAATTTATTCATGGCGTACCAAGGTATAAATTAGGATAAGAAGGTGTTCTCAGAAACATGCCAATCATCTCTTTGAAGTGTTTTAAATTAGAATGAAGATGATGTCTTTTGATATTTCTCGGGACCCTGGGGTCCCGGACCTTTGAAAGACGTACGAGGGGCCAGAGTCAACGCGCAGAGGCCCGTTAGACGTTTTTAATTAAATGAGGCACCGGCTGACGGTTATGCCTGTTCGCACTAAGCAAGTGCATGCAAGGACAACCCCCAGTTGGTGTAGGACTATTGCAGGATATGGAAACAAGGATATTGGATTATTGGTTTGGGTGGCTAAAGTGGAATGAATGAAGATTATTATTACAGTTATTTTTGAACTTGGTAACAGTCTCCCCAGGGATGTGCCTTACAGGCGTTGCACGGGGGGTTCCGGAATTGGTATTTTAAGAGGAACTGGGACCACCCCTATGTGCTGATGGTGATCACCGGTAGTGAGGTAAAAATCCCACACTCCCCGACCTCCCTCTCCGGAGGTCGGGTGCCTTTTGAAGGTTTCCCCCGACAACAAAAAAAAAGGTTCCTATTTCTACTCATAGACATCTCCCTACAAAAACTCACGCCTTCTTCCTATGGGGATAAGCATTATACTAAGCTTGTTTACCTTGAATAAGTACAACACATATTCTCATAGAATCAACAAAACGAGGAAAAAACACACAGAGGTCACAGGACCACATCAATTATCGTAACAAATCATGTACAAAACGATACACGGTTTCCTTGGTATATATAGAAAGCTGCTTATTCAGTAGGCGACCGATTGTTGGGCAACAAATCGACCGCAACGTCGCGCCACAGTTGGGCATCGACTTGTGGTGCGAACTTATGAAAACTTCTAGAGCAACCTTAAAAATGATCTTTCTATTTTTAATCGTTTTTTTTTTGTCGAGTATGAGGTTTTGGGAGCTCGTGACAGTAAAGATAAGTACAGAGTTTTAATGTTTAAAAGTTGTTTCAAAAAGTATATCAAAAGTTTATTTAAGGCATCTAAATACAAACCTTCAAGTTCGATATTTCTTAATGGACAACTTCGGTTATAGGCTTTTGTCTTTCAAAATATGTATCATGTTTATCTTATTAGTTTTATCTTTATTTTATTCACTAAGATATCTAACACTACATAATTATATAATTATTTATCATAATACTTGCACAATTATTAACATTTATTCTGATTACCGTGAGTATAATATTATTTATTAGGTATCCTCAAGATTTCCTTCTCACATTCATCCATCCTACCGAACCTCATCCCACACACCGCAGTGTCTCAAGACAAAAGTCTTTGATCAGTGCGTGTTGACAGTGATGACCTGTGGCACTGAAATGTGGTCGCTCACAATGGGCCTCATTAGAATAGCTAAAACTCACCCAAAGAGCAATGGAGTGGACTATGCTTGGAGCTTCCCTACGTGATCGAATCGGAAATGAAGAGAACCAAGGTAACCGACTTAACCCGAAGAATTGTCAAACGATGAAGCCGAAAGGTTCTGAAGTGGCGACCGCGTACCGGAAGACGTAGCATTCGAAGGCCACCCATAAGCTGGACCGCTGACCTTGTGAAGGCAGCAGGAATCTGCTGGCTGCGAAAAGCACAGAATGGACCAAAGCGGCGGTGCTTAGATGAGGCCTACATCCAGCAGTGGACGCCTTTCGGCTGAAATGATGATGTCCGAATAAAATAGAGAAAGTCCAGTTACCAATGTAGGTCACATTGGTAACAAGACTTCGTGTCATTTTCATGCAGATTGACAACATTGTTAATAGGAGGCCTTATAACACTGGTCCCACGTTTTCCCATCAACATTATTGTAGCCCAACTATCACCCACTATACAAGCAGCTTTACGTCCACACACTAACATCGTCTCAATCTTTGATAAGGGAACAAGCAAAGTTTACGGTTGATGTATTCTGTTTTACGATCTTCTTTGTTTTCGTTACACGCATGAAGTGAGGACAATCAAAGATGTGAGGAAACAATTGCTATTCTATAATATGATGAAACAGAAACTTCGGTTATCAATTATTTTTCTTTTTTTTTCTTCTTTTTTGTGACTCGTTACTGGAACGACTTAAAACTTCCAATACCAGTATTTTACATGGAGCAACAGCCTATCTGACCCGCACAACCCAGTTACCGGGTAATACGATACCCCTTGGTAAGACTGGTTGTCAGATTTTCGGGCTTCTGACTACCCGTAACGACTGTCAAAGATCCGCGAATGACAGCCGGGACCAACACCTTAACGTGATTTCCGAGGCACGGAGGGGTCACGGTATGTAAAGATGGTCACCCATCCAAAGACCAACCGCGGGAAGCGTAGCTTAACCTGATCAATCGACTTGTGCGGCTGTTATTATTTAGCCACGGATCCCCTCAACTCAACCGTAGCCGCTACTAACTGTTAGCCGGTTAATCTTTCAACCACAGATGCCAAGAGGAATGAAGAACGTCTTTCTTTATGATAAAATTTTACTAACTTTAACGTTAAGTAAGGTAATAAACCCGCGCGTTAAATATAATGCTCAGTTGTACCTGCACATCTACTTTAATATTCCCTTAAAAAGAGCCATACTAAAATACACCTAATAAAATAAGCGCGATAATACGAATGAGTCCGTCTCCTTATAAAGAAGAAACTTACCGTCTCAAGACATTGCAAAGCAAACACGACTTTAGGAACCAAAAAATACAGTCCAGATTTTGCTGTTCTTTGGTTGGCTCAGCGAAATTTGCATATCATAAATGTAATATTTAGCTCCCAACTTGCTAATTAGAAGTCGTCTTTTGGTACCGTCGGCAGAAAGAGACGTGTAAAAAAGTTCTTCTTTTTTGTAGTACCTTAAAGCCTATTTATGCGGTCAGTGTGGGACAGGGTATAAAGTTGGGATGTTTCATGACAGTTATTTTTTACTACTTATTTTATTAAGACTTAATAATAATAAGGGGCCCGTGGCTAAATAATAACAGCCGCACAGGTCGACCGATCAGGTTAAGTTACGCTTGCCGCGGTTGGTCTGTGGAGGGATGACCAATTGACCATCTTCACGTACCGTGACCCCTCCGTGTCTCGGAAAGCACGTTAAGCCTGTGGTCCCGGCTGATATTCGTGGATCTTTGACAGTTGTTACGGGTAGTCAGAAAATCGAAAGTCTGACAACCAGTCTCACCAAGGGGTATCGTATTATCACAGTATAAAAACCATATATAGACTGTGGTATTATCTAGTAACTGGGTTGTGGAGGTCAGATAGGCAGTCGCTCCATGTAAACTACTGGTATTCAGCTGCATCCGGTTAGACTGGAAGCCGACCCCAACATAGTTGGGAAAAGGCTAGGCAGATGATGATGAATACATAAGACTTAATAATCTTAGCTACTTAATAAAAAAAACAACTAGCTTCTCTATTATGTCGTCTTCGTAGCATTTCAAGTAAGTATTTATAGGTAACTGCTTGAGTAGTTGAAATACTAGGAGTGCAATGAGGCTCGCGCACATTTGGGCGCGCCGCGCCGCATTGCAACGAATTGCAAAAATCCTCCTAGATCACTTTCGTACATTTTTTATGAACCATCGCTGCACACTTTGGGCGTGCCGTACCGGCGGGCTGCAGAGCCACCCACTGGCGGATCGCTCGCCAGGTGTATTTTTGCGGCTGCTGTTTTTCGTTGCGCTTGCGATGCTGCCCGTCTGTAGTGTGCGATAGTTCATAGAAAATGTCCCTTTCTGTGGAGTGGAAACAGTTCAATCCACAAATATAGATAGGTACACCTAGATAACGCAAGAGCAGCTTACGTTCAAAAATCGTAAGCCGCCACTTTTGCGCTCAGTCCTGTAGGTATATTGCTGGCTGGGTAAGCGTGAGCGAGAGCGCGAGCTTGTGACCTCATCGCTTGGTTTTTATACATTTCGTGATACTTACGTTATCTAGGTCTATCTATATCTGTGGCCCAAACTGTTATTCGAAATTTGAATCTGTCTGAAACAATTACCGCGTTGCGGTGCGGCCTGCAGCGGCCCCTAACGTGCTTTGGCGCATTTTTGCCGCGGCTATAAAATGTGCGCTTAGCTTTATATTTCTCTGTGTTAGGTTTTACGTATGACAGGTGATGAGACTATTCCATAATTATACTTACACGTAAGTTAAATGTTTCAGAATATTTAAAAATCCACAGTAAAACTAAATATACTTAATTGTAAACACACAATAAATTTGAGAAAAAAAATCATACAAAAACAAAATGAGAAAATATCACAAATTTGAACCAAGTGTTTTTTTTTATATTTGTTAATGTCATGTTTTCAAGTCGACAAACCTTCTCAAAGTTAATATGTCTTGGAACATAATATAAGTATTTGTGAACACACAATAATATTGTTTAAAAAAAATCAAGAACGAAGTGTGAAAATAATTAGGTAGGTATCATAATTTTGTAATTTTTAATAGACATGTTTTCAATTTCATGATGAAACATCCATACCGCAATTTGACAAAATTTCCCGGAAAAGCACACAATAGAAAACCTCAAAATATTTCCTTCTGGATAGCGTTTTTGCAAACGTCACTTTACCAAGGTAAGGAAGACTCCACCAGTTCGTGTGCCGGTTTTAATTAGTAGCAAGTTGTTATTATTGTTACGGCAAATGCACCCATAAAAATTACTCAGCACCTTATCACTTGGAACGAATTTCAGTGCTTGGAGTTTGAACTGTTTCGTAGTAAAGCTAAGTAACTATCATTTTATTTTTTTTATGAGTAGGTTGTGTTGGGGAGTGTTTACTACTGTGAATGTGGAAATAAAATTTGCATTACGACTGTATTTCGCGATGAGGTAGGCACGGTAGGCAGTCAGACTCAAAAAGATGGATACCTATATCTACATATTGTCGATGGCTATGATTTATATGCCATAAGCTACAGCAATTGGTAAGATGGATTGTCGAATTCGCTCTTGTACAGACGCCAGCACATCAAGCTACTACAGCTGTCAAATTTCTTCAATAGATTTTTTACTTTATCGCTAAAGTATTAGGTTCAATGTTGATTGGGAAAATTTGACAGTTTCGGGTAGCTTGATGTGCTGGTGTCTGTACAAAATGGTTAGTTGTTTTACTAAACAGCTCCGTTAAGTAAAACAGCTGAACAACGTTCACCAGGATTGCCATTGCGCTACGTCTAACAAAAGTGCTAAACAAGTTTAGACGTAATGCTTATCTGCAGTCACAATAAGCGTTTGGTGTGTCTTCTGATACCGAATTGGTCGCAGTAACTAAGCTAGGGCACCCTGACCAATTGGCTTAGTCTAAGTTAGAACTATGACCAATACCGGCCTTTCCTAGTGTATTATGTTTGGTGCCTACACATAGATACAATATTGTAAAACAAAGATTGACGACAATAATCTAAGGATTCTTGTCGATGTATGGTAGGTGCATCTTGTTGAGGTTGACTTTACAATCTCTGAAGTCAATCACTATACTAACAAGGAAGTCAGGGAGGGAAAGGGACAATCCGACCACTATAGAAAAATTATGGACAGCAGTGGCGTCTTGAAAGTCACACTGCGTTATCGCACATCAGATTTTGCAGATTTCGTTTCAAAAACGCATTTTAGTAGCTATTTTGGGCTGCCCAATATACCTTATAACTAAATAAACAAGGCCTGACAATAAACGCAAGGAGTCATGTGAAGAGCAACAACGTACCTAGGTGGTAGCTCCTATCTCTACAGATTTCCATCCCAGGAACCACCCTCTCGGAAGAGAAATATTCCGTACGTTACCTACTAAGTATGCATGTAAACAGGTTTAATTCCGTCATATTTACATAGAAAACTAGTGTAAACGGAGCTCGTGTTAGTTATGTAAAAGTCCTCAGAATATTATGTGGAAACTTAACATACTTACGTTTTCAACGCCCGTTTTTGTTAGAAAGTTTGATAAACGTCGTGTTTTGATTTCACTGGAAGCTTATTACCTCCACTTACACGGGTTCATTTCACTTTCAATTGAATATCAATATTAAAACATCAAGCACAACATCAAATGCTCAGTGTACAGACGCCAGCACATCAAGCTACCACAATCTGTCAAATTTCTTCATTAGATTTTCAACTTTATCGCTTATGTATAAGGTTCAAAGTGGATTGGGAAAATTTGACAGTTTCGGGTAGGTAGCTTGTTGTGCTGGCGTCTGTCCCTAAACCTTGTCAAGGTCATGACGTGCAGCTGCCGACTATAGGTCATAAGCACACGTATCAAATCGGAAAGGGATCGGCACCGCCTTTCGCCTCGAAGTCGAACAAGCGTCAACCTAACGTAAGCAACCAAAGCGGAGCAGTAGCTCCGATACATCGACTCGGCTACGGCTAGGCGACGCGCGCCGCGCTTACGGCTCGCAGACCGCTGGTTGATAGTGCAGCAGGCATGCCGGAGGGGTGAGAGTGGCACGGGTGGACGGAAGAGACGTAAGCTCGGGTACGGAGAGACGTAAGCGCGGGGACGACGAACCGTAAGCGCGGGGACGACTAGCCGTAACGCACCGCACCGCGGTTCGTGAGCTTATCCCGAGGCAAGGCGATTACGTTACGATTCCGATTAGTGTGCGTTGCGGTAGGGAGTTTCATAAAAAGAATACTAAACGGCTCGAGTTGATACGGTGCCGATCCCTTTCCCTTAATTCTGCTCTGTGCTCGTTATTATAGGTTTGTTTGGTTTTTGGTACTTACCGAGCTCTAAGTATCATTTATTCAAGTTAACTTAACTTTTTATAGGTATTGTTTTTGTGACAATAAATTATTTCTTAATTTTTTTTTCAAAAAATTACGCACTACTATAAAAATCAATAGTTAGGTAGGTATAGTCTGCTAGCTATAAAGTAGGGAAATTACATTGTAGGTGCAATCACGCAACGCGGCAACAGGTCCATCCCTCAAAAGCCTCAAATATCATAACCCTAACACATACAACCCAAAACTATTATCTTATAGTGACATTAACAATTCTCGCCCAAAAACCTCAAGGGGTAACCGTCTTGGTCTAATCCTTATGTGGGTACGTACTAAACTATCAATTAATCAAAAGTATGTCCGGGGTCCCGTCACGTTCCAATGGGGTCCAAAGTTTTGGACCCTTTGAGGTCTGCCCTAATGTTGTTTACATTGTCGTTAATTAAATGGGGCCCGGATGTGTAATTACCTCTTTAGAGGAGCTGACAAACAAAGATTCTATGAAAGATACGAGTTGTTCTTGGAAAAGTAAAGTTTTAGTTCTTGTTGCAGTGAGTGGTGTGGTTTGCAAGGGGGTTTTTATTATTTGTCTAGTAAGGTAAGAGCCTAGTTAAAAATCTCAAAAAAATCGTGGTTATATAGATTTCCGATAAAAGTCAAAGCCGGAGCTCTCTAATATATTTGAGTAAGACCTACAAAACTACCTAACATAAATGTGAAGAGAGAATAAATTATAAATAAATAAAAACTCAAACTATAATACTTGATGATGATGGGACTCCCTTTTCCGCACTTAGACTCTCATTCGGTCCGTTGTGCGTGGTACTAACAATAATACTTATCAATCTAGTACTTCTTCTTCTTTTTAGTAGTTCTTCTTGTTTTGATGTAATGCCAATAAACGCATTTTTCTTTCTTTAATTAAAAGTACAGACGCCGCCAGCACGTCAATCTACAATTGCTACTACAATCTGTCAAATTTCTTTAATAGATTTTCAACTTTATTGGTAATGCATAAGGTTCAAAGTTGATTAGGAAAATTTTAGTTTCGGAGCTTGATATGCTGGCGACTGTACCTTATTGCGGAGGAATATTTCGTTTTTTTTTAGTTTGGTAATAGTTTTAGGGCTGATTTTTCCATTGCCAGATAACTTTTATTCGAGGAATAAAATTGACGTTTGACAGTTTTTGTCCCCGAATAAAGTTATCAGATGACTTAATGATATAGGTACTAAGGGCTGATTTTTCCAACGCCAGAAAATTTTATCCGAGGAATAATTTTGAATTTTTGACAGTTCTTCCATGCAAAATCTTCCAGACGTCAATTTTATTCCACGAATAAAAAAAAAATCAGCCCTTATAATTTTATTTTCTATATAAAAACTGTCAAACTCACATATTTATTCCTCAGATAAAACATATCTGACGATTGAAATTCAACTCCTATACTTAGTTCTATCTGCGAAAATTAGGTAGATAATTATTATAAGTGCCCTCTGTCAATAGTAAAGAACATCTCAATGAATGCAAGCTACATGTTACTGCCATCTGGAACTATTTGCGTGTACCAAGACGAACCAATACTGTCCTAGAAACGTCAGAGCAACAGCTGCAGCGAAAACGTTCCACAGGTTTACAATAGATGGCATGATTTCCAAGTAAAATATAATATAAATATATTTTACCAGTCACTAAAACTGAAATTTTAACAATACTAAGTTCGGAAAAGAGCTGACTGGAAACGTTCGTTTTACTTCTGTGAAAACGCAAAAAAAAAATTGGTTGATATGTCACACTGTTAAGTGTTATTAAAAGAAAAAGAAAACGTTTGGTGTTCATACATATTTAAAAAAACTTAGGTTTTCAAATAGGTACTAGCTACTAATAATGTTTCTGTAAAGGTTTTTGGCTAAGCGCCATCTATTCATCGTACTAAACAACTGAATTGTCGTTGCCTACACATAGCGCCATCTGTCGTAACAGGCGTATATCAAAACGAATCAAACTGACAATGAACGGCGAAAGACTAGCTGGTTCTTACGTTCAAATGTGCGCAACTGCGCACTGAATGGAAAAGATACACATGCAATTCAATAGATGTCACTTTCTCAAGTTAAAAAAATATTACGACTCCAAATATTGTGCATAAGAGTAAGCAGTGCAGTGAGTTTGACTTATTTTGCCTTAGTTTTGTTTATGTGCACAGAGCTTGAAAATTACGGACATTCATATTGTTTAACTACTTATTTATTTGTCTACGAAACGTTTACCATGTCTTATTTTAAATTTTTCTTCATTTTACGAATATCTACGTGTTTTTTCGCATCGATCAGTATACTCAGTATACATATTATTTAGATTAGGTACTACACAAAGTCATACAAAACCCCGACATAACAAAAGTTCACAACAAAGCACAAACTTCATTGATCCTCTAGTTCCGTGACTGATCTGCTTTTACCGTGAAGATATTTTGTTTGCAGACGACTAAACGATTGTCCGTAATGGGTATAATATAGCGCCCCTACCCCTTTGGGGGTCGGCAGTTAACGCCTCGCCAAAACGTCAGTGGCGATTCGTCATGGAACGCAGAGACGTATTTAGAGTGTGCGTGTTTTGAATTACTTATTCAAAAAAGGGCGTGCGACGACCGCGACGTTACCACATCGCTTGCCTAAGCGCACGCGTATGTACATCCTTTTCTCTAAATTTTCTTTATAACATGTTGTATTAGATATTTTAATTTCATCCTATATATTTTACTGTGTACATAAATAATAAAATAAACAAATAGGTAGGTAATTAAGTAGACTGGATCACCTGGGGTTACCATTTCTAAATTCAAAAAGACTTGATAAGAAGCTGAACATTTGCAAAAAAGGCCGGACATTTTACTTTTAATATTTCTTTAGTCAGAACACAGTCACTTAACTTTTTTTTTTCTTAAAAAAATCCCCTTTAGTCGAAAGTCTGGACAAATTACAAGACTGGAGAAAGTCTGGAAGGAAGGTAACCCTACCGGATTACTACCTTCTGGACCTGAGTCCATATCTGTACGGTCTCGCGTTCTGGCATCAGCCCTTTGTAATCTTATTACATTAGTTAAAGGGTAAAAGCCGATATATAGCCTGCATCAATACCACTTACGTTGGCATCCAGCCACCATGGAGGGTGATCTCTTTGAGCTGGCATGCTTTGTCAACCCTATTGTAACGCGTGTAGGTATTAAACTGGAACTAATTTGGAATTCTGTCCCTTCTGTTTGGAATTTAATTGTGATTATTCAACTATGAAACTGTTTTCAGTGACGTAGAATTAGACATGTAAAATAAGATATGTTTTGTAGTTTTTTTAAAGTTCTATTGACATCCTAACTTCCTAACTAATCCATACTAATATTATAAATTCGAAAATAACTCTGTCTGTCTGTCTGTATGTTACCTTTTCACGCCTAAACCACTGAACGGATTTAGATAAAATTTGGCAGAGAGATAGATTGCATCCCGAGGAAGGACATAGGATAGTTTTTATCGACAGAGGTAACTCGCGGGCGAATCCGCGGGCGGAAGCTAGTACCTATTATAAATGCGAAAGTGAGTTTGCTTGTTACGCTTTCACGCTAAAACTGCTGAACGAATTTGTATGAAATTTGTCACATGGGTAGACCATGGTTAGGACAAAGGACATACTTTTTATCCCGATACTCCGAGACTTTTGCGGGTAAAACCGCGGGGCGCAGCTAGTACAAACTCAAAATTTCACAATGTTTAGTGTTAAAACACGATCTCATAAAAGGAGTCTAATATTTTACCCTACACCATCTACACAGAAGAATAGACAAAGATGATACTAAAATAAATCATTCCCCGAATCCCGTTGATTTAAAACGTCATAATAAACGTTACCAAAAAAATAGAATTTCTGAGAAAGCCTGCAGCTAATCACGCGCCCATCAAACAAAAACATCTCACTCCCTTATTTACAATAGGAAAACAATCACAGTGAAATATTATTTTCGGAAGGGCCAAGTAGTTTTTACAGTGATTCCTCTCAATAGATAACACTAATATTTCACGAGAACGGACCCCGTAAATGAATGACAGTAACGATTGATGGGGCTACGCTTGTTATTTGAAAAAGCGAAGGGCCATTTCCACCATTCCGCCGAAGATATATATCATTGGAAACGTCAACAGAGTAGAAAATTAAAGTCAATAAGCGCCGGACGCCCCGTAATAAGCTCTCACCGTCAGACTGTTATGAAACGCCTTTATCACAAGAGGGTGCAGAAAAAATTGGCCAATTTGTCAACTGCTAAACTTGGATCGCTAAGTGCCGTTTCATCGGTTCCCACCTTCATCTTTTCAAGATTTCTCTTACCTTTATTTTATTAAAATTCTCTCTGAACGAATGAAATTGTTTATTTTTTGGACCCTAATCTGTATTCGAAGTGGAGTAGCGTCTGCGTTGGACGTTTTGTTAACATACCTGGAGACAGCCGTATTGGATACAATTCTGTTTTAAACATACTTTTGAAAGGGACATAGAAATAGCGAACATTTCGTAAAACTTCTGAGCTCTTTTCAATTAAAAGTAAAAGTTGCTTTTCAAAGGACGACGTATCAATAGGAAATTTTGAAGTGGAAAAGTTCCAAAGATGTGAAGAGTGACTGAACTCTTCACATCTTTAGAACTTTTCCACGCCATCTTTAGATTCTAATGTTCTTGCTATAAATTATCTTTTTGAATAAGCACCTACCTAATAAGAAGTCACATACAATATATACTGAAATGTACATATATACCTATACAAACTGTTTTATATATTATTTATTTGAGTTTTAGTTTTTATTTTATAAAAAAATAATGTCTAGATGGAGCGTCGCCTTACAATCAAAACAAAGAAAACGAGCCAATAATTTCAAGCATGTGTGCGAGCAGGCGGTGTTTTACACTGTGCGTCTTTGTCTCTGTGTGCGTGAATAATGATACCAGCTACTACAATTCTCCCATAAATCACATAAAAAAAAAATTAAACAAGATAAGGTTTAGGTGTGTGTATGTAGCATTATTCAGTTTTAGTAGTGTATTTTTATTAAGTAGTTACTTTCTTATATAAATAAAAAACACAATTTAAATTTAATAAGAGTTGTGTGTGTGAATGTTGTAAATCAGCTAAGTTAATTAATTTAGTATTACAATAATTAACTTTTTAGGCAGTTTGTATTTGGAAATTTGAAATGAAAGATCACAGATATTAGGAAACAAAAAAGTTATACGCGAACATTATGTTATTATAAATTAAGTACAGACGAATTGAAAAACTCCACCTTTCTTTAAATCGATTAATAAAAGTAGGTACACCAACTAAGTAATACCTATAAACGTAACCATAAACCAATTAATATACACACAAAAAAATTACGTTAAGTTGGGAGAATGAAAAAAGAAACTGGCAACACTGATAAAATATGGCGTAATTTGGTGTTCATAAAAACAAAAAAAAAAAATATATAGTTTTTTGGTTACATATCGATGATAAGTGATGTGTTTGGTATTTTTTACCCTTCCTTTATAATTCCGGCACAGTTTAATAGCACATACCGTCATTTTATCGGTGTTATTTGTGTATTACTAGCGCGCGTAATACGTAGTGACACCAAAGCGGCATGATCGGCACTAACCCGCGGGTAAGAACTTAAAAGCCAACAGTTGGCTGATATTTTTTGACATGTTTGCGCGCAATTGATGCTCTATCTAGACATTATATATTCAAAGAGTACATGGTTGCATCGAGCGCAAAGTGAGTTACTAACGCACAAATGCTAAGTTGATGCCCGAGCGCAAGCGTGGGCACTTTTACACGAGTGCATTAATAACTCACATTTTAATGTAATTGTCAATAACCTTTTGCCGCAAAAGTCGCGGAATAAATATTTAAAAGCTTATGAAAACGTTGTCTATTTCCATTTTTTTTTACTTTTCTTGCTAAATATGAAGTATCAAAGTTTTACAATGGTTCAAAATGCGCGCCATTTGTTTTTTCTTTTTCACGAAGTCGGTTAATCAGACATTTTTTATTTTCAGCCAGTATCTTTTTGATCTAATGCATACATTTTATATTAAACTTAATGGGAGACATTAAACCTCTGTGGTAAATTTATATCTAAATAAAAAACTGCATTAATGAAAAACTGTGCAACCACGAGATTTCATATAACATTTCTGCACTGCTTTGGTTCTAAGCAAAAAATATGTCCTTTGTGATCGGTTTTGTAGTGATTAATGATAACATTACTACGTAGTTGAAAGAAAACAATAAAACGACACTAAATATATGCAACTATGCAAGCTGTTATCATTTTTACAATACTAGTGCAATAAAGGACTTAATATTTAAACAAGCTACGTGAATGTGCATAAAGTTGCCTAAACTATTATTTATAGACATCAGATAGCAATATCTCGGTACCACAAACTGGGATTGCAATAAACATCAGAGACATTTTATGTTTTCGTTCGTTGTTTTTCCACTTTTTATCTGTTATTGCATCCTAGGGCGAAGTTATGGTGTGTCCATGACGGATGTTTATAGAGGAATATCATCGCACGTGCGATAAATGTTACTGTATTCTTTTTAGATACGCTTTTTCTGCTATTAACTTGCCTTAGGCGCAAAGCTGTGAGTGACTGTGATAGACGGTAAATAATGAACGATTTTTTTTGTACTAAAACTTTTTTTGCACACGCTCCTTGTTTTATATGAGGGAAAATAATGCACTAGTCAAATAAACTTTTTAATAAAAAACCACTCAATACATTTCCTTGTCTACCCCTTGTTTAAAAAAACACGTGCCCTCTCTAAAAGTTTTCCATTTTAAAAATGGCAATATCTGCACCTCGTTTCAATTTTCGAACATGCCTGCACCTAATAAAAGAACATGAGTGGTGGAATTCTCGAGGCCCTTAAGCTCCCCAGACCTCAAAGAAAGAAGTATTGATAGGCAAAATGTTTTAACGAAATTAATCTATAGGGAGGACGTTACCGTTGACAGGGATCATTATGTTTGGGAACTATAAATACATACAAATGGCCCTTGGTTTTTTAATAAAGCGGAGGGCTGAATATTAGTCTAATATCAGGGAGTGCAAACCGATGTTGCCCTCACAGTGTGCAGTCGGTGCATGGACGTTTTTTATGAAGTAACGGACAAATGGCGGGCTGGAATAATAAGGATACTTCTGTGGTTAATTTTGATTTGGATAAGTGTATACTTGTATAGCTGGGGATAACAAGATGCAAGATATTTTTACGACATGATAAGATTTTTAGTTACTTTGATGCTTATAAATAGGTATCAATTTTTTTTAAAGTTTCACTAAATTTTGTCAAGTACTAATAAACTAGCTAAAAAACTTTTTTACTTTCTTAGTTCTATAAACTATTTGAAGTAATCAACACTTCTTCGTTTATTTTAAACTAGTTTAATCTACAACGCATTAGTTCCTATTTAGCGGAACACTGCTATTTATTTACCATTTTAATATTGGCTAATTTATCTTATAAAACCGCACCTATACTAATCCTTACATTTATAAGTAAACCCGAGAATGCACCCAGCTCCCCACAACATGGTTAATATTAAAATATTGCATGGAACCCATGCATTTTTTACGGAGGCGTATCAAGCCAAAACATTGGCTTTTCCTGCCCCTAAGAATCACCCCACAAAAATAATACAAGTATTTGTACTCACATTTTTTTATGCCGTAGGGTGAATGCTCATTTAAATACGTCATAATGCGCGTTATACGTTTTTTCTCTTGTCTCGTAAAATATTATTATATGGCTTTTAAATATTATCTCTTTTAATATTTTCCTTTTATATCTTGTCCTATTGTTGTTCTTACTTCCTGGAGGAAAAAGCCTTTCGAAATAATCAGGTAATCAATTCACTTTTAGCTTTTTGTCCTACAAAGTCAACAGATCAAACAACTGTATGGATTTCTTCTTCTCTCGTTAAATAGTGTTATCAGAAGAAGAAACCTAAACACACCTCCACGTCCACAAAATTTATGGAAATACTCGTACACGTACGTACGTTATAGTGGGCGTGAAAAGCGTCTGTGTACGTTATAACGTTATAGTGGGCGGAAATTTAAAAGCGTCTCCATATACTTTACTTCCCTGTGTTATCATAAAGCCGTGAACTGGAGGTGGACGTCCACAATAATATCGTCACGTTTAACATTTAGAAGCGCACATAAGCATACGTGACATTAAATTAGTTAAACAGTAGGTAAGGTTAACACTAGAAGCAGGCCTCAAAGTAAACTTTGGGGTCTTTGGAGGTCCGTAACACACCTAAATGACCGCCATTATGTAATAAAAATAAAAAAAAACTAAATGGCGCGACAGTGGGTATGCCAGGTTCCATATAAAAATCTTTAATCCCCTTTCTTTATGTTCATCATCAAGAGAACCAACGATATTAGGGTCAAAGTGGCTTCTTCATGCTGAGATAGGAGCCTTTTGGCTTCGTACTCGTATAGGACTTTCTGTTTCATTTTTCTTTTCGTTACTTTTTTTAAAAATATAACTTGCTTTTTTTTTACTGTGTTTTGTTTTTGTGATTCTTGGGGGGGTTTGCCATAATCGCCACGTTTGGCAGGAGGGAGTTTGCCATAATTGCCATGCTTGGCAGGCGTGTTGGCGATCGCAGTACGGTGTTGAAATGCATAGAGAACGCTGCTGCCCATTTTCCGGTACGACACTTAGTCGCCTTTTACGACACCCACGGGAGGCACCGCTGCACTGGAGGATGTCTTCTAGTTTCTGGACTGGAAAGGGGCTGACATTCACATCAATGGCGAGTACATAACTCACCTTCTATTTGCCGACGATATCGTAGTCATGGCTGAGACTATGGAGGACCTCAGTACAGTGCTCAATGACCTCAGTAGAGCCTCCGAAAGAGTGGGTCTTATAATGAACATGGACAAAACCGGTCGAAGAAGAAGTGCTTGGGGGAGGCCTATGTCCAGTAGTGGACGTCTTTCGGCTGAAATAATGTTTTTTTTTACCCGACTGCGCAACCGCAAAGGAGTGGTAATGTGTTCATCAGCCTATATATGTATGTATGTATGTATGTTTGTATGTTCCTTTGAAGCACTATACAGACAAAACGCCTGGGCCGATTTTTATGATTCACACGTCAATCGATTCCTCTTAGTCCGGCGACTGTCACTAAAGACATGACGTTAGTGAAAATTCAATATGGCGACTACTATGTATGTATTTATGTCTTCAAAAAAAATTTTTTTTTTCAAATCCTATCGAGTGGGGTATCAAAATAAAGGGCTTTAAAAGACGATTACAAAAATATAAACAACTTATATGGTTAAAAGTAATTCGAAGTGACAAATCGTAAAAAACACGTACCAAGAACTAAATCGTCAGCGAAATATTTCACATTTAATTTTGTAAACTAAAAAGCTGGAAATAAAAAAAGTTATTAAAAAAAATAAAAAAACCGACTGCGGTAAAAAACTTAAGTTATTAAAAGAACTGAAAAGCTAAAAACAAGCCCATTTTAAATTAAATAAAAGTTGGAAGCAGGCGGGACCCATACCATTTTTATTATATTTTCAAATTCAAATGGGTCCCGCCTGCTTCCAACTTTTATTTAATTTAAAATGGGCTTGTTTTTAGCTTTTCAGTTCTTTTAATAACTTAAGTTTTTTACCGCAGTCGGGTTTTTTTTAATAATTGTAGTTATGCTTAGTAAAATTTCACTATTTATTAGTAGGTACCTCCTTTGTTTGCTTGACCGTAGCTTGGACCCGTCACCCTAATTGCGTAACACACTATCAATTGCAGTTTGAATCATTTTTAAAGATATTGCTAATCCATTGCTTCGTATGTTCGAAAAATTTGTCTGCTCAACAACGAAAATAATGCAATGAATGTTGTTGAATTACTGTCATAACGAAAGCGATTGCTGCTGATAGTGTGTTACGCAACTACCCCGCTGTTCCCAATACCTACCGATGGGCTACTACTTTTTTTAATTTTTTAATGTTTAGTTAAAGTTTACTATTTATTACTATTATTATTTTATAGTAGCACTTTGTGCTTATCGTAGAACGATAACATAAAATCAAAGTCAGGGTTAAAATCCAATGAGAATTTATTGAAATTGTTAAGTACCTTTATCGGTTGACTTTTTATCTAAATGGAGAGAATAACACGCCTCTAACGTACGTTAAAAACCATTTGAAAAGAGTTATCCTTACTACTTAGTTTTATATTGATCTCTTTTACCAGATAATAAATGTTGCCTGCGACTTCGTCTGCGTGTATTTTGTACTAGCTGGGCCCCGCATTTCAACCGCGTAAATGTCGATTCCGTGGGAATATCGGGATAAAAAGTACTAGTAGCCTATATATTAATCCAGGGTGTCAGCTACCTTCATACAAAATTTTATCAAAATTGGTCCAGCCGTTTGAGCGTGAAGAAGTAACAAACATATAAACACACCCCCACATACACTCACAAACTCTCACCTTTATAATATTAGTATGATTTAGTCCATTTTTTAATATCCACGATATAAATTACACTTCTTCAAGTCCCAGGCTACCTATCTGTAAAACATTAATATGGGTTCAGTGGTTTAGGGGTGAAAAAGTAACAGACAGACTTAGCTACTTCGGTACATAAGTATTGAAAAAAAAAACTTGAAAGTTTGAAAGTAAATCAATAGTCAAGACTTATTATTAGGGTTAGTTCTGCTTGAAATCCATTGCTTTATTCTTTAAGAAGAGGATACCAAAATAATTAGAAATGCTTCAATGGAATATAATATGATAGTGAAGTTTTTTACTTTTCAGAACGCATTTCCTTGCTAAATGTATGAAGAAATACCTTTCATTTATTTCTTTCAGCAAATTGTTGATTGTAATTAACGCTGGCCGAGTTATGACCACCATTCAACTTTACCATTAGTTGATTGCCCCCTTTATGACGATGACAGGAGCACTTTATTACGGAACTAAAAATAAAAACTACGAAGAGCGGTGTTTGATCGCCGAATCTTGATGTTATCAATAGGTTTTGTGCTATTTTTATTGTTTTGTTTTGTAGGTTTTATGTCCGTTTCAGACTCACATAACATTACGACTGTATTCCACGAAGGGTCAGGCAGATGTGCACCTGTTATGTAGTAGGGGAGACCGGGTACAAAAGTAACACTTTGCACTTTTACCTTGATTTCTGGATAGGTGTTACTGTTGCCATTAAATTAATATAACTATATGAAAATTCAGTTTATGTTCTTTACTCTAGCAACTCGATTTAATACATTATAGTGCGTTTTATATGAATTAAAGAAATTTAAAAAAAAATCGTTACTTGTTACTTTCGACCACGTAGGCAGGTCGAAAGTAACACGTTGTGGGTCGAAAGTAACAAGACACAGGGGTTGGTAATTAATATAATATTATACAAGGTAAATCAACAAATTATTTATTTAAAGTCTTTATACTAATAACACAAATTAACTTCTATATTATAAATGTTCAAAAACTATAAATGTTAAGATACTATCAAATCAATAAAATTCTTAGTTTAAGTAATGAGATCAATTTAGTTTCATAATCAGACTTTTATAATTCAGTTTATAATTCAGTAATCTTAATCAGAATCGCAATGATGGCACACATAATGCTTGTCATCATCCACACATTCCAAATGGGACCACATTTTACATTCGATACATGGTACCCATTTTTCATTTTGGTCGACTGTAATTTTCTAAACAGACAAGACAGAAATAATCTTCGTCGTCAGATTCATTTTTAGTAGTTCCTCGTTCAGTTGTTCTTATGCATTGTCGCGGCATTCTGTTAAAAAAAATACATATAAAAATATGATAAATAATAAAATCACCACGAGGACAAAAGTAACATGTTACTTTTGTACCCATAGGGCTATGTTACTTTTGTACCCGTCCACATTTTTGTAAAAACGTGCAACATAACCTTAAATCGGAATGTGCTACACAAAAATGAATTTACGCAATGTACAATCACTTTAGTACAGAATAGATATGCAAACATTCAGATTACTATCATGCTTTTAAGCCTATCAAAACATTGAATAAGAAAACGTCAAAAAACTTACTTTTGGTTTGTAAATTCACGTAGCGTCCTGTCACACAGCCTAACAGCGCGTGGCGTACGCGGTGACTAAATGCAATTGAGGGGGGCGCTCCCGGCTATCGCCTGACAGCGGCAAAGCGGTGTTCGCCCATTGGATAAATCTAGAGAGCATTTGTTACTTTCGACCCGCCGTTACTTTTGTACCCGGTCTCCCCTACACGCACATTTCATAATCATAAAATGTTCATGCTTGGCTTGCTTTACTTGGTAGGTATCTCGTCTTTCTTCTATTTATCATCCTCGTGCAAAACATTTTCAACCCTACCTATAGAAAGTTGACAATGAGGGTTGTGTTTTCCAAATTGATGTCTATGTCATTCAATTTTCCTGCAGTTAATATTTTTTATGAAAATACACTATTTCTATTTATTATATATATTTCTATTTTATATAATTACTAGCTGCGTCCTGCGGTTTCACCCGCGTAAATGTCGATCCCGTGGGAATATTGGGATAAAAAGTAGCATATATGTTAATCCAGGGTGTCAGCTACCTCCATACAAAATTTTATCAAAATTGGTGTAGTTGTTTGAGCGTGAAGAAGTAACAAACATATAAACACACCCCCACACACACATACACACTCAAAAACTTTCGCCTTTATAATATTAGTATAGCTTTCCTAGAATATTCTGGAAAATCCTAATTCGTGTGTTTTCACAAATTCTCGTCTTTCTGTTTTCATACAGGTGTATTTTTTAAACCCAATTGTGGTAATGAGGATTTATATTTTTTTTGTAAGTTATTTTGACCATGTTTGGTAAAGACACTCACACACTGTGAAGCTCTTTTAGTATAATATTTCATCAAAATTCACACTAAAAAGAAAAATCTTCACCATTTCATCACGAAAACATCGTAATACACAAAATGTTTCCACCCCAATGATATTACTACAAAATCTCAGTGTGTTTCCCTCAGTGCAGATAAAAGGGCGCGATCGTATGACACATTATTCATATTGAGGGGCGTCACACTAAAGATATTGTGGAAAGGGCACTAAGATTGCCAACTGCAATACATTGTTCCCCTGCTCCTTGTTTTGACGTGGTAGAACGGCTCTAGACATTCGCAAACAACCTGACACTTACATCTAACGAAACAAACAGCACCCCAATTATCGTCTGTAATTCCTTACAATAAGGTTTGTGGATAATTTTCAGGACTGTCGGTATAAGTTTGCCATTGGTAGCGTAATAAATGTTGCGTATCGATGCGTTTGAAGATAAGTAATGAAGAACTTATAGATTGCGTTTAGAATACGAATGTGTGTAGATAATTTTACAAAATGTGCGGTCGGTTTTTATTTATGACTGAAATTTTGAAGTTTTGACGTGATAAGCGGGTTTTCCGATGTACCTATCATATTTTTAAGCACATAGATAATAATATAAATTATACGGAATTGTCCGTCGGATATTCGTTATAGGAATTTCTACCTACTTTGATGATTAATTAAACATCTATAGGGTGTTTGGAAGCTGGATACAAAGCCTTAAGGGGGTGATTAGAGCATTTTGAGCCATACATGTCTTAGACGAAGTATGTTTTTTATTTTTTTTCCGGTTAAAGTTGGTATGTTATTTTTTACTTATAGTTTATATGTAGTTAAAAATAAAAAAACATACTCAGTCTAAGACATGTATGGCTCAAAATGCTCTAAATGGTGTCAACCATCACTCCCTTAAAGCTTTGCTTCAGCTTCCAAACACCCTGTATAATTTCTATTTGGCTTCCAATTCTACCTTGGGCAGGAATTTCCCGAGTCTTCTTTATAACCGGTAACCAAAAACATAACATGAAGCAAATAAACAATCTAATTTATTAACGTCCCCATATTGACGACTCTCATCTTCCTTCATCTCATACTCCGACATCTCTTACTTATGCACGAGTTTCAAGTGAGGGTCGGTCCCTCAATTGTGTCACTCCACTCACTCCTATTTGTGTTTTTCCCAAACTTATTGCGATAAGTAAGCCTCTGTGGTGTTTCATGCCATTACCTGGCTGACAGACACCATAAATATGTCGATAGTACGTCATAAATTTTGTGGCTTTTGCTCCGTGAAATATTGCAATGTTTCGTCCAGTTGCTGTGGCTTTGTCAATGGTATGAGGTTGGGGTCGGTTTAGACCATAGGTTCTCAACGTGGGCGATTACGCCCCCTCGTAGGTGGTTGAGACTTTCAGGGAGACAGTAGAAGACCCTGAAAAAAAAAAATCCTTTCTTACGACTGTATAATATTACACGTTTAAATATAATCGTGGCAATAGCTGTTTCAGATTCGCGACAAGTATAAAAAAATTGGGAGCTCTAGAAAAAATCCCAAAGTGGGCGGTGGGCAATAAGGTTGAGAACCTATGGTTCAGACCATTATGTGACTTGTAAGTTAGTAAGTTACCCAACTTACGAGTAAATCTAAGTTACTTGTCTTAATTTAAAAGGTTCTCAGGAGTGTTAATTTAATCTAATGGTGAGTCCAAGGCCCCCACACGTGTTTTCTTTATCCTGAGGCAACAAATATGTTTATATTGGATGTGCAGATCCAATGGTAGTGGTTTCATGTAACATCTACCGACCCGCACTGGGCTGGCACTGACTGAACATTAAATGCTGATTATTCAGATACTCTTCGTGCTAAGGTTTAAAAAAAAACAGTGGCACTCCGGAGTGCCGCCAGAAGTGAAAACAAGACACAAACAGCCTGTCGATTCTGTAAAAATCTCACCGTTCAAACTTAGGTGAAGTGAGTTTGTTTTTGTTAGGAATTGACACTATTGACAGCTCACTTCACCTAAGTTTTCACGGTGAGATTTTTACAGAATAGCATCGCAGAATACTTTGCCATTAACACTGATATATCGGATTTAAAACCGAGTACATCCCGAGGACAGCCGAACACATCCGAATGTAGCGCGGTGTCGGTAAGAGTGTCGCGAGTTTAATGGTTTTTTCTCATTTCAAAAAATCCCCAACGCGACTAAAGAAGTTTTACTACTACAAGCTACTACACTAACTAACAAGTTACCAGTATTACTTTTTATAGTTCAAGAGTAGGATAAAAGCAGTATCTACCGTAATTTAATTTTAAATCGTAATTTAAAAGCCGTATATTAAAAATTCTAAAGTTGACCAGTGACCCGGTATCCCCATTGGCCGAGGCGACAACTAATCAAATTAAACCAACCGTTTGATGACAAAGGATCGCCGAAACTTTTAGTGATGTGATTAAAGCCGAAAACGAGCCGATAAGCTTGTAGTCGATAAAATTCCTAGTATGCAAACAAGAACTCGTTTCTTGTTATGAATTACGGATGATAAAAAAAATTAACGCTAGCTACTGTAACTACTGCTTTTGTAAACTCATTCCAGGACAGATGATTCGTTCGACGTCGCGTGTGACATCCTCTTGGGCAGGGAATATTGCTACATACACGTACCTACATAACAATATCTGTCATGAACAATAACAAATATTTTTTTCCATATTCTCAACTGCTTACCGAATAATGAGAACAATATTTGCAATTACCTCACGCGCTGTAATTAACATCGCGCATATAAAATAGATGCGCATACGCAGGTGGGCGTAGCCTGTGGTCGTTAGGTACTTTCAACACTATACCCGAATATAAATGATAGATTCTATTGGCGCTGACCACACTTGCCAATCAGCTCCAGTTCATTTTCTTTGGCGTTATCATATTATGCAATTGCAGCGTGTTGAAGTCAGGGCTTGGAATAATAATAATCAACCCCTGTTGGGATGGAAAAGGGGGCGACCGTTTATAAAAAAAATATTTTTCCTTTGATCAATAAACATGAAAATAGAAATACCCAAATATTTATCTAATACCTACATAAAAGATCGTAATCATTCATTTTAGAAAACTAACTTTAAACGGGGGTGCAGTCTTGCAGAAGGTGTTAATTTTGTAGAGGAAAATGCGAAATCTATGTGAACAAAGTCACGGGCGAGTTGCTAATTCAGCAAGGTTCTCCAGCCATACTAAAATCAGATGACAGTGGTTTTATGTCTCACAAGTATTGACTAGATAAATTATCGTCTTAAAGCTCGATATCAAATCATCGACAAAGGCCCATCCTTACCTTCATCTCTTATGAAACAACAGATTTCATTGTGAGCCAAGCGTGACGGATCCGTTTGGGATCGGGTTTGGTGACATGAGGGTGCGGGCACAGGCCAAGGATCAGCCGATTTATAAAATTAAAGCCTAAACCTTTTTAGGGCGATATGTTTAAAGTGTCCTCTTTTGGGTGAGATTTGAAAGATCATTGAGCTGGAGAGTTTGAGATGGCGCACACTATGCGACATGCGACGTAACGACCAGCTGAGGCCGACAATTTTCATATTATTATTTTTTTTTGTGTTCGCGCTTTAGATCACGTAAGCCCCTTACATGATCTAAAGCGCGATCACTCTCGGACTGCATAGAAAAGAAAGAGAGGCGCGATGACACAACGCTGGTAATTTATTGCAAAATATGAAGCAAACTATTTAATTACAAAAAATCTATTGTTTGGACTAAAAAATTAAAACAGTGTTTTAGTATGTTGCTTGTAGAATAATCTAAATAACTGCCCCGTTGGTGTCGTGGTCGCAAGCGCGACTGCTGAGCGTGGGGTCCCGGGTTCGATTCCCGGGTCGGGCAAAGTGTTATTGAGCTTTTCCATTAGGAATTTCTTAGTAACACCCCGGAGTTTGAAAGTTGGCGGTGTGATACCCCCGTGCCTCGGAAAGCACGTTAAGCCGTTGGTCCTGTCCTGTGTCAGATCTCTCTCCGGTCGCATCGGATTGCCGTCCCATCCAACTATGCGAGTGAGGCTAGTCTCCGTTGAGATTGGCCGCCGCCGCCGTTTCCGAAATACGGTCTGGAGGACTTTATTTATCGCTTTTTATTGGGCACTTGGTTTGTTTTAATTGGTTGACCATTGTAACGATTGTAGCATAGCAAAATCAATCTATAACTTTGCCACTGCTGAGTCTGAGACACAGGCCTCCTCTCTGTGATAAGGAATGGGCCATAATCCACCACGCGGGCCCAGTGCGAGTTGGCGAATGACACATGTCTTAGAATTTTTTGGTTATACGTCATGACCGGTTCCCTTACGATGTTTTCTTTCACCGTTTTGAGAGCAGTGGTGATGAAATTAAACACTTAAAGTAAAGGGCTGATGTTACCGGGCCAACACTGCTCCTGATAGTATGTATACCAATAAATAAATCAATCAAAATGTTGCATCAAGCCAGCTTTCGAGCAATATCTATAGACGTTAATCAAACACATAAGTTGCTACTATAATATACGTGGCTTATTACAATACTGGCGCTAAAGCTACTTATTGAAGCCGCTGCTGATTGCCTCCGCTCTAATTACAGGGCAAAGCATAAGCCATACATATGCGTTCATATAACACTTACTTACTACGAACTATGTACGTACATACAGTCTATGTAAAATCTATAAACAGCGCTTTAGGTGATGTGGTGTAACTTTATGTGTGCATTAGAATTTGTCGTCGGATTTGCTCTTATTCTGCGTGAAAATGGAGGGGTTTAGTTAAGTGATGAAAACAGGCGTTACTTTGCGGAAATGCACATTCAAAATGGTATTTAAAAACGCATTGTTAAATGATCTATGATTATATTTCTAAACGAACAGTTTTACACGTCAATAATAAATTATGTTTTTCGAACTACATAGATGAGTTCGGTGTTTTCTATCTGACGACTCCGAGAAGGAAGACTGAAACAAACTCAAAGAACACAGTCTCATTTAAAGTTTAGTTAGATCGTGAAGACCATGTGGATTAGTATCTGAATTGGCCTTTTAAGGAAACAACCACACCGATTTGTGTGCATCTGTCCAGTCAGCTCACGCATTTGTCAGTAATCGTGAAGTTAAGGACTTTTGTTAATTCCGTTTATAATGTCAGAAGACCGATCTAAATGCTTGCAAAAATGCATATGGTGAAGGATCAAATAAGCTAAATGCAATGAAGAAAGACTATCACTATAATAATGTCCTCATGAACTTTAATAAACAAATATTACATTACAATATTTATGTATATGAATCAGGAAAGATATAGATTATTATCAAGGAAGGAAGGGAGAGACAGCCAACATTTAGATAGCTTCGTGTACATACTTACATAGTTTATTTACAGGTCTCGATATACATAGGTAGGTAGGTACTGCAAGTGTGAAACAAGTACATCCGACACCGGTACTTGGAGTGCTGCCAAACGATAGTTCCTAAAGTCTGGGTTTATAAGTGACGATTACGATCCGATCATTTGTGTTGGTATGAAGGAAATTGTATCATCTCAAACAGACTAAAAAGTTGTATTTTTGTCGATCACAGCAGAGAAGTTCCTTTTGCTTGATATCTACAGTTTACGTTCCATAGACGTAACGTATCCTAGAGATGATCCTTTGTGATATCATAGCCAAAAAAGGGTGAAAAAATAAATAAGCAGTGGCTTTATACTCAATACCAATATGTCGTATCGTGTCGTGTGTATGAATAAATAAATAAAGTGAAGAAGAAAAGAGAAAAAGAGGGAAAGAAAAAGAGTGAAGGTAAATCAATTTGTTTGATGAGAGATTTAGATACAGTTATATGCATCGACCTTCTTGAAAATACAAATCAGTTCAGAAGCATTATCAATAATTAGTCTTCAGAGATCTAGGGAATCGAAATTAAAATAAAACTACATGGACACTTATGAAACGTCAGAAGCTATGTGCGTAATCGAAATTGAATAAAGCAACAATTCCAATATATGGATATCGCCCACTGTAAAGTCATACAACACTAAATTCTGAATCACCAAGAAATACCAGTGTACCCACCATGAATTGTATGCGTAATAAATATCAGTGAAAAACCAAACAAACGATTAACAATGATTTACAATGGAATTAAACGATCCAATAGTTATTTAAACAGATATTAGCTGTCAATAAAAGCCCGCATGTTTATCCATTGTTTGGGTTCATAAATTATAAGTAAAATATATGCGGTATGTAAATCAATCGTTTAAAAATTTACATCATTGTTTGGTAGGTATAGAATTGAAGATGAGAAAGCTAAAGATGTTTTGTCTAATTTGGTGAAATCAGTACAAATTAAATAGATTTGGGAACACAATTAATTGGTATACTACAATGGAGTACAGACATACCTCTATAGGAGATTCGCCTAAAATAGTGTGGGCTAAAGAAAATGGTATGTTCATGTAACAGACTAACTAAGCTTTTGTATTATGGCGTATGATTTTTCTTTCTTTAAGCCTTGCCTATGGTCGATTTGACAATATTCCAGGAACATCTTAGATTTTGATCAGAATGTTACTACAGACAAGTATGTAATAAAAATTGATGACTGCATTAACTAAGATTGATACATTATTTTTATTGTTACTCGAAAATTACTATTCCGAACAAGAATTATTCACTTCCTCTCAAAGAAGCTCGTAATAATTTGTATTCCGACAACGCACAAGAAAAGAAAGCTAACGACACATAGTTTTTTTGACAATAAATTCTTAAATCGTAAATTCTCCATCGTAATTGAAAACATAAACGTTTATCGTATCCAACATTCAATTTAACAGAACTAAAAAGTGCGTAACAAAATGAAAAAGCTACTCATTCGGAAAACTGTTGGAATTCGCTCAAAAGATTTAGTTGAACAACTTCACGGCCAGACAAATAAATCAGAAAGATGCGTTGAACAAATCACTACCGCTTTTGCAGCAATACCGCACCTACCGAGTACCGATGTATTGGCGATGCCTACAGATTGATGTAGCTTGTACCAACACTAAACAATTTTATACTCGGATATAGCCAACAAAAGTTAAGATTTACGAAGTATACTCGAAACAGCTTTGTAGATGTGCGAACATAGGTGTAGCGGTGGATATGATACAATATAATAATATTGATTCATAACACCACAATACGCTTCAAGACAGGGTATCGCCGATGTTGGTGATAAGTCTGCGACGCTGAAGTGGAACCAGGCGGGTTACACTTGATGGATGCATCCGGATAGATGGGCCAGAATCGTTACACAGTGGGTGCCTGAAGACAGGCGTCGTCACCAAGGCCTAAGAGACGCTGGCGTGGCGAATTATACTTGTTTCTAACCGATTGGACGGAGAATGCACAGCACAATGAAAAGTGGAAAAATATGGAAGAGGCCTTTGCTCAACAGCGGGTCAAAATAGCTTATCTGAAAAAAAAATCTTCTAATTATTAAGATGAAGTAAAAAACTTGCCCTTTTTGTGACAGAAAGTAAATGAGGCTGTCCTTAATTGGAACACAGATCAAACGGAAATTAGAAGAGTCTTTGCAGAATGCCTTTTAAATAATTTTCAAACTTAAAAATAATTAACAAGTAGGCAATTTACAAGTAAAAATAGCAGCGTCGGAAAAATATCCACCTGAAAACATAATCTACTGTTCTGGTCAATATATGCATCGCGTTGTTCAAATCTAAAAACCTCATCCATCCCTTGCGTAAGTTCATCCTCACTTTTTTCAACTTCGCAACGTTCTACGTTGAAAACAAACAATTGGCGTCGAATTTACGAGCTGTGTTGAGAGCCAAGCCGCTTATTGAGATGACTGAACGACGCTCAATTTAAATTCCCTTCCCCACGAAAGACTATCTGCTTCGTGTGTCAGACCTTTACTTTCGGATTATTACGACCTCTTGAATTTTCTATTCCGTAGCATAAGCGTTTTGACAACATTTATGTGTTGGTATTGTTCTTTTTTATAAACGGTTTAGAAACCAATTTGTTTGATGTAAGAGAACACATTCTGAATAAGGTACTTCAAATTCCTGCAATTACATTCGCCATTTGAAGAAGTACAATCGAGAATAAAACACTAAAGTATTTTGGATGTTTGCAAAACAAAGTTCATTATAAATCGGATCTTTAAAACGTTTTGAAGTTCTTGTTTCGTCGAAGCGTTTAGACATGGCGACAATGTTGGCACGTCGTCGTCCCAAACTCTTATCGACACTAATTTATCTTAATTACTACTTAATACCACAATTTGGATTCTAAACAGAGCGCTAACGAAGCGCCTTATGATGCCACCGTCGGCGTTAAATACCACAGAGCGAATACTTTCGAAACGCGATGGGTGCCGATCGCTAATCGAACAATGGGCATGACATACCTAAATCGCGGCATAATAGTAATAAATTCTATTGTTGCTAAACAAAAAGTAGAATGTGGTAACAGGGGGTGACACGGTTGAAGCGCGACGACAATGCTAAACGGAATATCAATATCAGAGCATCACTTTTCATATGCCGACTGGGTTGGTGGAGCAACAGGAAATAAACTCTGTTGCGTACAGTTTAGAGTTTAAAGTTGTGATTTTGGTGGCGTGTAAAAAATTCGACGGCATTCATGCTTGCGCCTGCACCCGATATTGGATTTCAAACTCTTTTTCGAGTAATTTTTGAAAATGCAATCTGTGTATGTTAGCAAGCAGGACGGCTGCCATTTGTCTTCGCAAACGAACCGATTTGTGCGTCGTAGTATGGGTAACGGATGTTTCAGAGAGGCACGTGGCCGAACAGACTGACTTATTGTTACACTGACTTATTGCGCCGCTCATTGAAGTCTATTAGTGAATTAGACTGAAATAGAACAATGTGTTACTGTCAATAGTGATAGAGATTTGTTATTTTGAAACTGGTGGAAGATTTATAGTTAAAATTATTGGTTTTAGTGAAAGCCTTGAAGCATTGTTTTAAAATTGAAATTCATGGATGAGAAAAATATAGGAAATAGACAACCCATACAGTTTCCTAGGGGCGAATTCCACTTATCACACTAATATTATAAAGGCGAAAGTTTGTGAGGGGGTGAGTATGTGGGGGTGTGTGGGGGTGTGCTTATATGTTTGTTACTTCTTCACGCTCAAACGGCTGGACCAATTTTAATAAAATTTTGGATTTCACCCTGGATTAACATAAAGGCTACTTTTTATCCCGATATTCCCACTGGATCGACATTTACGCGGGTGAAACCGCGGGGCGCAGCTAGTATTTTATAACTAAAAAAATATTATCCCGAAAATAAATTTTGTTTTTTTTTTGTTTTTTCAATACAGTTGGTCACACGTCAATTTTATTCCACGGATAAAAAAAGACTTGACTTGACTTCGGTAAAATCAGCCCTAAGAAAGTTAAGAAGCATTCTCAGAACAGTGGTTCAAGCTTTCTGATCACAGAAAATATCCTCAAAAATAAGGATGTATTTTTGAGGACACATAGTTTTCATAACATAGTTTTATAAGTCAGTGATCAAAAACAAATTTAAAACCAACAAAACTGAATTCCGAACAAAACATTAAACATAAACCATAGTCCGTGTAAAAGAAGAAGCGGAATTTCATAAACTATAAAACAAAGCAATGTTCGATGCGGCCCTCTTGGTAAACTTTTGGGGAACGAATGAATAATTCAAGATGCGAATCGGCAGTCCGTCAAGCGGTTCCCAGACCGTTGCATTTTCTACGTAAATCTGCAGTAATATCTGAGGATATCTTATGCCGTGTTCACGAGCAATATTCTTCATCTTTCTGTTTTACATTCCACTCTGATGCTCGACACATGTCGGGATTTCTGTCTACTCCTATTATTTGGTTGGTTTTAAATTGTCTTCCCATTTTCGTCACCTCGTTTTGTCGTGTTTTAATTTTTGGTTTCACATTTTATTGTTGTGTTTCATCGATTTGTTTTGCCAAAATATAGGTCATTGGTGAAGATGAACGAATAAAACGAAAACATGACTATACCAATATGTACTAACTTGAAGTTAACTTAATCTCTATGTATAATAGTAGGTATACAGAAAAATACTATCTTTACCCATAATAACGTAAACTAACCGAAGTGGCTGCTACTACTACTCCCTATAATGTTAAGAACGAATTTATAGATATAACTTCATCAGAGCAGTTAAAGAAAAAGGTTTCCTCCTTTAAAATCCACTTTCACGTATTCAGTTTTCCATAAAAATCTAATAGAGAAAGCATTTCGCCCGAGTCCGCCATCTCTCTCCATTTTAATGAATAAGTAAACAAAATTAGTGGGGTCCGATATCGAAATAAGTGAAACGAGTAGGTCAGAGGTACGGGCGCGGCATATAAAGTATCCATTTGAAGAAAATAATTTTAAGTAACGTCGTTTCGAACGTTTTATTCTCGATCCAGAAGAATTTTAAACGTTATTAGAGGAACATTTTAGCAAATTGCTCCGTACATAATTTTATGGAAATTATTTACAGTGATTTAGCAAATACGGACGACGTGAATTTTCATGTTATTTATTTGATTCTTGAGTTTGTATAAATATTTCAGTATTCTAGTCTGCTAAACCAAAACAGAACAGGTGAAGCAGATGAAACTTCAATACCTGGTACAGAATCCAAGATTTCATATCAAAACTGTAATATTATTGAAATAAAAATAACTCCACATTTAACCCTTACTTCGCCACACTTGAAAATATCTTGAGTGCATCGTTGAAAGTAAATGCTGGTATAATTCCTGGTTCCACTGCGTTTGGATTGCATTTAGAGACGTTAGGGGATGAAGCCGGATAAACTTTATGTTAACTGTAAGCAATAAAAATAGCCTTTATGACGATACGTGGAATGGTTACGTTTGTTTGCGTCATTTGGTTGTTTCGCCGTGAATTGGACTAGGTTTTATTGAAACAGAGGACGTTATTAAGATATATATGAAAGCGTTATACTGAATTTTAGATGGATACGGTTGCGGTCTAGCGGAAATAAATATGGAATTGAACGTTTACGGGGATTGTATCGAACGCTCGTGATTTGGACTACAAATCGTTTCACTGAGTTTAAGACAGCTGCTATCTGTGCTATCACTTCTTCTTATGAAGGCAGCTTTTATTAAAATATTGTTGCAGTTGTGGCATTTTTTACAGCCACTAAATCACTAACTGCTTCGTTGGTCTAATTCGGCTGTGCAATTTCAAAAACTAGCAACTGTCATTTCTCAAAAAATCATAATAATATGCAAAAACACCGATGTTATTTTTTTATGTCAGTTGCTAGGTTTTGAAATTGCACAGCCGAATTGTTGCAAGCGCTACTGCTGAACATGAGGTCTTGGGTTTGATTCCCAGGTCCAACAAAGTATTCTTGGGTTTTTCCCAGATGATGGCAATAGGCTCGCTCCCTGACACATGGGTCTTAAACATAACTGGCGAATCTGGGTGTACTATAGGTACACGTCAGCCCAACCTTTCGGGGAAATTAGGGAGAATTGAGGGATTTTCGGGGGAATTGAGGTTATGATGTCATGTAAATCACTTGCGTATATTATGATCACACACACAGGTAAACTATGCTGTAGCTATTACTGTGCCGGACCAGTAAGTTGGTAAGTTTAAGACACCCTGTCAAGCAACAGTGATACTTAGACCACAATCTGTCGGGATTCATAGAAAGAAACTGAGAATAAAACGAAGATTTAAGAAAGTTGTTGTTCATATTCCCACCTTCTTATAAAATCTTAGAGGAACTAAATAAAAGAAAAGCGCCAAGTACAGAAGATAACAATAATGTTCAGGGTTTAAAGATTGCAGGAACGCATAAGCTACCCAACGCTTAAGCCAGTCGACCCAATTCACCGCTAAGTGTCCTATTTTGCATAGTTCTCCCTTAATGGGCTGTTGTCCTATCAAGCTTTTTGGCACAGTTTTAGAGAACTGTTCTACTGAACTGTGTTTGTTTTTAGTTCCTTCGGTAATGTGCATCAACTAAAATTTTCTAACTAAACTTTTATTGGTTACTCTACGTCGATCATCTAAATAAGGTATGCCAAGACACGTCACACATTATGTATGTCTTTATATTGGGGTAACTGAAGTGCCGTCCATTTAAATATATTTTTACCACGGTGCGATGTTATTCATTGTTGTTATGATGAAAAAGGAAATTGCCGCAGGGCTGGTCGCCTACCAATTACATTGATTGATTCGACGCAAGTTGTTAATCAAAATGTTTGTTTGCCCGCCGGAAAAGCAGCGAAAAGTGCATCCGAAAGACCGTTTAATTTGTACCGGGCGAGATTTTAATTAATTTCGTTGTTGCAGTTTACGGGTTAAAAGTGTTCGTTTATTTCACGGGTGATTATTTTATGAGTTTTGGTGCGGTTTTTTTTATTTATTTTTTTGTAACTTTCTGTTGATTGACAGGTACTCGTACTTTCGGGAACTGAAATTAAATGAAATCTATCCTTTGAATAGATACAAAACCAAGTGAAAAAAAACTAAAATACATAGGGATATGATATTATCATATCCCTATGTATTTTATTGTGTGAACATAAATTATAAAATAAATAAATAAATCATATATTGTTGTTAAAACGGATATGCGTTTAATTTTCTACAGCAAATTGCATAAAATGCATTAAGAACAGAACTGCTATGTATTATCATACAGCATCCATTAAAATTCTCACTGTATGCATATGAATTCTTAATAATAGATTGTCCAGTTCATAGCCACATAGCATGTTGGCTCTTCTATACGTAGCACCTCTATAGAACGTAACTATGTGCTAACACCACGGAACAGTTAGAAACTAAGACTTCTGGAAGAGGTAAGATATTTGTCTGCTCTTAAGATAACATATCTAACGGTTTTCCAACTTTTGGTTTGAGTTTGAAGTACTTTGAAGTTAGCTGTCATGTTTTTCGGAAACGTAACTCAGTATGCAATGTTAAGTGTCTTTTCAAGTAAGTTTTTTTTTTTTTTTTTTTTTTTTATGCAGAGGCGGAAACGAAAGAAAGCATTCATCACACAATCGTATTGTACCAAACATCGCATTCACAAGGAATCAAAACTGTACCTGGTGAAGAAACGAAAGAATTTATAGGCAATTTGTATTGACAGGTTGCTGTGTAGCCTAGCCTGGGAAATTGGCTTGACTGGTTTCAGTTGCAAATATTCACACAATCGTATTGTACCAAACATCCAAAAATATTGCCCAACTCGCTGGTAAAAGCGATACGTAACATATGAAACTGTTGGTACATCCAGTTTAATATCCTTCTATATCCGGGCGCGTCCATTCGCCAAACCGCTGCGACATGCTGCCGCCATTATGCGTGCGTCCATTGGTGTTCAAATTAAATACATAAAGAAGAAATGTTTACATACAACTACGCTGTACAGTACAGCTACAGACCATTACACAAGTGCGTCATATGGTGCTGTAACCGACAATGTGAGCCAGACCTCCCATATAAATGTAGATACGAGAGCGGACCACAATTTTATGATTTCGCCTTTTATGTTATGTCTGAATACGGCGTTGCATTGGTCTGGTGTTGAGGCAGTTGCTAAGTGTTCAAATGAAATACTTTGTATAGGAACAACTGCATTTATTTGTGCTTTATTTGAGGCAGTTTTTTTTCTTCTTTTATTTCTGTTTGTGAGATGTAGCGTATTTTTGACACAAAATGCATCCGAATCAGATAAAAATAAAATAAATAAATAAATGTTTTATTCAGTATTAAAATTGGTAAAATTATAACATAAAGCCTTAGAAATTATTATTTAAATTATTAATGATAATTATGATCTAAAGTTGTTTTGCTAATACGTTCATTTTTCTCGATTCTCCATGGTAAGTAATTTATCTTTTTAAATCTCGAGATCACACGTCAATTTGGTTAAGTTATTAACAAATGTGATTACTCAATATAGCTGATACACATTTTAAAATTAAATATAACTTAGGATCAATAGTAATATGTCATAAAAATACTCTTCTAACGTAGAAGTTCACAAACAGCAAACAGGACTAACTAAAAAAAAAACAGAATGAAAACGGTACAAAAACTCCGGGAGACAACGGCAGCAGAGATAATGTCCCGTATAATTGTCACGATACGAATTTATGCAACCGGGTCGTTGGGTCCTCACAACGCGTGCGGTAACTGTGACAATGTCGCTGTTGAAGCTAGACATGAGGCTGATCCTGGAATATTCTAGTTGTATCATCATCAGGCTGTACAGTTTTGCTGTATTAATGCTTTACTAAACTGTCGGTGGTTGACATTCAATGAATTTGAGCTAAAGTGACAGTAAGTTGACCAATTATCAGCTAAGGGACCGATAGTTGTTGAACTATTATGTATAAGTCTTCAATTTGGTGATGGCTGCAAATGGGGATGTGTCATCATAATCATTGGCAGCCTTGTTCCACATACAGCTAAGTTTAAACCACCTTTCCTTTTGTGTCATGTTTTCCTAGTCTGTACGAGTCTCATCCAGGTCTTCCCCGCGAACTTCTGTAGGAATGGGGATGTGTATGACGACCTCATTGTGATGGAGGATTTGATTCAGAAGTTGGACTGATAATAACATTCTATTTTCTTGTAATTTTTGACGTTCAAAAGTGCCTTTTATGTGCCTATTTGAAATAAATGCTTTGACTTTGACATACCCGGTAGTGCAATTTGAAAGAGCACAGGAGTTGCCTGCAATTACTGAGTGTTTTTCTTACAACTCATTGCAATTTTAGGATTTCCTGCAGCCTCGACTTTAGCCTATATTCAAGTTTTTACAGCAACATCTACGCTTGCATGCGAGGTCGCATTTTACCGCGATTCAGTTATTCATGTCCCGTGTTTCATTCGTCATCACGTTTTGATGTAATGATTAGTGTACTGTCAACAGAATTAGTGGGAACTACGGACTGTTTCATTTGTTCGGATTATAAATTAAGTACCTACTTTGGGTTTACTGGTTTTAGTATATTAGCTGCCATTTTATGTGGACCTTAACGTAGGTACGTATAAGAGTAGACTTCATCTACTTAATAATAACCCTCCTTTTGGGCTTCGCCGCAGTCGGGTAAAAATCTTGAATTCATTGATGGAAAACGCACAGGGCTGCTGGGTTTATAAGCATGTTTTGCACGAGAGTACTTCATATGAAGAAAGTGAGAACTATGGAAGGATTTTTGAAAATTCATACCCTTAAAAAGTTCCTAGTTAACCTTTGAAACTTTGTATGGAAGCTTGTCATTTTGCGGATGGAAAATCCCATGAAATACACGGTTTGTAGTAAATTATAAGTTGACATTGAGAGTTAATATATCATATTCAGACGATAAACGTCCCCTTTACATTTGTGTGTGTGTTATATGATGAACTGTTCTCAAAACTGCGAAGGAAAACATGCATCGTGAGGAAACTTCAAAATTTCAAAACTTCAAAATTCCGGAACCTAAATTTCAAAGATTCCGTGCCTTGTGCTTTTTGTTGATATCCACCAACCGGCCTGGATTATGGTCTAGCAGTAGGAACATTACAGACTGATAATGCTAAGTGGTAATTTGTCAAAATCACCACGCTTGACAGATGGATAATCTATGTTAAGGCGAAAGCGCCAGGGTAGCCCGCGAAATTCAATTTTTTTTTGCAATTTGCTGGTCAGTATTAAGTTGTACGTTGATTAAAATATGATTCGCGGTCGTACCAAATATGTATTTACAGAATTATAATCATTAAAGTCATCAACACAACTCTCTAAGACCATGTAATTCCCAAGAATGACTATTTCATGAAATCATGACATTTGGGGATTACATGGTCTTAGAGAGTTGTGTTGATGACTTTAATGATTATAATTCTGTAAATACATATTTGTTACGACCGCGAATCATATTTTAATCAACGTACAACATAATACTGACCAGCAAATTGCAAAAAACGTAAGAAAATTTGAATTTTGCGGGCCACCTTAGAGCTTCCCCCTTAAGTTCTTCTCTCATCTGTGTCGTTCTTCTATAGTCTATGATTACACTGATTACATACTTTCGTCAGCCTTTGAAATGATTTGAAATGAAATGATTTTATTTTTTTTGTAAGTAGGTTTGTACAAACACTTTTACACGTCAATCATGTTTTTTTTTAAAACTAGATGAAGTCGGCGTTTCCTATCTGACTACTCTGAGAAGAAAGGCCGAAACAAACTCAGAGGTCACAGTCTCTTTTAAAGTCCAGACATAATCTTGGTCAGGTTATATGAAGACCATGTAGATCGATGTCTGAGGTGGTCTTTTGAGGAAAGAACCACACAGATTGAGAGGACCTGTCCAGTCAGTGCACGCATTTGTCAAAAATCGTGCAGCTCAACTCAAGACATAAGGAGCTCAACGATTCGACGAACAATACCAAAGAAAGGACATTTGGGTAGGCCACATAAATTACTCAAACTGCAAGACCATGAAAAAAAAAAACTAACAGAACAGAGAAAAAAAAAAAATTATATATGTAAAATGACCCACATCGTCTTCACATTCACAATGAAAAAATAATATAATACTTTACAAAGTAAGCAAATGTAATTGTATAAAAAAAAAATCATCAATGTCAATGTGTATATAAAAAAGAAAAAAATCATTCAAAATGCAGAAATTGGAAGCAGCTCAATCCCAGTCTTTTTGTCCTCAATATAATCTTTAACGGTATAAAAGGCTTTCTGGCACAACTTACGTTTAATGAAAGATTTGAACGTGGCTTGGTAGTTTATTGTAAAAGCGTATACATTGGCATCTGAACGAGCCACCTATTTTCTTGAGCCTGGTTGTAGGTACAACATATTTGTGTTTGTTTCTAGTATTTATATTATGGATATCACTGTATTTTTTAAACAATTTTATATTTTTATGGGCATATAAAAGATTTTCATAAATGTACTGAGAAGGCACAGTCATTACATTAATCTCTTTAAATTTGTCTCTGAGAGAGTGTCTCGAACTTAATTTATAAATTGATCGAACAGCTCGCTTCTGCAAAACAAAGATAGTCTGAATATCGGCGGCATTTCCCCACAATAGAATACCGTACGACATTACACTATGAAAATAGCTAAAGTACACTAAACGAGCAGCCTCTATATCAGTTAAATTACGAATTTTTCTAACAGCGTATGCTGCAGAACTTAGCTTTTTTGACAATTTATCTATATGTGGACCCCACTGAAGCTTAGCATCCAAAGTTATGCCCAAGAATACTGTGTTGTCTTCAGGATTCAATTCCTCGCCCTTCATCAACACATTAGTTTTCACCTGCCTTACGTGGGGTAGCGTAAACTTAATGCATTTGGTTTTCTTCTCGTTTAGAAGCAAACTATTAACATTGAACCAGTGGACTACTTTCGAGATCGCGCTATTTACATCGTCAGTAACCAACTGCTGACGTTTAAGTTTAAACAAAAGAGAAGTGTCATCTGCAAACAACACTATATCATGATGATCCTTTATGAGGTACGGCAAGTCATTAATATAAATGATCAGCTTCAATTGTCTCCTTATGGTTTTATTTTCGTCAGTCAGTAGCATATTATTCAACGGATTATTAGTCGATTCGCGCGAATTTACTCGCCCAAAACGGGCGAATCGTCTCGTTTAAATAACATTATTTTTTCTATACACGACTCGCAAGAAGAAAATTTATTTGTGGGCGAGTCGACAACTCCAAAAATATGTATTACGTATAGAAAAATGGACACTAGTTCACAGAAGTGGAGTTGAATAATAAAAAAACGTACTTTTTCTTAACTTCATTGCATTAAATTTAAAATGTGTCAATTGTCTAATACATATTTCTGGAGTTGTCAAATCGCACAAATAAATCAACTTCATGTGAGTCGCCTTTGAAAAAAATAATTAAAGTGACTATTCGCCCGTTACGGGCGAGTAAATTTGTGTGAATCGACTTATAAGTCTATTCAACAAATTCTCGTAACATAATTACCGACGTCTATCTTTATTTCATTCTAACACTTTATTAAGCTAAACTTTCATCTTCCGAATTTATCTTTTCATTCCAAACAACAGAACAACTCAATGTTTAGGTAGTCGGAGAAAAGCGATTATGGCGAAATGTTAATTAATCTACACAAGTTTACGTCAAATATTCAGTTCATTTTACTTAAGAAACTCCAAATTGACATCAGGAAGAGAATGTTCAACCCGTTAAATTGCCATGGGGTGGTCTGTGTGACCCCATCTGAGCTAAAATTACACTAGACACAAAGAAAATTTAAGTGTATTTTGGTTCAATTAGTGGGAGGGTTAGGGGTGTGAAATTGCGCGGGGACAGTAATTTATTTTAAGTGTGACAGTAGACCAATTTCGACCGGGCAGCGATTATAGGATTTAAACCTTTGGTGGAGGAGTGAAGTGTTTGGATGTTAAAAGACATTACCTACCCAAAAGTCAATTATCAAGACATCCTCTCAACTGCTCAATAATCAAAATTAACTGTAGCAATATAAAAAAATCCCTTATTCGTCGCTACCCATACAAAATATAAACCACCAGGACCAGCTTCTGTTCGCGACTGCGTCCTCATGAAATGTCTTGATATAACTTATAATACACAATATTGCAGAGTATCCTTGAGTATACTCGGCAACACTGTAGCTTGCCATCACTGCGCCCGGCAGTTTCCCCCGCGCAAATGTCGATCCCGTGGGAATATTGGGATAAAAAGTAGCCTTTAAGTTAATACAGGGTGTCAGCTACCTCCATACAAAATTTTATCAAAATTGGTCCAGTCGTTTGAGCGTGAAGAAGTAACAAACATATAAACACACACACATATATACACTTACAAACTTTCGCTTTTATAATATTAGTGTGATAGATATCCTGTAAGTTTCACACGTACTGAATTAGTACTTAGATAAAATATAATCCCTGATTACGATCAACTTAGTTATGACGTCAGACCTTGCCGTATCAGAATTAAAACCAGTCGTAAAACATAATGACGGTAGGGCTCTGATAACGTTATCAATAGATATGTCTAATTAGGGATTTTGCAAAGACCTTTTCTAATATGAGGGTCTAGATTACAAACGAGAGTTATTAAGCCAGGATAAAGTAGGTTCAAAATGTTACGAAATTAGCAAAGATCTGCAGTTGTTTTAACTAAAGGCTGTGTTTACGCCGTTTACCTATCACCAACGTGTGGAAGGAAAAAGACACACGACTTTTGTCTCAAGATTGGCGCGGGTGGGGATACCTATATAAGGCCCGTCCTCGCAGAAAAAAGCAGCCATAACTAATTTTTTTGTAACCCGCTAAGTAAACGCTCGCAGCCAATTTCTAGACCGGTCTAGGCTAGCAGAGCGCCGCAGAGCTAAGAGTCATCCAGAACGATCGAGAGCAGGGGCCCCTGCAAACCAACGCCGCCAGCCAAACTGCCGTTTCGACAGAGTAAAGGTTAGTGTACTCTTGACTTCTTCATGTTGGTGTAATTGCTCGGCTGTGTGTCCTCTGCTCATACCCATTTATTATAGGATTAGAGATATCCTCCGCCTTCGCCCAAATTTAGAATTGATTCTTTCCGCCTTCGCCCAATTTAAAATTAAACCACCCGCAAATATCCACCCGCCTCACCATTTTTGGTCACTTCGAGCCATATTTATATAAAAACCAGTACCTTATAAAAAAAAGTCCAACATAATCATATTCAAATACATTATATGTACAATATACGTGAATATTAAAGTAAAATAAAGTCCCATATTAAGTAATTACAAATCTACCTACATAGGTTGCGATTGTGACTGTCCGCGACTGTTGACCTTGCGCAGGGTGACAGGCATATTTTTTAAAAAATAACGACCGTTAACGGAAACTTGTTCGATAACGGAGTGTAGGTAAACCCTGAGTAACAATGAGTTACGAAGCAAAAATAAAAATACTGGCGGCTAAGAAGCAAGCCGTATTCGCAAAAATAAATGAGTTATACGAGTCGGGAAAAAAAGTGGTTCCAGTCACTACAAGCACAAGAAGTGTACAGGAATTTCTTGCTGCAACTACGAGTATAGACGAATTATACCGTAGTTTTAATACGCTATGCGATGAGCACAACGAAGTGGTTTTAAAGGTGGATCCAGATTATAAAATCAGCTTCAGTGACTGGAGTGCATTTGAATCACTTTATTCCCAGTTCAAGTACATAAGAAACAACTTGATTGAAACTCAACGCATAAAAAATCCCGAGGTACCTCCCAAAGAAACGTACTCGCCAAGACTGCCCGCTTTAGAATTATTAAGTTTTTCGGGTAATCCAGAAAACTGGCCGCTGTTCTACGAGTGTTTTAAAGCTAACGTACACGACAATAAGATGTTAACAGACAGTCAAAGAGTACAATATTTGGTAGGTAAACTTAGTGGAAATGCACTGAATATATTCGCTGGAATTATACCAAATGAGAAAAATTATGCGTCAATATGGAACTCATTAGTGTCGAAGTATCAAGACAAACGATTGTTAGGGTCCATGTATTTAAACAATATACTCGACATAAAAGCGTCCACCGCCGCGTCAGACCAATTAAACGATTTTATCGAACGAATGAATTCGTCGTGGTCGGCGTTAACAGGTTTAAATATTCCGGACTTGCCTGATTTTATTTTTACGCATTTGATGCTAAAAAAGCTGGATGCTCAACTAGTACAGACCTTTGAGTTTACAGCCCGCGCTAGTGAATTACCGTCAAGTGAAGAATTAATAAATTACATACGGAACCACATCAAAATAATCGAAAGAACAGCCGCGGTACATCAAATTAGTGCGACAGAGAATAAAACGAGAAGCTACGATAAGTCACGTAATCGGAATACGCCGCGAACTACGCATAGTTTCGCGATAACGGACAACAAAACGAATTTTTCGTCTACCTGCATATTCTGTAAAGATGCCAGTCATACTCATTTGTACGAATGTTCAGAGTTCAAGAAACTTGCCGTTAGAGATCGCTTTAGGTATGTCAAGGATAAAAGGTTGTGCGTTAATTGTTTTAGTGACAAACATACAACGTTACGATGTGCGTCAAAACATACCTGCAATCGGTGTAATAAAACACATCACTCATTACTACATTTCGATAACAGTGAAGCGGCGGTAATTAGCACTAAGCCACCTGTTGATTCGCAACCGTTATGTTTGATGACGCAATCGGCCGCTTCATTGCCAGATGCGCCGGTAAATAGCCCACATGTGGTAAAATCGACCGCCTTTTATGCGGCAAATAATAACGTTCTATCTTGCACACAACTGGACAGTACTATAATATTGCCAACTGCACAAGTTTATGTGCCAATAGACGGGCATCGTTTTATAATGAGATGTCTGGTTGACAGCGGGTCTCAAAACAATATTATCACGCTTGAGTGTTGCAGCCGATTGAAATTGAAAGTTAAACCGCTAGTTAACTCGTCGCTAAAATCAGTTGGCGCCATTTCGGCACCTATACGAGGTTATGTAACCGTCACTATACAATCTCGAGTGAGCGACGCGCAGTATAGTTTAACCATGCTGGTAATCGAGCACATCGCCGACCCATTGCCTAGTAGGGTAATACAGGCGTCGGCTATGGATTATTTCAAAAACTTACCATTCGCGGATGATTGCTGGAATTTACCAGGCAACATCGACGCCATATTAGGAACGCAAATGTTCGCGTTCATTTTGCTAGGTGGTAAAATAATACCCCCTCCATTAATGGAATCAGCTGATGTTAGCGTTCCCGCGGGCTCGGCACCTCACGCTATAGAAACCACGCTTGGTTACATTGTAATGGGAGAATTACCTGCGGTTACCTCCAACAATGTCGCCTGGTCCTTCGGCCCTCTTGTGAGTGGATTAAATGCTACGCTACTGAAATTTTGGGAAATAGAGGAGGTGCTGCCTACAAAGATAACAAACACAGAACATCAAGTCTGTGAAGAATTTTATAAATCCACGGTATTAAGACATCCCGGGGGTAGGTATATCGTGTCTCTGCCTTTTAAGGTCGAACCTACCTCATTAGGTAACTCATTCATACACGCTCAACGCCGGTTAACTGCTTTAGAGCGCAAATTTAATTCGCTCCCCGCTTTACGTCACGCCTATAATGACGTCATTAATGATTATTTAGAGAAAGGCTATTTATTGGAAATACCTTATTCCTCCTCCGCTATAACCGAAGGGTACTTCATACCCCATCACGCTGTCGTTCGGCCTGATAAGTCAACGACGAAAACCCGAGTAGTATTGGACGCCAGTGCCAAAACTGACTCCGGTAAGTCACTCAATGACATACTGCATACCGGGCCTAATTTACAGGCTGATCTTTTTTCGCTTCTGCTTAACTTTAGATATTTTAAAGTGGCAATAACCGCTGATATACGTCAAATGTATCTTAGGATTTTGCTGTCAGAAAATGATCGCAAGTATCAGAAAATATTATACCGCTTTAGCGACTCCGAGCAGGTTCGCATATTCCAGTTTAACTCAGTGGCCTTTGGCCTCCGGTCCAGTCCATTCCTAGCAATGCGTACTATTCACCAGTTAGCCGCAGACCATGCCGAAAGCCTCCCTCTCGCTGCGGAGGTGGCCACAAGAGAGCTGTACATGGACGATTTGACTACGTCCGTACATTCGGTAGAGGATGGAACTCGGTTAGCCGACGAGTTGCTGGAGCTATTCCGTCGGGGCGGATTTGAGCTTGTCAAATGGGCGAGTAACTCGCAAACTTTACTGAAACATTTGCCTGAGTCCTACCGTGCGGAGATCGAGTTCACAGATGATGACGAAAACCTGAAGGTCTTAGGTTTAAAATGGATACCTGTATCTGATGTGTTCTCGTTCGTCGCATCTTCGGAAACGGCAGGTATAACTAAACGTACTATACTGTCCACTATTGCTCGCCTCTTTGATGTGCTCGGACTTGTCGCGCCTGTCATTCTTTATGCCAAGCTGCTTATTCAAGAGCTCTGGCTCGCTAAAATAGGATGGGATGATAAACCTCCTGAAAATATTATTAAATGCTTCTCTAAGTTTAAAAATGAACTATCGTTGTTGCCCACTTTACAAGTGCCGCGCCATCTGGGCGTCGCGGCCGGTTGCGTGGTGAGCCTAATCGCGTTTGGCGATGCTAGTATGAGGGCTTACGGTTGCGTCATCTACTTGCATGTGGTGAACCCTAACGGGAATATATCCGTTCAGCTAGTATGCGCTAAGTCTAAAGTGGCTCCGTTAAAGACAGTATCGTTGGCAAGACTAGAACTATGCGCCGCATTACTTCTAGCTAAACTTGTCCAGCAGGTACGTAGTATTTTCCATACCCGCTATCCAATACAGGATATATTTGCCTTTAGCGATTCCACGATTGCTTTATCATGGATTCATTCATCTCCTCACCGATGGCAAACCTTTGTTGCCAATCGAGTGACTGAGATCCAGGAAAACTTATCTCCTGAACGCTTTTTCCACATAAATGGGACAGATAATCCTAGCGATTGTCTGTCGAGAGGCTTATTGCCATCGCAGATAATTGATCACCCCTTGTGGTGGAAGGGTCCGCCCTGGGTCTGTCGCCCCATAACCGAATGGCCAACAGTGCCATTTGAGCCGTCCCGAGTTGAAGGTCCTATACCTGAGACAAAGGGTCCTGTCACACTGACCGTCATTTCCAACCGGGAAACGTCGGTAATCATTGAACTAACCATGCGGGTTTCTTCGTGGAAGAAACTATTACGAATAATGGTATACGTTTTGCGCTTCATTCGCAAGTTACCTACCTCAGAAGTAATTCAAGCGACAGATCTAGAAGCCGCTGAAACAGCAATCCTTCACAAATTGCAAGAGGAATGCTTTGCAATTGAAATACAAAACATAAAAAAAGGCAATCTGCCTTCGCATCCTTTAAGAAAACTTAACCCGTTCGTCGACGAAAGCGGTCTGCTTAGAGTAGGCGGCAGATTAACTAATGCCAATATCCCATTCAACAACAGGCACCCGATACTACTGCCCCGTAGACATCACGTGGTCAATCTGCTAATAGACGACTGTCACCGCTCTAACTGTCATACAGGTTCCCACTTGCTTATGTCTTTACTGAGACAACGATATTGGATTATATCTGCTCGTAATATTATACGACAACGAATACGTCAATGCAACTTTTGTTTCAAGGTGTCTCCGCTACACCCTACGCCCATGATGGCTAACCTACCCCCAGCCAGAGTCCAGGAAGCCAAGGCTTTCACGCACACAGGGGTAGATTACGCCGGGCCCATAAACATTACGCTCACGCGCCGGCGAGGTGTGAAAAGCCAGAAGGCGTACATTTGTCTCTTCATCTGCCTGACTACTAAGGCCATACATATTGAGATCGCTTCAGACTTGAGCTCAGAAACCTTCCTAGACGCTTTTAAGCGCTTTCTAGCTAGAAGAGGTCCCGTGTCTACATTGTATTCAGACAACGGAACAAATTTCATAGGGGCAAAACGTCAGCTGGACGAACTATATACTTTCCTTTCGTCCAAAAGCGCTTCTGTTGCTTTTCAAACTGAACTAAATAAACACAAAATAACGTGGCGCAATATCCCGGCGCGCGCGCCCCATTGGGGGGGACTTTGGGAAAGTAACATAAAATGTATAAAAACACATCTATACCGTTGCATCGGCCAACAGCTGCTATGCTATGAGGAGCTGCTGACCGTTTTAACTCAGATTGAGTGTTTGCTAAACTCGCGTCCACTGTGCTTACTAGCGGACGAGCCACACTCGATTCTGACGCCCGCACACTTCTTAAATACAACACCACTACAGTCCTTACCTGCCTGCGAGGTTGACGCATCCGTAAGCCTCCATAACAGGAAGAAATTGTTAGATAGCTTAGTGCAAAGCTATTGGAAACGATGGCATGTGGATTACCTACACACCCTTCAATTACGTCAAAAATGGAACTCGCCTGACACACCCATACAAGCGGGCACACTTGTCCTAGTACACCAGGATGACTCACCACCGCTTCGCTGGCCCACTGGCGTTATTGAACAAGTATACCCTGGTAAAGACGGGGTTGTAAGGGTGGCTCTAGTACGTACCGCGCTGGGAGTTTTTAAACGTCCCGTCGTAAAACTATGCCCGCTGCCCTCGCAATAATTCCACCGGTCATTGACCTAGTCACGGTCGCACCTATAGTATTTAAGTATTTATTATTATTATATTATATCATTCCCGCTAATTACCTTCAGTTAACATAACCATGATTCTACTTCCAGCTAGTTGGACCTCCTCTCACTTGTCATCGCCCTTAGAGTTCCTTTATGTTTTTCTTTCGAAACCCCTACGGAGTTTCAAAGGGGGGAGGATGTTTACGCCGTTTACCTATCACCAACGTGTGGAAGGAAAAAGACACACGACTTTTGTCTCAAGATTGGCGCGGGTGGGGATACCTATATAAGGCCCGTCCTCGCAGAAAAAAGCAGCCATAACTAATTTTTTTGTAACCCGCTAAGTAAACGCTCGCAGCCAATTTCTAGACCGGTCTAGGCTAGCAGAGCGCCGCAGAGCTAAGAGTCATCCAGAACGATCGAGAGCAGGGGCCCCTGCAAACCAACGCCGCCAGCCAAACTGCCGTTTCGACAGAGTAAAGGTTAGTGTACTCTTGACTTCTTCATGTTGGTGTAATTGCTCGGCTGTGTGTCCTCTGCTCATACCCATTTATTATAGGATTAGAGATATCCTCCGCCTTCGCCCAAATTTAGAATTGATTCTTTCCGCCTTCGCCCAATTTAAAATTAAACCACCCGCAAATATCCACCCGCCTCACCAGGCTGATTTTTCAATAGCCAAATAAATTTTACCTGAATGGTTTTGGCGGATTGACAGTATTTCCATGAAAAAAATGTTTGCAGTCGATTGAAAAATCAGCCCTAATAGATGCAGTAATGTACTGTAAAATGTAATGCAGTAATGTGTAACTTTAAGTTACATAATTAATATTCACACAAGAGTTTTTAACTCATTCAGTGCGTTTCGCCGGGTAGCGAAAAAGAAAAAACAATGTGTCACCCACTTACTCTTTAAATGCTGTAATAATGCTATCAACTTTGTGTTATAAAATATTGAATTTAAAATTCTTCCCCAAATTACTCTTATACCAACCCATTTTTTGCTACCCATATTTCCAAAATATACATGCAATGTATTTTCTATTTATAATAACATCATACAACCCGCGTGTACCGCTTGTGGTATAAATCGTACAAACAAAATTATGCTAGAGAAACAGGCATTGCAGGAGCGAACATAAATTCCTGGGTTACACGGTTAATCAACATAGAACTTGTAATTCGAATATTGGCCCCACAATTACAATACATTTACATACAGATTTGGTCGGATTGAATTTCTATGGTAACAGTCAGCTTGTTAATTTGCCTAAAAGGAAAGTAATTGCTCAGATGGAATTTATACCCCATACGAGCCCTATGTGAAATAACGAGTGTACTGTAACGAAGTTCCTACGGAACCCAGCTTTTCTTAAGTCGGTGTTTTGCTTCTAAACTTTCTGCCATTATTGTCATCATTATCAATCAGATCGTCTATTATACTGTAACTCTTTGATTTTATAGTACATTCAATCTTCCGCTTTCTCTATTTATCGAAGAAAAATATTGGTTCTGAATTTCTATTACCCTAATCAAACCGTTCTATATGTGTTTTACAAATAAAGGGTGCTCCATTGGTGTGTAAAATGGTTTCATTACATTACATTGTGTCAAAATTTTCCAATGAGTCAAGTCATTATAAATTCCATAAATTATTAAGAGAACGATATTAGAGGAAAACTGGTAAAACATACATGAAAATTTATCTGGCATATTATAATGTTTTCGGTTTTCTCTCGAAAATGTGGTAATGAGTCTATAATTTTGTGTTATAAGGTTGAGTTAACTACCCACTTAATAATTTGTTTAGTACCGTTTGTATTGTTCGAAGAATATATAATTATGTATATCCTGCTTTACACTTTATTAATGAATATTGTTATTAGCTCAGCAGGGTGAGATTTTAAGTGTTTAGGACTGTCCGTAAAATTGATTATACAGGTAAAAAAATAACCAGTGCGCAAACTGTAACTATAAATTCAGGATATGATTCTAAACCCCCTCAACAACATCATCCACAGCCTATATTCACCCACTGCTAAACATAGGCCTCTCTTCCTGTGCCAATCCCCACGTTCCTGAGCCAGCCTCATTCAGGTTCTTCCTGCGATGGAAACAATGACCCACCCACAGATATAGATACACCTAGATAACGCAAGAGCAACTACTTCGCGTGCCAAAAATTGCAACAGCTTACGTACAAAAATCGTAAGCCGCCACTTTCACGCTCAGTTCTGTGTACTGCCGGTTTATTCTGTAAAAATCTCACCGTGAAAACTCCTAAGTTTTCACGGTGACATTTTTACAGAATCTCACTTTACTCACTTCACCTATGAAGTTAGTTTGTTTTTGCTAGAAATTGACACTATTGACAGCTCACTCCACGCTCACTTCACCTTAGTTTTCACGGTGAGATTTTTACAGAATAGCACCGCTGTGTACTGCTGGCTGGGTGAGCGTGTGCCCAGGCGCTAAGCCCCGGAGCCGGGGGTGAGGCAAGACGGATGCAGCACGCGGCGGCGTCTTTGAATCGATTTGATTTTCCCATCACTAAATAGTACTTGTGACATCATACTAGGTAGTCATACAGATCGTGATACTTGCGTTATCTATGTCTATCTATATCTGTGGACCCACCACTACTGCCGATCTACCAGCGTAGAAATTTTACCGCGGTTATAAAAAGATATATTAACGTGTTCCATACTTTTTTTTTTTTTTTACTGTGTCAGTACTGGTTATTTTTTTCCTTTATTGTCATCAAAGCTATACCTACCTAACCTACCCTATATCAATTATACCAAAACAATGCTATTCTATAGCTGCAATAGAGGTTATTCACGAACGTAGCATGTAATCGTTTTATTCGCCATGATTGCACTCGGTGAATAAATATTTCTTTTTTTTCCACACCCGCAGCCCCACAGTTTCCGTCCTACGAATAATTGTGAGCATTCGGTCAATTGTACCGGCACGCGCCATTCTGAGTGTTTTGCTGGCATTCTGTAAAGAAAAGTGACGCAATTTTACGACGATTATGTATGAAAGGAATATATTGGGAGCGGGATGTGTGAGAAAATATCTCGTGGGGAATATTTTGGTGACTATGTGAGTTAAAACGTGAGTTAAAAGTTTTTGGGACTCCAAAATATAAAATTAGGTACAAGAAAATACACTGATGCATAAAAGGTCTTAAACTTCTGCCTATTAAAGACCTGCATACTGTATTTTTCGACCTGTATTGTCTCAGTACTGAGGACAAGTCAGTCATCCCATTCTAATTTACTTTCCCATCAAAATGTTTAGCCCAATAAACAATAATAATAATTTTCAAAAAGTATGATTAAAGTTGCTTATATTACACGTAATAAAAACCCTTGCCAGCAGCACTGTACAATATCATATCTACCCCTCCCCTAACTTAAGTGTGATGCAACTCATAAGAAAATGTCTTCTAAAACACATGCCATGTGGCCCTCTAATATATATTTTAAACTAACTTTATTTGCCTAAATTTGATGCAGTTTAAAGGGTGCATAATTTACTTTAGACTAATTATTTTGCAATAGGGATGCGCAGCTGGTGTCCCTAATTGGGGGCAAAGAGGAAATTCCGAGTGACAAAGTTTGTTAGAAAATTTTAATTAAATTGTAAGGTGTTTTATATCGATGAACTGTCTCAATATTCTTCTTAATTAACGAGAATTTTTCAACCAGATTTGAAGAATCATTCATTAGAACCTCTTAATTTACCAAAGTTTCTTGAACTTTTTTCTTACTTAAAACTAAAAGCCTTCCGGCTACATTACGTTACATGAAGGAATTGGTACCTATCTATCTATCTAAAAGTCTTCAAATGTTTACTTTAATAATTTGAGGGTTTGCAAATTTTTGTCTATCTTGCCACTTCCATAATGTCCAATAAAAAATTGGACATTATGGAAGTGGCAAAATTTTGGGAAAACAAGATTTGAAATACAGTCATGTCCGCGACACGAAGAAGAAGAAGAATGCACATATCATGTTACAACGTGTCCATTTTCATAATGTAGGTTTAACCTGGAACTATATAATTTCCAAATGAAAGCCACAAACAAACCACCACTAGTAGGTACCTACCACTGGATTCAAAAGCATAATCCACACAAAAAACCTAAACGTTCACCGAAAAAACCGAGACCAATTCCCGACAATCCGACAAATGAGATTCGTTAATAGGAAAGTCTGGAGGCAAATTTTTGGCGCCCCGTAACGTCCACATCCCGTCCCAGTTGGATTTCCAATTTTCTATACGTGACCTTTTTCACTCCAAATGTCACACATGTTCTACAAACGAGGTGTCTTTGAAAACGTAATTAGAAAATTCCCCAACGACACGACGACGTACTGATTCTGTTCTCTGTAGGATTTCGGTGCTCAGGTGCTGGAAGTCGCAAATTAGTTTTGTTCATGATATGTTATCGTAGATATTTACTTATTGGGTGAATGTTTGCGTTGAGGTAGATGGTGTGCATAATCTGGTATCGAACTAAAATGTGTAGGTTTTCGTATGGTTATAAAATACCAATAAAAAATATTGGTATCTTATTCAAGATTCTGTCCCTATTTTTCCTTAGCTCTTGTTGTGGTCAGTTCCCCTCAAGAATAGAAATGATGTTTATAACCAACTGCATCACTGCAGTTATGCAATTAGATACCTGCAGTTTACGATCATTGCTATTTGAAAATCTTATTGACAGACTCACTGATAATTTTGGCCTTAAAACGTTCCTTTACTGGAATTTAAGAACCGACCACTACTATAGTTGTCGCGTCTTAGCATGGTAACAGCGATTAATAACCCACCCACATTTTCTCGCATTTTTTATTTCAAAAACTGCTTGAATCAATCTAGTGATCTTCAACATGTTCCAATACGATATATCATACATATTATAGGTAAAACATTAACAACCTCTTAAGAGGTCATTGTACTAATCATTATGAACAACTTTTACTATGGGGCCAACGCTGAAATCGCGATAAAAAAGTCAGCTGTTCCCTACATTTTGACGAGTTATACGAACATAAAATATGTAGGGAACAGCAATGTTTTACCAATAACCCTGTAGGTATACCTAGTTTATTGTTTGGGTTCCTACTGATAGATATTATAGGAAGGGCAATGACCATTATTGCTTTTAACACGAAAACTATAGTGGTTACGACTTAAGTTAAAACATAGGTATTTAGTTTAAAAGTTGTTGGTATTTAAACATGCAATAGTATTTAAATTGTTTTTACGTCCGTACGTTTTCATTTAAGCATAAAATAATAGAATTGCCATCCCAGCGGTGTTGCGGCGCACTTGCGTAATTGGTTTAGATAAATTAACAAAGTAGTTCCAAAGAGTGATATCCCACGAGACACACTTTAATTGTAAACCCGCCCTTGTTTCAACGATTCTTGCATTGATAATGAGTTTTTATGATTATTGTTTATCATTGTTTCTTGTGATGGTGTTGTTAAAGTAAAAGTTTGTGGTATTGTGTAAGTGTGGTGCGCATAAATCGCGGCATTCTGCGTAGCTATGTTCTTTTTTTCTTGTATGATTGAAAGATGCAGGAAATACGTATGTTGTCATTTATTCAGAAAAAATAAAACTGCATCGCAAAGCTATTTTTTTTTATTCCTATCTCACTTTCTCATGTTTGATTTAATAATACAATATTTTAGATTAAAATGGATAAGCTTCTTTTACTGAACTAAATAGCAAACTATTTACCTATAGCTTATTCAGCCTATAAAGAATTTTGTCAAATCACCTTTGCATGCCTATTGGTAAAATATGCCTGAACCTATCTGTTATCAATTTATCATCATGTAGGTACCTACTGTACCAATATTTGCAAAATAAACAACTTATTTATTTACTATCATGTTCCCACTGCTGGGACACAGGCCTCCTCTCTGTGAGAGGGAAAGGGCTATAATCCACCACGCGGGCCCAATGCGGGTTGGCAGATGTCACATGTCTTCGAATTTTTGGTTCTAGGACATGTCGGTTTCCTCATGATGTTTTCCTTCACCATTTTGAGAGCAGCGGTGATGAAATAATTTACACAAAGTAAAGCGCCTATCTGGGTTCGAACCTACCCTGTATTCCAGTTGTCCCCGTAATTACAATCTACAACTTGTTAGTTGCGGCACTTACCTACCAGTGGGCCCCCACTGCTCAACAATCTATTTACAAAAAAATTAAAATCAAACAATATAAAATTAATAATAAACTAAAACAGTCGCAAAACTCTTCTGCATCGCCGTTAACTGATAATAATGGTCATGTAATAAATTACATTATTCACAACTAAAACTACTTTCAAAGTTAACTATTCCAATATCTTAAATCTTATCAACAGTCCTCTAATAGCTCTCAGAACTCAATACCTCCACAACATATTCCGTGCTCACATCAAATTCCAGCTATATCGACAACTCGCGAAGATATGGAGCGTAGGGAAACTGTGCAAACGGTCCGAGCGATAAGCTCGACTTGCATGAATTTAAATAACAAACAGACGTCCTGCTACAGACAGAACGACTAAAACACGAACCAATAATCTAAATGCACCAATCAGAGCGAGTAAATGCTCGAAGCACAGTTTTCAACCACATATTGCTTTCTTTTATAAATGTGCATAACACATAAAATGGTGATGTTCATAAGTGCTTCGCTAAAGTTCGCCCGTATTTGCCTCAAGCGATTGTCACCCCTATTTTTTCATCCTTCCACTGCCACCCCTGTTTTTGCTCATCCTTTCATTATAAATTGCATTTCTGTGAAAAGTCGGTGATGAATTTAGCTAAATAAATATAAAAGGCCATTTAAATTGGGATATCAATATTTTTTTCCCATGATTTATTTTAATCGATACCAGAAGAGTCTAACTACAACAATGTTACATGGTGGCAGAATTAGATATGTTAAAAAAAAGACAATAAATTATGAAAACATTAATAGAATATGGGAAAGAGCGGGATAGCCCCAACACAAGTATTCTTAATTACTTACTGGGGTTGTCTCATTTATAATCTATGTAACTGTTTTGAGACAAATAAACATTTTTTTTCTTTTAATATAACATTAATAATAACTTATTGTACAAATGGCTCATAAAGAGATATACCTAATGTTACCCAAATAATATAATGCATTTTAGTTTAGCTTTTTATTAGCTTTAAAATTTGTAAAAACGATGACAGCCACTAATGCTATTATGATCGAATCGCAAATAAAGTTATATAAACGCAACTGCGAATTACTAATCAAAGTCAAATCATTTATTTCAAATAGGCACATTAAAGGCACTTTTGAACGTCAAAAAAAACTAAATAGAAATTATTCTAGTCGCCCATTCCAAAAGGACAGTGATTCGTTTGTGTGTAATGATCGTTGTGACTTAATGTTCTTAAAGCATAATAACACAGACATAACAATTCTTTTATAAATAACAAACTTAATAACAAAATTAACGGTCATCATAACAATCACTGGTAACAGGCTTAACAGGTATTCATGGGGTAGCACATTCAATATGTTTTGGGATAATTCCGTAGCTTATTCCTATAATAGCACCACAGTTGATAGTGAACACAGTAGCTTTCCTCTTCACAAAGCTTATTTCTCCAACGGTAATGAGTACAAGCGAGCACTGAAGATCACAGTCAGGGAAGCAAATAATGAACCTAAGTGTAAAACTCAACAGGATATTCACCGAATTGCAATATAGCTGCTGGCAAGGAAGTTGTAATTAATATTTTTTTATTTATTATACAAATTGCTCCTAAAGTTCAATATTGGTGTCCAAATTCTGATTCCTTCGTTTTCTTTTACTCAAGTATAGCTTCCAATGCAGCCTAGTTGATCTTCTAAATAACACAAATAAAGTTTGGAAGACAAGTCTATGAGTTAATAAAAACAAAATCGAATTAAAAAAGTAATCTATCAATAAACTGGTAAATATGAAAAACACTAATGCTATTAATAAAGAATCACATATAAACGCCACTGCAATCAATGATACTATATGACGTATGTTTCGTTTTGACATAGTCTTCTTTCCACACGATAACACAGACATAATGATTCTTATAAAAACAAAAAAGTTCATGATCGTCATAAAAATCAATGCAAATATGCAATTGAAAAAGCCTTTTATATTAAACAATTTTGGAACGATTACATCACATATTCCTATGATAATACCAGCTATTCCGTAAGTGAAAACAGTCGCCTTCCTCTTCTCACAGCTTATTTTTCCAACGTAGACGAGTACAAGTCTTAAATAAGCGAGCACTGAAGAACAAAGTGACCAGCATATTGATATTATGAGTAAATAATAACTGAAATAACTAGTTTCAGCCGGAGAGTAGTCAAACAAAATTGCAGTTACAAAAGAACTTTGGAACACTGTACCGGTTATGATTTGGTTCAAGCTGATATAGTTCTGAAGTGAACGCCACTGTGGCAGAAGACACCATGTTATTAACAACACTATAACACACAATATCGACAGTCCAGATCCCGTGAAGGTCACTATGACTGCATAATCCAGAGTCGTATTCATTTTCACTGCAATGAGTAACTATTTTGAAATTGTAGAAGTCAATAGGTTTAACTTTTAGATTAACAGCTGTATATACGGTGGTAGCTATATATTCCAAGTGTCACTAGTACATGCGTACATGTCATTAAAGCGTTAGCAGGATAACTTCTATAACAGTATCAATTATTTTTAATTAGGTTAATATTTGGCCGACGATGGATATAAAACTAAATTGTAGGGTCTTCGATTGAAATTTTAATATGTGAGCACTACTCTGTTGGTTGTGGTCATATCCTGCCAAACTGGGTACCGCGTGGTGAAGTAAATGTCAATCTCCAAACGCTAGAAAACATTTAGTATCCCAGGAAACTAAAACTTTACTTGGTTTTAATATGTGACCTCGGGCGAGATATAATTTATGATGATAATGGCAGGGGTAAACTTTATTTAGAATAAGTCTGGATTTCTATACATATTTAAACTTTAAATGCTGGTCACTTTGTTCCTCATTGCTCGCAAATTTAAGATTTGTACTGGTTTACGTTGGAAAAATAAGCTGTAAGAAGAGGAAGGCAGTGTTCACTTATGCATCATCTGGTGCCGAACGATTTCATATCTGTTTTCTGTATATCTGTATTTTTATAATGTCCGCAATTTTGTGTGCATGATAACATATCATATCATGCTGAAATTACAGTTTGTCAAAAAGAAACATCAGTCATGCTTTAACTTATAAATATAACTTATGTTGTAATTTATACATAATTTTTTTATTGTCTAAAACTCTAAATGAATGAATGAAATATAAAAAACATGCCCCTAGTTGAACTAGTCATAACAACTGTTTACCTTATTAAAATTAATTGACTTTTATTAAATAAAATAATCACTGATAATAATAGTAATGAAAGTACTTGTGACATTCGCAAATAAAAGTAGAAGCCATGCACACCACTTAAATCACAATGGATTACCAAGAAATTATGCTTTTTACGGGATCTGGACTATCGATATTGTGTGTTATAGTGTTTTTAATAACATGGGGTCTCCTCCCACAGTGGCGTTCACTTCAGAACTATATCAGCTTGAACCAAATCATAACCGGTACCGTGTTTATGTGTCTAATAACTGTAACTCCATTTGTCCAATTCCTGAATGAAAATTACACTCCCAACCTATATGTTTTCGTAACATCAGCATGCTGGTCACTCTGTTCTTCATTGCTCGCGTATTTAAGACTTGTACTCGTCTACGTTGGAAAAATAAGCTGTGAAAAGAGAAAGGCTACTGTGTTCACTTACGGAACAGCTGGAATTACTGTTGGAATATGTTTCAGAATCATTCCAAACTTAACAAGTATGGACGGACATATTGATAATTTCATAGGTCTATATTCAGTAATATTTATAATGATTGTTAATTTTGGTATTTTTACAAGAATAGTTTCATCTGTGTTATCGTGCTGCAAGAAGAATATATCAAAACGAAATATCAATCATGTTGTATCACTGATTGCAGTTGCGATTATATGCGATTCTATGTCAATAGCATTAGTGGTTTTGTTAATGTTTTCCAACCATAAAACACAATTCCTTCAATATCCGACAATGTTTTTTTTTACACATAGAATCGTCTTTCAAACTATTTTTGTGCTACTAAGGAGAACAACTAGAACGCATTGGAAGTTGTACTTCAGGAAAAGAAGAAACCGAAATGTAAATAGGATCATATAACTTTAAAAATGCTATGTATCTAAAGACAACTTCTAGTATATTTATTCTCGTTTTATTAACAACAGTTCTTATTACAGGGTACCAACTACGATACAAAACTGCGGATTCAACGTTCAAAATAGGTCGCTAAATTAAAGTTGATCCAGATCTATCTGCTTGACATTTTGATGCTTTTCAAGTTTTCTTTTGCTTGTAAAAAAAAGTAATCCATTGACCAAACTAAAAATGTTCCCCATTTATTATAAACGTTGCAGAAACTAAAGTAATGATTAACGTCTTCCTAACCATACATTTTTCAACGTTTTAAATTGTCTTATTTTTTTAGCAACGTTTATACAGTACCTAAGGGGGTTTTTCGATAACTAAAACAAAGCTGCCTAAGGTTAGTATTTGGCCGGCACGGCGGCGATACATTTATAACTAAATCGTAGGATAACAGTGTTCCAATTACTATAAAATTGTATAGTGTGAATACTACTCTGTTCTTGGTAGTGGCCATTATATCCTTCCGAAGTGAGTACTGCGTGGTGAAGCACAAAAACAACATCCGACGGTCTGATAACATTAATAGACGGGAATAACTCTATTAGGAAACCAAACCTTGACTTGTTCTCAAATTAATTGGACCGAGGTCTAGATTTTATTAATAAATATCATCATCATCATCATTTCAGCCGAAAAACGTCCACTGCTGGACATAGGCCTCCCCCAAGCACCTCCACTTCTACCGGTTTTGTGCTTCCCGCATTCAGCGCGTTCCTGCGGCCTTCACAAGGTCGTCGGTCCACCTTGGGAGGCCTTCCAATACTACGTCTTCCGGTACTGCAAGCAATGTGCCCTGCCCACTGCCACTGTTATAAATATAATGGTAGGCGTTTATTTTAATAAAAATTAGTTTGGACTTTAGAGAATTAAAACTTTAAAAAATGTTCTTTATTGCTCTCGTATTTAAGGCTTGCTTGTACTCGTTTACGTTGGAAATACATGCTATGAGAAGAGAAAGGTTAACGAGTTCACTTACGCATCATTTGGTGCTATAAAGAGATCAGCCAATAATATGAATCGTTTTAAAAATATTAAGTAGTTACCCAATGAAAATTCCATATTTCTGTTTTCTGTCATTTTATTAGCATCGTTCTTTTTTTTATTTTATTTTAAGAACTGTTCTATCTGTGTTATGACCACGTTGTAATGAGAGTTTGTCACAACGAAACATCAGTCATTTCTTGTTGTATCATTGTTCGTAGACGCCAAGCCTAGGTAAGTAGTGGTGATATTTATTTTTCACTGAAAATCAGCATTCCTTCGTTATCCAAGTTTATTTTTATTAGGTAACACATACGTCTTGTCTTCAGTTTATATTTTAGTTGGGTATTAATGATTTTTATGCCATCATTCGAAAGCGATGCGCTTCTCTCCGTCACAGAACATGCGTCAGCTCCCATAGTATGTTGAGGGCATTGAGTGATCGGTGGGACTGCCCGATGCTTGGCCGGTGGGTGAGACTGCACACACAGGTCGGCCTCAAGTAGTTTATTTATAATATAATGTTTTGTTTTTATTTATTTTTTATTTATTTTATTTTTTCTTTGTGATTGTATGTATGTTACTAACAATAGTTAGTTAAGTAATTTTATGTAAATACTAACATTATGGACTGTAAGGTCTGCAAATAAAAGTTTATTATTATTATTAAAAAAAACAACTAAATTGTATATCTATACTCAAAGAAAACAGGAACCGAAAAAATAACATTGTATGAAGCCATTTGCTTCAAGTACTGCTGTGGCTGTGGAGGCTGTGGGAATTTAACATTCACACGTAAAAATATGTCCTATTTATTTCACTCATTTTTGAAACGATAATATAATCGAATAGCTTGGAATGCCAACAGAACACACACCAAATTACATGACGAACGTAAATTACTATTTCCCTCTACCAGTTGTTTACTTCATTAAAATTAATTGACATTAATTAAAAAAATAATCAGTGATAACTATAATAATGATGAAAGTGTGACATTTGCAAAAAAAAAGTAGAAGCCATGCACACAGCTTAGAACATAAACGTGAAATCGATTGTTTTGACAAAATCATTGAAGAGAATTACGACAAGAGAAATGAACATGACTTTGGATTACCAAGAAATTTTGTATCTCACGGGATCTGGACTATCGATATTGTGTGTTATAGTGTTGTTAATAACATGGTGTCTCCTCCCACAGTGGCGTTCACTTCAGAACTATATCAGTTTGAACCAAATCATAACCAGTACCGTGTTTATGTGTCTAATAGCTGTATTACCGTTTGTCAAATTATCGAATGAAATTCATATTTTCATGCAATATGTTTTAGTAACATCAATATGCTGGTCACTTTGTTCTTCATTGCTCGCATATTTAAGACTTGTACTCGTCTACGTTGGAAAAATAAGCTATGAGAAGAGGAAGGCTACTGTGTTCACTTACGGAACAGCTGGAATTACTGTTGGAATAAGTTTCAGAATCGTCCCAAACTTAATAAATGTGTTCAGACACATTAATAATATCATAGGTCTTTTTTCAGTCATATTTATAATGATTGTTAATTTTGTCATTTTTACAAGAATAGTTTCATCTGTGTTATCGTGCTGCAAGAAGAATATGTCAAAACGAAATATCAGTCATGTTGTATCACTGATTGCAGTTGGGATTATATGCGATTCTATGTTATTAGCATTAGTGGTTTTGTTAATGTTTTCCAACCATAAAGCACAATTCCTTCGATATCCGACAATGTTTTTTTTTACACATAGAATCGTCTTTCAAACTATTTTTGTGCTACTAAGGAGAACAACTAGAACGCATTGGAAGTTGTACTTCAGGAAAAGAAGGAACCAAAATGTAAATAGGATTATATAACTATATACAATGTTGGGTAAAGACATAACTTTGAGTATATTTATTCTTGTTTTATTAACAACAATTCTCATTCCAGGGTACCAACTAAGATACAATACTGCGGATTCAACGTTCAAAATAGGTCGCTAAGTTAAGGTTAAACCAGGTCCATCTGCTTAGTCCAGGAGGGTGTGGAGACCCTTTCGGATCACTTGTATATCCGTATAGATATTTCCGCCTCACAGGGAACGGAAGTATCTCCACGCTCTGAAGCTCGGCACTTTCCACGCTGGGCAGTGAAGCGGCTTGATAGGGACCTATTGCAGGAGGCAGCTATTATCCAGGCATGGCTACCTTCACCGCCTTCCACTGATGGCGTCGATGCTGAGGCTGACCGATTTCGCAATGCCATGACAGCTGTGTGCGACGCCTCCATGCCTCGTACATGTAGTCGGCCCCCAAAAAGGGAGGTCTACTGGTGGTCCCGAGAGTTGGCGGAACTCCGCGAGGCCTGTATTACGGCCCGGAGGTCCTACTCACAAGTACGTAGACTACGCCGACGTAATGAGGAGCTGGAATCCCAACTGTATGAGTCCTACCGAAGCGCCCGGGAAGCTCTACAGTTGGCAATCTTCCGAGCAAAGGAGCAGGCGAGAGGCGAAATGTTGGACGGCCTAAACCGCGATCCTTGGGGACGTCCGTATCGTGCGGCGCGGAATAAACTCCGCGTCCAAGGCCCCCCACTAACGGAATCCCTCCAGCCTCAGTTCCTTGCCGAAGTCGTGGAGGCACTTTTCCCGAGCCGGGCGGACTACACACCTCCGACGATGGCTTCATCAGATGATGACCAGGACGTCGAAGAGGAGACTCCTGCGATCACAGACGCGGAGATGGGGGCGGTGATTTTGCGGGCGCGTTCAAAAACCACCGCGCCAGGACCAGACGGGGTGCCCGCAAAGGTACTGGCTTTAGCGTTGGATGCGATGGAGGACAGGCTTAGGGAACTGTTCGATACCTGTCTGACGTCGAGACGGTTCCCTAAGCCTTGGAAGGAGGGTCGTTTAGTTTTGCTGCAAAAGGCTGGACGGCCCCTGGAGTCCCCGTCGGCCTACAGACCAATAGTGCTGCTGGACGAGGTGGGAAAGATGCTAGAGAAGATTCTCGCTACCCGCATCGTCCGGCATTTGGAAATGGTTGGACCAAATTTGTCGGACGCCCAATTTGGTTTTCGAAGCGGGCGTTCGACCGTGGATGCCGTTATGCGTCTCAAAACCCAGGCGATAGATGCGGTAACGCAACGGGAGGTGATGTTGGTAGTGTCATTAGACATTGCCAACGCATTTAATACTTTGCCATTCAGCTGCATCGAAGAGGCGCTCCGTTTTCATGGGGTGCCCATGTACTTGAGGCAGCTGGTGGCAGACTATTTGAGGGGGCGATGTGTTAGTTACCAGGGACGCAGTGGCCAAATCGTGCGGAGGCCTTCCACGTGTGGTGTTCCGCAGGGGTCGGTCGTAGGGCCACTCCTGTGGAACTTGGGTTACGACTGGGCCCTTCGCGGTGTTCTTCCACCCGGGCTGGGCGTCATTTGTTATGCTGACGACACTCTCATCACAGCTCGGGGAAGAAACTTTGAAGAGGCTGCGCGCTTGGCCACTGAGGGTGCGTCTCTGGTCATTAACCGCATCGAAGCGCTGGGTCTTAGGGTGGCGCTCGAAAAGACGGAGGCCTTGGTGTTTTATGGGCGCCGCCGCCGACCTCCAGCGGGCGCTTACATCACTCTGGGTAGTGAGAGGGTTATAGTGCGGTCGCACATGAGATACCTGGGCCTCGTTCTGGACCGTAGATGGAACTTCGGTGAGCACTTCTGCCGACTTGCCCCGAAGTTGATCGGCACAGCCTCCGCCCTAAGTCGGCTATTACCGAACCTGGGTGGACCGAGTGTGAGTTGCCGATTGCTCTACACGGGGGTGGTGCGCTCGATGGCGCTGTACGGCGCCCCAGTGTGGGCGGACTCCCTGACTGCCCAGAGCAAGGTACATCTGCGGCGACCACAAAGAGTCATGGCTATCAGGGTGATACGCGGATACCGCACAATCTCAGCCGAAGCGGCGCTCACATTGGCAGGAACACCCCCGTGGGATCTGGAGGCGCGAGTGCTTGCCGAAGTTTACCATCGAAGTGTGGAACTTCGGGCGGAGAGCGGCAGGGGCCCACCGCCTGAAGTGATGATGAGGTGGCGCAGAGACGCGCAGACTGCCATTATGAGGCAGTGGGCAGAGAGGCTGGAAACTCCCAGTGCTGGTCACTGGACTATTGGGGCTATCCAGCCAATCCTATTGGAGTGGGTACGGAGGCGGCACGGGACGTTATCCTTCCGTTTAGTGCAGGTATTATCGGGGCATGGCTGTTTTGGTAAATACCTGCACACGGTGGCAAGACGGGAGGTGACTCCCGTGTGTCACCACTGCGGTTGCAGCCAGGACGCGGCCCTGCACACTCTCGAGCAGTGCCCTGCCTGGGAGGCGCAGCGCCGTGTTCTGGCGGCAGAAATTGGGGAAGACCTGTCGCTGTCGGCCGTTGTCAGGGCTATGGTCGGCAGTGAAAGGGCATGGGAGGCGGTTGCGTCCTTCTGCGAGGACGTAATCTCGCAGAAGGAAGCGGCAGAGCGGGTCAGGGAGGCTGACTCTCACGCTGACCCGATTCGCCGCAGGAGGGCAGGACGGCGCAGGCGGCGAAATGCGGACCTGATGCCGCCATAAGAGGGGCCAGCGGATGATAGATCGGGGAGTCTATCGTCTACGCTACACGGTCCCTGGAGTTGAGGTGATGTCCTAGTGCACCCGGACATCGCCGAAAGAGGATAGATCCCGGACGCGGGGCAAGAAGAGGGAGCCCAGAAATGGGCCACGCTGGATGGGTCGCGAATGTCATACGTAGTAGTTCTCGCGGCCCACCCATCAAGGCAAAAGTAGGTGCACAGGTGGAGTTTTTAGTGGGTGCAAGTCCCACATAACCTCGTCGTCTCCCCGGACGACGTGGTATGCGTTAGGCATTTTCTCCACTCAAATAAAAAAAAAAGGTCCATCTGCTTGAGAGATGATATCGTGTACTTTTCAAGTTTTGTTCGTGAAAGCAATTCATTGACCATTGGCTAAAAAAATTCCCCCATTATCTACTAATAAACGTTGTTGCTTGAAGTTAAGTTATGATTACCGCTTTTTAAACATTAATTTTTTGACGTTTAAACGTATCTTAACTTTAAGCAAAGTTCATAAAGTAAAGGGCATTTTGATAAATTAAGTCTTAGCAACGTTTATACTTAATGTAAAGGGCATTTTGATAACTAAATCAAAAGTTGCCACACCTCTATACTTGCGCAGTGGAAGCCTAGTATCGAAAACCGCCCACGGCCCTCCGATACGGAACTTAGTCGTTAGCAGAAAGCGTCGAGTCCTACGACAGACAAAGCCCACTACTTTACTATAAATCTAATCGAACCTACAAACCTGCTAAGTTTACAATGATCTCTGCGTAAGAGATGACAGTTCAGTTTCCCTAACCAAGCAAGCAATGGTTTTGTATTCTGTCTGTTATGTCACTATTGTCTATCTTGACGTGTGTAGCGAGCTCTAATTGGGGTGAATACGCTTTATTAGCAAGAGATTTGCAACTTTACACAGATAAAGGGACCTTTGAAGGGATGTCGATGGTAACTGTTTAACCGCTCACTAGTTAAGAGTTCATGCCATATTTGGGAAACGTTTGATTTGCATCATAAAGCTTGTTTTGAATTTAGCGTACAAAGTTTCACAAGTTTAAATTAGATGAATGAATAAATTAGTCTTTGTAAGACGTCTCGTACAGACTTGGAACAGTGCTGAGAAGTAGCTGACATTATTTAGAAAACAGATTTACGTGGTTTATGTTGGCCTTAAAATAAAAAAGTATGATGCTTTACAACTTTAAATGAGCCTGAAACGTGAAGAGATTTTTGTTGCAGACGATTTTTTTTTATTATTGGAGCCACTCTCTCAACATTTATAAAAATAATAATTGCCAAAACAGAAATTAGCTCTAACGAAAATAAGTAGGTACCAATCAGATCAATAACCGCCAATCATACAATTAGAAACTGAAACCAAGATCCACGAATTCCGGGATATTGACCTAAGTCATTGACCTATGGAGGCTTTGTCTTCCACGTTTGACTGGTCACTGTGATTGCTTCACCGACCGACATCTGCCTGACCACCTGGAGCAGAATTCTGATACGGTCCGCTCGTCTTAACCCCCATAAAGTATTTTCAAAATGGAACGGTCCATAGATCGTTTCGCGATGAAACTTTACTATAAGTACCTTGGACTAATAGCCGAAACGTGACTGGAGTTAGGAGGTAATTTTGTAGAAGAACCTTAAGAATATCATACACCAACAATGTGGAGGGGTTTATGTGGTTGACTCAATATTTTTTCGGTGTTGACTTTCGCTTAAAACTGCAATTTGATATGTCAAAAGAATATGACCCATTATTAGGAAGCTAGATATTTTCTAGTAGTTGAATAATGACATCAGTGCAGTGTGTCATTTTCACAAAATATTAAGGTGTTTGCATGCCAAGGTAGGAACTGGTATTCTAGAAAATTGACATACTTATACACACGAGCGGCACGAGGAGGGGGGGTGGCTAAAAATAACAGCCGCACAGGTGGATCGATCAGGTTAAGCTATGCTTGCCGCTGTTGGTCTGTGGATGGGTGACCATCTTTACGTACCGAGACCCCTCCGTGCCTCGGAAAGCACGTTAAGCGGTTGGTCCCGGCTATCATTCGTGGATCTTTGATAGTCGTTGCGGTAGTCAGAAGCCCGAAAGTCTGACAACCAGTCTTACCAAGGGGTATCGTATTACGCAGTAACTGGGTTGTGGAGGCCAGATAGGCAGTCGCTCCATGTAAAATACCGGTGTTCAGCTGCATCCGGTTAGACTGGAAGCCGAACCCAACATAGTTTGGAAAAGGCTAGGCAGATGACACACGAACGACAACGACAGAGCCAACTGCAGCAGCAGTTGACGCGTGCCGCTCGTGTCTATGCAAACTTAGTGGTTTTGCGTTGAGTAATTGTCACGTGATTCAGTTGACTAAGCCCTAATAATTTTGGAACAACAATTGCACTCATTCACATATTATTATAATTTCTGTGAGACTGTTTAAAATTCTATAGGCGCTATTTACGTCAGTCTCATCTTCGCTGTGCTGTGTCTTAACTTTTCCGCGACTAAATTGCTCACTTTTGCACAATTCCATCCAATTTATTCCCCCCTTACAAAGGTCTTATCTTGAATGAGAGAAGCTTGTTTTAATGTCGTTAATTTAAGACTCCGGCGTCCGTAACGATTTCATTCTGTTGTGTTGTTATAACTATAGGCTAGTTTTCCGATAGTACTGGAGGTAGAAGGTAATGGACCGCCTTTGTACCTGTATTCCGGTCGGAGTGTAAACGAAACTGAAATTCTAGATGGAGATGAAATCTGCATGAATGGGTCTAGAGAAGACTGGAACTGTGTCGTTGATTTACACAGTTTTCAATGATGTAATAAAATTATAGACTCTTTAGTGCAAAGTAATATTATTATAGACTCTGGCAGCTGACTAACAAATTGATGGTCTTGCTAAGGCTATGTGTAGAACAAAACTCCCAGCGTACAGAAAGTGTGAACTATATTTCATAATAAGGCATTTCTTATTATAACTTGTCGGCCAACATTAAACCTCCCAATAAACTCTGCGAATTGGTTCTTCTCATACTATCAAATAGCAATCTGATTCATAAATAAAAAAAGTAAAATATTCCGTACGCACACCGTCGGAAATCTTCTTTTTGTTCGACATTATACCCAAATTATAGAGAGAGGGCCTCGTAAAGGGGTGAATGACATCGGACAATGTTTTATAAGAGTTTTATATCTCCTAATTATAATATTAAGGAAATCTGATTGTGTCTACAGCTATAAGTAAAAGTTCTTTTTTATTGCATTTCTGATTTTAAATGCCTTCAGATAAGGAATATATAGGGTCATAATTATTGTAATGTATATTGTGCATAATTAATTCAGTATTCTAAAACATCGATACAGTGTTAATGTCTTTATAGACGTTAGTGTATTATTAAACACTTTGTAAGTAGTGTTTCTAAGAACTGTCGAGCTCGCTCCAACGTTAGTCTAACAACAGAGTGGTTCTGAGAGTTCGGTAAGAAAATATACATATACATTATGTATGAGTAAAAGAACGTGAGTGAGCGTACGCTCGCACCTATAGTCCGACCGCTTAACTGAGACGTTGCCTGAGTTAGCAGCGCGGTGCGGGAGGCGATGACGGTGTGGTCACGTGATGCGAGAGCTCAGTGATTCGTCAACTTGTGACAACAACTATCACCCCTCCCGCACCGCGCAGCTACCTCAGGAAACGTCTCAGTTAAGCGGTCGGTTTTTAGTAATAAGATACGCAATGATGAAGATATAATTAAATTGAGGAATCAGTCTAAATGAGAATATTGTTTGAATTAAAACAGTAACGAAACTTTAAACAGAGGAGTAGAAGAACGGAGTAGTAGAAAGTCGAGCTCAGAAGTATTTGGTAAAGCTAATAGAAGAAATAAAAATGGAAGCTAAGGGAAGAGACGCTCCGGGCGTCGGGAGCCGCGCGACGACTCCCGGCCACCGTAGCTCACCGTCCGATCAGGACCAGGCCCGTGCCGGACGGCGCGTACGTGTTCCACGCGCGCCTCAAAGAGATATCAGCATCAGTTGAAGGGGTCCGTTGGGGCCGAAGCCTGCCGGGTCAGCGGGATTGTCGGAAAGGGTTACCGCTGGCCTGGAACATAAAGGGCTAAGGAAGGAACACGGGTGGGTCTTAGTCAGTAAGAGTCTGACACTCATTTGATGATTTCCCATACTGAAAAAAAAAAGGGAAGAGATCGCAGAAAGGGATAAGGCCGCCCATTGTATATTTTGTAGTCTGATGTATTTTTGGCCTTGCACTTCCAGTATCATACTAATTTCTTGCGTTAATCGTCAATATTGCTGTCAGGTTTGAAAACAATATTGTAGATTTGTTTATGAAGTCTGTGGCATAATCTTGCATGGTTGCTGTGTGGGTTATCCATCAGGTGGTTCGGCCCATTGAAGAATCTAAAACAAAATAATAAACATGTTACCTTTGTGTTCCTCTTCAGCATGATCATTTTAGTATAAGAATTCGCAGTGTTACTAAGATTGACCTAACTAACAACAACACACGGATCTTTTACTAACAACATTATGGATCTTGTAATTTCATCTGCAATAAATATTTATTATTATTTATTGAATGCTCCTTGCCCAGCATTTTATCAGTGCAGTTAAAAAGACTCAGTAGGCATAGTTATTTTATCAGTAACAAACAGTAAACAAAACGGGAACACTATTGACAAAGTACATTTTTACGTACTGGTATACGGCCATACGGGTATTAAACAAAATGCAAGCCAATTTGTTGTATTAAAATTCACGTGTTTTCCAATAGTCGATACATTTGCGATAAGCCTGGCTCACGGTAATCTGACTTTATCGGTATACCTGTTTGAACTGCGACTTTTACTGTGTGCAAACGGTAAATTAATTGCTTATAAAAAATCTTTTTTAAATAAAATTGGTGTTGTTTAATTTGGTTGTGGAAGTACGCCATTCTTTGGGTGGATTTACTGTTCATATCTAGGTCTAAGCCCTTATAAAAAAAAATACCATAATAATTATAGGTATATAAATAGCTAAATTCTAGGACTCATCATCCTAGCCTTTTTGTTTCCAGGTCGGTTTCCAGTCTAGCCGAATGCAGCTGAATACCAGCATTTTACATGGAGCGACTGAATATCTGACCTCCTGACAACCCTGTTGCTGGGTAACACGAACCTCCTTGGTAACGGTTGTCAGACTTTTAGGCTTCCATAACAACTTTCAAAAATCTACGAATGGTAGCCGGGACCACCGGCTTAACGTGCTTTCCGAGGCACGGAGGGGTCTCGGTTTTGTAATGGATGGTTACCCATCCACGAACCGACCACGGAACGCATAGCTTAACCTTCGAGCGACCCGCTGCTGCAGCTGCAGCTGTTATCATTTAACCACAAGCCGCTAACTCTCGCTAAAGTATAATTTACTTCAGCCTTACCTATGGTTTTTAATTCTGAAAATTCAGCTACAAGGTTATTGTTACTGGTTACTGACACCTTACCAGAAAACTCGAAGATCTTTGTGGCATCATGTATGTACAGATGACGTTGATCGTTAAGAAAAACTTGCAGCTGTAAGCGCTCTCTACTGAAACTATTCATATTTTCGGGATCCCTGAGACCTGACAAAACCAACATACATACAATACATTCACAATTCCGTATGACAAACGGCTGTTATTCGAAGATTATCGCTTGAACATGACTAATGACATGTCGCTTCCTCCACGTCTCTTCTATGTGTTAATTGTACTGAATGCTCCCGCCACTAATTTACACTGTGTTTATTTTACTGAACGCCACGTTATATTTACTGCTGCTGAAACCCTTGCTAATGGAATGTACACCCTATGACCTACAGATAAAATAGCTGTGATATTTGATGGGTTGTAAAGGTAAGCTTGTCAGAGTCAAGATGATTCACACGCGTTACGTTGTCATTTCAGACATACGATTCAATTTTTCATTTAGATGAGAACAGTGTAAACACGGTCAAAATGGAGGGGAAAGTTTCTATTTTAAAATGTTTTTGTTTGGGCCCTCTCCGATTCTTTTATGGGTGTGTTAAATAGAATTCACAAGTTAGCGATCGGAAACTTTCTCTGTGAAGTTTACTGGATTGAAAACACGATCTGAGTTGCAGGTGGAATAACATTGTCGAGTTTTCTTCCGATCGTTTTCTTTATTTTTCTTAGTAAGTGCAACTTAGTTTTGAAATTTTTGTAACTTCTTTCTTATCATTTTAAGTGCGTAAGATATTAACTTACGAAGGTCTTCAAAAGTGGAAAAATGCGAGTAAAAAGTAAATCAACCTTAAATTATGTTTTTAGAAATAAAACTTCGTGCAAGCTTTTTGAACCAGAAAACTCGCGTACGTCCAAAGTTAAAAAAGTTGAGTACCCTTTTAAAAATGTATACTGTTAAAAGTAAAAGAATCCCATCATCCTATGTAGAATAATGGTGTTTTGCCACAAGTTTAAATGAATGACCCAACAATCCCAAAATTGATAATTTTAAATAATTTTAAGCGACGAACGCGAATCTTGTCAAAATCTTGTCTTGTTAATTAGTATAGTAGTGTTACTGACATAACTATGATGAATCACACTAATATTATAAAGGCGAAAGTTTGTGAGTGTGTGTATGTGTGTGTTTATATGTTTGTTACTTCTTCATGCTCAAACGGCTGTACCAATTTTGATAAAATTTTGTATGGACGTAGCCACGGAAGAGATAAATTTATCTATTCCGTGGACGTAGCTGACACCGTGGATTAACATAAAGGCTACATTTTATCCCGATATTCCCACGGGATCAAAAAATTAAAGTGTTTTTTTATTTTATTTTTTAATATCTTTTGTGTGTTTTACAGCCTCGTTTTTTTATTTTGTTCTAGGATATATAGAAAAAACGGGTATTTGATTCATATAGAACTCATTCCGGCGATTACGAATATTATGATTAACTAAACTTTGACCAAATGGTTACTCATCTGCCTAATCTTTTCCCAAATATGTTAGGGTCGGCCTCCAGTCTAACCCGATGCTGCTGAATACCAGTATTACACATGGAGCGACTGCCTATCTGACCTCCACAACCCAGTTACTGGGTAATACGATAACTTGGTAAGACTGGTTGTCAGACTTTCGGGTTCTGACGACTCGTAACGACTGACAAAGATCCACGAATGACAGCCGTGAGGCACGGAGGGGTCTTGGTATGTGAAGATGGTCACCTATCCACGGACAAACCGCGGCAAGCGTAGCTTAACCTGATCGATCGACCCGTGCGGCTGGTATTACTTAGCCACAAACCCCTCCTATTTGACCAAATCGTTACTGCGTTAATAATTACGCAGTAGAGGTACAACACACAACAAATTATTAGAAAAAGGCGCGACGTGACGACGCAACGCGATTTCGGTAGAACTATTTCCATTAAGTTAAAAAAAAAATTGTTCTCCTAGAGTCGCGTCGCACTGTCGCGTTGCGCCTGTCTGCAGGAGCCTAAAGGCGTTCTCTACATTAATTTCTAGTATCTAATTCAACATAGTATTGACATGTTGGACATCAGCATTAACTTGCCAGGTACACACAGCTCCTTTAACTAGTTACCCCACCAAAAGACATGTGCGTTCAAATCCGTGATAGGCCCAAGTTGGTTTTTGTATTTTGCAAAAACATTTTATTTTAAATAATGTATTGTTTTAGTGAATAAATAAGTTTAAGTAAGTATTTTTTTTTAAATTCTGTTTTTATTATTGTTTTTTTCAATAAAACAATACTTTTGCGACGACAAGCAACAATAATAGGGTTAACATTTACGACAACTTATTCATCGTCTAAATAGACTGGAGGTTTCAAGACCGCTTACCGTGCATAAGATTGGTAGTTCAAATCCTATATAGGCACGAAATGTGCTTTTTGTTCATTATATTATTTTGATATATTTTTCTATTTTGTTTTAAGTAAGTAGTAATTATTTATAAAATAAAGAATAAAAAAATCAAGAAAAATAAAATACTTTATTAATCATTTAATAATATTTATTATTGCTATTATTTAACAAAACTATGATCTTATTTTACAACAAACAGAACAACTATTTTAGTTCTCATAATATCAGAAATCATTTTAAAAAATAATTGATAAATAGTAGTCGTTTACTCTTCGCCATTTTAAGTGAACGTATACAAAGTTCTAACTTGAAGGTATGGATTAATTTTATAAAGACAACGTAAGTAAGTAAAATTAATGGATACCCTCAAATTATAACATCTTTCGATTAGACAGGGACCTAAAGATATAATGACTCAGCCGATAGTAGATAACAATTTCATCGCAATTCATATGGGCTCGCTGGCTAGTTCGTCAAACTGCCGGTATGAGTATGACGACGTTCGGTGATGCGATGGTTCGAATCCGAGTCAACACAATGGACTCTTTTTGAAGTATTCTTTAGATTATTCGTAAGGAATTCAATGTTGTAGCAGTGTAACATTTTAAAACTTGAGGGGTTAGGACATAGTGACGCTTTCTGTACATCACAAATCTATACGCAGATACATAGACATGTAGATAATTACTGGTTACATGTACTTAAATGTGACTAATTACGTGAGAGCAATGTGTCACCGAGCACTATTAGGTAGATACTACATCAAGAGTTTGGACATTGCACATACTATATATGTACATGAAATTAACATATACCTCATTAGTTCCATATTCTAGGTAGGCTAGAGTTTAACTCAGTTTGATCAAAACATTTAAATATCCTAACAAACGAAATTCAACTATCATCTACCTATACCTACTGCTGAATATTGTTGGACAGATTGCGCTAATGGCCGTTTCTCATAATATACGGACCTTTACTAATAATGAAGAAAAGACCTCACAACTTTGCATAGTAGATCCTCCCTTATGGAAGTAGCTATCACAGGTAAAATTAGCTTACGAAAAAATGCTACCATTGCATTGGTAAGCAAAACGTTTCGTTTTTAACCGACTTCAAAAGGGAGGAGGTTCTCAAATCGACTGTATGTTGTTTTTTTTTGTATGTTTGTTACGCGATATCTCCGGAATTTGTAAATCGATTTAAAAAAATATTAATATTGCAGAATATTCTAGGATAGATTGCATTAAGGAGTTTAAAAAAAATAAACGTGATGCTCCCAAACTTTACTTTACTTTTCTTTTTTTTTTTGCGGATGGGAAATCATCAAATGACCCCTCCCGCTCTGGGTGGAGCGGAAGGGAGTGTCAGACTCTTACTGACTAAAACCCACCCGTGTTCCTTCCTTAGCCCTTTATGTTCCGGGCCAGCGGTAACCCTTTCGGACAATCCCGCTGACCCGGCAAACTTTACTTTACTTCCTGGCAACAATGTAACTTCATTGCTTCATGTTAGGTTTTTTTGAGTAAATAGCAGAAAGATACCTATTAGGACAGCCACATTGGTCAAGTGGTCGCAACGCTACTGGTCCTGGGTTATTGGGTTTTTCCGTCTGGAATTTCTCCGTAGCAGCCCGGAGACTGACTTGTGCCCGGTCGATGGCAATAGGTTTTCACCCTATTACATGAGAGATCAACATCAGAGGGGCCCGTGGCTTAATAATAACAGCCGCACAGGTCGATCGATTAGGTTAAGCTACGCTTGCCGCGGTTGGTCTGTGGATGGGTGACCATCTTTACATACCGTGACCCCTCCGTGCCTCGGAAAGCACGTTAAGCCGTTGGTCCCGGTTGTCATTCGTGGATCTTTGACAGTCGTTACGGGTAGTCAGAAGCCCGAAGGTCTGACAACCAGTCTTATCAAGGGGTATCGTATTACCCAGTAATTGGGTTGTGGAGGTCAGATAGGCAGTCGCTCCATGTAAAATACTGGTATTCAGCTGCATCCGGTTAGACTGGAAGCCGACCCCAACATAGTTGGGAAAAGGCTAGGCAGATGATGACATGAGAGCTCAACATAACTGGTATTATTTTTATTTTTTTTTGTTTTGGGTTTGCTTTTGTCACTAGTCTAGGTAAGAGGTGACAGAGACAAAGTCGACGATGGAGTGAGCTTACTCAGAACAAGCATGTTCACTCTCACTTTTTAGAGATTCGGGTTGTATGCGTTCGGAAACACAAACGCAGGTAGAGAGTTTCACTCTTTTGCTGTGCGCATTATAAAGGATATTTGAAAACGCTTAGTGCGAATTGGTAGAATATCAACTAGGCGGGGATGGTAACTTGCAGTGCGTCTGGATGTCCGAAGGTAGAAGGGGCCGGTGGTATGAGGTCGTAGAATGATTGGGCACAGTCACCGAAGTACAATCTGTAGAAGACCGACAAGCAGGCAACCTTGCGGCGATGAGCCAAGCTTGGACCAGTTTTACGTGGGCGGTCGTACTACAGGTACACCTCTGCCAAACCCTGCGGGGTATACAAGCGTGATAACATGTTATGTCATACATTAATCCCCTTACTAATAAACGTATTAGGTATATCAGCTGAACAGTTACACAACGATTTCTCTCTTTCAGTCGTCAGTCATTTGAATTTCGAAAAAGAAGAAGACAAAGCGTTGTGTAACTATACAGATGCTATACAACGTTTATTAGTAAGGGGGATAGGATATGCCTTGTCTTTTTCCTAACATCAAATAAACGTAGACCAAATTTCTATAACAATATTTATTCAGAAAAAAAGTAAGCGATAGTCCGCCCCACTTTCCGGGTTGAACAAACAATAAATAGGTATATTGTTTGAGCACGCGAATCAAATTTAATATGCATACCGTTTAGGTCGTGTTAAAGCATAGTGTTGCGTGAATGCGATATCGATAAAAGTAAATCGACTTGCGTGAGTATGCCGATTTCCTTACACTAATCTTATTTATGTAATGTTCTCACTTTTCAGTTTGACGTAATCGTATCAGTAAATAACCATAATGTTTTTATTTTAGCTTTTATCGAATTTAATTTTTTTCAAAACCTGCGCCGTTGATGTAATAATTTTGTTTATGAAAATAGACTATGATTAGTCTAGAACCAACTGGAAAAGTGTTTATTTTTAATTTTTATTAATGACTACTATTATTTTTCTCAAAAGTACTAACGTGAATAATATTTGTATGGGCTAATACCTAGTTAGCAACAAAACATAAGTGTATAATTTTGTGTTTTGTGGCTGCACCACAATACCCTGTCCTCCACCTTCCGCATCCAGTCTGTCACAGCCTCCTTTTTAATGTCATCGGTCCATCTAGCTGGGGTGCGGCCCACACTGCGCTTGCCGATACGTCGTCTCCACTCCAGCAATCTTCTGCTCCACCGGCCATCGGTCCTTTGACAAACATGGCCAGCCCACTGCCATTTCAACTTGGAATACAATAAATTTCCAATCTGTACAATCAATTTCACATGAAAAAGCATTTTGTAAAAAAAAAAAATTATCGATAACACACGACACGCAATCGTACTACGCTACAAGGTGATTATTGCTAGGGGCGGGACGAGTTCACTCGATAACCGCTCTTTACAGCCATCTAGCGGTGAATATAATTATCTTAAAACCAACTCATGGGAAAATAAATCATAGATTTTCTACACAAAGCACTTTAGGGCCAACCTTGTTATCTTTTTTGGTAACGGGTAATGTGAAATTTACAAAATATTTATGGCGAATGTAGTAGATGATAACAGTATAGTTTGTAAGTTTATAAGACTAGTTAGCCTACTTAGTGTTTTTTAATGCTTATAGATACATACCGCCATTTCTTAAAAAAAAAACTTTAAATGAATTAAATGTAAGGGAAGGTAAAAAGGAGTCATAATATTTATTTGATATAATAGAAACTTGATTAAAATGAAAGCTTTCTCGTGATGCGAATTTTATTTTTAGGTATATTTTTTATAGATTCGCGAATTTTCATACTAACAAAATGGATTACCGTACTTATTCAATTCTGTAAATTGGTTATAACTAACATTTTACACATAAAAATATAATCTAGATCAGGTCGGTGTTTCTTATCCAATTACTGAATTTAATTCCATAAACACTTTGAAAAACAATACATAAACAAAAAACCGATCAATATACACCAATTCAATCTTATATAACATTGAAGTTCAACTTTGTATAAAAACGTGTTGGTTGTGAAGCTGTTTTACACTGGCTGAACATAGAAAAACTTGTAGAGGACATAAAATGGTAATTTTGTAGTCTATGGAAACCCATTTGAATGCTGGAGAATAGTACAGGTGAAGCTACTTGAGACAAAACATTGGTTTTACATACAGTCTGTTATAAAGAAAAATGTACTCGTAGAGCTGAATTAGATGTTACTGGTTCTTAAAATGTGTTTAGCTAAGTGGTTTTTCTTTGAATGTTTTCATGTCTTCAGTTATTTTAAGTGTATCTGCTGTCTTAGTGTGCATACACACGGTCGGCGGTCGTCGACGGAGTGTCGACACTCGTCGACGACCGCCGACGCTGATGATTTTTGTTCACGTTTGTAATTTTATATGCATTACGTTAGACTGCCCAGCAGCATGAGCAGTGGTGGCCCAGGGGTAACGGCCGCCACTTACGCGGGTTACACGGGTACGTGGGTTCGAACCCGACCAAGCACTTTAATTTGTGTAAATTATATCATCACCACTGTTCTCAAAACGGTGAAGGAAAACATCGTGAGGAAACCGGCGTGTCCTAGAACCAAAAATTCGGAGACGTGACATCTGCCAACCTGCACTAGGCCCGCGTGGTGGTTTAAGTCCCACTCCCTCTCACAGAGAGGAAGCCTGTGTCCCAGCAGTGGGAACATTATAGCCTGATTATATTACGTTAGAATAACTTGTGTTTCTAATAAAAGTTATCGACCAAAACTATGTCCAAATACAAAAGCCAACCACTTCAATCAGAACTATACTCATAAAAATACATACACAAAATTCTCCCTTCCACCATCAGTCTCCTTTACATATCCAATGGGTGGTCCATTCAATGGTATCACGAACTACAAATTGCCTTATACTTGTTTGTGCATTCAGGCCCACATAGCTCAATTACGCACTGGCCAATTATTATATGAACTCTTCCCATGCGGCTAAGCATTCTGGCACAAAACAGGTAGGTACAGAAGGTTGGCTCCATACAACGCGCGTTGAAAACGCACGTACACATAGATACGCGTCTATGTATAGTCAACCTCGTAATTGGTTTAGATTTAAACCAGTTTTGACGAAAGCTTTCAGTAAATTGAAACTTCTCTAAGGTTGAATCTGAACCATCTAATTGTCTCATTAGTCTTACAGCAAAAATAGATCTTGACGTTTAATGACGTGCAAGTAACATTCAACCTTAGGTTGTATAGCGTTTTCGTCATATTTTTAACAGACGCCATGAAAATCTGACGTTAAAAATGTTATTTTCACCAATATTTGACATTGTGGTGTCAAAAACTTTCTGTATTTGGATATTACGGCCGCATGCATGTGGCGATCACAGTTCTTCTTCTAAGCAATTACAAGGTCAACCATACGGCCAGTACAATGCAAGCGACTGGCATTCGTTTGACATAGTTTGAGATTAGAAGTGTGTAAAAAAAAATACGTTGTGTTGCGTTGCGTACGTTAGTTACATTGTATGTAGTTGGCATTCTGTACAGAACTATTTTGTGGTTCTGGTTTACTCTAGTTATGCACTTCAACTTCGAACTCGTAATTACCTGTGTTAGCTTTGAATTATATCGTGGGCGCTTTTTAGGGTTGGGCGTTTGAATAGAATTCGATTGCTTTTGTTTGTTTGTCTGTTTGTTGGTTGTGAATGCAACGAGGAGATTTTTTGTTACAAAATTCATTGAAGTTTTTTTATTCTTTTGTAAATTAGTTTAGATGTTGCATTTATATTTTGTAAATGCTTAAGGCAAAACATGCAAAATGACATTGATTATCAAACTGAATTTTATATCTTTAGCCCATTGAGCATCTTGGTTCATTCTGAAATTTGTGCGGACAAACTAAACTTTTTTTAACTTCTGACTTTATTCTGTATGATCATAACTGTCCACATTTACCATAGGGTAACTTTTAAAAGCGTGACTAGGTAGATATGGTAATAATTATATCGGTACGAGTTTGGTTTTCAATTTAGAGGTTCTGTAGTGAAATATAAATGACAATTCACACGTCATCATCATCATCTGCCTAGCCTTTTCCCAACTAGGTTGGGATCAGCTTCCAGTCTAACCCGATGCAGCTGAATAGCAGTATTTTACATGGAGCGACTGCCTATCTGACCTCCACAACCCAGTTATTAGGTAATACGATACCCCTTGGTAAAACTGGTTATCAGACTTCCGGGCTTCTGACTACCCGTAACGACTGTCAAAAATCCAGGAATGACAGCCGGGACCAACAGCATAACGTGCTTTCCGAGGCACGGAGGGGTCTCGGTATGTAAAGATGGTCATCCAAAGACCAACCGCGGCAAGCGTAGCTTAACCTGATCGATCGACCTGTCCGGTCCCTCAAATGACAATTCACACGTAATAATAAATTATTAATATTTTTTTTAATTGCATCACCATTCAAAATATAATAAGCTAAAATTAAATATAATTAAATAGTTTCGTTTCAGGTAATTTGACCTAAATTATATTAGAAATAATTCATGGAAAAATACGTCTACAGAACCTCTAAATCTAAAAGCAAACTCGACCCAATATTTTTTTCTAAACTATTGAATTATTTAATAGGTAAACTGAAGGTAGTTACGAAAAATTATAATGTAGTGTATCCGGTTCTTTCGAATCTCGATAATATTGTTAGCCATATTTTTTCTCTGCTTACATAGTTACGGCGTTCACTATGATTATAAGGATGTTATTGTTTGGTCAGACTATGTTTTTTCATGGTTATTAAACAGATCTAGATTATGAAACAATGTGGGATTTAATATTGAAGATTGATGCTGCGTTTGTAATATTAGGTGAACTCATAATAATACAATGGGCGTCGCAAAAAGTTGACGGGCTGATAAGTTGTTACTTTATTAATTTATTTAACTACACTACACTAGCAATATTACTCTTCACTTACGCATAAAAAAACAGTTCTAATTTACTAAAGTACATTTACAACGGACTATAACATTGTGTGGTTCAAATCAAATTGCCTAGTCGATGCCCAACCATGTTGAGGTCGGCGTCCAATCTAACCAGACGCAGCTGAATATCAGTATTTTACATGGATCGACTGCCTATGTGACCTCCACAACCCAGTTACTGAGTAAAACGATAGGTACCCCTTGGCAAGACTGGTTGTCAGACTTTTGGGCTTCTGACTACCCGTAATGACTGTCGAAGATCCACGAATGAATGGATGTGTCGTTATAGCAAAGCTTTGAATCTATCTAAAAAAAAACTATATTTGCCAAAAGCTGCAGCTTGCCTTTCTGACAATAAGTGACTTTTGCTTTCTACTAGTCAACTAGGTAGCAATTTTAATGGTAAACAAGTAGCCTAGTAAACTTTAGTTAATAAAATAAAAATAATACAATCCTTTAGAAGTCTAGACAAGTCTTGGGTTACTTATTTTTAAGTGGTCCACTAGTTTAACCAATTTTTTATACGAAGTTTAATACGTCTCAAGTATCATACAAGACTATCGTAAGCCGACGTTTGCACGGACGTAAAAATATCGTGGCGGGATTCTTTCGCACTGCCTAGCGCCGAGTGTTGAAAATCCAAGTGTGGTTTTTTGACGCGCTAGGATGCGCTGGTCGATTCTCAATGCTCGTTCAACACCGAGAGTTGAAAATCCAGTGCGCGATAAAATACCGCCGCGATACTTTTACGTTCATGCGTAGGTACAGACGCCAGCACATCAAGCTACTACAACCTGTCAAATTTCTTTAATAGATTTTCAACTTTATCGCTAAAACATAAGGTTCAAAGTTAATTGGGAAAATTTGACAGTTTCGAGTAGCTTGATGTGCTGGCGCCTGTACGTCAGCTAACACTACAAGTAACCCTACCCCATATGTGTCACAAACGCACATACATAATTTATTTATAATTTAAACTTATCACCGACTTCAAAGAGTGAAAGAAACGTGGTGAGAAATCCCACACGCTCGTTATAATTAATACCAAGTTTAATGCAATGTGATGTGAAGGGTTACTGGTGGGACACCTGTCATTGTCATGAACTATGGATGCAATAGGCTGTTGGAATGACGTGGGATTATGTATAAATGTATTTCGGAACTGAATGTTAATTAAGAGTATCTTATAAAACGAAAAAAATATCTTAAGAAATAAGCAGTACCTACCTTTGTATCTACTCAATACCTATATATGTTGTATCTGTATCTGTTTTACTGTGTGTACATAAATAATAAAATAAATAAAGGCTGTAATTTTTAATCTTTGTTTCTAGAAAATAAGTAGGTATACGTTCTAACTTTAAAGACGGAAATATTAATTTCATTACCTATGTGTTTATCAATGACATATTTTATATATTTTCATACTAATTACATAAAGTTATTAAAAATATGGATGGATACACGAAAGGATACTTCTGTATTTTTACGAGGAAAATTTTCACCCATACTTTTGAATTAGCGTCCTCATTTCTGATTTTTTTTAAACCAAAAAACATCCTACTTCGTACAAACATACAAGATTACAATCCACTTTTCCTGTTCCCATATTTATACCAAAGTTTACCTCATAAACGAAAAAGCATATGCGTGTTATAATACAATATGTTAATACTTATATGTTACATTTTACCTAAAACTCGGAAAATGTGGGAAATTCTCAAAAAAAGTTTGCGCCGCCTTAAGAGGTTTTCGTCGACCATAATATAAGAGAACACGTTAACTTCAGAACCATGTGGTGTCCCAGAAAACTATTTTGCAAGTCTTTTATCCCATTTTCACGAGAACGATCCTGAGTAAAAAGTTTACCGAACTTGTTCAAGACACAACAGGTGTTCTTAATATAACCGTATTAGCCCCTTTTTTAAAGAGTATTGTTTTAAAAAAGCCAACTTTGTATTCAATGAACAAAACTTTTTAGAGTGCCACCGTATATCTTTCAGGGTTTTCATACAAAATACACTCATGAGATACATTGAATCTTGGAACTGCTTTAATTCTGTACTTAAGGTACTGTTTTAAAAACTTAAGCTAATGTTCATAAGTTAAAAATGTATACAGCGTCCCATTAGAATCTAACTAGAATCCCCAGTGCTGAAAGAAAAAGTTGTAGCACAACAACGAGCTCTACGAAACTAGATCTCAGTTTGTTTATAATTAATGCCCGATACACCCGCACGGGAATAATTCAACGGTTTATGCACCCTTGATAATATGAGATGAAGTTTCTTTAGACGGCGGGCGGCGCGGCAGCGCGGGGCGTGCGACGCTGTGGGGCGGAGCTACAGAGCGCCGCTCAGTCGGTGGGCAGCCGCCGTACGCGACACACGCCTGTAGCTACCGTGCTAAACGCTGTCATGCCACGCGAGTCGCGATGTCGCTTCCAACGCGTGAATATTTATGACGCGATCGACCAATTCGCTCCCTCATAAATGGCACTGCCGACCTCGATGCCTCACCGCAGCTCGTATATGACCGTAAAATGCTAATAAAACAAACTGTCGTGAAAAGACTCGAGCACCGAACTTTTAATCGAATCATAGTGTACGTGTTGTTCTACTGCCATGCCATCGAGAGAAACTCCGCGGCCGAAATGCCGCACGAGTGCGCGTACCGCAGCCTCGAAGCGGAAACGTCGGAGAACGCGGTACTTTTCTGCAAGATCCGAACCATAAGCAGTTTGGACCACCTGTTACAAAATATCAGTAGGACGCATTTCGACGACGTGATATCGTTACACGTACAGTGCAGTGAAATTTTGTTTTTCGAAAGCACTTTGACTGCTCACGCTGAAAAGTCAACGGGAAAACATACAAGTCTATCAAAACTACGAGACCTCGTAGTCGACAAATGCAAGATACGCCAGATACCGGCACGTGCGTTTGAAAATTTCAAAGACCTGAAGCGTCTGCACGTGACGACTCACAACAGCGAGTGGTCGGCGATGACAATGGAGTTACACGAACAAGCCTTCGCGGGCTTGAACGAGTTAATCGAACTCGACCTAAGTGACAACAACATCTGGAGCACTAAGACAGAAACTTTCTGTCCGTTGTACAGTTTGAAAACTTTGAACCTGACTAATAATCACTTGCAAAACATAAAGACTATTGGTTTCTCTGATTCATTGAGAGAACAAAACTTAAGTGTAAGAAGTTGTAATTTAGTCATAGAAGTTCTTGATATGTCGTATAATGACTTAATCGTTTTAACCGGCAATAGTTTGTCAAAGTTACGTTCGTTGTCGAAATTGTTGCTACAAAATAATGCAATATCTACCCTAGAAGATGGTGCCTTTGAAGGATTGCTCAGTCTGCAGGTTTTAAATTTATCCAGTAACTTTTTGAGTGATATTCCTCCTGATTTATTCTCTGACTCAAAGTCCTTGAAAGAAATTAATTTTAGTAACAACACCATAAATATTTTGCCTCCTGGAATTTTTGAAGGACTAGATCAGTTACAAATATTAGATTTGTCGCATAATGAACTTACTAGTCAGTGGATAAATAAAGGCACATTTTTAGGTTTACTTCGTATGGTTATACTCAATCTCTCATTTAATAGAATGAATAGAATAGACCGTCACATGTTCCAAGATTTGTATAGTTTACAGAAATTAAATTTAGAGCATAATGAAATTACTGCTATAGACGAGCATGCATTCGGAGAGTTGCGAAACTTGCACTCCCTTACACTTTCAAACAATAAACTTGTACATATTCACACACACTTGTTCACGGATTTACACGTCTTGCACGAATTGTTCTTAGATAACAATAAAATTAAGCACATCGAGGAGAATGCTTTTGATAATATGACAGCCATTGAAGACTTAGGTTTAGGTGATAACTTTTTGTCATCAATTCCATCCTCGATTCGTAAACTTCGATCTCTACGATCCTTAGATATTGGAAACAACAATATAACGCATTTGAATCGGGAAAATTTTAGGGGTCTATCAGAACTTTTCGGTTTACGTCTAGTTGATAACAAAGTTACATACTTGAATGAAGATACCTTTGAACATCTACCACAACTTCAGTTGCTTAATTTGGCATCTAATAAAATAAAACATGTTGCACCTGGTTGTTTTAGAAAGAATGTAAATTTAAAATTGCTCAGAATGGATGATAATGAAATAATAAAAATTGATGAAATTTTCAACACCTTAAATAGTTTGGTTTGGCTCAACATGTCAGCAAATAAAATAATGTTTTTCGACTTCAGAAGTTTTCCTACAAGCTTAGAATGGCTAGACCTTCATAAGAATAACATCGCAAATTTTGTCAATGATGATATGTATTCAATTGTAAATATTAAATTGCTAGATTTAAGTTTCAATAATATAAGTCAAATAACTGTGACTTCGATACCAAAATCTGTTGAAAAACTTTACTTGAATGACAACAACATTCAAAACATTCAAATCGGTTCGTTTTCTAAACTACAAAAGCTATCAACTGTAGCGTTGAATAATAACAAACTAGTACAACTCGACATGAACGCCTTTAGGTTAGATCAAATAGATGAAGATAGTGACTTACCAGAGTTCTTTATAAGCGGGAACCCATTTGTTTGTGACTGTTCAATGGAATGGATTCAGCGCATTAATTATTTGAGTCACAGTCGACAATACCCGCGCGTGTTAGATTTAGATAAAGCCTTTTGTACGCTGGTCCATTCGCGGGGCAAAGAAAAAAAGACGATAATAGACATGTCACCTTCCGACTTTCTCTGTCCGTACGAGAGTCATTGTTTTGCTCTGTGTCATTGTTGTGACTTTGTAGCATGTGACTGTGAAATGATTTGTCCAAATAACTGTAGATGCTATCACGACATAACTTGGAATGCGAACGTTGTAGATTGTTCGTACGCCGGCTACACCGAAGTGCCCGAAAGAATTCCAATGGACGCTACCGAAATATATTTAGATGGAAATCACATCAGCCATCTGGGAAATCACGTGTTTATTGGCAAAAAGAAGCTGCAAGTTTTATATTTGAACAACACAAAATTGAAGGAAGTGAATAATCAAACTTTCAAAGGTGTTGATTCTCTCAGAGTTTTGCATTTGGAAAATAATAAGTTGGTGGAGTTGAAGGGAGATGAATTTGTTCATCTTAATAATTTGAACGAATTATATTTAGACCATAACGCTATTGTACATGTTGCAAATAACACGTTTTCCTCATTGAAGTCACTTTCGGTTCTAAGAATCGATGATAATAAACTGGTCAATTTTTTCCCTTGGAAATTATTAGCGTCGTCTTCCAAAAGTTTGGCCCATGTATCTATCGAGGGAAACCAATATTCTTGTGACTGTAAGAGTATAGCTGAATTAGATTCGTGGCTTAGGAGGGATCCGGGAGACCCGGAGAAAATGTTGTGTACAGATACTGAAGGAAAACCAACTAAAATAACTATTGCCTCGGTATTGAGCCATTGTAAAGAGTATATGGGATCAGTAGGTGACCCGACTGTATCTAGAGATGAAATTATTTCCAAGTCAATATTTCTTCCCGATAATTACTTCGCTGTTATATGTGGAGTAATAATTATCCTTGTGGTAATCTTTCTGATAGGTGCTATATTTTATGCATTCAGATATGAGATTAGTGACTGGTTGTACACTAAATATGGCGTGCCCTTGTTCAAAGAACAGTCTTGTCCGAATGTCGATCATGTGTTGGAAGGTATTCCTAATCACATGTATGACTACTACGTGATATGCAATACCAAAGATACAAATTTCGTATACCATAATATTATGTCTGAGATAGAGTTCAGGAAAATGACCACCAAAAAGTTTTCGCCTAACGAAGCGTCACTAAACATTCTAACTTTAGACGGGTTCTCAAAATCGTCAAAACTATCTAAACGCCTAATTATTGTTCTAACAACGAACTTTATTTGCAACGACCTCTGCGATATTCATTTCAAAAATATATTTTTTAGTTACTTAAAATCCCTAAATCGTAGTGATTTAAATAAAGTTATATTTATCAAAGTCGTAGACAACAATCAAATAAGCGACGAACTGTGTTTTGTTTTAGATAAATACAAGAATGTATCTTGGAACGACCCACGATTCTGGGACAGATTCATCACTTTACTCAATTCTACCGACACTATTATCACAGTAAAAGGCTCCGAGAATAGCGTATTCAAGAAGTCGTTACGTCAGACTCCAACGTTGAGATACACGACAATGCCGGTCTCAAACGATAGTTGCTCAAAGCAGAATTTCACAAATTCCTTGCAGTATTGTAAGAGGAACGATGGGGAATCGTCTCAGAATGAAAGTTCTCCGTCGTCGGACAACAACACGTACGGGGAAGGGAACAATTCGAACAATAGCTACATGTCGATCGACAACAGGACTTGTCCTCGGTTTAATTATGACCTGAGGCTGTCCCCTAGCAGTGGTCACGTATATTCTAGGGTAGATGATATTTCGCCGACCGTTCCGCGCTCCATAACCGGGAGTATCTCTAATAAGGGGCGCACGTACTTTGTTTGAACGGAATTGTCGGTGTTTGGTATTCCAGTAAGTTTTTATTTCATTTATTTTGCACTAAAGCTTGCACTTTTGAAATATTCATTCACATTTTGTAATTTATTTAATTATTGTAAATACATTGTTACTTATTGTCGTACATTTTGTCAATTTTCACATACGTAATATAAGCATTACGGAAATCGAGACGTTTTACAAGAATACGAGTATTTTAATGAAACAATATTTGTACAAAGTTCGTGTGAAAATGTTAAGTCTGATTGTGGTAACATTTTTCAAATATTAAAAATTATTATTAATTGTATTAACATAGTTTATTGAAACTGTGAAATATCTTCGCAGGTCAGTCACTGTAACGCAACACCAAATAGCTTAAGATGTTTAAACGTATTTCCCATACTCACAATAATTATTAATATTAATGTGTATAGCTTTATTTAAAAAATGTATTTAAATATTGATTTCAGTTAAAATTTCCTCCAAAATTATTTGTTATTTTTTATCTCACCTTTAGTTGTTGAAAAAATATTTATTCTCAGTCAAAATTTAAACTTTTATCTACATCAATGTTATATTCTCGTATCATCATTTTGTATTTAAAATATTTTATGTTTGATTGTACGAAAGCGTATATAAGTATGTTACACTTATTAATGTGCTTACTCATAATAATTATAACAAAAATGTATATAACGGTATATATTATGTTCGCAATGTTATTGTTGTATTGGCTATACTTAGATGTATTGCTTGAGTACCTATTTAAAAATAATTTAACCTAAATCGTGATATTAGATTTAATAATTATAAACTTGAAAATAAATGTAATTTTTGGATTGTAATTATTAGTCATAATGAAAATTATTGTTTTGTATAAAAATGTACAAAGATATCTTGAAAACGTAATAAATTATACTGACGTTTTGATACTTATTCTGCTTTTCATTTTAATTAGGTCCTTCAAAATTATTTATCAAGGAATGAATATTTATAATTACTCTTATTTTAATTACTTTGTTTCCGTGCGATATTTCTGAGAGCAGCACATTTGAGAACTTTAATTAAAAATAATACGGCTGGTATATCTTTTGAAGTTTTTGTTTGCATAATTATAACTAAGATTATTTTACTAAGAAAAAGAAAATATTCCCGACAAAAGTTACTTTTATTTTCAGCTTTCGCGCATGACTCTGTTTTGTATATAACAGATGTCTGTTAGGATAGTAATTAGAACGCATTCTGATTATGCATAGCTAAGAAGATTTTTTTGTTAAAACAAATAGCTCGACTGGATTAACAGGTTCAGACCTCTGGGACAATGTGCCATACATAGGCACAGAAAAACAAAAGGTTGACTCGCTTTCAATATAGAATTTGTTTATTTAGCTACATCAAAAGCAGGTCTCAAAACACTTGCCATAAAGTTCACATTCCCGAAGTAGTAGGTCCTTACTTGTTTTCAATTTATGTTTGGAACGCCACTTTCGCAGAATTACAACAGGATAACATTATGTATCATAATGGACAGTTAACTGTTAAGTTAATCGTATCAAATCCCATTGATGAAGGATTATTATATTTCAGTTATTTTTTTGTCTGTGCTAAAATACCAATCAATCTAATCCAAATCCAATCCCAATCTCTTTGATTACGAAGAACTACTACTACTAGTACGACTACGTTGTGCAGCGAATGAATGAAAAACACGGACTGTCTTCGCCATATTCTAATTCAAAATGTTATCCTTTTATGATTCTGCGGAAGTGGCCTTTTTAGGCCCCCAGGATTAAGATCAATATATAATCTTTATTATAAAATAAACCCTAAAGGACCTGGATAAGTGGCAATTGCTTTCAAAGCGTTTCGTGTTTCTACAGCGATTTTCAAGGGAATTGACACAAGCTTTCCATTAGCTTATGTCAGGTAATGCACTTTTGACATTTCCGTCATCGTTATCGCTGATATAATATCACTTACTCTACCTAGGGCTCTCTAGTTTTCAACATTGGTATAAATCTTATAAGATTCCAGTCCCATACCATAGGAATTACCTAATGTCAGTATTTACCTGCATACCTACTAGCGAAAGTTTATTTACACATATTTTCAGCCAGTGGCGTCAGAGCCAGTCTATTTATTGGCAGACCAAACAAACCTCCTAAAAATAAAAACAGCTCCGCCAGAATGCAATTCTATAAAGAAATCCAAAAAGAATAATAAATCAGTCTCTTACCTCTTATCTGACCGCTTCAATCATACATCAACTCCAACATTAGGTGGGTTATGAATTTTCTTCGAAATCCTTCGGGTTGTTACAAAGACTGTGTTACACAATTTTATTGAGGTGCAGTAAAGGCATTTGCTAGCCATACATAATAACAAATCCAGATGGAGTTCTGATGGCAGTGTCTTGATTTGAAAGTTAGGAAATTATTATTTTTGCCAAATTGACTATCAACTTACATTGTCCGTAATATTATATTCAAATCACGACTGTCATTCTTTGACAGTTGTATGAAATGGCTATAACTCGGCAAATTGATTTTTCCGATGCCAGATAACTTTATCGGAGGAATAATTTTGAATTTTTGACAGTTCGTGCATACAACAACTTGTCAGACGTCAATTTTATTCCACGAATAAAAATTATAGGTCGATTGGAAAATCAGCCCTTAGTGTGCCTATTGCATAGAAATACTTCTTTCTTATATCTATGGTCTATTTTAAAACAATTAATTTCCTTGACTGTGTCAGCCTATAATAGTCTCCCACTGCTGGGACACAGGCCTCCTCTCGATGAGAGGGAGTGGGCCGTAATCCACAACGCTGGCTCAGTGCGGGTTGGTAGATGTCACATGTCTTCGAACTTTGGTTCTAGGACATGCCGTTTTCCTTCACCGTTTTGAGAGCACGGTGATGAAATAATTTACACAAAGTAAAGCGCCTGTCTGGGTTCGAAACAACGACCTGACCTGTGTCTGACGTATACCAGGACAACATCAGGTTAACGTCAGTATTTACTGAAATACTGCTATAAGAAGATTTACACAAGTACCTAATACAGATAACGATAGACTGGAAAGGACAAAGTACTCTCATTAATATGTCCAAAGTATCACGTTGCCAGCACGATTTTGAGTAACGTTCGGTAATTAAGACCAAGTTGTAAACAAGTGACAATAAGATTTACCGTCTCATAACTTAGCTCTCCATACAAATGTTGCTATCAATTCGACAAACAAATTAGAAAATCGTAATCATAAACATGTTTTGTTTATATTATAAAGGTACAATGGCTCGTATATTAAAGTTAGTAATATATTACGGCTAATTACGAGTTCAGAGTATTATACGAGTATGTTTAGTTACACAAACGCCGACAATGCATCGTGTGGATTCTCTAATTGGCTGATTGTCATGTCAATTAAGATAGGAACGATAAGTCAGAGCAATCCGCACGCTCAAATAAATGTATTTTTCATCAATTTGCCTCCAGCTTAATTGTTTTAATATTAAATACCTTTAGATCACTTTTCAAACATAATTATTTTCGTTTCAATTAAATGATTTCGTGATTTCAAAAGAGCTTAATTTAATTTATTATTTATTTGTGGTTTTTAAGTGGATAGGTACTTATTTTTTGGATGATTTCAATTAAATTGAGAGGTTATTGAAATGTACAAATAAGATGGATTTTGCATTGTTATCACCTCTGATTACGAAAAAAACGTTAACCTTTACGAGATTCATAACAAAAAAATGATAAACAATTAAGCAATCACTTTAATTAATAATTATTTTAAAATTAAACAGTAGGCACTCTTCAATTATTATTAAAATTAACGAAAACGGAGACGTCATATTTGCATATTCTTGTTAGATTGTTAAAATTCTTGTAAAACAACCATCATAAACCGTTTACCTCCTAACAAGATATCAAAACAACAAATCCAATTATGAACTTTCGTTTTGAAATACCAATGGAATTCGATTTTAAAACCTTTAATTGCTTCTTTTACTGCTCGACAGTCGACAACAAATTCTTTAGTTTCCTGAACGTTCGAAGTTGTCTCAGTACATAAAATGGTCAGTCAGGTTTATTTTCTGTGAAGCTGTAGGTATTATCTTTGACTACTTCTAAAGGGCGTTCGTCGTAAACGAGTCTTCAGTAGATAGTTTTAATATTTTGAGTTAATGTTAATTGGTTTGATAGGAACTGTAGAAGTTATTTCAGGGTTAGTTGAAGTTAGTTCGAATAATTCTATCCTTTACATAAAATGTAGATACTGTTTGTTCCTACTGTGAGAGAGTTTTTAATGGGTCTGTGAGAAAGGCAACGCCTGTGAATGTCTATGCTAAATTATAGTGAATGATTAGATCTGACAACTAGTCTTATCACGGGTATCGTATTACCCAGTAACTGGGTTGTGGAGGTCAGATAGGCAGTCGCTTCATGTAAAATACTGGTATTCAGCTGCACTTGGTTCGACTGGAAGCCGACCCCAACATAGTTGGGAAAAGGCTAGGCAGATGAACATGTGATTAGTTTAGCAAACGCAATAGTAATCCAATTACCTACTGGTCGTTGTGCAAAGCAGCTTCGGGCTAACTGGAATTATGATAATCTAATAGTAATTAGATACTGATTTAAGTTTATACAGTCTTATTAGCGTATTAATACTGCCTCGTGGGCAAGTAGGGAACCCGATTCCCGGAGAGTTCGATTCCCGGGTCGTGCAAAATTTTATTGGGAATTTCCATCTGGAATTTCTCAGTAGCAGCCTGAAGTGGCAATAGGCTGACTCCCTATTTATTGTATGGGACATAACTCGCGAAATGTGGGTGTACTAATACACCTCTGCCTAAGCTTCGGGGAATACAGGCGTGATCTTGACGTATTCCACATTGGGCACCCGCTTAAATGGTACCTGAGTGAATGCACCTTACACACAGCGGCACATTCACTCAGGTGCCATTTAAGTGGGTGCCCAATGTGGAATATGTCGTGTCTTATGTTATGTCTAATGATACTTACCAAACAATCTAATTACATTCTTCTTAGGGCTGATTTTTCCAACGCCAACTTTATCGGAGGAATAATTTTGAATTGTTGACAGTTCTTCCTTACGAAAACTGTCAGATGTCAATTTTATTCCACGAATAAAACTTATTGGTCGATTGAAAAATCAACCCTTATGGGGGCGTCTCCACGAGCGAGAGAATCGCGAAGATATTATCGTCGTGCCACGTATTTCTATACACTCTCTTAAAACGTGTCTCCACACGGCGATATCATCAGCGTCGCGGCGAATATTTGATGGCACGGCGAGACTATCGCCGTGATTCTCTCGTTTATAGAAACGGCCCTTTAGTAAAACTTACCTAGAAATAGATAGATTACGGAAGAAATGCGGGTGGTCGTTTCTCCATAGAAACGCTCTCGCCTATTTTCTTTCTGGTTAATGATCATAAGCAATGATTTTTTACAGAATAATAAATATTAACTCTTTGTATGTCCCTATGTTTTCCTTTTTGATGATACATTATTTTTATAAACACTAGAACCCTCAAAAAACGCCGATTTAAACTTGTGTCAACAGAGGCCTAGTGTACTAATTTGACAACTATTAATGAAAAAAAAAAACATAGGGCCACAGTATATATCCTTCTTATTCTGTTTATTAACTATCTTTTAAATTGGTCCAATATTGGAGGAGGAATTAGGCGAGAGCCAAACCTCGAATTACGACTTTTTACTTAGGCTTATCCAAAAGTCTCTCCGACCGCATTTCCTCTTAACCTCATCATCTACGTAGCATTTTCCCAATTATGGGACAATTGAGGACAGTTTCCAGTTTAACCAGATACAGCTGGGTATCAGAATTTTACATGGAACGACTGCTTATCTCACCTCCACCCAATTACTGGTTAATACGATACCCCTTGACAAGACTGGCAGTTTACAACCGATATTCACCTATCTTGATATAAAACTTTTTGTCACGAACATCGTCTAGCTTGTAAATTTCCACAGTTTTATTTAAACTTAAGTGTTTAACATAAAACAAGTTGAAGTCGCAGCGGTAAGTTAAGTCTTTGTGGCAAGCCCTTAGCAAATTGATGTGTCTGTATCTCGTCGGTAACTCATTCCTGAAGTAAAAGATGGCGCCAGGGAACAGAATAGTGCTTAAATGTTAGCTTTAATTTATATTTATTTTGTTTAAAATTAACTGGTATTGTTCTGTGGTTGTTAAGTTTTACGTCTTGATGGGGGAATTTGTGGTTCGTGTTTCGATAAGTTCAGATACGTTTTTGCTTAGCTTAGTTGGTTGTTATCTGTTTCTAGCTTCGTCTTCGTCGTTCGGACTTGACTGACTCTGATTTTTTCGTGATTAGAGATTGAGATTTTTTTTTATTGTTTTTGTTTTTTTTTTTCTGTTTTCTTTTTGACTATTCAAAAGTGCCTGTTAATAGTGCGGTTTAATTGACATAAATGCTTTGAGTTTTGATTTTCAGCTAGTAAATAATTTCTTGTTGGAATGAAGTTGTGTAGGTTTCTTAATCTGCGTGTTGTAATGTTGAATGGGTCTATTGTCAATGTGAATATAATTGTAAAAATGTTAGTCTAGGCCAATCAAACCACCATATATTTCTGCCAACAAATAGTTATTAAGATCCATCCAATGCTGTAAGATCGGCAATTAATACACTGCCAATCTTCGGTAGTTGCAAGAGTCTGTAGGTGGTAGGAATGAATTTCCAATAAGCTATCGCCGTCGGTCTGTTTGCCAATATACAAAAATAAAAAAACAAAAGACAATCATCATTATTCATCATCTGCCTGGCGTTTTTCCAACTAAGTATGTTGGGGTCGGCTTTCAGTCTAACCGCATACCGCTAAATACCAGTTTTTTTTGTAGCAGATAAACAATAAAACTGTGTCACATTAGTATAGCCTTTTGTTTCGGATCCAACACTTTGATGAATATAGTACTTATCTACAGGGTTTTTTTTTTTTTTTTTTTTTTTTTTACGTGGAGAAATGCTCATGCATTCTGCACTACCACGGGGAGATAGTGCAGTTATGTGGGACTCTAACCCACTAAAACTCCACGGTGTCCTCCTCTGCCGCTTATGGCGGGAACACGGGCACGCGTTAGCACTCATCCGTGAACCCGCCGCGGCTGTCCGTCACCGGACCCTCCTCCGGAGAGTACTCCCCATCACCGGCGCACCAGAACACATAGCACGCCGTGACCACCCCAGGGACCAAACCAGCACATGGGCGCCAGACGACCCCGTCTCTGCCACCCTTGGTCCCCCTGCGACGGGTCAGGTCATTGGCCCCGCCGCCTGCCAATTTTCGGCCGCAGAGGATAGGGAGAGTGGCCAACGTCATACCAACACTCCTCTTCCCCTGCGGCCCCACCGCGTCCGCCATCGAACGGTGGCGACCCCGTCAAGGCCGCGGAAGGTAGGGAGAGCGGCGCACAGTGGTCTGAAAATCGAGCTCCATACTCATAGAAACTTACAAGTCAGGAATTAAAAAAAAAAAATTGTAATGTCTCTGGTATACCTCCCTATATGTGATATTAACGTATGGATGGTAGTAGCAGCTCCACGCGTGAGAAAAAAAAGTTTTGGTTTTTTTTTGTATGGGAGAAAACACAAAAAGTACATTTTTTTGAAATTGAATGGAACTGAAGGGCTGGTGCTCACACGACTTATTATACCATACAAGGCGATCAAGATGACATCCAATTCATACACCTTTGGGTGCCGCTTTGCGCGTAGCAAAGTTTTGAAATTTTGAATTTTCGACATGTTATTTTTCAAATATTTGACGTGTTTAAATGAAGTTGCTGATCGATTTACTTATAATATTATTAGTTTATAGCCTACTAATGACTTTTATGATGAGAATAATTAAAAAATAATATTGATTAAATAATATTTTTTTTACAAAAGTGCATTCCAAGAACTAAGTAACTCATTTGTTAATCACCGTTGAGTTATAATTAGATACTTATGACATGAGCATTAACCAGTTTTTTTTTTTTTTTTTAAGACCTTTCCCCACACTAGGAATTTCTCCTGTATTGTGGGTGCGTTTACAAACATTTAAAGACACATACACAAACAGCCAGACCCGGAACAACTACTTGTAGGTCATACAAATATTTGTTCCGTGCGGGAATCGAACCCGCGACACGCAGCGCAGCAGTCAATCGCTTAACCACTGCGCCAACCGTGCCGTCAGAGTTAAGCTCTAGTGGGGTCAAATGGGGCTCTAGTGACAATAAAATTAATTGTCTGTAATTGATGTACCTAATTAGAGAATAGCGAACGTTAAGTTGAGGGTAGTTGGATAAAAACAGGACGTTTAAGCTTAATTTTATTAGTAGCTCTCAGCACTTGTGCGCGCCAACTTTTTACGTTCTATTTGTGAATAAAAAGCCAATGTTTACTTATACGAAGACAATTTATTTTAATGTAGGTACACGCTGAGGTCATTTTTTTACGGAGAATCTTGACACTGCGATTCAGCGGAGAGTGCTAAATGAACAACGCCATCTATCGAGACATTAGGAACTAAAATCGTTAAACGTATCAACCTAAACGTAAAATTGTACAACCCTCATTAACGTTCGCTATTCTCTAATTAGGTACATAAATTACAGACAATTAATTTTATTGTCACTAGAGCCCCATTTGACCTCACTAGATGCTAATTTTCTTGTCATTAGTATCTAAATATAACTCAACGGTGATAGCAAATGAGTAACTTATTTCTTGGAATGCACTTTTGTAAAAAAATAGCATTTAATCAATATTATTTTTTAATTATTGTCATCTTAAAAGTCATTATTAAGCTATAAACTAACGATATTATAAGTAAATCGATCAGCAACTTCATTTAAACACGTCAAATATTTGAAAAATAACATGTCGAAAATTCAAAATTTCAAAACTTTGCTACGCGCAAAGCGGCACCCAAAGGTGTATGAATTGGATGTCATCTTGATCGCCTTGTATGGTATAATAAGTCGTGTGAGCACCAGCCCTTCAGTTCCATTCAATTTCAAAAAAATGTACTTTTTGTGTTTTCTCCCATACAAAAAAAACCCAAAACTTTTTTTTCTCACGCGTGGAGCTGCTACTACCATCCATACGTTAATATCACATATAGGGAGGTATACCAGAGACATTACAATTTTTTTTTTTTAATTCCTGACTTGTAAGTTTCTATGAGTATGGAGCTCGATTTTCAGACCACTGTGCGGCGCACCGTAATACCGGCACTCCTCTCCCGCCGCGGCCTCCAACCCTCAGCCGCGATGCCTCCGGTACGACATCGCGGCCCGCCTCAGTTGCGATGTCGCCCAAGCGGCACCGCAACCTACATGTTGGCCGCTACGTCGTCGGCTTGTCGGCAAAAGCCCTGACGAGCGGCCCCTCCTCGGGTTCCTCTTCGCTTCACCGTGGGTGTCCAAGCCACGGCTACTGAGCCCCCCCGCCTCGACAATGCGGGAACCCACCGGGGGGGTTATCTACAGGGTCACTCAATAATTTAGGCATCACAGACAGCTTTGTAACAAGGCACCTAGATTTTCAAATATTAAATGTTGAAGACGTAGTAAATTCATGGTTGTCAATTTCCAATAGATACCTAGGTACTTTATGTAGGTACTAAACTAAGTGAGTTCAACGTACAGCCGCAAATAGATTTTGTTTTGGCTCTTGTAATTATTGAACCGCGAAATTAACTAAATCGCTTGTTAACAACAAGATCAAATTAACGAGAATTTAATCAGTTTTTGATACCTATGTTCCTTTTTGTATCAATTATTTGGTTTTAATTATGGTGATCGATTCTGGAAACGTCTTGTCTAGTACTTCGCGATTATAATAACAATAATCAAGTATCTTGACTTGGCTCGCGAGGTTGTTGACATGTGGGATGTGAACTCAGCAATCATATTGTGCCGATAGTTGTGACAGCCAATGGGTTAATAGCCATTATCGACTAACGCCTAAGGAGGCTCTCGTTGGGCAGCTGGATCAAGGGCTTGATTCAGAAAGCGGTACTTCTGGACACGGCCCGCATTGTTAGGAGGTTCCTCTCTCTGGAGCCCTGACCGCCGGTAGCTTAGACCCTGTTCCCGATACCGGTGGGCTACAATTCTTTATATTTTTAAATGTTTTTATATTCTAATATTTAAAAATATAATTTATATGTGTTATTTAATGAAATAAAGGAAATAACAATAATAATATCATAATCATTTATTTCGCCAGAGATATGGTACAATAATTGGTGTTACAAAAAAGTATGCGAAAATTTACTGTTAGTTACAGGAAAAATAAAACACAAAATACAAAAGTTCACAGATACAATAGGTCAATACATAGTTTATAGGGATTAAGTCTTATAGTTAAAAAAATCACCTAAGGTATAAAAACAATTCCATAATTTCATTTGCTTTTGAAACAGATATAAGGGAAACAGAAAGATAGGTTGCAAATATCACCAAAAACGTGAGTATGATAAATAATGACATAGGTATACATACACTTTTTTTATAGGCGACTCGCACGAAGTTATGTAATTTTTTTGTGGGCGTGTTAACAGCTCCAGAAATGTGTATTAGGCATTTGGCACAGTTTGAATTTTATGCAATGATGTTAAGAAAAAAGTACACGTTTTAAAATAATAAACTCTTATCACTTCTGCGCGCTAGTGTCCTTTTTACAATACTTTACTATATACAATTCAAAATGTGCCAATTCGTGCGAGTCCTAACTATTGCAAAATATTATTATTTAAGTGACGATTCGCCCGTTTCGGACGATAAAGTTCTTGTGTATCGACTAATAAGCCCTTATATTACGCTGCCAAAGGCCTGAGCTAGTGTGAGTCATCCAGCAATACATAGTTATGGTGATCGATAGTGTCAATGTCTTGTCTTCGCGATTATAGATCCAGTTCACGTCCAGTGTGAACATGAGTCTCCCTAAAAAAAAAGCCCGAAAGTCTGACAACCAGTCTTACCAATGGGTATCGTATTACCCAGTAACTGGATTGTGGAGGTCAGATAGGCAGTCGCTTCATGTAAAATACTGGTATTCAGCTGCATCCGGTTAGACTGCCTACTGACTTTTAAGCTCTATTATATTAGTATAGATTATTAATTAATCAGCATCCACTAAAAACGCATTAAAATACTACCATAAACCAAGTGAACCATAGAGACAATAGCATCATCAACGTACAGACGAACAATAATGTTTATGATTAACTTAAGCAAATATTTATTCGTGATTAACTCTGTGTTGACATAAATTGCCCGGTTATAACGCGCCTCGGTGGTTCTGGCGTCAAAACATCGACTATTCATAGTCAGTTTGGATATGTTGATTCTACCATGTTAGTTTAGTCAATGCTTTCATAAAAATAATATTGAGGAAATAAGGAATAACATGATAGGGGAAAACGTGTTCTTTTGTTTTATTGTAAGTGTTTTGTTTTCAACTTCTTGGAAGTTTTTTCCATAGAACTCTGGAACTACACTTTGGAACGTGGAAAGCAGCTTTGCTAGCATCTCGCCAATTCAAGCCTACAATTAAAATATGACAAATGTTTCCAGGTGATTTCGACTCTTGGGAAAAACTCGAGCCATTCTGCAAAGTTGGAAACTGAAGGCCAATTCCCTTAATTAAAAACGTCCAAAATCTAGCCGTAATCTTATCACAGCGACAATCAATGTCAAAAACTTGTCAAAAATTTAGGGAAATTAGAGGTATTTTTGTCAGCTTGAGACAGATCAGACTGTTAACGTTCTTAAAATTACGAGAATTGCACCTGCGATATTAGAGAATGATGCCATCATCTTACCTTCATCATGGCTATGCTACAATGCTGCATGTAAGCCAAACTTATATTGGTTTAGTTTCCAAAATATATGGACCATTGGGAAACTTCATAGGTCTTTCTAAACGCTATTTGAAGTTGATAAACTATTTGTTTGCCAAGGGGTAGAATGATACTAGTCTATAGGGAGACTCATGTTCACACTGGACGTGAACTGGATCTGTAATCGCGAAGACAAGACATTGAAATTATCGATCAAAATCAAAAATCAAAATCAAAATATTTTATTTCACATAAGCCTACATGGGCACTTATGAAACGTCAGAAGCTAGGTGCACGGTTCCAATTGGTCGTTTCCTATGGAGAAGAACCGGCAAGAAACTCCACGGTTACTCTTTTTAAAAATAATTGGCTTTTACAATATTTTCAAATTACAGTAGGTATGGGAGGATAGCGTAGGCCTGTCAACAAGTATCAGGTACTTGATAAAATAAAAAATGGTCTACAGATCTAAAGTCTACCAGGCCTACAAAGTCCTCACATTTACAAAATAAGAATCTATCAAAAGGATAAATAAAAAATAAAAACCTAATAAAACATAGTGATATCACTAATAAAGAGATGGAAAAAATTTGAATTTTCTGTATCACCATAACTATGTATTGCTGGATGACTCAGACTAGCTCAGGCCTTAGTAAAACAAATGCGTTCATCAAAGTTAGAAGAGGACATTCATGAATGATCTCATCATCCTTATCCCCAACATGGTTGGGAAAAGGCTAGGCAGATGATGATTAGTAGGATTAGGATGCTTAGGCCTAGTGCATCTGCATAGGTCAATATGAAAATTTGAAGAGAATTTGCCAATATAAGAAGGCTAAAAGTCACTTAAAGGGCAATGGAGAGGGCTATGCTTGGAGTTTCCCTGCGTGATCGAATCAGGAATGAGGAGATCCGCAGGAGAACCAAGGTAACCGACATAGCCCGAAGAATTGCCAAACTTAAGTGGCAGTGGGCACATTGCTCGCAGAACAGATGGCCGATGGGGCCGAAAGGTTCTGGAGTGGCGACCGCGTACCGGAAGACGTAGCGTTGGAAGGCCTCCCACAAGGTGGACCGACGACCTTGTGAAGGTCGCAGGAACCCGTTGGATGCGAGAAGCACAGAACCGGTCGAAGTGGAAGTGCTTGGGGGAGGCCTATGTCCAGCAGTGGACGTCTTTCGGCTGAAATGATGATGACATATGACACCAGTGAATGAAAGATTAAATGAGCATTGTTTTATGATAAGCTTATAGGATGTGTGTAAGCACTAATTTGATAACGAATTATAAAACCGACTTTGTATTCTATGAATCATGCGTGATTCACTACTTGTCCATTTACTGTACTTTTAACTAACACATTTTCGCAACAATTAGCAGTTTCAAAATGGAACAGTTTTCACACTTTTCAGCTAAATACGCTAAAAGTACAAATTACTGTAAAACAAATGACAGCGACATAGTTTAGTTACTTGGAATAGTGAAAAATAACACATAACTGTGACACAAAGTAACACTGTTCTTATTGTATTAACAAGTTCTGTTTATAGTGTTGTGGAATTTGTAAGAAAGTTATCATTAGTGCTGGCACTTTTCTTTTTGAAGTGACGGTTGTTAAAAATGAAAGCTGTTACTAAAAGTTCTGTGTTCCAGCTACCTATACAGTTTTCAAAATCTAAAATTTTTTTGTCGTTTATGTAGGCATGACGTCATCCAAAAATCAACAAAGCTCAAGTTGGACTGGACACGTTTGCCGTATGTCGGAAACATTGTGTGCTAAGACCACCACGCATGGTCCTTGAAAGCGTCTAACGCCATCGCGGCAGACCCAGGCGTAGATGGCGGGATGAGCATGACGCCTATAGACGGGATTTTTCCAGATTCGTGCAGGATCGTATTGAGTGGAAAAAAGAAGGAGAGGCCTTTGCCCTGTAATAGTGGAGCAACACAGGCTGATTTATTGATTTATGTAGGTAAGGCCTTTATATAGAATAAATTATGTGCTAAGGGTGTTCAATGACCGTAGGCGCGGGCTTGCGGGTAAGGACTAGGCCCGGGTCGACGGTGCCTTGTGTTTCACGCGCGCCTCAAAGAGATGTCAGCACTAACTGACGGGGTCCGCTAGGGCCGATGCCTGCCAGGGTCGCGGGTTGTTCGAAAGAGATACCGTGGCCCCTGGCACAGGCAACTGAAGGAACACGGGTGAGTTTTAGTCGGTAAACGTCTGACACGCCCTCCCCTCTCCGCCCAGTGCGGGAGAAGTTATTTGATAATTTCCCACCCAAAAAGTAAATAGGTTCAACAAAGTTCAAGGATGAACGAAACGTCTAGTCATACCATCATGAACCACTTTAATTTGTCTTTCACATTCGTACATGCACAGAAAAATGTACCGGCTAAACGACCCCTGAACCCGCTCCATCACCACGTCAATCAGATGTTATCAAATTTAATTTCTTCGCCCATTAGAGTAGGATCATGATAGGACAACAAAGTAATTCAAACGCATCTCGACCGTCTTCCCCTATTGGACGCCAATTTTAATCGGATGACATTTGATACATTGTAACACATAATTACGAATCCGAAACTCTCACGGGACAACGTTCCGTATTAGTTTTGACATTCGGCTTGATGGATGGACCACAATCTCTGGGCGAATCTCGTGAATGAACGCCCGTATGTTTAACCAACTACAAACTTACAATTTCGTCTTGTATCAAGCTTATTTTTAAATTGTTAAGAACTATTTTTGAACGTACCGTTTTTAGTTGTGAAAGGTTAGATTGTACGGGCGATAGGTGTGTCAAATTGGGAGCGTTGGTTCACGTCAGTTTGACAGAATATGGACGGTTAGTTGAATTTCAGATTGATCGCTAATATCGTTGTTACTTTTTAGGGGTTTTTTTTCAGTCATCAAAATTGGTTTGTTCGTTTTTAGAATAGGAAATTGTGTGACGTCAGGCTACTCTCGTGATTCACCTCTCACATTTTGCTACCATTTTTTTCCATAATCATTTTACATGACTACATTATTCAAAGCTGCTGATTGATTTTAGATCAGTGACTAAGCGTACCTACGGAAACAATTTAAATACTCACTGTATTTGAAACGGTAAAAAAAATATTCAGAGTTCGATGCGGTATGTCTAGTACTTACCTAGTCGTCGCTCAAAGGTTAATATTTAATCTAGCTTCAATTTACTTTTTTACTTTTTTCAATCAATAATTCACACAATCTGTCGTGGCCTATGGTATTGATTAAACGATTAGAAATAATGTAAAGGAAAAAAAAAAAAAGAATATTGAGCTAGAATTCTCACTGACCGAAAGTTTTATGAACTTTTCGTTTTTTTTTTATTTATTTCGCGGCAATTTACACAATGATGCAATGTAAACAAACGTTTTTCTGCTTCTGTAAACTAAGAGTGGCGATATACAATGCACGTAACTTTGCGTCCATTATTTTTACTAGGTCGGAAGCGCTTCAAGCGAAGCCGCTGGGAGAACCTCCATTTTTTTATCTAATCATGTACCAGGAAGTTTTCGTAAACAAAGCCCACCGGTACCGAGATGTTGGCACATCGTAGTGTCAACTTCCGTTTCCATAGTCATCTCGTGTCACTATGAATGCATCATTGTTGGTACTTTTTGGTACCAACATACATTGTGGTCGGCGCAGTTTCTGTGAGCTTTCAAAATATTGTTACTGTACCTACCATTGTGTGATACAATGCGGCTTACTGGGTTTGTGTGTGTATAAAGAGTGATGGTTTGGGTGTGACTGGTATAGTTTGAGTGTGATTAAAAGAGATTTTCTAGCGTTGGATTATAATTATAATTTTGCTGTAGGCCGAAGCGATCGGTACTGCCTTGTAATTAAATACTTTAATGAAGTCAGAATCCTTTGTATATAATTCCTACTTACGAAATCTAAAAGATTATAACAAAATATATCCATCGCTTGTTAAACTTTTAAGGATATAAAATTCAAAATAGAAAGAAAAATAGAATAGAATATTCTTTATTATGTGCCTACGTCATAATGATTACAGAATATAAATGTAGAAATTTTACAAGGCGTGCAACTGCACAATGGGACAAAGACGTCCACAGCTGGAGATAGGTCGCCCTCAAGCATCGCCACTTCGACCCGTTCTGTGCTTCTAGCATCCAGCGGCTTCCTACGGCCTTCACAAGGTCATCGGTCCACCTTGTAGGAGGCCTTCCAGCTCTACGTCTACACTTCTATTACTACTTCATCATCATCATCATTTCAGCCGAAAGACGTCCACTGCTGGACAAAGGCCTTCCCCAAGCACTTCCACTTCGACCGGTTCTGTGCTTCTCGTATCCAACGTATCATACGTCGCATTACTACTTAATTTTTATTTATTAAAACTAAATGCATACTAGAACATGCTTATCGCAGAAGATGCAATTAAAAATGTTTAAATAAGTAATAGTGGTATTAACAGCTCTATAAAAATATTTACAAAACTGACGTGTCACCGATTACACACAATGATTACTGGATTCAATAAAAACTGACACCAAAGCTTCTTAACGATGCTCTTTGTTGGCTTTTGCATGAACGTATCGGGCTTTAACAATAATCTAAAAATACAGAATTGTATGACGTAATACTTGGAGTTGGGAGAAGTACAGGACGTGACCATGCCAGCGGCATTTTGTGAGAATTCCGGAATATTATAAAGATTTAAATAAATCGAAATCTTTATTGTAGACCACATGAACCATAAAAAAACACAATCCATACTTGTATATTGTGTCTGTCTGTCTGTTACCTCTTCACGCTGAAACCGCTAAACCGATTTAGATGAAATTTGGTATAGAGATAGTTTGAGTCCCGGGAAAGGATATACGATACTTTTTATCCCGATATTCCCACGGGATCGACACTTATGCGGGTGAAACCACGGGGCGCAGCTAGTAAAAAATAAAATAAGATGTCTTGGTAGGTACGTGGCTATTTCAAACCACCGCTTGTAGGTCTTGGTAGCACACATCCTTTCAGCAAGGTCTTTAACTATACTGATTCTACGCCTAGGTACCTACCAATCCTGGAAATGAGTGATGCAAGATTTGATGAGCTACGGCGTATTTAGTTTTCTAGTAGTATTTTAAGTGCTCATCTGCCTAGCCTTTTCTCAACTATGTTGGGGGCGGCTTCCAGTCTAACCGAATGCAGCTAAATACCAGTATTTTACATGGAGCGACTGCCTATCTGACCTCCAAAACCCAGTTACTGGGCAATACGATACCCCTTGGTAAGACTGGTTATCAGACTTTCGGGCTTCTGTGACTACCCGTAACGACTGTCAAAGATCCGCAAATGACAACCGGGACCAACGGCTTAACGTGCTTTCCGAGGCATGGAGGTGTCTCGGTAGGTAAAGATGGTCACCCATCCACAGACCAACCGCGGCAAGCGTAGCTTAACCTGATCGATCGACCTGTGCGGCTGTTATTATTTAGCCACCGACCCCTCTAGTATTTTAGGTACTACGAAGATTTAAATGTTACGAACTCACGTAGACCCTTCACTGGTAGGTATATAGGTATTGTTGGTTCGAGTAGTATTTAAAGGTTAGCTAATTTTTTTCAGTTTTTTTCTTTTCTGGTTTCCAACATTCACTAAAGATTTTTGATTTTATATTTTTGTTGAACTTTATAGTCTCGTCTTTCACTCTGAAACTCTATGGTAACAAACAGCGGTGCTATTCTGTAAAAATCTCACCGTGAAAACTTAGGTGAAGTGAGCGTGGAATGAGCTGTCAATAGTGTCAATTCCTAGTAAAAACAAACTCACTTCACCTAAGTTTTCACGGTGAGATTTTTACAGAATCAACCGGCTGATATTGTTTGAATGTTGTTTTCACAATGTTTCACCGAGTTATTCCGTTCTGATCCCCTGAAGCCACATCTCGATCCCCTGCTTGATCGTCTTCTGTTTTAATCTTTGTCTTATCCACTATTTTATAAACTTTCTCATTCAGGTTTGATCCGCTTTTTCTTTTGTTTTTGATCCTGAAGGATCGTCAGCAACAAAAATAAGTACAGGGTTTATTGACGAGTATTTGCATGGCGATTTTGCTGACCAGTTTTAAAGGCATTCTACCACATGTAATGTAACATAATTTTGTAGTAAAATTGATTACTATAAAATGTGTATAAACTAGTCGAGCGCATAATCTAATATGGACATCGGCTACGTGCTACGTGATATCAATTTATCTTTTGTTAACTGAATAAGTATCTTATGTTATTTGGTTAGGTAACATTGTTATTTCACAAGAAACATATTAGAATAAAGTTTTGTTATGTGTTTTGTTAAGATTTTAAGAAAAATTTAGTCCTACTTATGGACTTAATGCATTTTATGCATTAATGCTTAAAAGATGTGCGAGAGGGAGTGGGAGGCAGTCACCTCCTTCTGCGAAGCAGTCATGCTAGCGAAAGAGGTGGCGGGACGGCTCAGGGAGAGAGCCTCCCGTCCCAGCCGTCGCGGGAGACGCTCCGGGCGTCGGGAGCCGCGTGACGACTCCCGGCCACCGTAGGCGCGGGCCTGCGGGCGGAGAGTAGTAGGTAGCTCACCGTCCGATCAGGACCAGGCCCGTGCCGGACGACGCGTACGTGTTCCACGCGCGCCTCAAAGAGCTGTCAGCATCGAGGAGGGGCCCCCTTAGGGCCGAAGCCTGCCGGGTCAGCGGGATTGTCCGAAAGGGTTACCGCTGGCCCGGAACATAAAGGGCTAAGGAAGGAACACGGGTGGGTTTTAGTCAGTAAGAGTCTGACACTCCCTTCCGCTCCACCTGGAGCGGGAGGGGTCATTTGATGTTTTCCCATCCGCAAAAAAAAAAAAGAGGTACGTCCTTGGTGCGCAGGGTGCGAGCCAGTTCCAGCAGCATCCTGGGAGTTATTGCTGATAGGCTGGACTGCTGTGTTACAAGTATCTCAGCTAGAATGCGGAAGCAGTGATTGTTTTGTTGTGTGTGTTTGTGTAATTGTATCACCAACATAGTTGTAAGTTTATTTTATTGTTACTAACACTGTATGAGTCTCATGGTTACTCGAAATAAAGAATTTAATAATAAAATATGGGTGTTTGTAGATATTTTAAGACTGTAAGCTTACAATCTCTGCCGCCATGGGATCTGGAGGCGATAGTCCTCGCGCGCCTGTATGAGTGGCGCGCGGAGGCACTAAGCCGGGGGGAAGTTCCGCTTCCGCGGCAAATTGCTGCGGAGCGGACGGATCTCCGGCGCGATCTCATGGCGACATGGAAGGAGCGACTGTCGCAACCCAGCGCAGGGCACGCCGCGATAGCGGCGATAAGACCCCTCTTTGAGGAGTGGCTAGAGAGGCGCCACGGCGCCCTCACCTACCGCCTGACGCAGGTCCTCACCGGACACGGATGTTTCGGGAGGTTCCTGCACATCATCAGGCGGGAGGAAACGCCCGGGTGTCACCATTGCCAGGATCGCCCAGAGGACACGGTGGAGCACACGGTGGAGGTCTGCCCCGCTTGGGCGGAGCACCGCCGTGTCCTCGTAGAGGCGATCGGCAGCGGCGGCGACCTCTCGCGCCCGGCCCTGGTGCAAGCCATGGTCCGGGGCGAGAGGGAGTGGGAGGCAGTCACCTCCTTCTGCGAAGCAGTCATGCTAGCGAAGGAGGTGGCGGGACGGCTCAGGGAGAGAGCCTCCCGTCCCAGCCGCCGCGGGAGACGCTCCGGGCGTCGGGAGCCGCGCGACGACTCCCGGCCACCGTAGGCGCGGGCCTGCGGGCGGAGAGTAATGGGTAGCTCACCGTCCGATCAGGACCAGGCCCGTGCCGGACGGCGCGTACGTGTTCCACGCGCGCCTCAAAGAGATGTCAGCATCGAGGAGGGGCCCCATAGGGCCGAAGCCTGCCGGGTCAGCGGGATTGTCCGAAAGGGTTACCGCTGGCCCGGAACATAAAGGGCTAAGGAAGGAACACGGGTGGGTTTTAGTCAGTAAGAGTCTGACACTCCCTTCCGCTCCACCCAGAGCGGGAGGGGTCATTTGATGATTTCCCATCCGCAAAAAAAAAAAAAGCTTACAATCTCTTTTTGCTTCAAGTGACTCACCAGAAGGAGTTAAACATTTTAAGGGAGGATAAAAATACGACGTAAGACTTATAAGGAAGTGAAGAAACAAAAACTCTCTTTTCCATTAAAAAAAAGTTATTTTTAGTCTATGTGCAAAAAAGTTTTAAATTGATTAAAGCAAATAATTAAAACCTTATCAAAAACACCTCTTTTCTGATATAACTTTTTCTAAAACCACACTTTTACAAAAATGTTTGATTAGCTAATATTCTTATCATTTTTATCAGCCATTTGGTACATCAGATTTAAATGACACAACTAAAACAAAATGCAGATGTTTTAGTCAGTTAGCTGTTTACATTTTACTGTTCAACTCCTCATATACCTATCCTACCCTGTCTACACCGTAGAATATACAACTAAAGGCGTAAAATAATTTCTCATTAACTACAAATAACTTTTATTTGACATCAGAAGGCGCTTCCAAGTCACGTAACGTCGGTCCTTTGTAAGCAATAAATAATTCTTCACCTTCAAGCTTTTTGAGGAAAAAACGGCAAGCTTACAAACAGCTGCAATACACCAAATACATAATTTAATGACCACTTCCGACCGCACCGGCTTTAGTTCGCCAACAAACTCTTCAGCCAAATTACCCTTTACTTTTCTGGAAATTTCTAACAACCTTATCTTCAAGGCATAAAGTTTAAATTAGCGTGGCAGATTTTAGATGAGTCGAAATAGAGAGTTGCATTTACTATGTTCGGTCCAGAAATCGCACAATGCAAGTACGCGACACTAACAGGCCAAGTTGTTGCGATTGACAATTGGTACAATACAAAATAATATAATATTGCACTAGTCCTTTGTGTCAGTATACCTCTGTGCTCATGAAACTACTGATATCAGTTGCTGGTTCGACTAACACGGGTGCACTGTTGCAATTTTAAAGTTGTTGGCAGAAAATAGCTTAGGAAGAATATATAATTATGTTTTCTCATTTCAATTAGAAACTGTTGTCTCTTTTCTTACTTCTACTATCTTCGAAAGAACTTCATGAACTGTTTGTCGGAAATAAAGATAATTAGGTATTATTATTTTCAACTTTTATTTTTTTTTATTTTTGTTTTTCTTAATACCTACATAGAGAGATGAGTCACGGTAAGAAAAACATTAACGCCAAAATATATATATTATATATATATAAAAAAGCAATATGCAATCATTTTTCCATTGAATTATTTTCTATTACATATACACAGTGAAAGCCATAAAATCTATCCCATCAAAAACATAAACGTAAAAAAGGAGAGCCAAGTTCAATACAAAAACTATAATAACTCTGTAAAAAAAGCGATAGTTTTTAGTAGACATTAGTTGTCTTAGGTAATCCTCCCTGAATTTCTCCTGCTTGGGCTCGTATGTTAATCACTGTCACAAGCAGCTAGATTGCTTGTCACATTGATTTTTACGAAGAGTCTTTTCAAAAGCCGCACCAAAAACTGCTGAACGAGCATTAAAACCACTACAATGTGACAACCCTCTAAGCAACTCGATACATTTGGAACCACCCACAGGGTCGAACTGGGTATCGCTTTACAGGAAACTGGCGGTTGCAACAATTGTGTCATACATCGCGAACGAAATACGAATCGAATTTGTTGAGCACAATACAGTTGAAAACTCTACTCTAATACCACACAATACGAGTGAATGGATTTGTTTGTTAGATAAAAGGTACCGGAAGAAAAAACGATACGACCACAAAATGACGGATGACGATTAGACGTTATAAAAGATAGTTCTTTGATAACAATCGAATGTTGTAAGACGTTTTTATTGTTGCGATTTTAAAGGAAATATAATACCTACGTGATGCGAATCATTCGCTGTATTGTGAAAAGAAGTAAATTCACTTAATGCTACTGAATCTAACTATTTAGCACAACACACATATACCTACGCATCCGGAAGCTCTTTCGAAGAATTAATTTTTGTTCTTCTTATTTTTATCACCAATAAATGACCAATTTTTAATTCGAAACGTGTCATAGGTACCTTCGCGAAACGACAGGGTTTCAAGACTCATCGTCATCACGTAACCACAGACTAAAAATCAACGAAAACCTGCAAAAACTCAAACAATAGCAAGTCATCAAATCTGCCAAAATTGAACACCATATTACCGACTTTGAGGCGTAACTCGGCCTGCAAAAAAACCTCCTAACCGCGTTTACCAAAGGAAACAACGTAGAACGATTCTACGAATAGAACTGTGGTTAGATTTAAAATTACAGTTATTATACTTGTTAACGTCGTAATCAGGGTTCACGTGCAGCAAAAGTACTGCTATTCGCGTTAGCAATAGAGAAATGATGGCTTTTGTTGAATGTATGCAAAATGTTAGTTTGTAGGGAATTGTTCATGCGATAATTGTTTTTCTTTTTTGTAACTATTTCTGAACCCTATACTTGAAGAACTGGAAAGACGTTACCTATATGAAGATAATGTTACTTATGACATAAAAACAGAATGAATCGTGAGACGTCTCTACAGACAGATAAGCGTAGCAACTACGCGGCTGTCTGAAATGAAATGCTTATTTTTGAAAATAGATCTTGTAGGACACTTTTACAGTTCAATATTTTGTTTTTTTTTTGTTTTTTTTTAAACTAGATGGCGCCGGCATTTCCTAGCTGACTGATCCCTGAGAAGAAATGCCGAAACTCAGAGGTCATGGTCTCTTTTAAAGTCCAAACATTATAATTATTATTAGGATTTTATGTGAGTCTAACAATGCAGGCCCATGTCTTTATGGGTCTTTTGAAGAAATCTGAAGTTCGATAAATGGGACAGGAATAAATGATGCTTGTAAATCAGTACTAAGTTCTGTTATATTTGAAAGACATTACTTTTACGTCCGTTGTGAACTCCGTTGGACTTAAATATACTGAAATGCTTAAATAACTCAATGAAAAACACGATGCCGTGGGTCGTTAAGGACATTGCGCTGCACAAGTGCACAGTCAGTCCGTTTGTTGTAGGGTCAACTTCATGCCATGAAATGCTTTCCCTTTGTATCTTTTTACATCCGATGTCGTGCTTACGACCAATGAAGCGAGTCTGTTTTTTGTTCTTCTGTATGTCATAAGTGCTTTTCATTTAACCGGTATCGGTAGTAATAATGCAATTATTTACGCATTATCCTGTCCATGCCAGGATAACTTTATGTTTGAAATTAAGTGGAAAATAAATCATGAGGAGTCTAATGCTGAGCCTGAATAGAGTATGTGTTTCATAGATAATGACTGACAATTACAATAACTACTATTAATTAATTAATGATTTTACTCGATTGAGCTGGATCAACTTCAAAAACTTAAGACTCAAAACAGACCGGTGCAATACGAACAAAAGAAAGAAAGAAAAATAGGTTTATTTTTCACAGAAACACATACAAAAAGATAATTAAGAAAAGAACAAATAATAATAAAATAAAAATAATTTAGATAAGAACTGCAACACAATTCCAATAAGCGCACCTTTTAGAAAAAAACCTCAGACACCATTTTATGTTAATCTACCTTCCTTTTTAAATTTCCGGATACACAAGACCCACCTGCGAAAGATCATCGGACTTAATTTTGGAATTTGTTGTTACGTCATTATAATAACCCCTCGTTATAATTCTGTTGCTAACGATCCGAAACATTGTTTGTTCTTCTCGGGCCGCCGTCTGGACTCCATAAACGTATGTATGTAACCAACAATCATTCTGTAGCCAACGACCCTAATGATAGCCCTTCGAACGAGTAAATTATCAATTCCGCCGAAGGGGCTCGGACCTTGTTTTTGGAAAGCGGTAACAAGCCTATCATCTGCCCTCCTTTTACCACTATTCATCCACGCTATTTTGACCTTAACAAGACTAGTAATTGGGATCAAGTTTCCGTAAGAGAAATGTAGGAAATAACTTTGTGGGGAAAAAAAAACTAAAGCAATTTTTCGATTAAAATGTTTTGACCTTGACAAAGTTCATCATGGTGATTTTTTGTGCGTTTTTGTTGACTCAGTGGTTATTTAGACGACGCGGGAGTTGTTAATACCTTTTGTTGTTTTTTTAGGAACTCATTTTATTGTAATAAGTTCATCTTGTGAGGTTTTTCTGGAAAAAATTGTCGAATGACGCCTAATGAGATTACTTATACAAATAATCGAAATTAACGTTTTTCCGGAAATTATTTTTTGCTTATGCTTGATATTATCAAATTATTGCGAAATAATACGATTAGTTTTATTCCCACTTGCAATAGACTGGAATAACTTCAATCTAAAGATCTTCCCTGGGAGAGAGTGTATTTATTACAAGCAATAATTTCAAAAGTAAGGATACGCCCGTCTGAACATTTTACATAGAAGTTCTTCATTCGAAGTTCGAAGTTCGCGCGCACCACTGTCAACTGAGTCGCGTTGGCCCTAAAATCGTCATTTTAGGGCCAGCGCGTTGGTGCCATTTAGTCGCGCCGTTAGCCCGGTCCTTACGCTAGTAATATATATGTCAATGATTACAAGAGTTACTGTTTCAGAAAATGACTCAATCAATAAAAGTTCTGATAGGTTTACTCAATATTATTCCCAAGTTCTAAGTACGAGTCATAATGGCGTGGATCTAGTTAGAGAGTTGCATGCATGTATGTGTACCTACAACTGAACTCGGAAACCATTACCTACCGTTAACCATATTCAACGAACTGCACGAATATTTCTGTGAAGAAACTTTTTTAGTGTTGTGTTAGTTTTTTACTGTGTATCCATAGTATAAATTCGAAAGTAACTCTGTCTATCTGTCTGTCTGTATGTTACCTTTTCACGCCTAAACCACTGAACAGATTTCGATAAAATTTGGCAGATAGATAGATTGCATCCCTGGGAAGGATATAGGATAGTTTTTATCCGGATATTCCCACGAGATCGACACTTACGCGGGTGAAACCGCGGGGCGCTGCTAGTTTTCTATAAATTGCGACATCGTTTTCCTACTAAGGAACTCGGTATTAATTGTGTCACAGAAAGAGATTAAGTCATAACTATTGTTGGTCTTGGTTTTATGCCGTGCTTATGAGCGTTTTTGACCCAGTGAGCTTAATTACTATGGATCTCTAGGGTCAGTGCGATTTTACACGATGCAAGTTTCTTACCTATGACATACCGGCTGACTTTTTTTAACCTTAAGAGCCTATACTACCTCATCTAAAATTCACTCTTTATCTCGCTCGCACGATGCTGCTCGCGGACTGTGTGAAAGCGAGACAGAGTGCGGTGCTGGGCGGGAGGCAGCGCCAATAGTTTAGGTATTTGCTTTTTACGGTGAAAATAAAGGTATTTCAAAAAACTAACTAACATAAGACCTGCTTTATAGTTAGTTCAGTTAGTATGCAAAGTTTCATGATCTAATTTGAAGTATTTTTTGAATATCAGCGGTTTATTGTTCGGTTTGGAGGTAACTTTGGAACTTTTTTCTATCGAGAAAATTTTATGTAATCGTGTTTTCGTCTAACATAAGACCTTACATTAATCCTCAACTTTAGCATATATTTGTTTCAAAATAAATGCTGCAGAATTTTCGACATAACGGAGGATCATGTTAAGCCATTTGAGGTAGTATAGGCTCTTAAGGACAATAACAGGGTATAAAAGGTGAACGGAGTAGAAGCCTATGAAACAGAAATTTCTTTTTATTTCCGAAAAACATAATATAAATCGACAAATAATATGAGAATTTTCATAACATAAAGGCACCCCGTCTCTACGCGGGGAAATTATCAGTGAATTTGTAGCGACATTCAATCATTTTATTGAGCCGGTATGTAAAAAAACATATTTTTTATATAACTTTTTGTGAAAAATAAGAAATTTCTGTATCATAAGCTTCTACTCCGTTCACCTACCCTGCTGCCCTATACCCTGTTTTTGTCCAGACGGTAAAAAAAATCAGTCGGTATAATAAAATTCAAGCAACAAATGACTTGCATCGTCTAAACACTGTTCAGTCGAGTCTTTGGTCAACTGGACCCACTCGAACTGGACCCACGGGATCACTCAACCCAATCACATTTATTGCATAGGTCGACTGGACCCACTTTCTTCATTAGTACAGTCACGGAGTAAAGCCGAATCTTTTAGTTTTATTTCTATGACTTAAAATGTACAATTTTATTGTTGCTACAACAATAAAATTGAATAATAAATATTATAATATGCCAAGGACCATTTAATCGCTCCATCAATGGCTTTAATAATGAGCCTACCTTTGTACCTATTTTTCTGTTCTGTTTTTTTCATGTGTGTACAGACGCCAGCACATCACGCTACTACAATCTGTCAAATTTCTTTAATAGATTTTCAACTTTATCGCTAAACCATAAGGTTCAAAGTAGATTAGGAACATTTTACAGTTTCGGGTAGCTTGATGTGCTGGCGTCTGTACATAAGTGGCAAAATAAATAAATAATTTCAATACTTATTGTCAATCGTATCTATATATTTATACTTGCTCTCTTAGCAGCGCTAGCTGTCACGCAGACTTTTGAGCAGCTTTCTTGTAGTATTTGGTACTTCAATATAATTATAGTACTAGTACTTCAGAATAAAGTGAAGTTAGGAAATAGTAAACTTATCGTAACACCATACAAACTAATACATAGATATAATATTTTTACTTAATAGAAAGAGTTAATGTATAAAAAAAGAGGGCGTTTTTTTTAACTACATCGGTGTTGCAAGTTTGCAACCTTATTCTAAAAGGTTCGTGTTCGCGCCAAAAGCAACACCAATTAACGTTTTCTGAAGTAGGTATACATCGGGGGGCACGGCAGTGCCCCCGCCAAGTCGAGCTACAGTTTTCAAGTAGGTAGTCGGTTTTCCTAATATTTGTTTATATTGTTTTTTGATAGGTACCTCAATTGTTCTGAAATTTTAAGTAAATATTGACAAAATTTAGTATGCTATTTTTGATATAGGTCGAAAGAAGGTAATTAGCTATCTATTATACCTACTCTTGAATGTGAATTTATTAGTCTGTCTATACAAGATGGAGATGACTAAATGACAATACAATAACCTGCGTACCCTGCATATATTTAACTAGCTTCTGATTCACCCTCTTAGGGGTGGAATTTCGAAAAACCCCTTTCTTATTAGATACCTACTCTTCACAAAGAACACACCCTCCAAATTTCATGTCTCTAGGACCAGCGGTTTAGGCTGTGCGTTAATATATCAGTCAGTCAGGACTTTGAATTTTAAGTAGGTATATAGAGGACGTTCCCAGTAGTCCCAGATAGTTTAGTCACCCATAATGTAGTCAAAGATTGGCGACATAAAACCCATAGTCAGCCCACAACTACTATTGAGTTTGTTTAAAAAAAAACATTTTTTTAATTTCGATTTATTTGGTCGTTCGAAAATACTCTTGCATTAGTATTGCCAGTGTTTTCATGTATTATTATTTATATATTTATTAAAACTTCATGCACAAGTAAAAGAAATACTGTACAAAGGCGGACTTAATGCCTGAGGCATTTTCTACCAATCAACCTTAGGGTGATGCAGAGACAAAACGTGGCAGATACAACATACGGGATAAATAGCTAGGAAATGACTATAAAAAACAAAAATAAATACTAATACATAGATAGATACATACATAACTTAATCAGCCTATAATGTTCCCACTGCTGGGACACAGGCCTCCTCTCGGTGAGAGGGTCCTAGAACCAAAAATTCGAAGACGTGTGGCATCTGCCAACCCGCACTGGGCCCGCGTGGTGGATTACGGCCCGCTCCCTCTCACCGAGAGGAGGCCTGATGCATACATACCTACATATATAAACAAAATTAACTGTGAGGAGAAAAAAATTACCGGTAGAGGAGAAAACGAATCCAGCAAATCAGCGCGGGGATGTTACGGCCAACTTTTGACGGCTATGTTCACATTTTATTATCATACTAGCTTCTGCCCGCGACTTCGTACGCGGATCCTGTTGGTTATGCCAGCGACAACGGGGTAGTCAAAATCGAAGATCTGAAACGTCTGATGTCGAATTCTAAGAACCCGGGGACTGGATAACAACGGGATGAGCGAGACGATTCGAGACGTCATTTTCAGGCAATAATGAACCAATAGGGTGGTAAACTTGGCCTTGCACTTTGAATGTTGGCATAAATGGGCCTTCTGAAATCTGTTTCGCAACAAAAGATGTCATTTGAAAGGCATTATTGTACGAACGAATGTTGTTCAAGAAATGTTTTGACTGTGATGGTCACCGATTAGCAGTGATCTTAATATTTCTGGAGGATTTTGTAATATTTCAATATGTACTTTCCCACCTGAGCAACACATACCGTTTGTTTCTTTTTGCTATTTAACAGCTTCACAAAAAGTAAAATTTTTAACCATACCTCCGATGGCGGAATATGTGGCGTAGTCAATCATAGGAGTATACGTAAATGCACTCCGTTCCTTATCAACCCAAGGAAGGTCGCCATGCCCGGGCTACGGCTATATCTTGAGACACATCCGATTCTTCAGATGATATCGAAATTCTGTTCAGAGAATGTCGAAGTCGATCAGAATTCAAACGTTCGTTGCGCTCTTCTTAATCTGTCTCTTCATGCCGTACTCCAGCAATTCTTTCTTTCTCACTTTCTGATTATGAATATTTTGCTGTGTGCTTGTTCGGAACAATGTATGATAATCTCACCGTATCAGCGGTCAGTCGCGCATCATATTCTTCACTGGTCTCTAGAGATCTGGATGTAGATGCGTAAATACGCTGAGAACGCAGGCGTGCTTCGCGATCCAAAGAGGTTTCCACGGAGCGAGTTGCAGCCTGATGTTCTCAAACAGCATCAAGTCTCTCCTGACGCTCTTCGGTAGATTCTTGGGATCTTATGATCCTCAATCTTTTAGCTCCTTTGGAACATTGGGAAAGATTTGACCTCTTTCTAGGCATGGTTATAGTTTTATTATGAAGATACCTGATCAATTAAAATCTAAGTGACTGCTCCCCTACCAAGGGTGCCCAGACACGGGATCGTCTGGCCCATGTGCTGGTTTGGTCCCTGGGGTGGTCACGGCGTGCTATGTGTTCTGGTGCGCCGGTGATGGGGAGTACTCCCCAGCGGAGGGTCCGGTGACGGACAGCCGCGGCGGGTTCACGGATGAGTGCTAACGCGTGCCCATGTTCCCGCCGTAAGCGGCAGAGGAGGACACCGTGGAGTTTTAGTGGGTTAGAGTCCCACATAACTGCACTATCTCCCCGTGGTAGTGCAGAATGCATGAGCATTTCTTGACGTTAAAAAAAAAAATGGGAGTTTTGGCCAGTAGAGTCAAATTTTCAATGATATACCATCGTCATCGAAAATCAGTCCTAAACTGTTACCGCCTTCACCGCGTGGAGGTGAAATTAGTGATAGCTTAGATTTCCACATCAGATGTTTTGGTGAGAAGCCAATTAGAATGCAACGCAGTCATCTGGGCCCCACATGAGACTAAATATAGTCTCATGTTGGAGCGAATACAAAATAAATTTGTTAGATTTTTTTATTTGAGGCTCTATGGAGTATATCCTTTTTACCCGCTTATGTATCCAACCTTGTTTATATTAGGCATGGTTGGATACAACGAGCTGAGAGTTAGGCGTGAGTTCGGGCTTGTCTCATATTTATTTAAATTAATTAGAGGCAAGATACATAACGCCAACATATTAGAGTTAGTGTGTTTGAGTGTGCCCGACCGATATGTGTGGCGGCGACGGCGGCCTCAGTTGCTGGCTGTACCTCGTGGCCGCACGAATCTGTTAAATGAGGCGCCCCTGACGCGGGCGCTTCGCACTCTTAACCTTGTAGCAGAGGAGATAGACATTTTTGCTTGTACACGGAGTGAATTCACAAGGATAACATTATATGTAATAAGTTTTAGAAAATAAGTTGTTATTATTATTTGCTTCACTATTGCATTGGGTTGTACCTGTAATAATAGTTGTAAGTGATTATTTTATAAATAAATAAATAAAAATAAATAAAAAATGTTTCTGATCTTCGATTTTTATAAGTCAACAGGAAATGCCCATCAGACCGAGTAACTTTTACTAAGACGTCATTCCTATATGTGTTATGGTGTAGCTGGGCTCTTGGAGTTCCCCATCAGGTGTTCCAGATCTTCAAATTTATTCTCTCAGCAGAAAATCCTCATCACGTGGAACAATTTTTGCTATGGTACCATTTTTGTATCTCTTATAGTTAAGCTGGTCTGTTTCGGTTCTGCATCAGGTGTTCAAGTTTCCAAGAAACATTATAGCCTGAATGTTGTCCAGCCATAATAACTATACAACAAAAAAAAAAACATTCAAATCCGTCCAGTAGTTCCGAAGATCGGACGCGCAGGCCCGAGGCGTGTCCGTACTCTGATAGAATACCTTAACAAATGTTCGCCGTGATTCTTTAAATTGACATAACTTTTTTATTTATGAACCGATTGACATGAAATAAACACTAAATGTTAAGTGAAGCCTACTACAATATATTAGTGAAAACCGCATCTAAATCGAATAAGCCGTTTCTGATATTAGCGTGCACAAACAAACAGACAAACAGACAAACCGACAAACAGACAAACCGACAAACAGACAAACAGACAAAAAAAAAATTAATTACAATTTCGGGTTCGGCATCGATATAATAACAACCCCTGCTATTTTTTTTTTATATATTTCCATTGTACAGACACCACTTTTCTACAAATTTATTATATGTAATAGATTGTAGTCTACACATTGTATATCATCGACTCACATCCCGGAAAAAGTATTTTGTCCAATTAAGAGGACAAACATATACGTCATCGACGTAGCACAAATATCGCCCGAAGCACCCGTCTTTTTTTTTTTTGCGGATTGGAAATCATCAAATGACCCCTCCCGCTCTGGGTGGAGCTGAAGGGAGTGTCAGACTAAAACCCACCCGTGTTCCTTCCTTAGCCCTGTATGTTCCGGGCCAGCGGTAACCCTTTCGGACAATCCCGCTGACCCGGCAGGCTTCGGCCCTATGGGGCCCCTCCTCGATGCTGACATCTCTTTGAGGCGCGCGTGGAACACGTACGCGCCGTCCGAAACGGGCCTGGTCCTCATCGGACGGTGAGCTACCCATTACTCTCCGCCCGCAGGCCCGCACCCGTCTAACCTCAACAACCCTTACTATAATCATTTCCAACTATGTCAGTACAACATCAGAGAAAAAACTGTAGCAATTATAAATAAATGTTAGTCCTACATTCATTAAAGTAATACAGGGAAACTAGTTTAGCAAAATAGGGAAGGAAAACTTCGGGCCTGTTAGGAACGTTGACGTGTGCACGAAGGTAAACAATTTCACAAGACCTAAAGTTGAATGACCTTTTTGATATACTTGTGAACCTTTTATGTAGGTACCTATAATGATGTCCTACTTTCTTTACATAGTTACTATGAATATTTGATTCAATATTGGCTATCTCTGCTCGGAGTGAAGCACTTAAAATAGATAGAGGTTGAATATCATTCCATTGTTCGTCTCTTTTGGGTCAGAGAGAACAATATTTGAAGGATGCTTAGGCTCTATTTTTAGGATAATACGGTGCCTATTTAGGTTATGTATTGTATGAGCAGACAGTAAATATGATAAGAAATTGTGAATCAAAATGGGAGAGAAAATAACGTTAGACAGAGGTTTGAAACCTAAGTGGATTTGACTTTAAAACAAAACAGGTGGCCTAAAAAGGCCACTTTGGCAGAATCATAAAAGGATCAATCAAAATCAATCAACTCAGCCTATCGCAGTCCACTGCTGGACATAGGCCTCTCCCAGACTGCGCCACAGCATCCTGTCCTCCGCCTTCCGCATCCAGTCTACCCCAGCCACCTTCTTTAGGAAAAAAAAGGATAACATTATGAATAGGTAATAGGTACTACGGGCTCGTATCCGCAACTCCACGTCAATGCGCGTATTTTGCGTACATAACATTATGAATCATAATGGACAGTTAACTGTTAATTTAATCGTATCAAATCCCATTGCTGAAGGATTTTTTAGTATTTTTTTTTTGTCTGTGCAAATACCAATCAATCCAATCCAAATCCAATCCCAATCTCATTGATTATACCTACGTAGTGCAGCGACAAAAAGAAAAACACGGACTGTCTTCGCCATATTATGATTCATAATGTTATCCTTTTATGATTCTGCCAAAGTGGCCTTTTTAGCCCCCCTGACGTAGGTTTGGTTTGGTCATGTTGAGAGGACGAATTAAAGGCGACTAGCAAAAAGCATTTACGAACGCCCTGGAAGGATATACAGGGTTATTGGTAAAACATTAACAACCTCTTAAGACGTAATTGTACTCATCATTATGAACAATTTTTCCTATTTGACCAAACCTGAAATCGAAAAAAAAATCAGCTGTTCCCTACATTTATGTTCATTTATCTCGTCCAAATGTAGGGAACAGCTGATTTTTTTTTAAATTTAGTTCATAATGATGAGTACAATGACCTCTGAAGAGGTTGTTAATGTTTTACCAATAACCCTGTATAGGCGACCTTATTGGTGATGTTCTTCAGAAAGGTCAGGTGCGTAGTGCTCGCAACCAGCGTGCGTGTAGGATGACCAGAGGAGCAATTCTAGTAATTTACAGAACGTTCACAGTCTGATCTCACTCTCAATCTGTCAAAAATACCTCTAATTTCCCTACATTTTGACAAGTTTTTGACATTTTTGTTTGTCGCCGAGATTACGACTAGAACATCATGAACATTTGAACATTTTAAATTACGAGAATTAGCCCATGTGAATGTAAACGAAGCAAAAGGAGTATAATATGAATCGTAGCAGGCGTTCTGTAGTTTCTGCCTAACCCCACGGGAGAAAGGCGTAAGTTTATGTAAGTGTGAACCAAATTCATAATAAAATTAAAGCAAGACCTACAAAATTATACACTCGTAAAAAATAAATTCGCATGATATAATACACACTAGGTAGAGTGTGTATTGTATCATACGAACGTATTTTTTTATCTTTCTACAAGAATCATTGGAAGACGAATCACTGACCGGAATACAGTAGCGAGCGTTTTATCGTGCCATCTTCATTTGAATCATAATTAAATGATAACTAGCGCCAATGAGCGCGCGCGACTTGGGTCACCACACCCACCGACCGCCATCTTGTTTTATGCGCATGGACATATTAATTGCCTTATTAATGGAGAGGGAAATATTGCATTAATATTTATTTAATTTTTGGTATGTGACCACGAAAGGTGAAATACTTTACTGTCAATACGGAATGATTTTTGATGAAAAATTATTTGTACTTAGATCCCAGTTATGGGCAAGTAATTGATTTCAAAATTGTTACAACACAATTATTATAGAAGTAAAAGGTTTGATCGTCAAATAAATTGACAGTCATCGCGCACAATTTTCTATGAAATTGTTGTGAACTGTTTAAAGAGAGTGACTTGCTTCTAAACTCATGGGATTAAAAGTAACAAGAGTCATCTTCCATGTAATATTGATTGTAATAATTGTATTACCTACGTAGGTAAGTAAATATTTCTTGTTACCTTAGTACTGTCTTTCTGTCGGTTGATTGGTATAATATTATAATAGAATACTTTTCATTATGTAAACTATATAAATTACAGACATAAATATACAAAGGGTTGGGTTGTATGAAGGTATTTGCAGAAATAGGAGATATTTTATGGCAACAGAAAAGCAAGAGCATTCAAAGAGTCGAGGATTTAGAGAGATTTAGAGCGAGCGAAGCGAGCTCGAAAAATGTTTGCACCTCACATAAGCCCTCCCCCGCCCCCCGCCTAAGGTCAGCTGTGGTCTTTTCCGAGCTAATCTTGTAATAAAACATCTACGACCTGATAATATAAATTGAATAAGTACGTCATCGAACCACATAGCTACTCGTATTTCTGAACTTACTTTGGGTATATTGGAAGCAGAATCAGGTAGTATCTTAATTTTTTTTACTTCATACATTGATATTTAAAAGGTACTCGGAGATAATTATTACCGCTGTTAGTATTAATAAAAGCACCAAAATATCGACATTTACATAATTTTGTCACGGGGTACCTGTACATAATTTAACCACACATAGTAATAATATACTGCAGTTAGTAATTCATCAGCGATTTAGTAATTAATCAGTGGTTTAGTCAATTTATTAATAAACGATTCACAAAGCTGCATTACAACAGCATAGGTACAGTCGACCGCACATCGGTGTACACTTTGGCCTTGAGCTGGCCTATAGAGTGGTACGGAGTTTCAATGGAATAATAGGCCAGTTTATACTGGATTTGTTACTGCTGATGTACAGCTTACTGTACTATAGATATATACTAAAAAAATCAGCTGTTCCCTACATTTTGACGAGTTAAACGAACATAAATGTAGGGAACAGCTGATTTCTTTTTCGCGATTTCAGGTTTTGTCCCATAGTAAAAGTTGTTCATAATGATGAGTACAATGACCTCTTAAGAGGTTGTTTATGTTTTACCAATAACCCTGTATAGTATCAATGTATCTCCTAAAGAGATTTGTGTCTATTTTGATCTTTTAGTCGCTCTTGTTAGACTCCCACGTTCCGATGGGGTGGTCTCAATTTGTGGTGGAGACAGCAGGAACAAGATACATGGGTTTTTATTATTGTTATAAAGTGATGAGTCAGATGATTTTAATGCTTGGTACCCACGCAGTGACTTTTGTCGCCGTGTGTGTCACAGCCGATTTGTCGCTAGCGATTTGAATATCGTGTACCTAATATTTTAAAATTGACAGAGAGTCGCCGGCGACTAAAGTCACTGCTTGTGTATCTAGCATAAAGTAGATTCACTTGACTGATGTCTAGTGGGCATAGTCAACGCTGAGGTTGAGGATCACTCCGAAGATGGACCAAGTGTAAAAAACAGTGTGCCAAAAGTAAACATAAAATGGATAAAAATGTCGCATCACTTAAAAACTTTCTACACACAACAAATGTTCACAATATAATAAGATGCATGAGTAGTAACATTCGTAATGAAGATGATGTTCCATTAAAGATATTTAAGAAGAAATGTACACGGAACTATCAGTAGCAATGGCTTTCATTTTGACAGTTCAACAACATTCATTGCGGTATTTACATTTTCCGAATTTCAGAAGCAATGGATTAGCCATATCCTTCAAAATAATTCAGATTATGATTGATAGTGTTTTACGCAACTAGGGTGCTGTACCGTTACGAGTATCAGGAAGCACAGTCTTCAAGCATGTGAATAATTCTGTTACTTGAAATGAATAGGTCTTCAAATTTATTCTCTCAGCAGAAAATCCTCATCACGTGGAACAATTTTTGCTATGGTACCATTTTTGTATCTCTTATAGTTAAGCTGGTCTGTTTCGGTTCTGCATCAGGTGTTCAAGTTTCCAAGAAACATTATAGCCTGAATGTTGTCCAGCCATAATAACTATACAACAAAAAAAAAAACATTCAAATCCGTCCAGTAGTTCCGAAGATCGGACGCGCAGGCCCGAGGCGTGTCCGTACTCTGATAGAATACCTTAACAAATGTTCGCCGTGATTCTTTAAATTGACATAACTTTTTTATTTATGAACCGATTGACATGAAATAAACACTAAATGTTAAGTGAAGCCTACTACAATATATTAGTGAAAACCGCATCTAAATCGAATAAGCCGTTTCTGATATTAGCGTGCACAAACAAACAGACAAACAGACAAACCGACAAACAGACAAACCGACAAACAGACAAACAGACAAAAAAAAAATTAATTACAATTTCGGGTTCGGCATCGATATAATAACAACCCCTGCTATTTTTTTTTTATATATTTCCATTGTACAGACACCACTTTTCTACAAATTTATTATATGTAATAGATTGTAGTCTACACATTGTATATCATCGACTCACATCCCGGAAAAAGTATTTTGTCCAATTAAGAGGACAAACATATACGTCATCGACGTAGCACAAATATCGCCCGAAGCACCCGTCTTTTTTTTTTTTGCGGATTGGAAATCATCAAATGACCCCTCCCGCTCTGGGTGGAGCTGAAGGGAGTGTCAGACTAAAACCCACCCGTGTTCCTTCCTTAGCCCTGTATGTTCCGGGCCAGCGGTAACCCTTTCGGACAATCCCGCTGACCCGGCAGGCTTCGGCCCTATGGGGCCCCTCCTCGATGCTGACATCTCTTTGAGGCGCGCGTGGAACACGTACGCGCCGTCCGAAACGGGCCTGGTCCTCATCGGACGGTGAGCTACCCATTACTCTCCGCCCGCAGGCCCGCACCCGTCTAACCTCAACAACCCTTACTATAATCATTTCCAACTATGTCAGTACAACATCAGAGAAAAAACTGTAGCAATTATAAATAAATGTTAGTCCTACATTCATTAAAGTAATACAGGGAAACTAGTTTAGCAAAATAGGGAAGGAAAACTTCGGGCCTGTTAGGAACGTTGACGTGTGCACGAAGGTAAACAATTTCACAAGACCTAAAGTTGAATGACCTTTTTGATATACTTGTGAACCTTTTATGTAGGTACCTATAATGATGTCCTACTTTCTTTACATAGTTACTATGAATATTTGATTCAATATTGGCTATCTCTGCTCGGAGTGAAGCACTTAAAATAGATAGAGGTTGAATATCATTCCATTGTTCGTCTCTTTTGGGTCAGAGAGAACAATATTTGAAGGATGCTTAGGCTCTATTTTTAGGATAATACGGTGCCTATTTAGGTTATGTATTGTATGAGCAGACAGTAAATATGATAAGAAATTGTGAATCAAAATGGGAGAGAAAATAACGTTAGACAGAGGTTTGAAACCTAAGTGGATTTGACTTTAAAACAAAACAGGTGGCCTAAAAAGGCCACTTTGGCAGAATCATAAAAGGATCAATCAAAATCAATCAACTCAGCCTATCGCAGTCCACTGCTGGACATAGGCCTCTCCCAGACTGCGCCACAGCATCCTGTCCTCCGCCTTCCGCATCCAGTCTACCCCAGCCACCTTCTTTAGGAAAAAAAAGGATAACATTATGAATAGGTAATAGGTACTACGGGCTCGTATCCGCAACTCCACGTCAATGCGCGTATTTTGCGTACATAACATTATGAATCATAATGGACAGTTAACTGTTAATTTAATCGTATCAAATCCCATTGCTGAAGGATTTTTTAGTATTTTTTTTTTGTCTGTGCAAATACCAATCAATCCAATCCAAATCCAATCCCAATCTCATTGATTATACCTACGTAGTGCAGCGACAAAAAGAAAAACACGGACTGTCTTCGCCATATTATGATTCATAATGTTATCCTTTTATGATTCTGCCAAAGTGGCCTTTTTAGCCCCCCTGACGTAGGTTTGGTTTGGTCATGTTGAGAGGACGAATTAAAGGCGACTAGCAAAAAGCATTTACGAACGCCCTGGAAGGATATACAGGGTTATTGGTAAAACATTAACAACCTCTTAAGACGTAATTGTACTCATCATTATGAACAATTTTTCCTATTTGACCAAACCTGAAATCGAAAAAAAAATCAGCTGTTCCCTACATTTATGTTCATTTATCTCGTCCAAATGTAGGGAACAGCTGATTTTTTTTTAAATTTAGTTCATAATGATGAGTACAATGACCTCTGAAGAGGTTGTTAATGTTTTACCAATAACCCTGTATAGGCGACCTTATTGGTGATGTTCTTCAGAAAGGTCAGGTGCGTAGTGCTCGCAACCAGCGTGCGTGTAGGATGACCAGAGGAGCAATTCTAGTAATTTACAGAACGTTCACAGTCTGATCTCACTCTCAATCTGTCAAAAATACCTCTAATTTCCCTACATTTTGACAAGTTTTTGACATTTTTGTTTGTCGCCGAGATTACGACTAGAACATCATGAACATTTGAACATTTTAAATTACGAGAATTAGCCCATGTGAATGTAAACGAAGCAAAAGGAGTATAATATGAATCGTAGCAGGCGTTCTGTAGTTTCTGCCTAACCCCACGGGAGAAAGGCGTAAGTTTATGTAAGTGTGAACCAAATTCATAATAAAATTAAAGCAAGACCTACAAAATTATACACTCGTAAAAAATAAATTCGCATGATATAATACACACTAGGTAGAGTGTGTATTGTATCATACGAACGTATTTTTTTATCTTTCTACAAGAATCATTGGAAGACGAATCACTGACCGGAATACAGTAGCGAGCGTTTTATCGTGCCATCTTCATTTGAATCATAATTAAATGATAACTAGCGCCAATGAGCGCGCGCGACTTGGGTCACCACACCCACCGACCGCCATCTTGTTTTATGCGCATGGACATATTAATTGCCTTATTAATGGAGAGGGAAATATTGCATTAATATTTATTTAATTTTTGGTATGTGACCACGAAAGGTGAAATACTTTACTGTCAATACGGAATGATTTTTGATGAAAAATTATTTGTACTTAGATCCCAGTTATGGGCAAGTAATTGATTTCAAAATTGTTACAACACAATTATTATAGAAGTAAAAGGTTTGATCGTCAAATAAATTGACAGTCATCGCGCACAATTTTCTATGAAATTGTTGTGAACTGTTTAAAGAGAGTGACTTGCTTCTAAACTCATGGGATTAAAAGTAACAAGAGTCATCTTCCATGTAATATTGATTGTAATAATTGTATTACCTACGTAGGTAAGTAAATATTTCTTGTTACCTTAGTACTGTCTTTCTGTCGGTTGATTGGTATAATATTATAATAGAATACTTTTCATTATGTAAACTATATAAATTACAGACATAAATATACAAAGGGTTGGGTTGTATGAAGGTATTTGCAGAAATAGGAGATATTTTATGGCAACAGAAAAGCAAGAGCATTCAAAGAGTCGAGGATTTAGAGAGATTTAGAGCGAGCGAAGCGAGCTCGAAAAATGTTTGCACCTCACATAAGCCCTCCCCCGCCCCCCGCCTAAGGTCAGCTGTGGTCTTTTCCGAGCTAATCTTGTAATAAAACATCTACGACCTGATAATATAAATTGAATAAGTACGTCATCGAACCACATAGCTACTCGTATTTCTGAACTTACTTTGGGTATATTGGAAGCAGAATCAGGTAGTATCTTAATTTTTTTTACTTCATACATTGATATTTAAAAGGTACTCGGAGATAATTATTACCGCTGTTAGTATTAATAAAAGCACCAAAATATCGACATTTACATAATTTTGTCACGGGGTACCTGTACATAATTTAACCACACATAGTAATAATATACTGCAGTTAGTAATTCATCAGCGATTTAGTAATTAATCAGTGGTTTAGTCAATTTATTAATAAACGATTCACAAAGCTGCATTACAACAGCATAGGTACAGTCGACCGCACATCGGTGTACACTTTGGCCTTGAGCTGGCCTATAGAGTGGTACGGAGTTTCAATGGAATAATAGGCCAGTTTATACTGGATTTGTTACTGCTGATGTACAGCTTACTGTACTATAGATATATACTAAAAAAATCAGCTGTTCCCTACATTTTGACGAGTTAAACGAACATAAATGTAGGGAACAGCTGATTTCTTTTTCGCGATTTCAGGTTTTGTCCCATAGTAAAAGTTGTTCATAATGATGAGTACAATGACCTCTTAAGAGGTTGTTTATGTTTTACCAATAACCCTGTATAGTATCAATGTATCTCCTAAAGAGATTTGTGTCTATTTTGATCTTTTAGTCGCTCTTGTTAGACTCCCACGTTCCGATGGGGTGGTCTCAATTTGTGGTGGAGACAGCAGGAACAAGATACATGGGTTTTTATTATTGTTATAAAGTGATGAGTCAGATGATTTTAATGCTTGGTACCCACGCAGTGACTTTTGTCGCCGTGTGTGTCACAGCCGATTTGTCGCTAGCGATTTGAATATCGTGTACCTAATATTTTAAAATTGACAGAGAGTCGCCGGCGACTAAAGTCACTGCTTGTGTATCTAGCATAAAGTAGATTCACTTGACTGATGTCTAGTGGGCATAGTCAACGCTGAGGTTGAGGATCACTCCGAAGATGGACCAAGTGTAAAAAACAGTGTGCCAAAAGTAAACATAAAATGGATAAAAATGTCGCATCACTTAAAAACTTTCTACACACAACAAATGTTCACAATATAATAAGATGCATGAGTAGTAACATTCGTAATGAAGATGATGTTCCATTAAAGATATTTAAGAAGAAATGTACACGGAACTATCAGTAGCAATGGCTTTCATTTTGACAGTTCAACAACATTCATTGCGGTATTTACATTTTCCGAATTTCAGAAGCAATGGATTAGCCATATCCTTCAAAATAATTCAGATTATGATTGATAGTGTTTTACGCAACTAGGGTGCTGTACCGTTACGAGTATCAGGAAGCACAGTCTTCAAGCATGTGAATAATTCTGTTACTTGAAATGAATAGGTAGATACAATAATTATCTTACCCCACTGTGAATTATTTACAGTGAAGTATATCCAAAATAATATTACCTATTTATTTTCTCGCAATGTCAATTTAACGCATGGGTGTGTTTTCATCGAATGTCTTACTTAACAGGGGAGACATCGTTATTTTTCGTTATTTGTCCATATTATTTAGGGCAATCAACTTCAAAAGAATTACAGTCGACCTGTTTTTCATTAATGTCACCGTTTTTGGGTTTCTGTGTATTTTGGCTGGTAACCTGTCTATGTATTTGTATATTTATATTGTCATCATCACAAAAACTAAAAACAAAAAGACAAAAAAAGGCATGTTGCGCCGACTCCAAATAAATTGGGATAAGGACAGGAGAATGATGATGATCATCAGAAAAACTCAAAGAAATCAATTTTGTTACAAAATAAATGATGATTTCTCTCATTTCAGAGCAAAAGAAGAATGTCAAAGCAGTTACATGATACAGGTTAGCTAGCTTGCACTTTGTACCAAATTCCTCCATTCGAACAAACAAAGATAGGTAAACATAGGCAAGGAAAACCTATTCAGATGGAGATTCATAGACGACTCCGCCTTAGAGTGCAAATGCGCCAAAAACTAATGTTCCACAAACGAAGGGAGACTTAATATCGTGTCCTGCGTGTCCTGTCATCTGCACATTACAGGAACTGATGGATGCTAGTGATGGCACCAAACACGTAGCTGAATTCTGGGCAGTCTATTTAGATTGCCATCGACACGTAAAGAAAAAGAAGAACAAAGATCGTTCTTTGTTTGTTTAGATGGATTTCCAACGTATAACAAATGACATAACTGCAAAAAGTAAAGAACACGATCGAATCGCAACACAAAAAATCTATACAAAACTTTGACCCCCTAATTCTTCCACTTATCACTTTAAGTACACAATTACAACTACCATTGTCAGCGCAGTCACATCTTTTGAAAGCCAGACATGTCCGTATGTTGGCACCACTCACTGTCACCATCACAAATGTTCGACTATAAAAGTGGACAAGGTTAATTTAGTACACCATCATTGGTTCGAAACTTGTTCGGGACAGTATGTCTCTTGTGGGCGGGCCATGTTGATTCTTAAGATATCGGCTCTTATTCCGTGTATAGATCGCCGTATTCTGTTATGCGTGTGCGCGGAAGATTATAGTAGGTTTGTGGCAAATGAATAATGAAATTCATTGTTGCTTTTTTGTCAAAGAAGATTCGAGAAAGCTTACCGGTTATAGTTGTGTGGCACCCGGATGTGGCAGGCAAAAAGCGTGATCATTTACTACATTGCAACAAAGAATGGTCGCGACCTTTCCATAATCACCATAATTGACAAATTATTTGGTAGCTAAGGAGAGAAAGTTATCATCATAACTTGCTGCAAATAAAAATATCCTAAAGCACATTCAAATTACTCAAAGCTTAGTCATAATCATCATCATCATTTCAGCCAAAAGACGTCCACTGCTGGACATAGGCCTACCCTAAAGGTAGTCAAGCTTAGTCACAATATAACCAATATACAAATCGTTTTTTGTCCCAAAATAGTTCCTTACAAAAGTATTTTGTACAGTTTACCAGAATAAACTATCAATACATTCAGACTCCAAACATGCTAAGCACAGACTGTTACGTCCCATACATGGCACAAAGTCATTTTCGACAGCATTCTTGTACCATTTCTGAAATCGTTTCATTTCAATTTGTTTACCATATTCTCTTTTATTCACTTGTTTATGTTTATCGTTATCTCAAAGTATCTCACCAAGAAATATGTAATACTTATTCAGTATCAAGGAATATTCCATTATGTAAAGGCAGTCCTCACAGGTTTATGTGAAGCCTTCTTTGGAGTCCTTTTATGAAATAGTCATGTTGGTTGCTTTGTTATCAATCTGGTTCAATCATGACTGGTTAAGGTTAGGTTTCATAAAAATAAAATAGTCTTGTTATTGATAACAATGAGTCCTGTTACTCTGGAAACAATTTCCATATATTCGTCTATTTCATCTCCTTTAGGCTTGTACAATATTGATATAGGTACTTTTGACAATTCAAAAGTGCCTGTAAATGGTTTAATTGAAATAAATGTAATGAATTTTAATATACCCCCGCCTTATTACGTTGACGACTTCCACGCCGTGATCCGCAAGCGATGCGACGCGGGTGCTCGGCGGGTTATGCGCCAGCGCCAATAGCATCCTGGCTGTTATTGCGGATAGGCTGAACACGCGTTACGTCCAGCATTGGGTAAAACTCACACTAGAAAATAAGTAATTACAATATTTTTACTACTATCTCTAGTTTCATAAGTTTTACTGTACCTACTAACATTCTGTGGATTTAAAAGTCTAAATTAAAAAGTTTATTCCTTTGTTTTTTATTTATTACATTACTGGCGAAATGCTGGTGGTACTATAGGTTCACCTCTACCTAACCCTTTGGGGTTTAGGTACAGGCGTGATGTTATGTTATGAAATTTTAATATCATATTAAGGTAAAGCCATCTAGCGGGGCTAAAGTCAAACATCGTCGAATGAGTGTGATTGCACTAGCCCTAAAATAATCTTTAAGATTAGTTGCCTACTGAACCAAAAAGCAGAAATGTTCCTAACTTTACTTCATATCCAAATTTATTTTCTTGCAGTGATCATGGTCGGCCATTTGACTTAGACATAAAGACATTTCTCTTAACTCTCACCTAATGGCTTAACCACATCAATCTATTTTATTTACCATCCTTATCAAGACGATCAGTAAGATTACTTTTATCGCCATTTTATTTCGAATGACTGAGTTTAGGGCCGTCCCTACATGTGATGCCGAGTCTATTTTTATTGAGCAACTCTAATGCATTTTCGTAATATGATCCTTAATTTCTGTGTTGTTTTTTACTGCATTGAGTTCTTAAAATGCTGTACCGCACACGGTACAGCATTTAACTTATCTGTCACGAATAGTGATAAAATGTTGACACATCTGTGGTTTCTTTTTTTACATTAGATTTACCATTCCCGATCTACATAACATACATACATAATCAGCCTATAATGTTCCCACTGCTGCGACACAGGCCTCCTCTCGATGAGAGGGAGTGGGCCGTAATCCACCACGCGGGCCCAGTGCGGATTGGCAGATGTCACATGTCTTCGAATTTTTGGTTCTAGAACATGCCGGTTTCCTCACGATGTTTTCCTTCACCGTTTTGAGAGCAGTAGTGATGAAATAATTTACACAAAGTAAAGCGCCTGTCTGGGTTCGAACCTACGACCTATAATTCCCGATCTATTGACATTTAAATTAGCAGAAGTAAGCATAATCATATTGTTTCTACTGCTGGGAAACAGGCCTTCTCTCTGTGAGAGGGTGAGCCGTGAACCACGAGGCGGGTCCAGTGCGGGTCGGTGAATGTAACATCAAATTTTTTGGTTCTTAGATATACCGGTTTTCTCACGATGTTTGACTTCACCATTTTGAGAGCAGCGTTGATGAAATTGTGGTGATTTTAAATACGCAAAATAAAGTGTAGGTACCTACAACAAATACACATTTAATTGCTTGCTTTATTTTGCTCATCCTATATGTCATTTCTATTATGGCTGCATGGTTTTAACTTAAACGTTGCAAAAGATACCTTCTAACTTCTTCAGAAATTGCACTTAAAAAACATGATACATCAAGCTCAAATGATTTTAACATTCATATATTCAAATTCAAAACGTTTACATTTATGAAATAAACAAGCAGTGAGCTGTCAGCAAAGTGATGAATAAGCCAACATTTATTAAAGATTCTCATTCCACTGAACATGAACCCAATCCTGAAGCAGTAGGTGGCAGAAGTAATTGAGCATTGTCTTCCAATGACGTAGGCGTAACTGAATGTAGTGATGATTTTGTTTGACAAATCTTTGTTGGTGTTCATAATAGAGTTGGTGATTTGTTTGATATTGTTGTTGTGTTTGATGAGATGTGATTGCTGATGTTCGAGGGCGTGTATTTGTATTTGAATGAGATTTTGATAAGTAGGTTAGATTGATAGGACCAACCAGTCTTACCAAGGGATATCGTATTATCCAGTAATTGGGTTGTGGAGGTCAGATAGGCAGTCGCTCTATGTAAAATACTGGTATTCAGCTGCATCCGGTTAGACTGGAAGCCGACTCCAACATAGTTGTGAAAAGGCTAGGCAGATGATGATGAGGTAAGATTGCTAGGTAGAAAAGGCTTTAAATATTTTACGATTTTTTTTAGACGTTATCCATGTTGAACGTTTGAATTACAAACTAGTAGGATATTATTTATGGTTGCAAAAATATATATGCCACCAAAAACATTTTCATGTAAAATGTTGCCAAGACGAGACCACATATGGCTCGCACTGCCAAAGAGTTATCAGATCTCATGTAGAGCCAAGCTTTTAACTCTACACGCCCTAACTTCATAAACTCTACACCTTAGTCAAAATATGAGGCTTGGCCGTTTCGTTACTACAAGAACTATTGTATAACAGAAAAGTAAGGAACAGTGAATACATTTTTCACCTTACGCCCATGTGAGGGTAGCGAAATGGCCAAGCCACATATTTTGACTAAGGTAACCCCACGGCCTGAGGGTTTCAACTACAATCGGTTCGCTGTTTGAGGTTTTCCGCAGCCGCAGCAGCAGCACCAGCACAGCATGCTGAAGACACTCAATATTTAAACCAGTTGAATTTTAACTACAATAGTTTTTACTTAAACGACAGGATGAATAAATCTCAATCTTTTTATACATTCACCTAAATGAAATCCAAATAGTATCTGCCTAGCCTTTTCCCAACTATGTTGGGTTCGGCTTCCAGTCTAACCGGATGCAGCTGAATACCAGTATTTTACATGGAGCGACTGTCTATCTGACCTCCACAACCCAGTTACTGGGTAATACGATACCCTTGGTAAGACCTGTTGTCATACTTTCGAACTTCTGACTACCCGTAACGTGACAGCCGGCACCAACGGCTTAACGTGCTTTCCGAGGCACGGAGGGGTCACGGTCACCCATCCACAGACCAACCGCGGCAAGCTTAGCTTAACCTGATCGATCGACCTTTGCGACTGTTATTATTTAGCCACGGACCCCTCCATCCCTTGTAAGCTAAGCCCAATTAATCACGAAATCAGATGCTCTAAACTAACATTAATTCCGGATGTTTTTCGTTAATTCTTTTTTTTTCTTAGCTTAATGTCTTACGGAATTGCTTACGTCTTTCCTTGACGTAAATGCGACTTAGGAATTCTTATTAACTTGTCTAAATAATGAGGTTTTAGCGCCCTTAACAAACTAGCTCGCCCTTGCAAACACACATAAATAAATAAATTCGCTTCATTATTTTTGTACGCGTAGTAATAGGATATATTTTCGGTTTCGAAATACAGCGCTATTTTTGGCTGTATTTAATTTTCCTGTATTTCGTGTAAGCGTAACTTCAAGCAATTTTACCTTTAGACAAAACAAAATAGTTAATCTATTTACATTACATGTTCAGCTTGTATTCTTATTTCGAGCGGTGGTTAAGTTACAGACTACCAAGTATAAGTTACACTGTATTTAGAAATTCCAGGGATTAAAGATTCTTTCTCATGTTACAGTTCAAAATATAAGGCACTGTTAGTGCTTGGCCAGACTGGCAGCACGGGGCGGGGAGCGGCGCGGGTGTGGGAACGTTCGCGATCTGCCTGTCCGCAGTCGAGCGCGGCTGCGTTCTGCGTGTTGTCGTGTGTCCAGTGTTTGTCAAAATATAATATGGATGAAGAGGACTTATTTTTAACCGACTTCAAAAAAAGGAGGAGGTTCTCAATTCGGTTGTATTTTTTTTTTTTTATGTTTGTTACCTCAGTACGCCGTCATTTATAAACCGATTTGGAAAATTCTTTTTTTATTTAAAAGGATATACTTCCAGATTGGTCCCATTTTTATCAAAATTCAGTTCTGATGATGGGATCCACGAGGAATTGAGGGAACTCCTAAAATATTATAGGGACACCTATAGCGATTTGGGTATTTTTTACAGTAACTCATGCATTTGCTCTCGGAAACCACCATTTGGTGAAGTGGAACTGATGAAGAAGACCACAGATGGCCAACGGAACTACTTAATAATAAGTATTTCACGGGTTGCGATTCGATTACTTTAATATGGTTACTAAGCAATTTATACTAGTCACAATGCGAATGGTGAAATGGAGCTGATGGTGAAATACTAGGAGAAGTCCTCAACAATTAACGTCCCTGCATCGGGAAAAGCAATATTTTGTAAAAGGCCTTGGGCAAGTTGACATTATGCTATTGTAACTTAGACACATTATAAACAGACCCACTTAAAAGCGAGAAATAAAAACTTTTTAACAAAAAAAAACCGACTTCCAAAAAAACACTACAAAGTGAAAAATAACTTTAATTTCGGAAGTCGGTGGCAAAAACTAAAATAGGTACAGATCCAAAGACACCGACTTCCGAAATTAAAGTTATTTTTCACTTTGTAGTGTTTTTTTGGAAGTCGGTTTTTTTTTGTTAAAAAGTTTTTATTTTTACTAGAGAAAAGGTCGAACTAGTTTGAGAACCCTGGTCCCCGCGCGGGCCGCCCGCGCACCCGCTGCGGCCACTTGTATGAATGAGCTATGGCGTGTGTTGCCCGCGCGCTCCCCGCGCCGAGCAGCCCACGCTGCTCACCGCGCCCGCGTGTCCACTATAATGGACACTAAAATGAAGTTCTTATGTTTGAGTACGCCGCGCTGCGCCCGCCCCGCTCCCACGCTGCCAGTCTGGCCAAGCACTTAGAAGCAGGGACAACTGCCACGGTGCGAGCGTAACATATTAATGTCTCATAACAGTCCCTAGGTATATCAGCGAACACAAAAATCCGCCCGTAATCAATTGAATAGAGACACTCGAGTATTTTATTTTGTCTGAGATTAACTAGATTAGAGGCTTAGGGGGGATGCGCTAGGTAGCCCACGAAATTCAAATTCCATACGGCAAATTGCAAATTGAACAAAATATGATTCGCGGGCGTAACAAAGGCTACAAAATTCATCATCATCATCATCTGCCTAGCCTTTTCTCAACTATATTGGGGTCGGCTTCCAGTCTAACCGGAATATGCAGCTTAATACCAGTATTTTACATGGAGCGACTGCCTATCTGACCTCCACAACCCAGTTACTGGGTAAAATACGATACCCCTTGGTAACACTGGTTATCAGACTTTCGGGCTTCTGACGACCCATAACGACTGTCAAAGAGACTTTACAAAATTATAAACATTAAAATCATCAATATAACCTTCTAAGTTAATAGTTTTTAGTTTGTCATGAAATTCAAATGCTTCTGCTAAAAAAGTAAAACAATAGGTAGATATTAAATAGCTATTTCTACAATATTGTTGTCTTTGTTATTTTTCAAAGCTTTACAGTATTTCTCGCCAACATAAGGATAAATAGAGGGTTAAGATAACCGACCGCCTCACATAAATTATATAGACATTCTGCTCATGAACCGTCATCCATCCTTGTTACAGTCGTAACGAAGTCACTCTGAATTAATAATTATATTAATCATCCTTATCAAACATAATTTGATGTATTTGCTCGAAACAATTGACTGTGTAAATTCTAAAACAAGTGCCCATCTCTATACATACTCTTTAACCAACAAAAACTTTTACTATATACAGGGTAGGTAAAAAATCGTGGATCGAACGAAACAGTTTATTTGCAGTAAAAAAAAAAAAATATCATCACTACAAAAGTGCTTTTAAGACAGTGGGTACCATGATTTATCAGTATTGACACTTTTTTCAATATATCTTTTAAGTCTCACGAAAAATTATTTGTAACTTTAGAACCTTACTGTAAACTCTTAAATTGTCATAACTTTTAAGGAGATCAAGTTAGGGCTCTGCCACAGAGATATTTTTTACTGCAAATCACCCCAACTATCGCCCTGTTTCGCTTGATCCAGGATTTTTTGCCCACCCTGTATAACCCCCCACACGATACTAAGGGTACAACACTCCCACAATACAATTTAACGTGATCGCGTATACATTTATTATTTAGCCTTGCCATATCTACTGCAAGATTAAACGGCGACTTGTGCGAAGATTAAATCCAGGATTTTATTCCCATATTGCCGTATATTTCCACCCCACGGTTGAGGCAGAAAACTCGAGTATTCATTGCGGGTAGCCAAGCTATGTCGGCGAGGGTTGACGAAGCAGCGTTTGCGGGTGAACCTCAGACGTGTGTAAAGGTACCAGGTAAAGATATTTGGCAGATATTTTTACATTAATATTAAATTATAACGTGTGAATTTTGAATTTCTAGTGTAGAGCATAGCTGAGATGATTTATATTAAAATTTAATTCGGAAAAATAGATTAAAAAAAAACATTTTCTATTTCCAAAGTTAAACAAATTTGACAGTAGGATTTAATTACACTATGGTAAATATTAAAAGTAAAAAGTTTTTTATTTTTATCTACATAGCTTCGCACCGCGGCTTCGCCCAAGTGGTATGTCAATAAAAAGTGCGTGGCCTATGCCCTTCCCCAGGGCTCAAAGTATCCTCCTACCAAATTTCATCAAAGTCGGTCCGGCCATTTCGGAGATTAGCCGGAACAAACAGACAGACAAACATTTTTTTTTTGTTATTATACGTACCGTATACTTTCATAATTATGCATATAATAAAAAGCTGTTATTTTGACACTACAAACAGACATTTCAATGAATTATTTGTAGTATGAAGTATAGATTCTATACCTAAGGATGTCTCATCCGTAGTTGGAACGCTTACGCATTAGAAAAACACTGGCGCAATTTCCTTCGCTTCCCTATTTCAACTTTCCGAGTCGTCTGCCATCTGCCATCCATTGCCAAATAAAAAAGGCAATGTTTCGACAACCCTGCGAACTGTAAACCAAGATTTATATGGAGGTCGTGGTTATTTATACACACCAGCCTTATTTTTATTCCCCGTGTGATATTTTTAATGAGGCAACTGAATAGCACCGCTGCACCTTTTATTAACTTTTAAAAGCATTAGTCGTGCCCAAATAGTGGGAATTCACTGAAAGTTATGTCTCGCGACCGTTTGTTTATAGTTTTCGTATAATAAAACTTATTTTACTTAGGATTCCATGGTTGTAATACCACGCTTGAGGGGCTTGTGGCTAAGTAATAACAGCCGCACGGGTCGGTCGATCAGGTTAAGCTATGCTTGCCGCGGTTGGTCCGTGGATGGGTGACCATCTTCATATACCAAGACCCCTCCGTGCCTCGGAAAGCACGTTAAGCCGTTGGTCCTCGCTGTCATTCGCGGATTTTTGTCAGTCAGTCGTTGGAAGTAGTGCTCGTCTCGCTTCGCTCTCTCGGCTCGTACGCGGTTGATCACAGTTCTAACCTAACCCATTTGGTCGGGGTGTCCTGGTTTAGTTACTGTGACCAAATGCGGCTCGCGCGTGATTGGTTACAATTCCAACCTAAACTATAATTGAATATCATTCAGGCCGTTAGTTGAACGGCCGCCGTTTAGTTAAAAGGCTAGGCGGTTAACTAAACGGCTAATTAAACTAGTTGGCTACGACATGTATAACACATTCATATTTAACTTAAGTGTTGCCACTTTGTGAAAACCGCGCGAAGCAGGGGTGGGTCACTAGGTATTGATAAAATTATTAAACTGACCTTTTTAACCTCCTCAGCGTTATGAATACAAAAACAATTTAGAACTAACATAAAACCTTTTTCTATTCCATTATCCATGATTTCCTTTCACAAAACGTGAGAGAATGTTATTCTTATGAACCCAGTATAATGATCCCAAACTTTATGCAGAGCTATTCAACCGTCTATTTGTTTTAAAACATAATTTGGGCCGATGAGTTCATAATTGAGCCTTACATGGACCGGTATGCAAATGTAGAAATTAGGTTAATAAAGATCCCGGTAACCTGCTGGTATACAGATGGGTTAAGTAATTTGAGCGCGCACTCGCATTAACAGGTTAAGATTTTTGTTTGCACGCGATCTGTAAGTGTTAAATAAATGAATGGAGTGATTAAAGAAGTAGAGTGCAATTATGATTGCATGGATGTGTGTTTTTTTTATTTGCTTAACTTTTATAATATTTTGCGTCAGGTTATTCAGTAGTTTAAGGAGGCTGATATAGACACAGAAAATATAGGAAGATAATAAAACAGTATATTTTAGGACAAGTATGTACAGATCACATCAAGTTACCCGAAAATGTAAAATTTTCCCAATGAACTTTGAACCTTATGCTTTAGCGGTGAAGTTGAAAATCTATTAAAGTAATTTGACAGATTGTAGTAGCTTGTTGTGCTGGCATCTGTACCTCATATTGCACGACTCATAATGCAAACCCTTCCTCCTCGACCCCCTCCCTTCGTCCTTTCGGCAACTGTTTCTATTGTTATACTCCTGCTAGTACACAGAAACTGCCTAATTTAAATACCATTGTATAGATAATTTAATGGAAATTGATGTACTTTTCAAAAACGTATTTAAGTAATGCAGTAGAAACCAAAAAAAAAACATCAAAATATAAATAAATAAATAAAAAATAAATCCAATCAGTCAAGTGTGAAACCTGAAAACATTGTAGCTTGCGACAAAATCAATTAATTGAGTCAAAATTTTTTGAATAGATTCGTTTTACCCATAGGAGGAACTTTAATGGAAATGGCTCTTTTATTCAAAGTAGTTTAATTATAATTAATAACAAAAAAAAACCTGATATGGTATCTATATCTATTGTTTTTTATACGATCAAATGAGCATAAAGAAGGTTAGACTGGAAGCCGACCCCAACATGGTTGGGAAAGGCTAGGCAGATGATCACATAAAACGACAAAAAATTGGAAAACATTTATTTTTTACTAGCTGCGCCACGCGGTTTTACCCGCGTAAATGTCGATCCCTGGGGAATATCGGGATAAAAAGTAGCCTATATGTTAATCTAGAGTGTCAGCTACCTCCATACAAAATTTTATCAAAATTGGTCCAGCCGTTTGAGCGTGAAGAAGTAACAAACATATAGACACACACACATACACACAAACACACAACACACTCACATTACTCACTCTCATTTATTTTAAACACACATATACACACACATTACACATTTTTTTAACACAAAGAAGGAACATACCATCTCGCCTGTATTCCCCGAAGTGCTAGGCAGAGGTGCAGCTATTATAAGTACACCAATATTTCGCCAGTTATGCTTAAGTCCCATGTAATAGGGGGTGAGCGTATTAACCGGGCACAAATTCAGACTCCGGGCTACTACTGTTAATTTTTATTTTGATTTTACACGTTTACAAGTCAATTTGGACAATATTTTAAATAAAAAACGGCGGCGACAAAAAATTAGCATCACTGGATCGGCCGCCAAAGTCTCAAGCGTAGTAATTATGATCCAATTTAGCTTATTCATCGTGTTTTTATTTCTATATAAAATTTTTTTCCAATCCTTTTTTTTTACGATACTGGTCGGATGTCTGACACCCAGAGTTACCAAGGGGTTTCGTATTACCCAGCAACTGGGTTGTGGAGGTCAGATAGGCAGTCGCTCCATGTAAAATACTGACACTCAGCTGCATCCGGTTAGACTGGAAGCCGACCCCAACATAGTTGGGAAAAGGCTAGGCAGATGATGATGATTTTTTTCCAATCCAATCTTATTTAAACAATTACTCGTACCTCCTTCTTTTCTTGTTTTAGCAGACCTAAAACAGATAAACATCGTCGCATGGATGTCTGAAACTTTTTCAACAACTAAACAAATAGTGTTCTTGACTTAACGAATTTCCTAAAACTGATTAAACGTTTTCGTTTGTACTACTCGGATCGAAGCAAAGAGAAGCGAACCGTTTAAAAGTCGATGCAGCAGCGAGCTTCCTCTGCGCATCTCTATCTTTCACTCAAGTTTAACGATCTAAATATTTGATGGAACCAACAAGATCAAATGAAATAGCAACGGTACATCAAGGGTTGGCAACTACTTGGGTACTTATGACGAGGGTACTTGAATCAGAATATATTATGCGATCAATAGATAGGGATTAATCCAATATGTATTTGGATAACATCTTGAACAACTCGAATAACTTTGACGAGCCGTTTCTTGTTGAGTAACAATAGTTCGCTATTAGGGTTAGCAGTGTCTAGTTTCAAGATGAACGTGATCCTCGAGTAGGATTTAGGAGCAATATGAGAATTTGTAAGGTTTTGTTCATAACAAACCTCAACGTAGAGCGTGCAGCCCTGGTTCTCGTGGAATTTGATGAAACTTACATGTTTTAGTTGAGCAAGAACTATGTAACCGTTGCCTAGAACAGCACATAGGTACTGAAGACCCTGAAAAGGCAATGTTAAGTAAAGTGTAAACGAACATTATGTGTAATATTAACTTTGCTTGCCGCGTTTCGCTTGATGTTGAATACTATGCATAAGCATAATCTCCCCCAAAATACAGGTCCAGGCGTAGTTTGGGGGTTAGGATCAGTTTTGTGGCAATACATTCGTGTTTATTTTATGATGACTGGTTTGTAACATGTAATTCTTATTATTATTATTATCAGCCATTTCTGTCCCACTGCAGGGCAAAGGCCTCCCTTCCCTCCTTCCACTTATCCCTGTCCAGTGCTGTTAAACGCCAATCCTTCTGAAAAGAGTCGAGCTCGTCCCGCCACCTCATTCTGGGCCTGCCGCGCCGTCGTTTACTGCTGTTTGGGACCCATTGTGTGATTACTTTAGCCCATAGTTCCTCCGGCATGCGACAGATGTGACCAGCCCAGTTCCATTTTAGCTTGGCAGCCGTGTGACCTACATCAGCAATTTGAGTTTTAGAACGCAGTATCGAGTTCCTTATACGATCAGAAAGTTTAACTCCAAGGATACTGTGTGTAATTCTTAGTGTCAAATAACTATTTTAATTTATTTTTATAATCAGCCTATAATGTTTCCACTGCTGGTGCACAGGCCTCCTCTCCTCGAGAGGGACTGGCTTCTAATCTACAACGAGGGCCCAGTGCGGGTTGGTAGATGTCACATGTCATCGAATTTTTGGTTCTAGGACATGCCGGTTTCCTCACGATTACTATGGTAAGGCTATAAATAGCACAGTATAGCAGAGGTTTTGAATGATTGATCATTTGAAAGCTCATCGTACTATGTAGGTACTATTTTACACACCTGTCTTCGTGCAGGTTTTACAGTGCTAGAGATCTTTTTTTTTATTGCTGTATGGGCCCGCTCTTGACCTGACTTGAATGACAGCCGGGACCAACGGCTTAACGTCCTTTCCGAGGCACGGAAGGGTCACGGTATGTAAAGATGGTCACCCATCCACAGACCAACCATTATAATTACAATTAAATACAAGTTACAATTTCTTTTCTGAAACTAGAAACGAAAGGTAGTTTTTTTTTTGTTAGCCTATACTGTCTGACTGGGGGGCAAAGGTATCCCCCTAATCCTTCCGGGTACTCTTTTCCCGCGCCACCTCGTACCAAACCTCTTGGTACGCGACCAGTATTTTAAGATTAATAGAATGTAAGCGTTGTCTATTACTACTCCGTTCCATTTTCCTTGACTAATTACTATCCATTACCTATATTTGTAAAAAAACAGAAATAATAAACTGCCTTAGGTTTTCCACCGAATATTACTTAAAATTTAAACTAACACTCGCGGCGCGGCTCAGTAAGAAGGAAGTGAATAAAGCGTCCCGCTATCCAATATTAATATCGCTCTTTCAAAAAGTTTGAACTGTAAGCAAGTCCGTTATCAATATTCATAAGCACAAGACGGTATCTGAGGGTTGCAATAAACAAAGCGAGTGAACTCAGGCAAAGTAACCGATCCGAAGAGCTCTTACTTACCGTTGGCTCATAAATTTCAGTTTGCAACTTGCACCGACTAACATTCGATCAATAAGAGTTTTGTATGGGTTCTATATTTGCAAGCTAATACGCCACATCAAAACTTCCATGCTTGCCTTCGCAGCCAATATCGCCTACTTGCGTCACGAGGCAGCTACAACAATTCTAAAACACTGTAAACAACGCCCCTTGGTAAAGAATTTTCGTATTTATTCCATGAGGCACAAGTGAATTTTTCCTCTGCAATATTACATAACTTATTCGAAGTTTGTTGAACTAATTTAGTTGCACCGGTGCCAATATGATCACGTGTTAAGTTACAAAGGGCTAAATCAGATCATGTTTTATCGTAGCAAGGAAATTATGTTATTATTTCAAGGGTTTCAATAGTCGCTGGTATTATTATTTTTGTTATTATAGTTTAGTGGGTTAAGGTCGTGTCCATTGTTATTCGGTAGCGTATTTAATCGGAACTGACAATGACCGCCATTCACCCAAACAAAATGATTTTTTTATACTACCTCGTTGTTCTAGTCACAAGCGCTACCTACTGCTGAACATGAGGTCCTGGGTTCGATAAAAAAGAAAGAAAAACGTTTATTTGCGGAAAATATAACGCATCAAAAGAAAACAAGCACTAAAAAAAGTTGGGAGAAATGCGTCACATCCACGCAAAACGGCCATCGCTCAGTTAAGCTGCTAACTGCACCCCACTCACACCCTATACGAGACAGAGCCCCAGCGCTGGTTTTCAGTGACAGCTGGCGTTGACGTGATGACGTCAACCGGTGCAGCATACGATTAGATATAAATAAAAAACAACATTCAAAATAAATATACATTATAAAAAGATGTAGGTACAGGTAACTGGGTTGTGGAGGTCAGATAGGCAGTCGCTCCATGTAAAATACTGGTATTCAGCTGCATCCGGTCAGACTGGAAGCCGACTCCAAAATAGTTGGGAAAAGGCTACGCAGATGATGATGATCTCGTCCCTGAAAGTGAAAACATCACAATTTAATCACGAGGAAATATAATTATAGGCGATCACGTTTTTTTTTTAATTTCTATAACCTAACGCGAGCGTGACTTAATCTAATAAAGTAAGGAGTATATAAATTGGGGAGGTTGGTGCATTAAATAACTATATTTCGTGAGGGATTAAAAAAGTATCATTCTCTATGGTCTATGTGAACTATTTTTATATGCGGGTGGCCGTCAATTTGATTCATTATATCCGTAGGTGGGCCAGTGAAGTTTGGACAAAATGACCCATAATTCCCTTGTTAAAGCTTCGGGGAGATAACCGTGGCTAACATATTAATCTAGAGCCATAAATATGGTACAAAAAGTGTAGTGTGTTGTTTAAACAGGTTCGCAGGCGACTCGTAAATCTTCTATCAGTTTGGCTAATTGATAGTTGCCTAGTTGTAGAAAATTAACGTGATTAACTTTAATCAAATGGTTTGGGCCTAAGGATGAAGGATAACGATTTTATTAGGAGGTATATATTTCGATCATGGCATGTTTTGTTGACCCTTTTATTTAGATATCGAAGGCCGTGACGGATCGAGGCTACGCCCGCGCGGATGTCGGAAATTATCCCAAGGGTGCAATAAGTATATAATTATATAGCCTACTTACTCCTTATAACATCTGCTATCTGCCAGTGAAAGTTCCGTCAAAATCGGTACAGCCGTTTCGGAGATTAGCCGGAACAAACTGAAAATAAAAATAAAAGTTTTTTTTTTTATAAGAACCGTATATACTTTCATATGCATTTACTAAAAAGCTGTTATTTTGACATTACAACCAGACAATTAATATTTATTTATTTGTTGATATTGATGCACTATTCAGTAAACAAAATTATTTCCCTGTGAAGTTATGTCGCAGCATCATTCTGACCCTTTTTGCATCCTAAAGGACTTTCTGTTTCATTTTTCTTTTTGTTACTTTTTTTAATATAATTCGTGTTTTTTTTTACTGTGTTTTATTTAGTTTGTGATCTTCCTGTACGAGTCGCAATAAATACTTCTTTATTTCCCTAGTGCAATAACTAATCGTAGGATCAAGCATAAAATGCCATCTGGATATTTAGTCCTTTAAAACCCTTCGCATGTCAAGTGTACAGGGTATGTACCGATAACAATAGAATTTCTATTGTGTCTGCTAATTGGACATGCGACGGGTTAACCGGTTGAATGTCGTAATTACAGAAACAATTAAAAAGCCATTGTGTCTCGCGTGGATCTACGTTCCGACATACTACGGGTTAAGCCGTTGGTCCTGTGTCTGATTTGTCTCCGGTCATGGCGGATTGCGGTCCCATCGGACTATGAGAGTGAGGGAAGAGTGAGTACACCTGTGATTTAATATATCGTCGTAGTAGTAGTCGCAATAAATACTTTTTCTTTCTTTCTGTATAATATCTCCCGCGTCTCTGTTGAGATTGGGTGCCATGAACGAGATTCGGTCTGGAAGACTATAACTATTATGGTTTAGGATTGGAAGATGGAGGTGAAATCATCACTATAATAACTCTTTTACTTCCCGTGGCAAACTGATTAACGTGCTTTCCGAGGCAAGGGGGTATCACACCGGCAACGTCCAAACTCCGGGCTGTTACTGAGAAATTCCTAATGCAAAAACCCAATAACACTGCCCGACCAGGGAACCGAACCCAGGACGCCACACAGCAGTCGCGCTTCCGACTACTAAACAAACGGGGGCAGTTGAACCTTATACACAGTAAACATCTTAGGGTAAATCAAACCAATCCAGAGCTTAACAGTTACTTTCATAATCGATGTATCAATACCATCCACTCCACACATCCATATCCATCACACTATAATCACACTAATATTATAAAGGCGAAAGTTTGTGAGTATGCATGTGTGTGTGTGTGTTTATTATGTTTGTTACTTCTTCACGCTCAAACGGCTGGACCAATTTTGATAAAATTTTGTATGGAGGTAGCTGACAACCTGAATTAACATTTGGCTACTTTTTATCCCAATATTCTCACCGATACCGCGGGGCGCAGCTAGTCTATCTTAATCGATGTATCAAGCACAACATTTTAAATAAATATGATCAGTGTTAATTTTAATATAGATTACACCACAGTGGCCGGAGTATCAAATGTATAATTAAAATTTATGAGGGATGATTCGTTAGGTATTACATAGCCTGTGTGTTTCTGTTACAAGTAATATTAGCCCATAATAACTGAAGGGTTATCTAAATCCCTTTGTGTTTTGAATCCCGTTTGGCGGGATATTACGAACAATAATGGTTTATTTTGCGTATTACAATGTTAATATCATATTAATTTATTAATTGAGCGCGGTATTTTGTTGTTTTGTATGTTTATGGAAAACAATACTTTAATTGTTATTATTCCTAATGAGGTAGGTATAGGATTTTTATCTCACAAAGCGACGCGCGCTTTGTTTGTGGTTACCAAGTGTACAGTACAAACACGCTGTGAATGTGTGCGTGAATGAATGAATGATTTATTTAATTACAGTTACAATTTCATAAGGGGGAAGCGCTAAGGTAGCCCGCGAAATTCAAATTTGTTGTTCATATTCATGGGTAGAACAACCCGTAAAAATTTGGATGGTGATAAAAAAATCTCCCTGAGAATGTCATAACTCCTCAATATATTATTGTTATAAATGGACAAGAGGCTACTGGCACAACCCCTCGAAGTAATCCCCTTGCTCCCGTTTAACGACACCCATAGAATTAAGTCTCCCAAAGGGGTCGAGTTATACCGATATTTTCGGCTACAACTTCTGCGTAAAGGAAGACCTTTTCCTTTAGGCAGAAGTACTTGGGGTCAAGAGGGCAAATTTACTGAGCAAGTTTATCATGTTATGAACATTCTCGCCTCATTTTAAACGAGTTAAAGTGAATAGGACATTGTGTAAAGTGCATACTTTACACAATGTCCTATTCACTTTAACTCGTTAAAATTATCAATAACTATGCAGTTATTGATAATTTTAACGAGTTTTTCAATACGTTGAAAAAAAATATTGTCCTAAATAAATGTTGGTTGTGAAAATGACCTTTACAATGATTTCAAACAACCAAACTGATATAAATTTAACATTATTAAATAAATCCGGGAACTGTGGTGGTCCAGTGGTAACGGCCGGTCCGGCCGGTCGGACTTAGAGGTCGTGGGTTCAAACCTAAGCAGGCACATTATTTTGTGTAAATTATTCAACACCATTGCTCTCAAAACGGTGAAGGAAAACATCGTGAGGAAACTGTCCTAAAACCAAAAATTCGAAGACATGTGACATCTACCAACCCGCACTGGGCCCGCGTGGTGGATTACAGCTCACTCCCTCTCACAGAGAGGAGGCCTGTGTCCCAGCAGTGGGAACATTATAGGCGATTATGCTAAATAAATCCATTTTCATAGCCATACATTGCTAAACATATTGAACACAATGTGACTAACCACGACCTGCACCCAAACAAAGTAGCATCTAAAACCTAGTTCACACTAAATTAACAAATCAACAACAACTATGTTGAGTCGTTTGCAGTAAAACTTGTCAGCGAACAAGTGTGCCTACATGTTACCGTTTACAACATGTCTATTCACGTCCTAACGCCTGCGTTGTGTCGCCGTGGATTTAAAAAAAAATTGACAGCAATTACATGAGCCAGGTTAGCTAAATCTGGCCCTTGGAGAATTTCTATGTAGGGTTGAGGCATAGTGAAAGCGATTAGCGAGCTGATAATTATAAAAGTTATCCCTGTTGTAGGGACTCAAAAATTAATAACCAAAGTTGGATAATTCAGTTTTTTTATCCTTCAGTGGGTAATGTTTTGATGAGATTTGGATAAATTGGAGTTGTATTTATGGTCTATGAATTGATCTTTCAGAAAGGTTCATAACTGCAATGAAAATAAATATTTTTTAGATTCAAATTTCTTTTACTTGTTAACTACCTAGTCATGATTTAAATAATGTAGGTAAACTAAGTTTTATTAAAACAGTACCCCGTGTAATCAGCCTATAATATTTCCACTGCTGGGACATAGGCATCCTCTCGTTGAGAGGGAGTGGAAAAACCAGCCCTAAGGGCTGATTTTTCAATCATCTGATAACTTTATTCGAGGAATAATTTTGAATTTTTGACAGTTCTTCCATACGAAAACTGTCAAACGTCAATTTTTTTTTCCTCGAATAAAAGTAAAATCAGGCCTAAGAAGTCCTGCAATCAATGTCATTTTGCATACATGTATTTTTTTCTTTATTGCTGAATGGGCCCGTTACACATTTAATGTGGGCCCAACTTTGAAATTATCGCAATTATGTAGACATTGTTTCATTTTGTAAACCGTAATAATCAGATAACTGTTTCCCGCTAATTGCTCGCTCTCTAACCATAGCTTCAATATTCGCTCCTCTATGATCACGTAATCACAGTTATGAGACGCTAATACCAATCAATGTGTGACTAATGAGAAAGATTAATTGGCGCGCAACCAATCAAAATTATTAATTACCTTTCGTATGAAGGGATTGTTTTCACTGTCGTGCTAGTAGATAAAAATATGCATAAGCATCATCATTTCAGCCGAAAGACGTCCACTGCTGGACATAGGCCTCCTCCAAGCACCTCCACTTCGACCGGTTCTGTACTTCTCGCATCCAACGGGTTCCTGCGGCCTTCAAAACTCTAAAGGTCTTCGGTCCACCTTGTGGGAGGCCTTCCAACGCTACGCCTTTCGATACGCGGTCGCTACTCCAGAACATATTATGCATAAGAATAATCAGCCTTTAATGTTCCCACTGCTGGGACACGGGCTTCTTCTCAGTGAGAAAGAGTGGGCCATAAACCACCACGCGGGCCCAGTGCTGGTTGGCGGATGTCACATTTTTTCGATTTTCTGGTTTTAGGACATGCCGGTTTCCTCACAATGTTTTCCTTCACCGTTTTGAGAACAGTGGTGATGAAATAATTTACGTGGCTGCTTGGCGAACCCATACGTTACTACCACTTTTCACTGAAAATATGAAAAACAAAATTTAGCAGCTCTCGAGATTTTTTGGCAAACCGTGTACATATTTTACCATTTTATTTTTTTTCTCCGGTTGCTGGTTGGTATCAAGTTTGCAAACCATAAAAGTTCCAATATAGGTAACCTGGAAACTGTCTAACGTGTCAACAATATTGGCACGTTTCCAGAACACTGTTATTAGTATCGAAATTGCGTAACAACAAGGTGGCACATAAATATGAACATAAACACAGCATCCTAAATCCATAACACACTATCAATCACAATCCTATCCATTGTGTCATGTGTTCGAAAAGTGTTTCTGTTCAACAACGTAAATAACGCAATGAATGAAGTTGAATTGTCAAAATCAAAGCCATTCCTACTGTTAGTCAAATCAAATCAAATTATTTATTTGCTAGAATGTAGGTCAAATGTAGGACAAATAAGGTCGTGAAGAATTAAAGTTGAGCCATACATTCTGCCCAAGATTCGACATGCAAAATTTAAATGAATGAATACTAGTAAAAGAATAAGAACATTTAAACACAATTATCGGATAGAAATTAACAGTTCAATACAATTAATAAATACTAGTCAAAATAAGATCAAAATGTCAAAATACGATTAAAATATCAAAATACAATTCAAATGTCAAAATACAATTCCAATGTCAAAATGCAATTAAAATGTCAAACAAAATACAATAAAAAGTAGTTAGTCATTTAATTTAGTATTAAAAAAAAATAGTGTGTTACACATACCCCTCTGGTCAGCATACTTTTTAATAAGAATTTTCATAATATCAACCAGACAATTTGTTAGCCAACTTAATAATGTTGAATGAAAAACCCCTTGTGACTCCTCAAACAAAACGTCAAAGAGTCCTGGCATCTCTTCTTTTATTTAATATTTATTCAGGTTTCAATTTCCTGCGATATTCCGCCTGTTTCCGTGATTTTTTTCGCCTAAAGTCTCCCGCAGACAGGCGCAACGCCACTCTTGTTGAAAAATTTCTATGAAAACTTTATGGAAATTGTTCTCCCAGAATCCCGTCGCGTCGCGCATGTCTGCGGGAGCCTTAAACTGTACCAGAGATTCAGACGGGAGGTCTCATAAGGAACAATTCCCACGTAGGTAAAACAAATACTCCCGAACCAGGGTCCTATTGGAATAACATTCGTTCAGTCCACTTATATCAGATTTCTTATTGTTCTTCATTTCATTCCATTAACGTTTGTGTTAGGGACACTTGCGTTGCGTTAGATGTCTTCTTTGTGATTTTAGTGTCCTTTATTATTTCTTAGGAAGCTATTATTGTTTTGATTGTGATATCTTTAGCAAGATATTACGTAGTCTTGCGGAATGGATGAAATGTCATGTTTTGTGCTAACATTGTTGACGTGACAACGTCTTAAATTAGGTTGCGACTGGGAGTCACTTATGAAAAAGTGTAACGCTCGGTAACGTTACGATGAGTCACCGAACGAGAGAGAGGCCCGCCGAATGCCTTGCGTCTCTCTCCCACTCAACTATGATCGGATGATCGGTCGTTGTCACGTAAAATCTTCGCCCGTAAAACCGACTTTACAGGCAACCATTTTTTTAGCACACATTTATAATTAATGGACCTGGTAAAGAGATAGGTGTAGTAAGGTGTTAAGTAGGATTTGTATGATGACATGTTTTTCTATCAAACTAGAATTCAGACGCCGGAAGGGTCGCCCTAGAAATAGGTAATAGGGCTGGTGTCCGCAACTTCACGTCAATGCGCGTATTTTGCGTACGGATGGGAAAATCGATTATTCGATCCACCCCAGCTCCTCGAGGCAGGCCAGCAAGACCTTGATGTTACTGACCGTCTCACCTGGGATACTGAAGTACTTTGCCCTGTACGTGGCGACCACCGGGCAGTTAAGAAGCACATCTGCTCCTGTTTTATCGTCCTCCATGTAGGCCCTGCACTGCGGTCTGTCTGTGACTGCTAAGACAGCTCACGCTCTAGAGTTATAGTGACCTTATTTATATTATGATATTCTTCGGAATGGTTAGGTGCGTAATATTTACTCGCAAACGGCGTGCGTGTATGACCAGATGTATGAAGGTAGAACTACATTAGGCCGAGCCACACGTCTGAGACGTCTTACACGTATGAGGTCGGCGTGCACATCACATCGACGCAACGTGTGACACGTGTATCCCGCATTTCAACCTTCGATTCTAACGCTGGATGTCGTCTGTATAGTTATTTGAAAATGTAAGAATCAGACAGTGAATTTGAAGTCGATTTACTTTTTTCAATGGCTTTAATTAGTTTTAGAGTATTATGGAGAAAAATAGGAATAAAATATACTGCGATCACAACATACACTTAAGAAGATAAGAAGTTGGTAAATACCATACTCTTGTTAAAGATTTAGAAGCAGATGAAGCGTGCTGCGTGATGTAAGCGAAGTGAAAGGAGTGCGAAGGATCATAACAGGTGGCGTTCTATAGTTTCTCCTTACCTTCATGGGAAAAACGCGTAAGTTTATGTATGTGTAGAATCCAGAAAAAGATAGAGCCAAAAACAACTCGGAACGCAATTTTGCCATGAAGTAACTGTGGTTACATTAATGACTAATAAATATGTATATAAAGGTATATAAAGGGACTTGTTGCTAACAAGCATTGAGCTAAATAACTAGAGAAGCAAACCTCATTAAAATGTGTCAAAAAAATGTAACCACTATTTAAACGCGACGACGTAGCTTTGAAACCACTACCATTTAAAAGTAAACATATATCTGTCTCACTTACACAAGTCGCAAGAATAATACCGTCGCTTAGATTAGACAAAGACCGCAATATAAACATGCAATGGCGGGAGGGTGTTGCCTAGCCATGCGAAATTTTACCCAACTTTTTAAGCCATAAAAAACGCAAAAAAAAACATTAAACGTTATGAACGTTATTTTTGAATTATGTATTTAAATATTTAAAAACAATTATTTTTATGTTACATTGTTATTTTTTGTTACACATTGTCACACATTTAGTTTTATAAAATATTTTAAATCACATACTCTATAAATTAAAAACTCCCACATAATGTGGGAAACTAAAACTAAGTTTTTAGTGGCAACATTGAACCTAATTTACAAAATTCTACATTTTATTTATTTTTATTGCTAGTGTATGTATATCAATGCTAACAAGTAACAGCCGCACCGTTCGATCGATCAGGTTAAGCTACGCTTGCCGCGGTTGGTCCGTGGATAGGTGACCATCTTTACATATCAAGACCCGTTCGTGCCTCGGAAATCACGTTAAGCCGTTGGTCCCGGCTGTCATTCATGGATCTATGACAGTTGTCACGGCCCGAAACCAGGTCGTCCAAAGTCTGATAACCAGTCTTACCGAGGTGTATCGTATTACCCAATAACTGGGTTGTGGAGGTCAGATAGGCAGTCGCTCCATGTAAAATACAAAAAATACTGGTATTCAGCAGCATCCGGTTAGACTGGAAGCCGACCCCAAAAGGCTAGGCAGATGATGATGTACATAATAATTGAGTATTCATCAGATTCTCTTCAACCACAATGATTTTCAACAAAAATAACGTAATTCGAATTGTATATTTATTACATCATCATCCCAAAAGAAAATAAACAACACGCTATGATACAGTACTAAAAAGCAAATAATACGTATTTCATAGCAGAAATAATATTGTTTTACATGGCAACGAACTTCATTAATACCATGTTTGTTATACAAATTACAACATCGAAATGGTTTTCGATACGACCTGCATAATGCGAAAACTTTTCGCATGTCCGTTTGATATGGGATTTTTAGTATAACGTGGGTAGACCAAGAGCAGCTATCGAAATGTTTTTCGGTCTTTAAAAGGCATTGTAGGTTCTTCCTTACTGGGTTTTAATATTGTGTAGGTCCGTAATGTTCACAATCTCGTGTAATATTTTTACTATTAAACCGTCGTTCATTGTGTAAACCAAATGTTATCGTTTAGAGATCAAGGGTTATAATATTATGCAGGCTCGTGTGTAATTGACAATAAAATGGCTATAAAAGTGTATATTATAAGGAGTTTGTTAGGATCGTACGAGGTGGCGTTCTATAGTTTCTGCCTAACCCTATGGGAAGAGGGAGTGAGGTTTTGTAAATACAAAACCTCACTCCCTATAAATATGTATGTATACACAAGTAGTAACAAATGGCAGGGCATATTAGGAGTGCAGCTAAAGATATTTTGGGAGAGACGAAAGGAAAGGGTACGATAGATAAGGATACATGGTGGTGGTCGACAGAAATACAGAACGTGTTGCAGGATAAAAAGAGAAAGTTCAAAGAATGGCAGAGTGTTGAAGATGAGAATGTTAGTTTGAAAGCAGAAACAAAGAGTGAGTATGATGCTCTAAAGAAAAAAGCCAAGAAAGCTGTGGCCATTGCAAGAGCAAAAGCCCAGGACAAGCTTTATGACTCACTGGATAATCCAGCAGGTCAAAAACATCTCTACCGGCTTGCTAGAGCTAGAGAGAGAAAGACGAGGGATATTTGTCAGATAAAATGTATAAAGGATGAAACTGGAATAGTTCTTTCGGATGCTGAGAAAATTAAGGATAGGTGGAAGAGCTATTTCGAGAGACTGATGAATGAGGAGAATGACTGGAGTAGTGTGCTTGAGAATAAACCAGTAAATGAGGGGTTAGTGAGAATGATTAGTATGGATGAAGTGAGAATAGCAGTAAATGGGATGAAGAATGGTAAAGCAATAGGTCCGGATGGAATACCAGTTGAAGTATGGAAGTTATTACGGGTAGATGGATGGACGTGGTTAGCTTTATTCTTCAATAAGTTGTTGCTGGAAGAAGCCATACCTGACGAATGGTGTAACAGTTCGCTGGTGCCCATCTTTAAAAACAAAGGTGATGTGCTGGAGTGCAACAACTATAGAGGAATAAAGCTAATGTCACATAGTATGAAGGCTTGGGAGAAAGGCATTGAAAGGCGACTGCGAGAAGAGACTGAAATTTCGCAAACCCAATTCGGTTTTATGCCTGGTCGAGGAACAACAGATGCCATCTTTGCCATCCGCCAGCTGTGCGAGAAATACAGAAGTGCGCATAAAAACTTGTACATGGTATTTGTTGACCTCGAAAAGGCATACGACAGAGTGCCTCGTGAAGTTTTGTGGTGGGCGCTGAAGGAGAAAGGTGTGCCAGGGAAGTATGTGCAGTTGATTAGAGCGATGTACAGTCGATGCAGTACCCAAGTCCGGTCTACAGTGGGCACTACTGGCAGCTTCGATGTGGCTGTCGGCTTGCACCAGGGTTCAGCACTCAGCCCGTACCTCTTCGTGCTGATAATGGATTCTCTTACATCAGATATCCAAGAAGAGGCTCCCTGGTGTATGCTCTTCGCCGATGACATTGTGCTGGTTGCCGAGAACGGCCTAGAGGTCCAGAGCAGATTGGAGGTGTGGTGGGAAAGACTCGAGACCGTTGGCCTGAGAGTAAGTCGGACCAAAACCGAGTACCTGTTTTGCGACTTTGGCGGTCTCTCCAGTCCTGTGCCCATATCTCTCGCCGGAACGCCCTTACCGATCTGCTCCGACTTTCGGTACCTCGGGTCGCCTGTCCAAGGAGATGGCGAAGTAGACCGAGACGTAACGCACCGGATCAACTCAGGATGGATGAAATGGCGACAGGTCACAGGAACAACTTGCGACGCACGGATGCCCCTCAAGTTAAAGGGGAAAATTTATAAGTCCGTGATACTGTATGGGTCTGAATGCTGGGCCGTGAAGAAGACGGATGAAAAAAGATTGCATGCAGCGGAAATGAGAATGTTGAGATGGATGTGTGGAGTGACGAGAATGGATAAAGTAAGAAATGAGTATATAAGAGGAAGTTTGAAAGTGGCGCCAGTGACAGAAAAGTTGAAAGGAAATCGTTTGTCTTGGTATGGGCATGTGATGAGAAGGGACGAAACGCATGTGACTAAAAGAGTGATGGATATACATGTTGATGGATGGAGAGGGAGAGGAAGGCCGAAGAAAAGATGGATGGATTGTGTGAGGAATGATATGAAAGAGAAGGGAGTGAATGATAGCGTGACGGTTGACAGGGGAGAATGGAAGAAGAAAACGTGTTGCGCCGACCCCAAGTAACATGGGATAAGGGCAGGAAGATGATGACACAAGTAGTAACAAAATGCTTCAATAGGTATCTATAGGTATCTAAGTACCCACTCAACTTTTTAAGTCTTTTAATGGACGCAAAATACAAGCTAATCAAGAATTTATTACGGTACCACAAGGGAATCAAATACGAGAAGCCCGGAAGCTCTTAGAACATTTTTCTTTCTAAAAGAGCAAATGAAAACATAAAAATTAAAAAAAAAAAAAAAAAACTAGTAATAGACTCCTGTACAGTTCGCTTCACAAATAAGGTCCCCCCCTTGGTATTGACATCAAACCTATTTAAGTTTTTCGTAATGTAACGTAAGTGGCGTGTTGGTCTAATGGTTAACACTGCGGCTTGGCGATGCGGTGGTCACGAGTTCAAATCCGCGGATGAGAAGATTTCTTTTTCCTTTATTTTATTTATTTACCCTTTTTTTTAGTTTCTTTATTAGGTGATTTTCGTTAATTATTATTTAAGAAACCAAATGGAGGTTTGTAATAAAAGCTAGGCATTTTGATAAACAATATTCATTTATTTTTCTAATTACATTTCTAGGACTTCATGGAATCCACTTCCAGGTTGAGTATACAGTTTTCTATCTGTGTTAAATTGGGGTTATTTACTTAGAATATTAACTAAACACAAAATAGATACCCTGGATGAGGTTTAGAACGTTTAACATTAGATAAAGGTTCGTTTATATATATATTTATAGAAACATAACGACAATAATATTTATTTATTTAAAGTTGTGAAAACAGTTTTTTTTTTATATTTACTTATCGGAAAAAAACCTTTAAAAAAAAAGAAATTTTGTCTTTGTGTCTGTGAATTACAGAGGAAGAATCAACATGCTAAACTATAATAGTATAGCAATATACATCTTTCTCTTTTATCACATTTTCTAATAACCCTTATTTAACACAACATTAGAAAAATATGTGAGGTCAGATGGTGCATCGTTAATACATTACAAGACTACTTGTAAACCAGATTATCTGGATTGATAATAATTATAAAGGTTGTTTGTTTTTGATTAACTACGAGATAATGATCCCACAAATTTTGGGTATTATTAACACTTGCTCATATATGTTCCAACGCAATTTTATCCGATACGTTACACAATCAATCTGCCGAGTAAATTGCCTTATAATAACGGAGAGGATGTCACAGTCTATCACTTCTTGAAGTTTTGAAGGGTGCCACTAAATGAGCTTTCACAATATTACGTTGTCGCTCCATTTGTATTTTCTCTGGCCTTGGCGATCACATTTCACATCACCCGTCGCTTGATACCTTTGTATCCATCTACGAACTGTTTTTCTCTGCAATGAAAATAATAATATTAGAAATACATAAAAACATCCAACTAGTAAGTAATAATGCAACATTATTGCAACAATAAATAGGTAATATGTGGAAGTATAACATAAATCTTACCGTTATGCCCATAACTCGTGCTATTTTCTTTATGCTTTGTTCCTGTTCCCAGATAACAACAATTTTAGCCTTCAAAAAAGTTGTTAATCAAACCATACCATCGGTTAATAGAATCAACTGGTCAAAAACTTAATAAATTTGATAATATTACGACGAAGATAATTACACACAAGCGAATCGGCACGAAAACGAAACCATTTAAAAAATAATTATACCCTCAATCACAGTTTACTAAATAAAGCGAAGAAGTATTCTAAATTCAACCTTAACTCGCAGTTCATACAGCAGTTAAGTTTCTGAAGTAAAATGACGGTAGTGCAACAATCGGAATCAACACATTATATTCAACCAAACAAGAAATCTATGCTAATTTCAACCTTATCTTTTAGTTAATTGAGGAGTTAATGCGTATTGCATTTTGTAAAACTAAGGTATTAAATATAAAACGAAAGTTGAAATTTAAACCTTATTATCTAGAAGATTAGACCGTTAATAACCTTGTTCGTTATAAGGAGTAATACTATTCCAATTTTCGTTAAGGTTGACAACTGAGCCAATAGCCTAGTAGTATAAGACACGGTCTCGATGATCGGCTGGCGCCTGGTGATGCGGGTTCGTATCTTAATCGCACGCAAAGTGTCTTTTTGTAAGTTATTCTTGGTATACGGTTCGGCCAGAAGGAAGCCGAAAAAATACCTTAAAGAATTATTAAAAACTTGAATGAAACTTGCAAATAATATCTGATTCGGACCGTTGGATGCGCTCGGGCAGAGATTGGTGCGGCGGCGGGGGAGGGAGCTGCTCAAGGCTCACGTGACGCGCCAGCGCCGCCGCGCCGCCGCCCGCCGCGTCGCTCGAGCGACGAGCGACGGCGGGCCTGAGCGTGCTCGGGCGATAGTCTTTAAGTCTTGGGGGGGTTCCATTTCTCTGACGCTGACTGTACTAACAGAGCAGCAGTTTTTAAATATGCAACATTAAATTTCGCATAAAAGTTCCCGTAGAGAGGTTTTGATGCTTTCGGGCACACTTTTCAAACATTTTGACATGAATTCTGGCCTTTGAAATAGTCCGAGTAAAGCATAACGCTATACTGAATATACGTGAAGGTTGTTTATTCCTACAAATGAAAAGGCACTTATATTTTGTTTGAAATGAATAAAAGGTACGGGAATTGAACAGGGGTAAGTTTTGATAGATGTTTTTTCGTGAATACTGAAATTTGTCAGGTTTCCATGAAATTCACGTCTCGCTAGATGAATTTTAGGAGCACTCGTCTTGTTCTACGAAACACGTAAAATGTTATCTACGTCAAAGAGCATAACTTCTTAGGAAAAATACAAGTTCACCAACTATCTGTTGAGACACCTCTGTCTCAACAGATAGTTGGTGAACTTGTATTTTTCCAATGTTATGTTTAACAATATTAACTTTTTTTTATCTGCGTAATATCGCCCTGTCCCAGACATTTTTGCTGAATAGAGCAGCTGCTTGAATGATCTTGACTAATAACTGTTACCATTTTCACTGCCTCTGTTTCATAAGCATGGGTGTCGGTAAAGCTAAGCTACAGGGTCTTTAGGGCGTGTTACTTACTAATTACATAAAACATTTTTATCTTTGTTTCAAGAATCATCTGCCTAGTCTTATCCCAACTATGTCGGGTTTGGCTTTGTTTTGTGAGATATTATCAAAATAGATAATGTTTTTTAGAACTTACAAAATCAAGTTAGAACAAAACACACAGGATCCATCAGTTCCGCTGTGCCGTGAGTGCATGTTGTCACAGACTCAGTGTGTGGTGTCTATGTGTGTCTCGCACGGGACAGCGTATTAGTTACTCACCGGCTATGTTTGTTTGTAAGTATGTGGCTATGTTGTGAGGCGGTTGGGTTTAGCGTTTTAATTCGGTTTTAAACGGCTATTATCATGGGGGATTCAACAGTTCCGCTGGGCCGTGAGTGCATGTTGTCACAGACTCAGTGTGTGGTGTCTATGTGTGTCTCGCACGGGACAGCGTATTAGTTACTCACCGGCTATGTTTGTTTGTAAGTATGTGGCTATGTTGTGAGGCTGTTGCGTTTAGCGTTTTAATTCGGTTTTAAACGGCTATTATCATGGGGGATTCAACAGTTCCGCTGGGCCGTGAGTGCATGTTGTCACAGACTCAGTGTGTGGTGTCTATGTGTGTCTCGCACGGGACAGCGTATTAGTTACTCACCGGCTATGTTTGTTTGTAAGTATGTGGCTATGGTGTGAGACGGTTGCGTTTAGCGTTTCAATTCGGTTTTAAACGGCTATTATCATGGGGGATTCAACAGTTCCGCTGGGCCGTGAGTGCATGTTGTCACAGACTCAGTGTAAGGTGTTTATGTGTGTCTCGTATTGGCTACACACGAGCGATGCTTTATTGTAAGTATTTTGTCATTTTGTATAGAGGTAGCGTTTAGCGTTATAAGCAGGTTTTATATAGGTGCATGTTGTCACAGACTCAGCGCAAAATGTTTACGTGTCTCGCACGGGACAGTTAAGCGGTATTCGGTTACTCTTTGTAAGGATTCGGTTATGTTATGAATTATGCTCTTTGGTTATAAAAGAGTAACGTTTAACCTAAAAAAATGAAGGATTAGTTTAACTCTATTCATCATATAGGTACAGTCAGTTATAGCAATTAGCTGATACCTAGCTGAATAAGTACAGGTAGGTCCTAAAACCAAAGCACATAGCGTTTTTCATACGCGAGTTCCATGTGACTTGCGTCATCTGCGCGTTGATGGCGCGTTTTATGACTTGAAAAACCAGCGCTAGATGCGCGTTGGCGCCTTAATATAAAACTGTAATGCATACGGTGTTAATTTTAGGTCCTCCAGCTTCGAAGGGATTCGGAAATACTACAGAACTTTCAAGCTAAATCGCCACCGCTTATTACCCCACTATACCCTCTACCTTAATAATACCATTTCGAAAATGAGCTTTCGTTATCGATATGCACTACAGTGCTTTAGTCAGTCTTGCGAGGCGTTTAATGAAATCAGTCATTAACCAAAGTGCCAGTAAAATTTTCTGTTTGACTAAGAATGGACGGTTTTCGTATATAAATAGGGTTGTCAAGGAAACAAAGTGCGTCATGATTAAAAAAAGAAATCAGCAGGAGGGCTATTTGTTCTAAAAAAAGGGTGAAACTTGCTGTAATATTGGGTGCGACACTATAGGAGGTAAGTAAAATAAAGGGGGGTTGCCTAAAAACACACTTTCCTTAAAAAAGGTTATTCCAATTCAGGGTCGCCATCAATCAATAATTCAATTTAGTCTATCGCCGCCTATTATTAGACTTGGCTGACCAATCGTTTTCAATCAATGTCAGGTAAATGTCGTATTTTTTACGAGTATTAATTAAATTAGTATATTTGTTAAATAAATAGACTGTCCAACGCTTTGAAGGTTTTTAATAAAAAACTAGATAAATCACCTCATCATTTCTTTTTTTGCTTCATGTTTAGGTACCGCAAATAATGGTATCTTCCTTTTTTTTCTTTTTTTGCAGCTTAGACAGAATGAAAAAATAGGGATTGCCAAAATCAAAACACGATTAATTTAAACCAAGTTTAAGAACGTATTTGGGAATCAGGCCAACATAATTATGTATTTATTAAAACTGTCTCAATGTTTATGCCAATAATTAATGCGTTTAAAAATAATTTAACAATCAGTATGGCTTATATTACCGAGAACCAAGGCCTGGTTTTATCACACAATGCAGTTACTGTTGTCATAATTAAAAATAACTGGCCATAAATCACAGCGCTGAGTCATATGCGTGGTAGCTTTCAGAGTATTAAGTGCTAGTTTTTAATTAGCAATCTTTAAGAAAATGTAGGGAGTTCGAAAGAAAAGGCTATTTGTTTTTTTCAGTATGGAAGTTTTTTTTGCATTAAACCAGAAGTGTAGATATTAGGTATCTATGTTACATAGGGATCGAGGCACATGGCATTCTGCCTATGAGCTCAACTGTGACTAATGAGACTCAATTACTTTTCTATTGTTATAAATCAAATTTTGATTTTCCCACAGTTGAGACTCTTTAGGGAAACCTCTATATGATGTCTCATCTGCCTAGCCTTTTCCCAACTATGTTGGGGTCGGCTTCCAGTCTAACCGGATGCAGCTGAATAACAGTATTTTAGATGGAGCGACTGCCTATTTGACCTCCACAACCTAAGTACCTACTGGGTAATACGATATCCCTTGGTAAGACTGGTTGTCAGACTTTCGGGCTTCTGACTACCCGTAACGACTGTCAAAAATCCACGAATGACAGCCAGGACCAACGGCTTAACGTGCTTTCCGAGGCACGGAGGGGTCTCGGTATGTAAAGATGGTCACCCATCAACAGACCAACCGCGGCAAACGTAGCTTAACCTGATCGATCGACCTGTGCGGCTGTTATTATTCCTATGAAACCTCCGTATGAAACCTATATACCTATAAATGGAAAATGTGTGGCTTTATTTTTTCAGCAGTGGCTCATGAAGACCCGGGCCTTTTCTGAATATCTACCAGCGTTGCAATATTTATTTTTTAAATATCGCAGTATTAAGCTGAGATTAGGAGCTATTTTGGCCTCGCACAGGTCTTCTTTTTGGTTTATTTACTTTTTTGGTTGTTTTTAATATAACTTTGTTCGTTTCATTTACTATTTGTATTTCCTGTGTGTGGCCCAAATAAAATATTTTTCTTTCCTTCAGATTGTTATGAAACTTAAATCGAATGTTGCTGTTTTAAACTTTGAATTTATTCTTAGAATTTTTCCTCTAAGAATGACAACCCTATTTCTACAAGACGAAATTTCGAGTGACGAAATGCTAGTTATCTGGCTGACTCATAAACTTAGTCCTGTGAGCTCATGTTAGGAAGATTAAGATACTGCTTTTTAAACGCATGACCTCATTATTTTACCATAAGATAATAGAGCTGCCACCATGATTATACGCATTCTTGTTACAAGTTAAGTCAACTTAAAAAAAACACTGGTCCCAAAATCATAGAAAACTAACAAATATAAAATGAGGTTCGTGATGATCCTTTTTCGATGATTTAAGTGTCTATGTAACTGTCATACTGACATACTTACTGTCATACTGACTGCCTCGTTGGTCTCGTGGTTCGATTCCCAGGTCGGATAAAAATGTTATTGGGATTTCCATTAGGAATTTCTTAGTAACAGCCCGGAGTTTGGAAGTTGGCGGTTTACATACACTCACAAACTTTTGCCTTTATAATATTAGTGTGATACGTACATTTGACAGACGACATCACCAACCCGTCTTGAGCAAGTGTGATGATCAATTGACGTGCCTTCTCTTTATGAGAAGAGGCCTTTGCCCCGCATTGGGACAATAATAGGCTGGTATGGTAGTATTATTAATACATTTTATAATTGTGTCAAAGGAGAATGCTATCAATTGCCCTGACTGGGAAACGTCAAATTATAAGGCGCCCTGTACCAAACGAAAAGTGCGCTGTAGCCTGAAAATAAAGGTCTTAACTATTATTATTATAACCAAACCTAGGTATTGCTAACTATTTTTTTTCATGGATTCCCGCAATTTTTATTTATTTGCCATTTTACCTACTTCATACACGACGCCGAGTGATGGAGGCATCGCTAAGGATTATCACACAAAGACTTCGTTACGGAAAAGCACCTGAACGTTTTCTTTACTAAGGGGCCGTCTCCACGAGCGAGAGAATCGCAGCGATAGTCTCGCCTTGCCATCAAATTTTCGCCGCGATTATATCGCCGTGTGAAGACACGTTCTAGGAGAGTGTATAGAGAAATACGTGGCACGACGATCATATCGCCGCGATTCTCTCGCTCGTGGAGACGGGCCCTAAGGATTCGTTCCTGTTTTCTTTAAATGCTTAAAATGTATTCCAAAATAATAATTTAACGACGCAAAGCGTGACCTAGATTTTTTGACACACATAAAAATATAGGTAAGTACCTAATATGTAGAAAAAAAAACATATACATTTATTTGCGTTCCACAAGGTAAAACAAAATTTTAACAGTTTAGAGCTAACAGCCGTTGTACCTGTCAGGGCACGGCAAAAATTATTGTTTGATACATAGCGATCTTCTTAGGGAATCTTTTTCTGGCAATAAATAAATTAAATACACAAATAATAACAAATATTGGAGTAGGTATTTATTAATTAATCAGCGCCCGTGTAAAGTTGATGGCACTTGACTCAGACAGCTCAATGCTCTTGATATATCGACGTGATTATCAGTCGACTGCCGACAGGCGGCTCACACACATGCGATTATCTGGCGTCACATGAGCTGAAAATAAAACGGTAAAAAATGTTAATGCTTTTTTTTTTAAATGAATATTAAAAAGAGATATTATATTGATAGGTGCTTTCATTTCCCTGGTCATTGGCAATAGGCCCGCCCCCTGTTACTTGAATTAACTTGTCATAATTATTATTGGCGAAATGTGGCTGTACCTACTATAGGTACACATCTGCTTAACCCTTCAGAAACACAGGCGTGATGTTATGTTATGTTGTGATTTCTTTTAAACGAACGAAAATAGCGATGATGTACAGACGCCAGCACATCTAGCTACTACAATCTGTCAAATTTATTTTTGAGATTTTCAACTTTATCGCTAAAGCATAAGGTTCAAAGTTTATTGGGAAAATTTGACAGTTTCGGGTAGCTTGATGTGTGTATGTCTGCACAGTAAAAATGGCCAATCATAGGGAAGCATTAATTATTTATCCAGTAGAGGGATGGTACCTATAGGCTAGAATGAAATGAAATATACAATGTAGTACTGTAGAACTGTCAAGATATTTTCTTACGGAGACAAGACTTGAAATGAATATCCAATCTGGTAACAAAATTATCATGACACAGGAAGGTTAAAAAAGTATGTAATCATAACGCAAAATTTAGAGACAAAATCATCATAAAGGTACCATAACAGTAACTTATACAAAAAAAAAATTACAAACACATACTCAAAGACTTGTTGCGAATCGAACTCATTACAGAGCAGCATAATATCACCTTTTTTCGGAACATTAATTGTATAGATTATAGTTAAAATAAAAACATTTGATTTGCATTAAAAAAATATTAATTTATATAATTTATCTTACGTATGAAGCAATTATGCATTTAATTTCAACTTAAAAGAAAGAGTTACACAGAGAGAGAAAGAGAAGGAGAGAGGAGAGAGAGAGTTAAGAGGTACATTAATTGTATTCTAAATACCCTTTGGGCGCATTATGTCCAATTCGCAAAATGTCCAGTGGGTTCAAAATGTCCAATTCTCACAACGTCGAATTCGCAATTTGTCCAATTCGCAATTTGTCCGATTCGCAAATTGTCCAAATCGCAAATTGTTACCGTCAGGTTTGACACTTGTCACCTTCATGACTTTGCTATTGAATGTAAAATAAACTTTGGCTACCTACCAGCGCGATTAAGTTACGATCAGTAATAAGACTTTTAGTCGCACTTACCACGCCTGCTATCAGAGCCCATTACAACTTTAATCTAACGTGTCGCCAGTTTACAACGAACCTTAATCACGTCTACGAATGTTTATTCAGATGCAGGCCATCTAAAGAGCTCCACAATTTACTGGAAATTAAGAGGACGCATCCGCTGGGGATGCTACAATAATATTGTGCCACCGAAAATACAACCACTAAGTGACAGGAATAAAAACAGTAGTGGCTCTGACGTATTGGGATTGTGGGTAAAAATATTAACCGTTATTTTGGGAAGGATGGTCATAATTATTGGGATTGTTAGTTTTATTGTTTTTTTGACGATTTCTGAATGAATCTTCATGGTGGCAATTAAAAAAAAATCTCAAAGCATTTCTTTCAAATAAACCAATTACAGGCACTTGGTCAAGGGATCGGTCAGTCAGAAAGATGAAGCTAGTTGACCATTCCAAATCGTAGTAGGTATCTAGGTATGGAGAAGAACAGGCATGAAACTCCACAGACACTCATAAAAATCAAAATCAATTCAAATGTGGGAAAGAAGTTCAGTATGGATGGAAGGTAAAGAACAAAGGGACAATTCTCTAAATTTTAAGAACGTTCACATTCTGATCTCAGTGACATTCCTTACATTTTTGACAAGTTTTTGACATTGATTGTCGCTGAAATGAGAATGCGACTAGATTTTGAACGTTTTTAGTTACGGGAATTGGTGTTCAGAACAATGTGAAATGTGCTTTGTATTGAGGTCCAACTAATTCAGTTTAATCAGCAAAAGCAGCAGCGCAAATATTGTTGTAGGTACATTGCAAAAATGCAATTTTATGTTCACAATTTTTATCCATAAAAGCAATTTGCAATTAAAAACGCCTTTTTACTAAGCTAGTTAATTTTAACGGCCACCGAACAAACTGCATAAAAATAAAAATAAATCCAATGAAAAAAAAAATTCTGCATTTCAGTAAGGGTTGCGCGATAAAAAAATCGCTGACCAACGAAAGTAGCAGGGCCTTCCATTTGCAACTGAACGACATCTTTTCATTAAAATAAAAATTGCTAATGACTCCATCTCCATATTTTAGCATAAAAACGTCAGCGCTTTGTACCATTTCGCCTTGGTTATAAAAAAAAAGTATAATTACAAGATACATCTGCATATCTTTTGACGCCTCCACGCTATTCCCCGACACATGGATGGAGACGTTAAATGTTCTGCTTTTATATTTTTTGCTCTTGAAGTGCAGATGACTTTATTACTGAGGATGGTAAGACAAAGAATGTGTTTTTTTTTTGCATGATAAGTAGGTAAGTATGTGAAATAAAAAAATAAATTTTCAGAAATATCCGGTTCAAAGGCCATAAGAATAGAAGATTCCAAGACAAACAGAGAAGTTAACTCAAATATTTAATGAGAAGACAAGACGTCCTTGTTATTCACAAGAAATGAAACATTATTTATTGGCATAACATAAAGAAACACAAGGTGATTTTGTTCCATAAACAAACTGTTTGCCCCCAATTAATAACGTCGAACAATCAACATTGCAAAAACAAGAAATCAAAAGGATGTTTACGCATCAATTTATATGAAATACAAGGAGGTATCTCGTTCGTTAATTTGTTTACACTTTGCATGTTCCCTCCGTGCCAGTGTTTACATTTCACATCTAAGTATCCTCGTAAAACGTAATAAACTTCGCCTCTCGATGATTATGGGCCTTTGAAAATAAACTTGGAAGTCGATTCACAAACACTGTCTTTTATTTTTGTTTAGTTTACTTTCTTGAGTTATGGATATTATCGTTATTCTTTCTCTCGAGTTCAGGGGAACTTGCCCTCGTCCCCTTTTATTGATACATTAGAAATTATTTTTTTTATGTTATTCTGCCATAAAAATGACTCTGGAGTCGGATATCTATGCTCTGGAGTCTTGTTTTGCTTAAATTATTTAAATGGCGGTATTTCGTGTTTTGTGCAAGTATTTCGCATAAGATTCTTAGTAATATTTTAATTTCGAAGGAGGACGAGAATTTAATAATAGAATTGATCGTGAAATTAAGTCCATTTATTCAGTCATTACGGGTAGTCAGAAGCCCAAAAGTCTGACAACCAGTCTTACCAAGGGGTATCGTAATGGGTTGTGGAGGTCAGGTAGGCAGTCGCTCCATGTAAAAAACTGGTGTTCAGCTGCATCCGGTTAGACTGGAAGCCGACCCCAACATAGTTGGGAAAAGGCTAGGCAGATGATGACAGTGTCATTTGATGACATGTCCATTTATTATAGCATTAAAAAAATAACTGTCAAATAACAACAGTTATTGTGTAATATTATTGAAATGATTGCAATTTAGATTACATTGGTGTATTTTAATTGCTAAATAACTGATCTTAGTATAAGTTTATGTCGAAATCACGAAAGGGTTATAAACATTATTTTTCTAATTTTATAATAGGTAAATGCAGTATAAGATAGTCTAAAGGCGCGTTTACACGGAAAGATTTTCTTGACGGTCGAAAGCTCTCCTCGTGGTAACAGCTCTACAACTAGCATTAAATAAGTAGTACAAATAAAGTTATTACTAAGCTTTTTAGTTCTGACTATATCATACCTACATTCAACAACATTGTTCTTTGTATCATGATGAGTCGAAAAGGTCAATCGACTAATAAGCCTAAGCTTATTAGTCGATTCGCACGAATGTAATCACCCGCAACGGGCGAATCGTCACTTTAAAAAAATATTATTTCTTCTATAGGCGACTCGCACGAAGTTAATTTATTTGTGGGCGAGTCGAATACTCCAGAAATATGTATTGTATACAGGGTTATTGGAAAAACACCAACAACCTCTTAAGTGGTCATTGTACTCATCATAACCACTTTTACTATGGGACCAAACCTGAAACAACGTAAAAAAAACAGTTGTTCCCTACATTTATGTTCGTACAACTCGTCAAAATGTAGGGAACAGCTGATTTTTTTTCGCAATTTCAGGTTTGGTCCCCTAATAAAAGTTGTTCATAATTATGAGTATAACAATGACCTCTTAAGAGGTTGTTGGTGTTTTCCAATAACCCTGTATATTATATTAATTGGCACATTTTGAATTTTATGCAATGTTATTTAAAAAAAAAAATTAAAAATAACGATTCGCCCGTTTCGGGCGCCGCGCGACGTGCGAGTAAATTCGTGTGAATCGACTAATAAGCCTGAGATTAGCGTAAGATTAGTGGGTGAACGTCTTCATAATATGTGTGTAGTTTACCTGATTACTTTATTTTTTTTTGCAAGCAAGTGTAAATTTCAATTTATGTTTAAATAAAAGAAAAACACATAATTTGAACTTTACACATAATAAAACGATAAACTCACCATATACAACGTAATATCGTCTACATAAATCAAACTAATAAACGGACAACGGAAAATTCTTCAAGCCAGGTAAACTCCTAGGCATACTTCACCCGGTACATTTTACATCGGAAACATGCAAAGCTATAAATATTCACTCCGCTCCTGTTTGTTTCCACCTCTTAGGCCTCATAAAATTAATGCCTTTATATTAATATTTATTAATATATGAATGTCTCGTACAATGTAGGGAAGTCGGTATGATAAAATTGTAAGTAAAGTTTATGGTGCAATAACAACGGTATTATGCTGTTGGCTATGAATTTCCATTGGATATGCTTACGGTCATTATGTTGTCTCATTTCTATTTATAAGGAAGAAAAGAGAGGGATATAATGGGAGCAGAGGTTACACTTAGTTATTAGGAGTTTATGATAGGTATTACATGCTGGTCGGTTAATAGGAGTAATCGAATGCCTAATTAATGTGAAGCTTATATTTATTGAAGGTACTAGGAGATTATACGACAAAGATGTAATTAAATTCCATACTGTATTAACTGTCGAGTTTAATATCTCAGTAAGTAAGGGCTAATTACTCAATTGTTTGTAATAAATCAATAACCGATTTTGCATTTCGTTTACAGACTATTTATTGTCAATTAATTTTTGAATCTTAAATAGACATGGTATACAAATTAATTGAGGGGAAGCGCCAGGGTTGTCCGAAATACCCTATATAATCCTATTGAATGACTACATGAAATATCAATTATAGGATTATTTTTAAATAGAATTTTGGGGGCTACCCTGGCGCTTCCCCCTTGAAGGAAAAGTGTTAAGCCACTGTGCCTATAACGATACTGTGTGTGTCATCATCTGCATAGCCTTTTCCCAACTATGTTGGGGTCGGTTTCCAGTCTAACCGAATGTAGCTGCACCCGGTTAGACTGAAAACCGACCCCAACAGGCAGTCGCTCCATGTAAAATACTGGTATACACATGATGATGTTTTACATGGAGCGACTGCCTATCTGACCTCCACAACCCAGTTACTGGGTAATATGATACCCCTTGGTAAGGGGTAACTGGTTGTCAGACTTTCGGCCTACTGACGACCCGTAATGACTGTCAAAGATCCACGAATGACAGCCGGGACCAACGGCTTAACGTCCTTTCCGAGGCACGGAGGGGTCTTGGTATATGAAGATGGTCACCCACCCATTGACCAACCGCGGCAGATCGATCCATGCGGCTGTTATTACTTAGTCGCTAGCCCCTCAACCATACTGTGTATGTAAAGTGAAATATTTTTTTATATGTCGCGGTCTACGAAAAAAATAGGATAAAAACCCATCAAAATAAAAATTACTCAACCAAAAAGCTTTTAACTTAGATCAGCATGTAAATGTATTTCAATTCTAAATACAAACATCAACTTTACACCATTTAATTATTCTACGGATAAAATGTCAAAGCATTTCACACAAAATTCGGTTACCAGATACGGTATAAAACAATATGACTTTAATCGAGACAAATGAAAAGCTTCCATTTTAATTAAAGAAGCAGGTAACCCAAACTTTACGGAAGATTAAAGAACAAGTAACACAAACATGAAAGACTGAACCACGAAATTAGATTTTCACGAATCAAAAACGAATTTGTAATATGATAGATCATCGTTATTCGTAGAAGTTTCAAAATTACACCCCGATAACAGATAGGAATACGACAAAGGAATCACACCTTTATTGTGAAAGAAATACGGTGGTGTAAAAACACAGGGTTCTGAACTGTCGTTTTCTGTCCATCCGGCCGGAAGATTGCTCTTCTGATATGATTAAAAGGGTGAAGACTGTTTTATGTGCCAATTAAGGAGTTTTGTTGCTCCCTAGTTTCTATTTCTTCATCTGTGACCTGGTAACGATTGGCTATAAACAACTTGACATCTTATTTGTTGGTCATTAATTTATATTCGTACACAGAAGTCATTATTTATAGAATTATGGTTTTTATAATTGAGGAAATATGACGTTCCAGATACAAATGTTTGTAGGTGAGAGATGTATAAAGGCGAGGCTTTGAATAGCTTTGAATAGCTATTTAATATTGGAAAAGCACAATAATTGATTTACGAGCGCAACTAAAGCAAAGTTACTCCAATTCCACCTCTTCATATGTAAACAAAATTAAATTATATATATTATGTTGTTTTTTACACTCTAGGGGACGGTTAAAAGCACAAACAACCAAACTTTTCACTTACAGTCAACGATTGTTTGTCGGTCCGATCCATTCTGTTTGCGGGAAAAACGTAAAATTTCGTACATTTAAAATACATTGACGTATGCGTCGAGCTCCAAAGTTGGTGCTGTACGAGTATACCTACAGTCTTTCAGGAAGAGTTTTTGTGTTGATAGAAAGTGCTACAGTTGGGCCAAAACAATACGATGTCTAAGTAACATAGGTTTGTATATCAGGTTATTTTATAGCAAGTTGGTGATAAAAGTCAAAAGAAAGGATTAGATTACTTACTACAGGGAATGTAGGCGATGAAACTGGAAATTTATAGACGATAGCCTTGCTTTTAACAATCGCGGTTTGTATTACATAACAACATTACTAGAGCTGTTTGAAATCTATTAAAGATGAAGGTAGGTTCACGAATAGTATGTACAGACGCCAGCACATCAAGCTACTACAATCTGTCAAATTTATTTAATAGATTTCCAACTTTATCGCTAAAGTATAAGGTCCAAAGTTGATTGGGAAAATTTGACAGTTTCGGGTAGCTTAATGTGCTGACGTCAGTACACACGTAAGTGCAATAATGAGTAGTCTTTCCTGCCTTCATCCTGTCATCCATCCAAGTGATGTTATATCCGCGTTTAAGTTTCGTTCAATTGCAAAATAAGATTAAAAAAAAACGCATTCATTGACCAGTAATAATTTCCTCTAGTCATTAAGTACAAATAGGATGTAAGCACTCCATCTTTTTAACTACACATCAAAGGGTCATTTAATTGTTAAATAAAAAATAAAACATTAGGCAAGCCTGAATCGTGGATCGTACCTATACCCTGTTTTGTCTGCAGCAGTATTTTGTTTTCACGACAGCCGGAAACGGATATAGAGGGAGACAGAATAATAGCCGTCGGAAATGGTCAGACATGGTGGAATCTTACTTTTTTTTCTCATACGCTGGACATTGCTAACTCAATGCAAGGGGGTTGCATTTAAAGGAAATCATACCTTAATTTATCAGTGATAAAGTTTAGATTGTAGTGTCAAAAATAGTGTCTTGAAATTAAAGAATACTGGTGTTTTTAGTGAAGCATATCGTAATGCATACACATTGGTTAGGGATGTGAGATAGCATCGTTAAATTGTGTTGTTTTATTTCTCGATGTTGGATTTAATTGTCTTTGTCATGAAGAGCGATAAAGGGGTGTGTAAATTGATCTGGTAGGTAAAGTTAATACTTACTAATCCTATTATTCTTGCCTTTATTTATATTTTTTTTGTTGTTAAGTTATTCTTATAACTCAAGACATCGATTGGAAGGAAAAAAGGGAGGGCTTTGCCCAGCTGTGGGCCACAAACACAACATAGACTACGGAAAAAAAAACGTTCTTCAATTAGAAATGAGGTCTTTTGGTACACATAATAATATATCTATTTTGAGTCTGAGAGTCCAGTATCTACGCATGGATGCTTAATATATGTATTTACCAATGCCTTTCGAAAACATTGAAAGATGAAAGAAATTATAATATTCCCAATTTAAAACTCTTCTATCTTTTATCGTTACTATCCCAAGAAACAAACAAAAATAGTTTCCTTTCGATAAACAACAAAAACTATTTCCAACCACAGATTTTCAAGAAATGAAGAGGGATCCAATAGAAATGTAAATAAAGCTTGCCTTCAAAAAGTTTGGCTGGTTGGCAGGAGTGTCACATCTACAGGGGGATAAAATAATATTATTACAACGCCACGGAGTGAGAAAGTCCATTTGTCTGATTAGAAACTGTTCTTTGATATTAAAAATAACACCAGGAAGTGGTGTCTATTTAATATACTTTTCATTTTAATGAATTTAAGGTGTGAATTTACAGGGTGTTAGCACGTTTTTATTACGAACTAGCTGTTCGTGCTCGGCGTCGTCAGGGTGATATTCATGTCTCCCGACTTTTAAGGTGGAATTGGAAAAAAAAATCTTCCAAACCTTGTCGAAATTACAATTAAGAACGCAACAATAATATCTGCCAAATCGGACGAGCTGTTCTCAAGCGATGACTTTGCATATATGCGGCTATAGATTTTTATGTGACTATGCACCAACAACTTCAAATGTAAAAAAAAATTGTTGCGAAATATCTTCAGAACATAGGGTTCTGAAGAGTTTAATAATAACCGATGGGAAATAGAAATAATGTAAATGCCTGCAGCTATCTTATACCTGCATACCAACATGACGTTGAATTTACGTGAATATAATAATATGGGCCCCTTATTAGCGATAGAAGTAGGTTCGCTTCATTCTATTTGCCAAATTCGTAAAATTAAATGTTGAACATTTTCAAAAAGGGTTGAATCCCCATTAAACCTAATCTACAGTTTAATCGTTCAAACCTACGGTAGTTAACGCCTCCATATTCATATTAAATTCATCGTCAGATATTTGTTACAAGGCTTGTACATAATAAAGAGTATTCTATTCTATTCTATTCTATTCTTGTTAGCCTATAACCGCACGAGAAAATTAGGGTACCGCAAACAACGTCTTAATAACGGCTGAACTCAAACAATTTACAAAGTAAATATTCAAACAAACTTAATTAGTATATCCTCGGTATAACCGACGTGAAATATGGTGTGTAACTATAGGGAATATGTTGATTGGCCATTAAAATAATGGGCACAAGCTTGAACGATATGCTTCATCGCTGGAAGGCCGAAGGGGCATTCTACATCAAACATCCCACCACCAGTCTACATAAGCCGCCCCTCCGCTTTCTCCATTCAAATTTTGCGATCACTGAAGGGTTCACCTGTAGAATTGCAGAGGCCAGTTTATAATGGACGTGTAACTATTTGTTTAAGATCGCCACTGCCTGGCCTGTATCGAAAATAACGTGAAAAACGATCAAAAAGCTAAAACGAGTAATATCCGGAGTTGTATTGTTCTCATATCGGGTTCGTGGAGTTAATCGAAATTAAGTGATCCATTACAAAGATACCGGTCAATTCTGAGTTTAACAAACGACAGTATTATTTATGGAATCGATTTTTATGCGTCGTTAAACTTATACCTTTGTGTTTTCTTTGTCTTGTGTTATTAAAAAGCGAATAATTTCCTTTCGTATTTTTCGGGTGTAAAATTGATCGAGTTTTACGTTTACTTTATTCCGGCGAGGCCACGTTACGGAAACGAAAGATGTGTTGAAACTTCTCTCGTCTCTGTGTGTGCTCATGTGTAGACACTGTAGAATGCTGGCAGCGAAGGGGTGGACTCGGGCCTTTTCAATAAAATATGCTCCAAGTACAAATAATGTAGATTTACTTGCTTTCACAATAAAGAATAATGACAAAAAAAATAATAATGAATGTGACACATGTCGAACGGTGTCTCTGTCGAACTGAACGAATGGCGGGCGCTCGCCGCTCGGCGCACCGCGCCCCCCGCGCGCCGCTGCTGCCTCTGCGCGTCGCCTCCCGCGCCGTGCCGTATGCGTGTGTGTGTAGTCCTTGGTCACGCACACATGCAAGGCGTCAACAAGTTGCCCCCCTCGGCAAGGGACTGTGGTCTGAGGACACATCAGGCCGAACTTCAACTGGTAGCGGGCACAGCCGATTGAAGGCGCGCCGAAGAGTACCCGATGTTGTCTTCACGTCTGCTACCCTGGTCACACCGTCGGAGCCTGGATACACGCTGGTTATTCGCCCGAGCAGCCATCTGTTTGGCGGCAGTCGATCATCCTTGACCAGCACCATCTCTCCAAGTCGTAGGTCTCTTCCCTCCTTGCACCATTTCTGTCGCTTTTGCAGCTCTGTAATGTATTCTTTGTAAAATCTATCCCAGAAATGGGTCTTCAATTGTTGAGTTCTCATATATCGTGAGAAAGTGCTCAACCTTGTGGTATCTTGTGCCTGAGGAGAGGGTAAAACAGTTAATGTTCGTCCCAGAAGGAAATGTGACGGTGTGAGGGCTACTAGGTCTGAAGGATCAGAAGATAAAGGAATTAGAGGCCTTGTGTTCAAGATAGCCTCTATCTGAGTAAGTACTGTGTTCATTTCCTCGTAAGTGAGGTTTGCAAGAGCAAGTATACGTTTCAAGTGATGTTTAACCGATTTCACGGCACCCTCAGCTAAGCCATTAAAGTGTGGGCTATAGGCTGGTGAGAATTTAAAGTTTATTGATAAAGTTGAAGCGTGTGCACTTAAATAGTTGGCATTTAATTTTAAAAACCTAGCCAGTTCACTACATGCTCCTACGAAGCATGTACCATTGTCCGAGAAGATGTTGACAGGTTTTCCTCTACGGGCAATAAATCTGTTTAGAGCAGAAATAAAGGTTTCGGAGCTGAGATCTGTCACAAGCTCTATGTGTACTGCTCTAACAGCCAAGCACACAAAAATGCAAATATATGCCTTAATTAAATTACTACCTCTACCCTTTCGGTTCAAAATCATCACTGGTCCTGCATAATCTACTGCTGTGTTTATAAATGGATAATCAGCATGTAGGCGTTGCTCAGGAAGGTTGCCCATTATTGGCTGTGTGATTCTGCCTGAAAAACGACAACATGTAACACAGCTATGTACTGTTTTTCTAGAAAGATTTCTACCATTTAATGCCCAAAATTTATGACGAATGTTTGCCAGCAGTAATTGTGGACCAGCATGCATGAGTAATTTGTGATAATGTTTAAAAATAAGTACTGTAATGTAGTTAGATGCATGTAGCAATATGGGATGTTTGGTATCATACCTATAATGAGAATTAGAGAGCCTACCTCCAACTCTAATCAGACCATCAGAATGTAAGAATGGATTCAAATTAGTTAATTTATTTTTTAATGGCAGTTGTTGTTTATTTTTTAATGACTTATACTCCTGATGGAATGATTCATGTTGTGAAATTCTACATAATGTAATTAAAGACCGATTAAGTTCATGTAAAGTTAACAACCCCATACATTTGCTCTTTGGATAACGACAATTATATATAAATCTCAATATATAAGCTGTAATGCGCTGTAGCTTACTAAAGTCGGAAAATCGTCTCACGAATTCGACTGATTGTTGCTCTGAGACATTTAAATGACTTTGAACCTTAAGTTCCGGCAAGTCATCCTCCTTAATGTTTGTTGGTGGGCCAGGCCAGTTAGACTCTGGTTCTTTTAAAAATGCTGGTCCCGACCACCACAAGCTATTGGATTCCAGATGGCGAGCATCTGCGCCGCGCGAACCTATATCAGCAGGGTTCAACTTTGTAGGTACATAACGCCAAGTACCTGGTTCTGTAAGAGACTTCAGTTCATGAATTCTGTTATAAACAAATGGTTTTAATAGATTGCTCTTGGAAGTATTAATCCAAGCTAACACAATGGTCGAGTCACACCAGTAAGTACAACTGTGAAGTCCCATTAACGAAGACTTCACTTTATCAGCTAAACGAGCTGCTGATAGAGCTCCACTCAATTCCAACCGTGGCACTGTCATTGGTTTCAGTGGAGCTACACGGCTCTTTGCAGTCACCAACTTCACTGTCACTTGATTATTTTGGGACACAGACCGTAGATAAATACAAGCACTGTAAGCTTGTGTTGATGCGTCGCTAAAGGCATGCAGTTCACAAATGACAGGATAGTCACAGGTGACATGTCTTGGTATTCTTATTTTCCTAATATCACCTAATGATTTAATAAAGTTACACCAAGCTGCTTGAATCTCACTTGAAACAATTTCATCCCATGTTATTTTTAATGACCATAATTTTTGTAGGATAATTTTAGCTTGCAATATGCAAGGGTTAATGAGTCCAAGTGGATCAAATATTTGAGCCATGGTAGACAAGATTGTGCGTTTTGTGATGTGTTCATGTTGTTTAATGTTTGCTGAGAATAACAACACATCTTCTTTGCAACCCCAAAGTAATCCTAATGTTTTTGAATACTCATGGTCACTTAAATTAAGCAATTCATCTTTGCTAGTTTCACCTATGAGTTGCTGTATAATGCATGGATTATTTGAATTCCATTTTCTTAAGTGTAGCTGTCCGCTTTCAAGTTGGTTAATGACGCCTCTGCAGATGTCTACCAGCTTAGACATATCATTGTCCCCATAAATAAAATCGTCAACATAAAATCCTTTAATGATAGCATCTGAAATGGACTTATCAGTGCATTCTTTTCCCAGCTGAACTAGACATCGTGTTGCAAGATATGGTGCAGATGCGGTACCATACGTGACAGTGTTGAGTTTGTACTGTTTAAGTTGTTCATTAGGTTCGAAACGCCATAGTATCTGTTGTAAATTATGTTGGCTTTCAATTACCTTTACCATTCTATACATTTTTTCGACATCTGCAGTAACAACATGTTTAAACTGTCGGAATCTAATTAATATGCTAATGAGGTCACTTTGTACTGTAGGGCCGACCATTTGAATGTTGTTAAACGATAACCCGGATGAGGTTACTGCAGATGCGTCAAAAACAACTCTTAATTTAGTTGTTAAACTTGTTTCACGTAACACTCCATGATGTGGCATAATGTATGTGTATTCATCCTTATCTGGAGTTGTGTTTTCAGTCATGTGACCTAAAGATATGTATTCCTTAATGAATTCAGCATATTGCCTTTTGAATAAAGGGTCACGCTTGAATCTACGTTCTAACGATATGAACCTAGACAGTGCTTGTTCATATGAACTACCCAGCTGTTGAGGCGATTCTTTTAATGGAATTGTTACAATGAATCGACCATCATTTCCACGAGTAGTAGTTTGTATGAAATTACTTTCACATTCCTGTTCCTCTTTGGATACAGGTTTGTGCACTGTGACCGTTTCAAGCTCAAAGAATTTGATTAATTGATCCTGAAGTTGATCATCGTAATGTGTACTTGCATGATTGCAGTGGACTGTATTAATGCTATGTTGTAATGAATGTGTGGGCCCAGATATCAACCATCCAAACTTTGTTTCACTTAATGTGGGCTTATTTTTGCCTAATGAAATATTATTATTTAACAATACACTCCAAAATAAGTCCGCTCCAAGCAGCATGTCTACTTGTGACGGTGTGTGGAACAAAGGATCCGCTAATGTAATATTTTGGGGTATGTGTAGCCCTTTATGGTTGACTTGTTTACAAGGTAATGCTTGAGTAATGTGTGGAACCACTAAACAATGTATACTCTCAGAATAAGAATTAATGAGTGATGATATAACGGCATCACATCTTTTAAATATGCAACTAGATTGACGATTTAACCCTTCAACTAATGTCGAGGTTGAATGAGTTGGTAATTTGAGTTTGTCACATAGGCTTTTAGTAATGAAGCTTGATGTGCTACCATTGTCTAATAATGCACGGACTCTATGTTTTTGACCACTGTGATCAGTAACATTAATGGTAGCCGTTGACAGTAATATAACGCATTGAGGATTATGAGTGGCTGACAGAACCACATTATCGTGTGAGCTTGTTGACAACTGTGTGTTTGACTGGGCTGTGCAGAGTACTACACTATTAGTATCAGGTGTAGGTTGTGTAGAAGTAGATGGAGAATCAGTACTACCATTGTCTGTATCCTGTGTACTGGATGGCCCATTCAAATGCAACATGGTATTATGTCGTTTATGACAGTGACCGCAGCCACCCATCCTGCACTTAAATGATTTATGACCATTACGTAAGCAGTTAAGGCACAGGTTAAGGGATCTTGCCTTCTCAATACGAGCTTCAATGGAAAGCGACTTAAAGCTTGAGCACTTATAAATGGCATGGTTACCCTTACATAATGGACAACTATACGGTCTGTTATTGACTGAAGACTCTGAGTTGACAGTAAATGTCTTTTGCTTATGTGTACTGTCACCTTGTTTGTGTGTACTGCCACTATGTGTTCCTTTCGACCCATTGTTATGAACTTCCGCAATAGTTTCTAATAAATCCGCTCGATTCTTAAGAAATTTGTTAAAATCATCAAGTGTAGCTAAGTCATCTAATGCATTACGGTAAGTTTCCCATTCCCTACTTGTCACTGAATCCAATTTACTTGAGACTAAGTGTATAATGAGCACATCCCAACCATCTGTGGGTAACTTAAGTGTTTTCAAAGCTCTTATGTTACGATTGACTGTATCAATGATGTTGCGCAGAACATGAAAGGATTCTTGTGTTCCATGTTCAATATTAATGATAGCTTGAACATGATTATAAACTAGAAGCCGTCTGTTGTTATAACGGTCACATAGTAGCTGCCATGCAACATCATAATTCTCATCGGAGAAGTCAAGGGAACTTATTATTAAAGCAGCACTATCCTTTAATGCAGCCCGCAAATAATGGAATTTACTAATTCTTGGAATAGTGTCATTTATGTGTATTAATGAAACATACGTGTCATGGAACTCAAGCCAGTTGTGATATTGACCCGAAAAGGTAGGTAAATGTATTGTAGGAAGTTTAAGTTTTATCCCACCTTTATTTCCAGAAACAGTATTAGCACCTGTAACCGATCCATTGCCCGCAGAGGGCTCCTGCTTACTCAACAGCTCCTGGGCAACAGCAATCGCAGCATAATACCGGATCTCGAAGGTTTCGCGTTCCTTATACTGGTCCTCTGGAATATCAGATAAATTCTCTATGTCACTTTGTATGCTATCATATTCAGGATATAACTCCTCTATTTTTGTCAACCTTATTTTTAATTCACTAGTTTGTAAGGAACTCAAAGTATCACAACTTGTTACTATTTCTAAATATGACTTGAATTGAGTTAATTTAGCTTTATAGGTTCCACGTTTATTAATTAATGATTTGAAATCCATGTTAGCGATCCACTTAGTGAAATTAAAGTTATAACACGACAACAAGCTACGAAAATCTTTAAAGTAAAAAGTGCAAGCTTATACTTAATTGTTATGTGCAAGGGAGCAGCGAGGGTGCGCATGAAACACAGGCAAACAAACACCAAGCAAGCGAGTGCAACGCGCTCGTAAGAGCCCCACGGCACGCCAACATGCCACGTGGCCAGCCCAGCTGCCCAGTAGCGGAAGGCAACAGCGACCACGTTCTCACAGTTTATGTACTGAGCTGTGAACACGAATTAATAAAATATGAGTTAATGAACACAATAAATGGTCAGTGGGTCGTCTTAGGGGCGTCGTACTAATAATAATTAGTACATAGATAATTACGTAGGTTAGCCCAACGTTAAATAGAGAATTTTTAATGGAATGGGTTAAGGATAATAAGGATAGACTTTGCACTCTGTTTCCACTAAAAAGGTTGGCACTATGATGATCAATCCATCCATCCATGCATGATGTATTTTCCAAATTATGGTAGTCCACGTAATGGCCGCCTCGTGCGCAGATTCTCTGTTCTTGTCGCGTCGCGTCGCCCGTAATCCGGCTCGTTAGGACCAAAATGTAGACACTGTAGAATGCTGGCAGCGAAGGGGTGGACTCGGGCCTTTTCAATAAAATATGCTCCAAGTACAAATAATGTAGATTTACTTGCTTTCACAATAAAGAATAATGACAAAAAAAATAATAATGAATGTGACACATGTCGAACGGTGTCTCTGTCGAACTGAACGAATGGCGGGCGCTCGCCGCTCGGCGCACCGCGCCCCCCGCGCGCCGCTGCTGCCTCTGCGCGCTGCCTCCCGCGCCGTGCCGTATGCGTGTGTGTGTAGTCCTTGGTCACGCACACATGCAAGGCGTCAACACATGCTTGATCCTGAGCGTTTGTTTCCAAATGCTATAATTGTCACCAATATTTCATACACACGATATTAATATTATTTGTGTGGGGCTTGTAGTATGTAGTGTAATAACAGCCGCACGGGTCGATCGATCAGGTTAAGCTACGCTTGCCGCGGTTCGTCCGTGGATGGGTGACCATTTTCACATAACAAGACCCTTCCGTGCCTCGGAAAGCCCGTTAAGCCGTTGGTGCCTGCTGTCATTCCTGGATCTTTGACAATCGTTACGGGTCGTCAGTAGCCCGAAAGTCTGACAACCAATCTTACCAAGGGGTATCGTATTCCCCAGTAACTGGGTTGTGGAATTCAGATAGGCAGTCGCTCCATATAAAATAATGGTATTCAGCTGCATCCAGTTAGACTGGGAGCCGACCCCAACATAGTTAGGAAAAGGCTAGGCAGATGATTTGTCAAACGCCTGTACTTCTCTCTGTTTAAAGCAGTTGACGCCCAGTTATTGCTGAAGAAGTCCAGCTCATCTCGCCATCTTCACCTGGGCCTGCCGCGATGTCGTTTGCCATTAAGAAGATCCCATTGGGTCATGGTTTAAGTATAACCTTTACCTAGATTGTAAGATAATTATCCTATTATGAGGTAGATAATAGGATAATTATCTTACAATCTAGGTAAAGGTTATACTTCAATATCATATTTTAATTAGACTATTTAGGTTAAGCTATAAAATAAATAAACTTCTCCATCCAAAGATTTTGTTCCTCGAATGCCTTGCCAAGTTTAATGCCTACAAAGTTTCTATTCTATCTCTTAAAGAAACTTTTCATTTAGTCGTAATACGACTTGGCTTAATGATTCACTCTCGGTGAAATATTTATATCCACCTGTGGCATACAAATCATAATTTATGTATGAAGATGTTGTTTTCTACAAGTTACTGTTTGATAAATGAGACACAGCAATGCACATCATGAGAACTGTGATTTAATGTACAAGTGTTAATTTTCTGAACGGGTGTGGTAATGTCTGGAAAACATTTTCCGTGTCCAACACTGCTGTTTGATTTATTTCATAGTTTGTTTATCTTTTCTCTGTTTATTTGTAAATCTTTTGCTCACTGACACAGATTCTTCTAATTGCTTATTTAGTCTTGCGTTTTTCCGATACATTTTTAGGGTTCCGTACCCAAAGGGTAAAAACGGAACCCTATTACTAAGACTTCGCTGTCCGTCCGTCCGTCCGTCCGTCCATCCGTCCGTCCGTTTGTCTGTCACCAGGCTGTATCTCAAGAACCGCGGTAGCTAGACAGTTGAAATTTTCACAAATTATGTATTTCTGTTGCCGCTATAACAACAAATACTAAAAACCAAATAAAATAAATATTTAAGGGGGGCTCCCATAAAACAAACGCGATTTTTTTGCCCTTTTTTGTTCGATATCAATAATGGCAACAGGTAGGCACTTGAAATATTCACAAAGTACTCAGTTGTATTTTTACTTTAATAATAAATAATAAAATTGAAATAAAATAAATATTTAAGGGGGGGCTCCCATACAACAAACGTGTATTTTTCAGCGTTTTTGCCTTGTGGTACGGAACCCTTCGTGTGCGAGTCCGACTCGCACTTGGCCGGTTTTTTAGAATTCTTTGTGTCCTTAATAATTATTTGTTCTCTTTCGTTCTACCAACCAACTGACGTGTCTGTCAATTTTATCATTGATATTTTTGCAACAAAAAGCCTTTTGTAATTTTGAATGTTCTGATGTTATCATGTTGTTTTCAGCAAATCATGGTGAGCGACTGTTGAAAAAACAGTATATTTATCCGTGCCACACTTATTCACCTGAATCAACACAATATATTTTAACTATTTTATTCCTTGCTCCACTACAACTCCCATTAGGGTAGTTTCAATGAAAAACACAACTCTTTATGCCGTGATTTACTGTTTAATGGTTGTTTGAATACCGCTTACATTTACGAGCAAGCCCTTAGCCCTCACCACTTTTAAATCTCACTTTGAAGTCGCCCAGAATTAGATGGGGCGAATTTCTTATTTAATCTTTGATTTATCGTTGACACATTTTGAGGTACAACCCGTATGCTTGCACTTAATCTTGATTTAACCGACTTGAACCGCTTGTCGGTACCCAAGATACGGTTTACGAATAATTTACGATTACCTTATGCGGCCTATCATGTGGAATTTGTGGTGGCATTATCGAAATATTGGATGACTCTAACGTTTATAATGATTTTAAATTGATTCTTAATTTACCTACTCAGTGTACTACGGAACTCTTTTATCTATTTCTAGTCTTTGTATTTAATTTTTTTTTCTTTTATACTATAGAGGGTATTATCATCACTTCGAGGCACAACCTGCTACCATGGATTCAGGACGACGAAACTTTTAGTCGGTTTCAAAAAAAAAAATTGCTCTACCTCTACCATAGGTGAAAAATTAAAACAGTAGTTTTTTTTTTTAACCTACATAAAAACTATGCTAGGGGTCTAATCACGTACTGAATTCGTGGTTTTAGTTTGCGCGTCGATTTCCCTGCTAACCTTTATTCTATTTCGTACAGCTTATAATTTTAAAAGAGCATTGGTGGAGTTTCTTGCCCATTCTTCTCCATACGAACACTACCTTTTGGAAGGGGCGACTAGAATCAATTCTATTTTATTGTAATTTTTGACGTTCAAAAGTGCCTTTTATGTGCCTATTTGAAATAAATGATTTGACTTTGACATTGAAGTCGGATTATTTTCCAACAAGAAGTCATTAATATCGCTGCTCGTAGTTACACTGAAATTAAAACCATGTTTCTCGATTCATTGTTGCGTGTAGGTAAATAGTATATTTCATTACAAGTGCGGAAAGGCTGTCATTGCAAAGAGTTCCGACAAATGTCTACCCGAGCCGAGGCGCAGCCGAAGGCGAGTGTTGACAGTCGGAACAAGTTGCTATGACGGTTCCGCAGGTGTACTGAACGACAATTTTTAATACAGTTGCGAAAAAATGAAGCAATTTAATAAAATAATAAAAACACAATAAACTCAACTAACTAATCGTTTTTTCTGGAAAATGGCGCCAACCGTAGAATATAAGCAGAGTTTTTTTTTCTTCACCCATTTTGGTAGGCAAAGGGAACTATCCATACAGCTTAGTCTTCAGTATATTTTTTTTATTGATATGAAATGAAATTTAATGAGATGAAATGAAATGAAACATAACCTAACTCATTCATTTAAATCATTAAATCTGATATTGAAATAAATTAGTAGCTTCTTTTTAGAAATATACGTATTTGTATGAATCACAAAAACTCTTTAGTAAAAACTTCATGGTTGGTTTTTCTTTTTAATAGACATTATTTTGACAGTTGGGAAAGAGAACGCACGAGTTCGGGAAAGGTAAAAAAAAGCACTATTATGTAATAGCCCACATCCCGAACGCTATACGTCCCTGCAATACACCACTTTTTGAGCAACTGTATTAAAAATTATGTTTTTTTATTACTTTTTGAATTTTTTTCGATACCTTGTTACTGATATTAATACCTGCTGCGCCCCGCGTCTTCACCCGCATAAGTCACCATCCCGTGGGAATATCGGCATTAAGAGTATCCTATGTCCTAATCCAGGTCACGTTCTACTCATTAAAAAAAAAAAAATCTGATCAGCCGTTTTAGCGTGAAATCGTAACAAATAAACATGCAAAAAAAAATTTTTTTCTCTTTGTTATACTAGGTATTAGTTAAGTATTATAAAAACTTCGTTTGTCCTTCATAGTTCCCAAAGAACTATCCGCGAAGATAGCCGAAGATAATTATGTAGTTAGACCATTTCCAACTTCACATAGAGCTTTTAACATTGACGGAATAGTTAAGTAAATTGAATAACCTCCATGAGAATCTCATAATAAGTTCGAACTTGAAAAAATTGGGGTGAAAATTTTAATTAGTCCGAAAATACTTCAATAAAACCACAGACCGAGGCATGAAACTCGTAAATTAAAGGAGCGTTGGGTTTTAAGATTAACTATTCGAATTTTAAGAGTTAAAATTTATAGTTGGTCGTAGTGCAACCCGCTGTGACGTGTTGCTACTGTTTTTATTTATCCGCTAATAAAATTGATTGACATTCTTTCCTTGGACTTAATGATGGGGCTGTTAAATGTGTTAAGATTGAAGTAACAGGTGATAGCGATTTTGAATTGTTCTTCAGATTAGAAATTAGTTATTCTAGTTCTTAAAATCACATTGGCTTCATCCTTCCCTATCAATTTACTCAGGCCTAGACTCAATCAATCAATTAACTCAGCCTGTCGCAGTCCACTGCTGGACATAGGCCTCTCCCGTTTCGCACGTTTAATATGTTTATGCTAAAAATATAAATGCGTTAATTGTCAAACCGTCAAATCGGTTCTTTTTATAACATTTTTGACGGGTTTTAATTTAAACATATTATACATAATACACTTATACAGTGTTATTACAAACGAGGTTTCTTTAGAAATGGTTTAAATTATCGAGTCACTTTAAAAAAAAAGTATCTACCAGTATTCGAATTACAGTTTTGTATTACGAATTACAGTTTTGTATTAACAACTTTACCTAAGTCGGAATAAAGGTCGAAATACAAAGACCTGCTCGAAGGTTTAGTCTCGGGCTAAAATTAGATCTTGTCTTGTAATAAAACTGTTTAGATTTCATTATAATTCATAATAGTTGCTTAAAATTAAGAGACGGTAAAATGTCAAAACATTATAGTTAAGCAGACGTTAATATTTTTTTTTCTAGTCTGCGATGTCCCATTCCTGGGCAAAGGCCACCGCCACACCACTCTTCCACTCCACTCCACTCCTTCCATCTTTCGTGAGCCCACGTGTTCTCCTTCCAGTTTTGACAGAACCTATCCAGCTCGTCCCGCCCGCCATCTCCGTGGTTTGCCGCGATCCCGCCTCACTGTCTCAGAGCACCATTACTTAATTTTAAGAACCGCTTAAAATAAACCTCTTATTTTAGTTTAAGACAAAAATATAGCAGGAGTAGAAAACTCTCGCCAAAATTACAAGCTTATCGTCACATTGATCTTATAACTTAAACCACTCCTTTATGTGATACGGTCAGCATTAAAAACCAAGACAGTTCTACAGGCGCATTTGATGTTTATCAAACATAAAAGTTAAGGACAGGAAGTGGCTCCCAGCGATAAATCACGACACCTATCTGTAAAGTTTTGACTTAAGCTTTGATATACTTAGTTAAGTTTTAACTAGTGAAATAAAATCATTAATGTCGTATCTTTAATTTATTGAAGAGGAGGGAATATTTATTTAGGCGCTCGAAAACGAGTACAAAGTTAAGTTAATTTCAGTAATTAGCATCGGTGTTATGACCAGTCCCATTAAGGCTTGTATTCATGCCAACGACCTTGTGCATTTGGGCGGAGCTAACTACCCCTCTCCGCGCCACTCCGCCACCCGCATGCCAACGCGTTGCCTAGCAACACGAGGCGCCCCGCACTGAATTCGTGGACGAGTGCGGGGATGATATAGACACGGACTTTAAACGATCGCATTTTTAATTTATTATTTTAAAAAATATACATGTTTTTAAAAAGTAACAAAACCAAATCATTTTCGTTTGTATTGCAAAGCACTAGATATTTTTTTATATTCTTTTGATAAAAAATGAAAGAGTAAAATGGTTTCATCTCAACGATTTGGAGGTGATTTGGTGTTTTTTTTTCTTAATAGGTGATATCGATAGAAAAATTATGGCTAAACCAAATTACGATTCATATCATGTAGATTACCAACTATTTTTTCAGATGTAATTTCTCTGTAAGTTCCGGAGAAAAGCTGCTTCATCTGCACGCTGTTCTTAAGCTTTTTTCGAAAGAGTAGCCTTAAGGCGCTACCTCGAAAATAAATCGTAGCGATTGATCTACTAAGCGACTACTTTTTACACATTAGACATAACAAACAGTCCCCTGTGCAGGGCTTGCATGGAGGCTGATGAAACCATTGCACATGTGCTCTTTGAGTGCACAGGCGTCACCCAGATAAGGTCAGAAACCCTCGGGACACCCAGATCGTACACAGATGTTCTTAACAGACCAGAAGATTTGATCAGCTTCTGGAGGGAGGTGGGCTGGTTGGAATAACCACCGACGGCCGCCATGGCCCATGCACAATGGTCCACTGAAGGACTAAGTGCGGAAACCAAACCCATAACATAGAACATAACATAGAACATAGATCTACTAAGCGAGCGAAAGTGATGCAATTACTTTTGAAACGCAAAACAAAAACGACGTATCGTGCCAAAACGAATGTATTCCTTTTTTAAAAAAATAAATGAATTCAGTTTGTGTAAACTTTGATATGATAATTCTCTATGTTTTAAAGGAAATTCCATTTAATAACTCTTAAGAGTTACGTCGTGATGTCGAAAAGGAAAAAAATATATATAATTTGCAATTTTTTTGTATCAAGAAAAATTCATTGAATCGTGTATTCCTTTTTCATAGTACTAGACCAAAGAGTCAAAAAACATATACCAAAATGTTAAATCCCTATGCCACATAGTTAACAAGTTACAAGAAATAGAAAAACCACATTTTTTTCAATAATATCACCTTAAGTTAATTACCCCCGCCCCGTTGGTCTCATGGTTGCAAGCACGACAGCTGAGCGTGGGCTCCTGGGTTCGATTCCCGGATCAGACAAAGTGTTATCGGGTTTTCCATTAGGAATTTTGTAATAAGTAATCACGCTTATCATATAGGTACTATTGAACATTTTAAGTATTTACACATAACATCTAGTCATTCAATTAACATAATCAGTCTGTAATTTTCCCACTGCTGGGACATAGGCCTCAAGGGAGTGGGCCGTAATCCACCACGTGAGCCCGGTGTGGGTAGATGTCTCATGTCTTCGAATTTTTAGTTCTAGGACATGCCGGTTTTCTCACTATGGTTTTCTTCACCATCGTCATTGAATTAGTTGGAACCGGAAATAATCATTGTTAAATAATGAAAAAACTTAAAGCATAGGTACTTGAATACATAATATATTCATATCAGAACTTTTGTATTATCATATTCCAGAGTTCCGACAGAAAAAATACAAAACTTCTTTATAAATACAAAAACAAAAGGAATATTATTATTAGCGGAGAATTTAATTAAAAACATAACAGTATCCGAGTTTATAATATGCCTACTTAATTAACGTTTTTACCGTAAAAAACGGTCGTTTTTATAACCTAGTTATGGAATGTGCGAAGGCAAGGCCAACAGAAATTTCATCAACTGAACTTCTACAGTTCTTCAAATACTTTCCTCAAAGAGCCTCTAGTGAGAAGAAAGTCTTCATGAAAAATAATATGATTAAAATGTAAAGGAGAAACAAAGGAATAAACTAAATCAAGAGGCTTTTTACTTAGGTACTTCTCAAAAGCCTACAAAAGAAAAGTCCCAAGACTTACGACACAAATTGTTAAAGTTAATGTTGGAGCTGCCGAAGATTGTAAGACTATCTTTGCATTATACGAGTATAAACTGAGTTTCCTTTGTATTGTATAATTGCAAAGCACAAATATGAGTTCTATGTACCGTATAGCTACCATTAACCGGGTATATGTCTTACATTGACTTGAATGTGCCCTGGCGGCTGATAGTATATACACAGTATAAAGATATACAGTATTTCGACTTCATAGAAACGGACGAAACGCAAGCTATACCTACGCGCCTCGACCTCGGAACGCGCTCGGCATGCAGACAGTCGCGACTGTGCCGCGTGACGAACGGACGGTGTGTTGTTTTTTTTAACAATAATCGCGCGATTTTTTCACTAAAAATAAATTGCAGTAAGTACATATTTAATATGACGAGTAGGCTATATTGTGCTGTTTTTGGTTGCATGAATTCGTCAATAACGCATCCAGAGATAACTTTTTTTAAATTACCTGGAAACTCTGAAAGGTAAGACTATAAAATAATTTTACTTACTAGTAGGTAGGTAGGTACATAATGTGTCTTTTTAATGGATAAGTATTTCCTTTTATCTCCCGAAAAAAAAAGATGTCTGGATTAATAAATGAAGTGAATTGAGTAAAGGTAAGTGATAGACATGAGTGAAATTATTAGTTATAGGCGGGTCATGAATCATTATACGGTAGGTACGCTTGTGTTAAAACCTCGGGGCATGCGTGTTTTGTTTTGTTACTTTGTATAATTCAAAGTAAAGACGTGGTTTTTATTAATAATATTTATGTACACACAGTAAAATACAATAACAAAACTAAATGGAAACACAAAGTAGGCAAATGTAATTAAAATGCTGGAGGCGGGCAGCCCTATCGCATGTTTACGTACCGCGCGGCTGTAGGCATTTATTTCAAGGTTACGGCCGAGATACAATACTGTATGATCTTTATACTGTGGTATATATGTCATGCTCACTCAAATGTCTCGCTGACGGTGGCGTGTGTGTTGGATCATTTAGCTCCCTTCAAAATGGTTGAGTTAAATGGTGCTGATCTATGCGTCATGTTCATGAACGGGCGCCGTCAGTTGGGGCTGGTCATCACTTAGCTGCCTCGGCTTATTTTTAATTATTTTATTTTTGGATTATTGTTTTGTTGTATAGACCTACGCTGCTTTGAGTTTGAGAGTTTGAAATAACATATTATTGAAATCACGTGAACTGTCACCAAGTACCTACTTGAAAATTTTAAGTTCATGGAATAACCATGGTGGTGATAACATAATTATCAATATTATACTACAGGGTGGCAGCAACATGGACGCGCAATCGGCGGAGTAATGGACGCGAATCATTCAGATTGAGATTGATAGATACTGTATTACGCAATTAGGATGCTGTTACCATGGATTCAGTAGGTACATAATTCTGGACACCGCTGCGGAGTAATTTTTCGTCGGTTTTTTTAAATATTTTTTTATTGCTGAATGGGCACCCGCTCTTGACCTCGATCACACCGGATGGAAAGCAATGGATGAGGTCTATGATGGAACGAGCGTGCCCAGAACATGCCTAAGGCATTGGGCCCGGCCCTGGTGCAACCCATGGTCCGGGGCGAGAGGGAGTGGGAGGCAGTCACCTCCTTCTGCGAAGCAGTCATGCAAGCGAAGGAGGTGGCGGGACGGCTCAGGGAGAGAGCCTCCCGTCCCAGCCGCCGCGGGAGACGCTCCGGGCGTCGGGAGCCGCGCGACGACTCCCGGCCACCGTAGGCGCGGGCCTGCGGGCGGAGAGTAATGGGTAGCTCACCGTCCGATCAGGACCAGGCCCGTGCCGGACGGCGCGTACGTGTTCCACGCGCGCCTCAAAGAGATGTCAGCATCGAGGAGGGGCCCCATAGGGCCGAAGCCTGCCGGGTCAGCGGGATTGTCCGAAAGGGTTACCGCTGGCCCGGAACATAAAGGGCTAAGGAAGGAACACGGGTGGGTTTTAGTCAGTAAGAGTCTGACCCTCCCTTCCGCTCCACCCAGAGCGGGAGGGGTCATTTGATGATTTCCCATCCGCAAAAAAAAAAAAAAAAGGCATTGGAACTCCCACGCATCGACGAAACACAGCAGGCTGCTTGACGCCGGACTCCGGTGGAAGGGCGGTCGCAAACCAGGCGGGCGTTAGCCCCACCACCGCAAGGGAGGAATTGGCTATTCAAATAAGGTGTTGGGTGTGACTGTCCAGGATGCGGCGAGCGCTCAGTTCAGTTGAGTAACTGGCGGAACTAACGGCGCTACACGAGGAAGGCTTCTTCAGGAATCCCAAAAAAAAAATAAAAAAATATTCCATATACATATTTTGACCGCGAAGGTAATTACAGTTTTTTTTTATAAACCATAAACAAATTCTACGCAAGGTACTCTCTCATATGCTAAATTCATGGTTACACAGTATGCGCGTCGATGATGCCATCCTGTGTAATGGTTATATCAGACCGTTTTCGTCTCTTTCACCACAGGAAAAAGCAACCACGTATAATGCGGAAGGCGTTATAAGTATATGATATTATTATGAAAACACTTTCCCCTCCAGATCAGCATAAAACAATAAACTTATTTACCAACCCACAAAATAAAGTAGTTAAAAAAACAACCGATTACAGCGTGAATGATTAAGCGGCGTACATTTTCACTTCATTAATAATAACACTTTGGGGCATTTTAATAAACTGAAGGTAATTTATAAATACTTAATATGAGCGCGGTGGTCGTAGATCACGTTAATTGGCGTTTCGACCCACGGTAGGTATGGTTTATATGACGCAGGAACGCACTGGATTAAACATTGGCACGCGAATCCGTGACTCGGTTTACCTAGTTTAAGTTTTCAAGTGTGGGGTGTCTTTTAATGGGTATGAAAATAAGGGTATTGTTGTGGGGAGAAAATACAATAAAGGTACGGTTTGAAAAAATAACTGTTTTTGTTTCGGATAACCTTAATCCATAGGTACTAATATTATAAATTCGAAAGTAACTCTGTCTATCTGTCTGTCTGTATGTTACCTTTTCACGCCTAAACCACTGAACGGATTTCGATAAAATTTGGCAGAGTGATAGATTGCATCTCGGGAAAGGACATAGGATAGTTGTTATCCCGATATTCCCACGGGGTCAACACTTATGCGGGTGAAACCGCGGAGCGCAGCTAGTACCTGTTATAAATTCGAAAGTAACTCGTGTATGTTCCGTTTTCAAGCCTAATCCACTGAACGGATTTCGATAAAATATGGTAAAGATAAATATGGTATCCTGGAGAAAGACATAGCCTACTGTTTGTCTCTGTAGCACGTTCCTGTAGGATAATTTCCGACATCCATCCGGGCAAAGCCTGGGCAGAAGCTAGTATTCTATAAAATATCAATTAGTGACCATTAAAGTGTACTAGCATAATGTAGATTTTAGTTGGCTTGCTATAAAGCTAAGTAACTTTATTGACACCAAAAAAATTGTGTTGGAAAAACTTTGTAACAAAATAACGAAGTTAAGACTAGAGATTTAATTTACTGTAGTCGATGCAGTCATAGGTACCCCAAAATAACTAATAGTACTAACGTAAGTACAAAAGAGCGTCTTGAAATATCATCATCATCATCATTTCAGCCGAAAGACGTCCACTGCTGTTCATAGGCCTTCCCCAAGCACCTCCACTTCGATCAGCTCTGTGCTTCTCGCAGCCAACGGGTTCCTGCGGTCTTCACAAGGTCGTCGGACCACCTTGTGGGAGGCCTTCCTGCGCTACGTCTTCCGGTACGCGGTCGCAACTCCAGAACCTTTCGGCCCCATCGGCCATCTGTTCTGCGAGCAAATATAATAAAATAATATAATTCGTCTGGAAATATAATATTATGTAATACCATCACTACAACTATTCAATTACCAACCCAGCAATAATACTCAAATATACAGTCAATAACAAAAATTATAGTCGTCTCTCAATACTAAAATTACGTGAAAATAGTGCGGCAAAAGTAAGCAAATAAACGCTCGGTGACATTTAGCTGTCGTCAGTCTATTAAGGGCTCTCACCCAGCTTTTTATAAATGGCCAAGTAACATGCAACCGCAGTCATTCCACGGAAAAAATGGCCAGCCAGGTAGAACGTTGAATAAACAATTTTATTTCCACCTTATTTTCGGCGTATGTTTAAAAAAAAGAGGTTAATAGGGATCTACTGGGTATACGCTGACATAGATACCGATAGAGGAGATAGATGGGTACACGTACTGTCAAATAAAATAAGAAAATGAAAATAAGTTTCTTTCTAGATATATCAGGGAAATTATTTTTTAAGCAAATATCATTACTTGACAGATGTATGAAATGGCTATACTCCTAAGTTATTATTATTAGCCTGTGATGTCCCACTGCAGGGCAATGGCCTCCCTACTCTCTTTCCACTTCTCTCTGTTCAAAGCTGCTAAGGACCAGTTCTTGTTGAAGGAGTCCAGCTCATCCCGCCATTAGCACTGCAAATTGACGTAGGGTATCGATTCGCTTAACGGTTTATTTTCCTTGACGATAGCTATACTCCACTCCCACTTACTTCTACCTAAATATTATTATTATCTTTTGTAACATAGTTTTTTTTTAGAAAACGAAAACAAAGATGTTAGACGTTTATTTCATACGAACTTGAGCGTTTCCCCGGTAGCTCACCGTCCGATCAGGACCAGGCCCGTGCCGGACGGCGCGTACGTGTTCCACGCGCGCCTCAAAGAGATGTCAGCATCGAGGAGGGGCCCCATAGGGCCGAAGCCTGCCGGGTCAGCGGGATTGTCCGAAAGGGTTCCCCGGAATATTGCCAAGGTTCACGTAGTATCAAAAACGTTCATAATGTCTTCAACGCGCACGACCTACTTCTTCAGTCAGAACTAACGTAAAAAAAAAACTATGAAATTGGCTTTTATAGCGTAGCTTCATGTAACTAACTCAATTGTTACAAATGCCTTGACTTGACGGTATAATCGTTTTGGATGTCGTCATCCGTGGTTAAGTCCATCTATTTCCAAGTTCAAAGACGATACTATACATTTTCATTAAGTAACAAACACAAAAAATAAAACAACATCGCCGCCAAATTAACAGTTTCAATTTCAAATGCCAATTCCAGTGGATGGGTTAAAACACTCGAGAAAATTCAAACAATGGAAATACCAATTAATTGCTTCATTGTAAACAGATTGCTTAATTACGAGAAGGAAATGAATAAAGAGCGTTTAGCGAACATGGAGTCAAATTAATTTTAATGATAAACGATTTATATGGAAGTCTTTGGTGGCGGGCGGAGGCTCACAGACGGCGGGCGGTAGGCAAACTTTAATTTTCTCCCCTATTATTCACAAGTAGATATTGTGAATTGAGTATCTGAAGAGGAAATAATGCAGCAAAGTTTGGAAATTGCCTTCAGATGAGTTTAATATTTCGGTTTGTTTGCTGTGTACTTCTGTATTGTTTTTCTGTTTGCATACTCAATATCTTCATCATTATATCAATAGCTTTTAAATTTAACATTTGATCAAGAAACCGGCATTTCACCGGCCTCTTAATATTTTTTCTCCTTTTTCTTTGGTTAGATTAGGTTTTCTAACTTATTTTCTGATTCCTTTGAGTTGCAGTGAGCTCAACAGTCTTTTCTGCTGGTTACTTTCTGAACTATAAAGCTCAATGGCGGCTCGTGGTCGTAGCGCACCTCAAAATTTTTTTCTTAGACCTAATTGCTTCGTTATTTTATACTTTTGCTATCCTCGATACGTGCTATGTATTTAGGAACTTATAAAATTTTCACAAAAAATAAAAAAACAATATTCCACAAAAACGGTCCAAAAAAAAAGAAATACGTTATCCCGCATTCCCATATCGCCACTAAAAACGGTCCGAAAATTCGAGCAAATAAATCCTGAAAATTAAATAATAAATTCATTTTTATTTACACACGCTCTAAAAAACGCATCCGTGGAATAGAGGGATTCACACAATTCCCTTCGAATCCCTGGTGTACAATTTTGTAACTCTTGAACCGACTTTCACGAAGCTTTTAGGTTAATGCTTTATAAATCATAAATTAGAAATGGAAGACACGTGCTGTCCCTACGTGACGTGGAAATTATTTTCTTTTGTTTTGCCTGAAAAAAATGTTAAAATTGCATTAATAGGTAATGTCGGAGTGCTTACCGTAATACGCCTACTTTTTGATAACAGTAAAAAATATAAAAGCAAGAGAAATAAATTATTTAAAGGCATCATTAACTACAATACCTCGTAAAGGATATTTTTATGATGTTTTAAATTTAATATTAGTGCTTGAATTTATTATAAAATAAAAATGCAAAAACACAATGTTTCCACTCTGTTTCTCTCATTTTTATCGTTTACACAATAAAAAGTAAACGCAGAAAGGAATAAAAAATATTGCAACGTAGAATATTATGTTTGTTTAGGTTAATCAGAATAACATAAAGGGTAAAATTGAAGGCCTTTCAAAATAAAGTAAAAAACGTAACATAATAACAGCAGATTTTTTTCACGTTTCTGTTCAGTTTGTATTCGTTTTATGGGTTCTGTATTGTTTATAACCCATAGGTGTATTCCTTTTTAGGTGTATTGCAAAAAGAGCTAGTGTATTCTTCGTAAACAGGGACTAAAATAGCTCATTAATCCCTAGGGACTAAAAGTGATTTAAATTTGCAATGTGGATATTGTTAGTTAAAGTTCCAATCACCACAGAGATCAATCACGAACATTGTATGAACAAGTAACAGGCTGTATGATAAAGTAAAACGCGCGCTAGCCAAATTAAAAAAGTTAGCGTTTACTAATAATAATTATTTACTATATAATAAGTAATTGTTTACTCAAAATTGAATGTAAATAAATAAACGTACTATTCTTATGAACTTACTTATTTTTTCTTAGAGGGTGATAAAAAGTAGCGTCCACCTCGGGAGCAACACTATTTTAAGCTTGAGTGGACGTACTTTGGTCCAAAGCGCATCCCTCGCTGCGCTCTGGATTCAAAGAAACACTCTCGCCTTCAAAATAGTTCTTTGCTCCCTTGACAAACAATCTACTATTTTAATAAATAGGTGGTCTGTTTGGTCGCTAGTGCTACTGCGTAGCAAGAGGTCCTAGGTTCAATTCACATGTCGGGCAATATTATTGGGATTTTTCAGTCTGGAATTTCTCAGTAGCATCCAGAATCCAGACTCCAGGGATTTGGGTCCAGTCAACTGGGCCCAAATCCCTGGAGTCTAGATTCTGGATCCTAATGCACCCTGGTCCTGGGACTTAAATATAACCTGCAGAGTGTGGGTGTGCTACAGGTACACCTCTGCCTAACCCTTAGGGGTAGCAAGGGGCGATGTTATGTTAAGTACCTATATCCACACACACGCACAACACACAAACACATACACCAGTTATACATAAGTTTTAGATAGGCACGTTTAAAAAAAAAACAAGAGTACACAGACTAGGGTTGGAACACATAAGAAATTACAAAGGAACAAACCATCACTCAAAACAATGAAAGAAAAAAGAAGTTTTAAATCTTAGCAATTAGCTGATCACAAATTGCATTGTTTTGAGGGGTTTTCCTTTTTTTTTTGTTTGCGCCTAGGGAACCCTAAACCAACCGAAACGGGTGCTTTGATTCGCATATAAACCTCCATTTACCGCTATATTACCTAACAAAATATAAAAGGGCAATGCCCTGAAGCAAACAGGTGTGGGGTAGCTAAGTACATAAAGGAAGAAAGCTTAAAAAAGGTTGAAATAAAGTCAGTTTTGGATCGCGTAATATTGTAACGTTGAGTTTTGATTCGTAAGGTTTTGGTACAACACATGAGATGTAGCGATTTTACTTACTTAATAGTGATAGTGGCACTGAAAATTTGTCATTAAAATAAATTAAATTCTGGAGTTAGGAAAAGAGCGCGAAAATAAGCGGTGTTTTTTTAAGTCCTGATCACAATATTTCACTCCTAATAGCAACTTTTGGCGCTCGAATAACGATGACACATGGGCACTATTGTTGTTGTTGTTGGTGCATTTGTGCTGTAGAATTTCCGGAAATTACCCTTGAAATGCATTCAAAAAACAATATGGCGGCATCAGTTCCGATTTTGGTCACATGTCACAAGATCCTTGCAGCGCTATACTTTAAAGACACCGATTTTCGAGAAATCCAGTATAGAATTGTATTGAATTGTTTGAATGATTAATTAATTAATCAATAATTGTCTCTGATATTAGTAAAGGCTAAATGGATCCCTTTAATTAGAAAAGATACAATTTTTGCTTTTGAAATCGTAATGAAATTGACAACGTTATCTACGAATAAAAAAGAAACACGCCAAATACGAATAAAAAAAAACTCTGGATTCCAATCACCTAGATGAATGTCTAAATAAAAGCGCACTTTTGGATTTTCAACTTTTGGAGCTAAGCCGAGCGTTGAATGTCTAACAGCCAATGATATTATATTATATGACACTAGCGGGCGCAAATTGTTGCAGACAAATTCAGACAATTGTTTCTGTGTCATACGTTCCGTATTATCTATCGCAGTAAGTACTTTGTAATAACAACGCAACAATACAGAACGTCACTCAGTATGAACGTAGCGTATTTTTTACCGACTTTACAAAAAGGAGGAGGTACTATGTTCGGGTGTTTGTATGTTTTTTTTGTATGTTTGTTCATCGAATACGCCGCCAATTGTCGACGGATTTTCAAAATTCTTTTTTGTTCGAAAGTAGATAGTTCTGAGGTGGTCCCATTGTCACCAAGTCAGGATCTGATGATGGGATCTTAGAGAAATCGAGGACAACCCTCAAATTTTATAGGCTTACTTATTGTTTTTCGCATATTTTATGAAGTATCTTGTGTATTTGTGTATGGTTGTCACCATCTCAGGTAGCTGGGCTGATGATGGAAGGTACAACTCCTTAACAGTAAGAAGTTACTCGAACAGGCAAGGACTGTTTTAGTAAATTGTTTTGATGTTTGATAGGGCATTTGCCACATTTGGTCTCATGATCATCAAGTCATGACCTGATGCTGCAGTCAGGATAGTCTGCAGAGTACTTAACTCCTCGACAACTAACAGCAGATATATCGTGTTTAGGCTCATTGAAAAGGGCTCGATGTGTGGATAAACGTACTGTTACTGAGGAACACCGAAGACCTGATGCTGAAGCCAGGAGCATCAGAAAAAGTACAAACCTTTAAATTACAGCACCGTAGTCGTGTTTGGGCTCATTTTAAACAGGACTAATTTTAAGTTCAATGCAATGTTGACATAAGTCTGGCCTGATGCTGCAGCCAGGATTATCAACATCTAATCTAAAAACTAATAAAAGGAGAACTCCTCAACAATTAACGTCCCTGAATCGAGAAAAGGAATATTTTATAAAAAGGCGATGGGCAAGTTGACATTAGGCTATTGTAACTTAGATAAATTATAAATAGACCCACTAAAAAGCGAGAAATAAAAACTTTTTAACAAAAAAAAAACACTACAAACTGAAAAATAACTTTAATTTCGGAAGTCGGTGGCAAAAACTAAAATACTGATCCCTAAGACACCGACTTCCGAAATTAAAGTTATTTTTCAGTTTGTAGTGTTTTTTTTTTCAGTTTGTTGTGTTTTTTTTGGAAGTCGGTTTTTTTTTTGTTAAAAAGTTTTTTCCTTTATAATATCATTGCTAACAGCGCATTTTTATTTAGCCATTCATTTAAAAGTCGACAATCGACAATGTTAGTGAAAATAATTGCACCAATAGAACCAAGTTCCTTTACCCTTCTTCCCCGTGTTGCTGTCACGACTGGATTTCAGATCTTGTTGGCCCAAAATTTCGCCACCTCCACGGCGCTGTCAGTAGCACTGCAGAGGTTACTGTGACTGCATGTTTTGGGACACAGAGGGCAGGAGAGGACATGTTTGCGACATAGGTCCACAACAATACCCTACTGCCGTTCTGTCAAACAGTGTGTGTTTTCTTGAGCCCTCTTTCGCTCCTGTCTTAGGCCATAGTGTTAAGTTCCAAAGGTATAAAACATTGTATCACAACGACTGCCGTGTTTGCGGCGCCTGCGGGCTATTGAAAATTAAAATTGCTGCTTGATTTTTTATCTGCACCGCTGAGTTTAGAGCAGAGAGCTTTGTGTTTCTACTTTATTTGGAATTTTTGGCAACTCAAATGTTTTTGTAAAGGCGTTTAAGTTTTGTTTTGTTTTTGAGGTTTTTGTTCATGTTTTTAATTTTTTTTTCAATATTAGTTAAGTATACTAGTTTTTTTATTAACATAGGTACTGGCATTCTTTTAAAATGATTACTCGTCTAAGGCCTGCTTTTTCAATAATCAGATAATTTTTATCTGAGGGATAAATATTCCGGTTTGACAGGTTTTATACAAAAAATTGTCAAACTGTCATATTTATTCTTCAGTTATAAGTTATCGGACTATTAAAAAATCAGCCCTAAATAAAGTATATACCTAAAGGACAAACGTGAAATGTGGAAGTGTGGTAGTCTAAAGTGTTTAATTTGGAAATAGTTATCGGACTATTAAAAAATCAGCCCTAAATAAAGTATATACCTAAAGGACAAAGGTGAAATGTGGAAGTGTGGTAGTCTATAGTGTTTAATTTGGAAATACAAATTCAACATTTCAGTCTATCTACATACATTCAGTTCGATACCCAAAATACGTTCATATTTCAGGTTAACTCCAGCGAGGTGTCGCTTTATTGAGTTAATTGCGCGTAATTTACAACCTGGTTGCTATCAATGTAAATCTTTGTCGAAAACGCGACAATAGAATACGTACAAAACAAAATTTAAGTCGAGCCAAAATCATTTCGAAGTTTAATTAAACGGCACACTGTGGTATAATTGTAGATTAATTGCCAACTGGCTTCAAATTCATCGAATTAACACGACAATTTGTGGAAAACGCGTCACACAAAATTTTATTGCGATTCTCGTAATATGAGAGGCTGTATTTCAATGTGAGATATCGTTTTAAATTAATTATTTTAATGGTAAATTTTTGGATTTACGAACTATAATAATAATAATAGCCTCCCCGACCGTTTTCGGTCACGGTGGCCAATCTCAATGGAGATTAGCCAGGTACGCAGGAGATATTATAGTGCACAAGTGTGTGCGCAAACACAGGTGCCCTCTCTGTTCCTTTACTCTCATAGTCCGATGGGACGGCAATCCGTCATGACCTGGGTGAGTTCAGGCGCAGGACCGACGGCTTTACGTGCTTTCCGAGGCACGGGGGTATTATACCGCCAACTTCCAAACTTCGGACTGTTACTAAGAAATTCCTAATGGAAAACCCAATAACACTTTGTCCGACCCGGGAATCGAACCCAGGACCCCACGCTCAGCAGTCGCGCTTGCAACCACGAGACCAACGGGGCAGTCTACGAACTATAATACAATAATAATAATAAATATATTGAACCAATGTTACAATTATTACCTTATAATGAATTATAACTAATTTTCGATCTGTACCTGTTAGCGATCTTTATTTTGATCTTTACGGCGGACCCCACACTGTGTGACGGCTGTATCTTGGGAACCAAAGATGTGATACATTATACACAATAAGTTTTAGAGTACGTACTCAATAAAGAAATCCGAACAACTACAGCTACTAAAAGGATTGAAAATCTCACAATGGTTTCGCAATAGAAGCCACCTTCTTAAGAATACCGTGAAATAACTTATTTTGGTAAGTACCTATACTTTTAACCCTTGAAACTCTTCAATGAAAACCATTTTATTTCTACAAAAAAAAGTACTTTTGCGATAAAAATAAACAGCAAGATTCCCTGAATAAACAAACATACATCCTACACAAAAACTGTCTGAACTCTATATAAAGATAACAATTCGTCGCAAATCCAAAGAAATCCATCGCTACGCTTTGTTACTATTACCGTAGAGATTCTTTTATATCGTGAAAGATCAAACACAGTATCTGGTTCACAAAAGATGAACATAATGATTTTGATACACGAACCGTAACGGCCAACACTAAAATAATAGGGAATGAAATTGGGGTGCTCAATGAAAATTTGCATCCACAACTATAAATTAAACATGCGAGGGTTGTTCACCCCGAGAGGTTCGAAAATAGCCCTCTAATGAATGAACTGTGCGAAATAGTCGAATTACTGGTAATTGGTAATTTGCAAATCGGTAAACTTAACGGAATAGAGAGTAGGGTAATGCTGGCAGATGTATCGTTAGAGAACCTTCTGGCTAATAAAATACTTATCAACGTAAGAGCAAGACCAGAGGAGCAATTCTCATAATTAAGAACTTTCACAGTCTGATCTCGGTCTCGATCTGTCAAAAATACCTCTAATTTTCCTAAATTTTTGACAAGTTTTTGACATTGATTGTCGCTGAGATGAGATTGCAACTAGATTTTGAACATTTTTAAATACGGGAATAAAGCTTTAGTATTTTTGGTGCGTCTGCGTCTGCGTCGCCGTCATCGTCGTGCTCGCGCTGGAACTCGGGCCCCGTGGGTGACGTCATCATCGAACACGATCTCCTCAGGGTCGGGCGCACGTGGCAGGAACCCCTTGCCTGGACAGATCTTCTGGTCTTCTGATTGATGCTGATGACTACAGAAGATGAGGTAGGTAGGTTTAGAAAATAATGGGTGACGTCTGTACAGTGCTTTAAGAAACTTATTAGAACATTTACAGTGTTGTTGGTAAATATTGACGCACTTTGACGCACTGTGAGAAAAAAAAGCGAAAAAGTGCAAGTCACACACGAAGGGTTATATAAAATATATTTTTTAAATACTTTAGTAAAAAAAAAAATCTCTTGTATGACTTTAATTTCAACTTTATTTGATTTTTATTATTTGTTGTTATATGTCCTGTTGGCACCCTAAAAAGTAGTATCAAGTGATTTGAAGCACATAGACCCATGGCATGAAGTAATAGGAAGGAATAGGCAAAGACTTTAAATTATAGTTGACACAAAAGATAGGCATTGCCCTTTCCCTAATATCTCTCCGTGGGAACCCAAACAAGAAGATCAAGATGGATACTGATTCTGAACGTTAACGGAATTTATTTTCAGTTTTTGAAATAAAAAAATGCTAGAAAAGTAAGTGGTTCAATGGCCGCTATTGCCATGCGAAAACGCGCAACCATATTAATAGCTAGTCTTGGAATGCTAAATCAACCTCTTCAACTCACGGAACGTCTTGATGACACGCCATTAATACTCTAGCTAGTCTCTGATCAACGCCTATACTAAACTGATATTATATTAAACAGCGTATTCTAATATCTCCCGCTTATGTCCCTGTAAGGTATTTGTGTCTACCTTAATTATTATGTAATGTGGGTATGCGCTTATATTAATAAACCAGTCAGCTTCCATCTCCGTGTTTAATTGACGTCCCATTTGGCGACGAGAAATTCGAATTCCAATTGCGTGTAAAATTGTTATTAACAATGCCGATCGGTCGACTAGAACCATTTGACATCAATTCGAAGCAGTGGCCGTCGTATATTCGCCGTGTCAAACAATACATACTACTAAATGAGATAAAAGATAACTTGTGTGTGCCGTTGTTAATTACGGTTGTGGGTGAAACTACGTACTCGTTAATGTGCGATCTATGTGCTCCGGCGGATCCAGAGACGAAGACATTTGACCAACTGGTACGTTTGGTGACCGACCACCTAGAACCACAGAGATCGGAGATTGCCGAGCGACACATGTTTCGCTTACGTAGACAGCGTGTTGGGGAATCCATGACGGACTATCTCCAAGATTTGAAACATCTCGCGACCACGTGCAACTTCGGTACAATGCTCGAAGAAAACCTTCGCGACCAATTTGTTTCGGGACTATCTAACAGCGCGATGCGATCGCGTATATTTGCTGAGAAAAATATTAAATACAAGGAGGCGGTGGAGCTGGCTCTGGCGTTAGAGGCCGCAGAAAGGCACGCGGAGGTGAGCGCGGCGACTGCCGCAGCCACGACCTCAGGTGCAGGCGGCGACGCGGGCGAAGGCCTGCACAGGACCGACACGGGCCGCGCACGTGGCGGAGGCGCGCGCCGGCCGGGGCGCAGCTCAGGCGCTAGGGCTGCCGGCGCGGCGTCGAGAGGGGGCACCCCTGCGGCGCCGGCGCAGGCCGCGTCGACTCAACAGTGCTGGCGGTGTGGAAAGCCGCATCGGCCGGAAAGATGTCGTTACATCAATTACAACTGCGATGAGTGTAACCAACGTGGACATTTGAAAGTGATGTGCAAAGAGGTGCGTGGTAGTGATCGCTCTGGTAGGCAAAACTACGTAAGTGAAGATAACTCGGGGGACGAGGATTTGTTTAGCATCGAACTGGCGTCTAAAGGTAACAAACCTTACTTTATTAACGTGAACATTGACAGTTACGAAATTAAATTTGAAGTCGACACTGGAAGCCGCATTTCAGCGATTAGTGAAGATTTTTATAAGCAGATGTTTCCAAATAAAACAATCCATTCGGATAATCTAATGTTACGGTGTTATTCAGGTACGCAGATTGAGTCATTAGGTTATATATTGGTCCATGTTAAATTAGGTAATGTTACGGCAAATAATTTGTCTTGTTATGTTATTAAAAATGGTGGACGCCCACTATTGGGCAGGGATTGGTTAAAGTCCCTCAATGTAAAACAAATTAATTTCAACGATATTATTGCTGATCCATGTATTAGTAAGTTAGCTACAGAATTTCCCGAGGTTTTTACTGATCAATTAGGAAAATGTAAAAAATTGCTCCAATTGCAACTGACAAATAATGAGCCAGTGTACGTGCGGGCGCGCCCCGTGCCGCTGGCACTGCGTGCGCGTGTGGAGCGTGAGCTCGAGCGGCTGGAGGCCGAGGGCACCATCTACCGGGTCGAGCACTCGGACTACGGCACACCCATCGTGCCGGTGATCAAGACGAACGGCGATATACGAATATGTGGCGATTATAAAGTTACTATCAATCCTAAACTTAAACGTGAATTTTACCCACTCCCACGCATCGAAGAGTTGTTCGCCACTCTAAGTGGGGGAAAGGAATATACCAAAATTGATTTAACGCATGCATATCAACAGACGATGTTGATGGATGATTCACAACCGTGTACAGCTATAACTACACACATCGGTACATTCGTTTATCGTCGTACGCCTTTCGGATTATCTTGCATTCCGGAAAAATTTCAAAAATTAATGGAGGAGACATTGCGCGGCGTTCGTGGCACGGTGGTATTCCTTGACGATATTTGTGTGACGGGGGCTTCGAGAGCAGAACATTTGGTTAACTTAAGACAAGTACTGGTTAGATTAAGAGATATGGGTTTGACCGTTAAACTAAGCAAATGTTGTTTTCTACAAGCGAGCGTTAAATATCTCGGGTTTATTATTGACCAAAGTGGTTTGCGCCCGGATCCCCAGAAAGTCGAGGCTATTGTGAAGGCACCAACACCTCTCGATATCACACAGTTAAGAAGCTTCCTAGGTTTACTTAATTACTATGGGAAATTTATTCCCAAATTAAGTATTTTATTACATCCGTTGCATGAACTTTTAAAAAAGGGGGTCAGTTGGAATTGGAGTAATGAGTGCGATGAGGCTTTTAAGAAAGCGAAGCGAGTCCTATCAGGTGAGAGGGTACTCGCACATTATGAGGAGGGGCGGCCTTTGGTGCTATCGGTGGACAGCAGCGCGTACGGGTTGGGCGCAGTATTGGCGCATCGTTTCCCTGACGGCAGTGAGCGACCGGTCAGCTGTGTGTCGCGCACACTCAATGACGCGGAGCGCAATTACAGTCAGATTGATAAGGAGGCTCTGGCAATATTTTATGGCGTCACTCGACACCATCAATATTTGTATGGTAGAAAATTTGAATTACGTACAGATCATCAGCCTTTGAGCTACATTTTCGGAGCAAAAGTGGGTATACCCCAAACTGCCGCCAGTCGCTTACAACGCTGGGCTGCACGATTAGCCGCATATGATTTTACGATAAAATATATAACCTCAAAGCAAAATGGAGCAGCGGACGCGTTGTCACGTTTACCGTTAGCACAGGAGCGCCGTCCCACCGAATCAATGAGTTATGTTAACTTAGTACATCAATGTATGCCAGTTAATTTCCATGATGTAGGTAAGGAAACTAATAAAGATGCAATATTATCGCGAATATTGGGATTTGTAAAATTTGGATGGCCATCCGTACCTAGTTGCGAAGAAGAGAAACCATATTTTGCACGAAAAAGCGATATTACAATGGATTTTGATTGTTTAATTTATAAATACCGAATTATAATACCAAAATCACTACAAACTAAAATTCTAGAAGAAATTCATCAAGGTCATTTAGGAGTTAGAAAAATGAAAAGCTTATCACGCAATTATGTTTACTGGCCTACCTTAGATATTGACCTTGAAGTAATGTGTCGTTCGTGTGAGCCGTGTCGGAAGGTGCGGGATGCAGCGCCGCGTGCTGACCTGCATCCGTGGGAATTTCCTTTGTTTCCATGGCAACGCTTACATGCTGATTTTGCGGAGTATTCGGGAAGAAAATACCTAATTATAGTCGACGCGCATTCGAAGTGGATTGAGGCACTTCCTATGGGTCGTACTGATACACAGTCAACCATCACAGCTTTAATTACAGTTTTTAGTAGGTTTGGTTTACCATCGCAACTCGTTACGGATAACGGACCACCATTCCAATCAATAGAATTTAAAAATTATTGCAACCACAATTGTATTGCACATGTGACAACGGCGCCTTATAGGCCACAGGGTAATGGCGCCGCTGAAAATGCGGTAAAGACGGTTAAAAAAGCAATAAAAAGAGCAGTTCTTAGTGGTGAAAATGTGTTACAAGCATTAAATAATTTTTTATTCCATTACCGTAATTGTGAGCATGCAACTACGGGCGTGCCACCGGCAGTATTGCTAACCGGGCGTCGGATGCGGACGCGACTGGATGCGTTACGGCCAGACGTCGCGCAAGTGGCGCGCGCGGCTCAGCAACGTCAGGTAGCACATGCAGGAGGCACGCCCCAGCCCCCTATCCGGGTAGGGGAACCGGTACTCGCACGCGATTACACCTCGAACTCAAATAAATGGTCCACGGGAACAGTGTCGAAAAGTACGGGTCCGGTGTCGTACCGCATTGACATGGGAAACGGTGTCGAGTGGCGCAGGCACCGAGACCAAATAATTCCAGTTGGGGACAAGACGCGATTAACACTCTCGCGAGCGAGCATCGGTACACACAAGGGGGAGAGTGATGATCATGACGATGATGCTTTCGAGGATGCATCAGAGGCATCCAGTGAGCTGGAGACGGAGGCGGGTAGCGCAGGCCTGGCTAGCCCGGCCGCACCGGCGGCGCCTCGCTCCCCGCCGCCGCCGCCGCCAGGGGCTTCGGCCCGTGCAATACGTGCGCACGTGCGCGCCGTTAATAAAGACAATGTGTCTAAATAGTTATAAGTAATACCTACTTATCATTAGAGTTGTATTTTGTTGTTTGATTTTTATATACCTTGTTATGGTGTTTTCTGTTAGTTATTAGTTCTGTTAAGTGAACATTTAATCTTAGGGGGGAAAAGTGTAAGGTATTTGTGTCTACCTTAATTATTATGTAATGTGGGTATGCGCTTATATTAATAAACCAGTCAGCTTCCATCTCCGTGTTTAATTGACGTCCCAGTCCCATATCTGAATTCATGTAACATTATGCGTTAATCTACCAGGGAGGTATTTCTATCATTAATTTAGATGAGAATTCCTCATGGTTGCCTTTGCGATGTCATCAAACTCTCATGACGTCACTATTCGCAATATGTGACGTCAGCAGGAGGAGGATATACCTAGGTTTATTGAGAACTTTATTTGTTTGCAGTGAGAATGCAATCTTCATTGGTGCTCTCTTAAACTGTTTAATAGCTAATTGTGACGTAAATAAAATCATAGATTGAACCACTCGGGTAAACTAGTTGATGGTGTCTTTAATTTGAAATGTTTCATTTTCAGCAGTTTTCAAGACGTCCATCTTGAAAACTGTCAAACATAGTAACCCCCTTATTAATAAATGTATTATATCAGATGAATAGTTACACACCGATTTCTCTCTTTCAGTCGTCAGTAATTTGACTTTTGAAAGAAGAAGACAAAGTGTTGTGTTACTACACAGACGCTATACAACGTTTATTAGTAAGGAAGTAAGTGTTTTTAAGAGTGGATTGACTGAAAGAAGCATAATAATAATACAGGGTACCAGTAGAGAGCAGAACCTGTAACCATGGATTCAGTGCATTATTCTGAACCCCCATGCGTTGAAATTCTCCGTCCAGGATTAAAAAAAAAAATGATATTCAGAACATTTTGATCGCGTAGATAAAAAATCTGCTGTTTCATACAAAAGTGCAATTTTCTACGAAACAGCAGATTTTTTTTCGATTGATTGATTGATTTGAAAAATTTCTACGCTAGAGTCTAGAATCACGTACTGAATTCATGGTTACAGTTTGCGTGTCGATGTCCTTGTCATTCTGTTACAAATAATACAACTGCATTTAAGAATGCACCAAACGATAACAACGGTGTAAATTTTTTGTAAAGAAAAAGTCAGATAATATTTTTCTTTTCAAAGTCCAATTAGAAGACCCGGTAAGTACGTGTACTTATAAACAGATGGTATCATTTTGCCTTGCCCTCACAAGAACGTGAAAAGAATGGCAATTTCCTACCGCACTCCAACGTGAGATACAAAAGGAATCGTTAACACGTCTAGACACATAATTTTACAAATTATCGTCATATTAATGACTGCCATAATTAAACATTGAGGCGAGATGATCGCACTCTCTCCATTTGTTACACCGTTGACAAGTTAAGTCGTAGTCTGGGGTGGGTAGTCAGTATTCATAAGACACCTTCCTTACAGGCGTTTCATTATAACGCTGCGTAGATACACCAAGAGAATAGATGCGGCAAAACACCGTCTAGACTCTCTAGGTTCTAAACCCAGTTGCCTGTTGAATATAATGCTTTTAGAATGTTAATGAAATGGAAATCAATACAAAAATGCGAGGTGCAATCTCGATAGGAATCGATTAGGGAACTCGTTGGAGTAAAATAAAGTGAGTCTGGATGTAGCATGAAAGAACGTTAATGAGAAACTTCGTTCGATTTTAAAGTTAGCTGTAGAAACTTAAAACGCTATAGCAAATGAGCAAGTTAGAGAAACTTTTTACTAAAACAGATGATCATTTCTTTCGTTTTACGATGGCTTAATAAACTTTACAATATCAGTATGTAACACCAATAACAAAACAGCATCCTCCTCCTTAGTCGTTCACTCTTGACAGAGTGGTCGTGGTTGATGATGCTGCATTTTCTTTGGCCAAAGTAGCCCTCGCGATGCTCCTCCACTTCTTCCGGTCTTCAGCGTCTCGGAAACTCTGGACTATGGAGGTTTGTGTTGACGCTTTGATAAGGTCTGTCCAACGCGTAGGTGACCGACCGCGTGACCGCTTGCCTTCCACTTGTCCCTGGACAACGAGTCGCTCCATGGAGTGTTCGTTACGAACCACGTGGCCGAAATATTGGATAATTCGTGTTTGCACAGTCGACGATAATCTCTGCTTGACTTTTAGCTCCTCCAGGATCGAAACATTGGTCCTAAACGCTGTCCAGGGAATCCGCAGCAGTCGCCGCCAGCACCACATCTCCAGTGCATCGATTTTGCGTCGGTCTTTGAGGCGAACCGTCCACGTTTCTGCGCCGTACAGGAAAATCGGGAAGACTAGGCTTCTCATTAGGCGGACTTTTGTGGCTTTGGTAATATTACGGTTGCACCAGACTCTTTTAAGCTTGTCAACGGCAGATCGTGTGATAGCACATCTCCTTCGAATCTCGTCTTCACATCCTCCAGTGTTTGTGATAGTGGAACCGAGGTACACATAAGATTGGACAACCTCACAGTTGCCAACCATAGAGATGTCAGGATGGTTTAGTTCAGCTCGGTCCACGATCATCATCTTGGTCTTGTCTCTGTTGATCGTTAGTCCGAAGGAGAGGCTTGTTGTCTCTAGACGGGTCAGCAAGTGTTCCATGTCTTCTCTTGTTTGTGTGAGAAGAGTAGTGTCGTCGGCATATCTTAAGTTAGATATCTTCCGACCTCCCACTGAAATACCCTTGTCCCATTGATCCAGAACGATTCTCATAATACATTCCGTGTAGATGTTGAAAAGGAGTGGAGAGAGTATGCACCCCTGTCTGACACCAGCGTGCGTATGAAAGCTTTTCGAGTCAACGTCGTCTATCCGAACAGTCGCAGTTCCGTCCTCGTAAAGTCGGCGTATGAGACGAACTAGGTGGATAGGTACTCCCATTTGAATGAGTACGTCCCATAACTTATGCCATCTCACGCTGTCGAAGGCTTTGCGAAAGTCAACAAAGCATATGTAGAGTGGGATGTTAAACTCTCTAGACTTTTCAATTATTTGTCGAAGAATTAAAATCTGCTCTCTTGTTCCTCGACCCTTGACGAATCCCGCCTGCTCAATAGCTATTTCGGGATTCAGAAAAGCTCGTAGTCTGGTATTGATGATATGAAGGAGTACTTTGCTGGCGTGTGTAGTTAGGGATATAAATCTGTAGTTGCAACATTTCTTCGTTGATCCCTTTTTGTGCAGTGGTATGAACACGGAGTGTGCCCAGTCTCGAGGCCATTTCTCTGTCTCCCACACGCGGTTGCAGATGAAATGCATTATGTCAACTCCGTATTCACCCATAGCTTTAAAGACCTCTATTGGAATGGCATCAACACCTACAGCCTTATTCCTCCTCAGGTGCTCAAGTGCGGCTCGAACTTCACTTTCCAGGATTGGTGGTTCCATAGCATCCTGTGACAGTGTACTAATGTTACACGATGGTACTGTGCTGCCATCCTTGAAAAGTTGCGCGCAATATTCGCTCCACACTCCCACAATGTCCTTGATTTCTGTTACGGTCACTCCATTTACATCCTCAATGGCCCAGGTTTTCGGTTTGAATTGACGGGTTATGGTTCGAATCTTCTTAAATAAATCTTTAGATTCGTGGCGCTCTGCGTTTTTTTCTAATTCTAGGCATATGTTTTTGAGATGGTTATTACGATCCTTGCGCGTAGAGGATCGTATCTGTGTACCCACCAAATTCAATTCCTGGACAGATGCCCCCTTGGCCTTCAACTCGCGACGGTGCTCTACTAGACGCCAGGTGTCGTCTGACATCCAGTGTTGATGTATGTCTTTCGTTCGAGTAGGTTGCGACGAGCGTATAGTATTCTTTATGTGTTCTTTTGCGGATTGCCAGAGTGAGTCGGGGTCGTCATCAAGGGCTAGTGACCTCCAGTTGCTATTATCTGCCGCCAGTTGGTTTCTGAAAGCCGTATGGTCTACTATTTCAAGCCTCTTGTTAATTTTACGAGGTATGGAGTTACGTAACTTAAGTTTGAGTTTACATACGAGAAGCTGGTGGTCAGATTGACAGTCGGCTCCGGGCAGTGTGTGTGCGTTCATAATTGAACTACGCCATCTAGATCTTATCAGTATGTAGTCAATCTGATTGCGGTGGTTACCATCAGGGGACGTCCAGGTGTACAGTCTTCTGCGGTGTTGCTGGAATACTGTATTCATAATGGTGAAGTTGTTGTCGGCTGCGAACTGGAGCAACCTCTCCCCTCTATCATTCCTTTGGCCGAGACCATAGTTGCCTATAATATTCCGCAAACCTATATCTAACCGTGTGTCACCCACTTTCGCATTAAAATCGCCAAGTATGATCATCAGTTCTCTACTTGGTATAGTTGCTATTGAAGATTCGATGTCATTGTAGAATCTTTCTACGTCTTCATCTTTCGCCGTGCTAGTGGGCGCATACACCTGTATAATATTAAGCGGGGTGGGACATGCATCGATCTTCATTGTGATAATTCTGTTGCTGACCGGATTATAACCTAAGACCGCTTTAGTCCATTGTTTGGGGATTGCAATGGCCACTCCAGCGAAGCTACTGGAGTCATCTCCTGAATAATAGATGGTGTGCTTATCCAAGTCTCGGTGGCCACTACTTTTCCAGTGAGTCTCGCTTAGACCCGTGATGGTGATGTCGCATCGCTGGAGCTCATTATCCAAGATGTGTAATTTACCCTCATCAAGGAGTCCTCGTACGTTCCAGGTGCCTATACGGGTGGTATTTCGTAATTGAAATTGCTTTCTTCCAGTCGCATGATTTCCGAGGGATGCCTGGTTGCCTACATTCCCTCGGCCGGTAGCCAATTTCACACTGCGAGTCCCGGTAAACCCACAGCGCCGGTCGCTACGCGGATTGCCAGGCAAACGTACTTCTCTATTGTGTTGCATTACATCATTCAACTCTCGTGGGAATTTATAATGTAGTAGTATCCCGTTGCTTTCTACATCGCGGTACTACAGACTCAATGTCCGCAGAAATCTGTAAGTGAACCTATTCCGAACATACGGTTCTTACGCTTCACCACAGTATTGATGGCTACCGCTGCCCTCCATCAGGATCCAGGTACAACGCCCCTGTGGCTTGCCTCCTTCGCTGGTTGGACCGTACCGACAACTGTTGTCTCCGCTCTTTCCACCGTTGAGGTCTTCACCCGTAACCCTGGGCACGGGCTCTGCGATATACCCCGCAGAACTGGGTCCCTGCTGAACTTCGCCATCTGCACGCTCCGGCCTACTGAAGTGTGAGATGCCCACCCCCGCGACGAGGACGCGCCAAACAGGAATTGCTCAAGTGGAGCGCAGAGAATATGACTCTACTCTCCCAGGAGCCGGGTTAATGGACGTGTATGACTCCGCGTCCAAGGGCAAACAGCATCACTAGTTAACAAAAAAAACTTACTCATAGTTGATTTATAAACTCTCTAATCAATGACTGTCGGTTAAATTGACCTCTATTTTTTTTGTGTTTACAAACTCTTTCCTGTTCTAAAAATGTAAATTCTGACTTCTACATGTGTTCTACTTTCTCATTGTGTCTTATATCCCCAACCATTGTCAATATTCATAGCTCCTCTAAATATTCGTGGGTTCCAGTTGATAGCCTATATGCGAACGTTCGCGGCTTCACGAATACTGTCACAAGGTGTTTTGGGTGATGTGTAATGCAATTTTGATAACCTCATCAAGAGCGTGCACTTTATTAACTGCTTTGCTAGTTGCAATCTCATGTTCGTCGTAAACTTCGTTAATTTTCTTGTTATTGTAAGTAAATAATTATTATTGGGGCTTCTTCTATAATCGTGGGACCTTATCTTTTTACCGTAGTGATCTGTTGCTTCACATCTGTATTTTCTTTATAAACACAAACGGTGCATATATTGTTATTAAGTGAATAATTAATTAATATGTAGTTGTTAGTGTAGAAATATGATAATCTGCAGAACATTAAAATTATTGTCGTGTTTAAAAAATATTTTTTCATCAGTCTTTTATATCATCATTAACTCTTCGAAGTATGTATTTCTTTCATTACCTTTATCCTCTATGATCCTTTATGAAATATAAACTAAGAAACTTAACCTCTTACAAGAAAAAGAACGTGACTTAGCAATAACTAGGGATTAAGCTAACGTTCCCTCCACGGGATAGCGTTAATGCGATGGCGAAAGGCGCGATGAGCTCATCACCATGAAAACTAAATTAATTGCACGAAGACGTGTCAGGATGAAGGCGCATGCATCTCGAATGAGCTACAGCATATTGTGTTGTAATACAAATTGATTATACAGACAGACAAATGGTTTCAAATAATGACAAAGAAGAGGGAGAGCCTTGGACAGCGAAAAGACAATTATGGTAAAATGAAAGGTATAAACGTTACCATATTAAAGTAGCAGCAGCTTCTACATTTACTACAATACCCCGATGCATACATTATACCATATCTAAAGCAGGTTGTGCATAAGAAATCAATCAAACGTACTACTAGCGTGGGGCACTTTTACAAACATTGTCACCCATACCAATCTAGATGTCTTGACTGCTCCAACTAAAATAATTCAGACATAGGCAATTCGGTCCATTGGATTATTGGTAACACGTACTTTAAATATCGAACCTTTGTCTTCTTCTTAACGTGGCTTAATATCAAGATTAATACTATTAGGCTCAGTTAACTGTGTATTGTCTTACAAAGTCTACTTCTTTGCAAGTAGTATAGTCGAGACGATGAAAATTAACTACAATTTCGCCAAAAGTTTGGCAATTGGCTTCAAAGACATAGCGACGAGTTCTAGACAATTTACTGCTCAGATAGGCTCAAGAGAGTCTAAATACATATGATACGTTAGAAACTTTATTTTCTGTTTTACTTACCAGTGACAAGAACGATAAATTTTTTGATAATTTTATTTATGTATCGACTTATTCTTCTAAACTACGATTAACGAATTTTTGTGCGTTTTGCACTTTCACTTAGAGCATCTAATCCGAAAGGTTTATGTGTACCTAATGCATAATCTAATGTTTCCACTGCTGGGACACAGGCCTCCTCTCGATGAAAGGCAGTAGGCCATAATCCACCACGCAAAGCCCAGGTTGGTAGCCAGGTTCGAATTTTGGGTTTTAGTACATGCCGCTTTCCCCACGATGTTTTCTTTTACCGTTTTGAGAGCAGTGGTGATGAAATAATTTACACAAAGTATCTGGGCTCAAACCTACGACCTACAACTCGTAAGTCGCGGCCGTTACCACTGGGTCACGACTTACGAGTTGTACCACCACTGATAAGTTATTTAAGTCATAAAACCGTGTGTAACTGGGGCGGGTTTCTGGTGTTTTAGATAATTTGTTAATGATTTCTAATTAAAATGTTATTGTGTTAATAACATTTTAATTAGAAATCATTAACAAACGAAATAACACACTATTTAATAAATCCGAAGACACTAATTTCCCAGCACACAGCGAGCTCGGGAGCAATCTCAATGAAACAATACACCTACAGCATGGCAACTATAGGAGTAATGGCTAAGACACTTAGCCAAATGACCCAGTGCTCGTGATGTACATGTGAAATTAGCCGTTTCTGCAAATTGCTCAGTTCCACTACCCTCACTGAATACAGTCGGCGGTACACTCGCTAAAATATTTAACATGTTCCCTTATTAAAGTTTACAAGCTTCGGCTGGGGTTGAGAATCTTTCTTGACTGCTTTAGTTTAATTGCTTTAAAACGATCCTTCCTGCCTTCTTATTCTACATTTTTAGGATTAAAAAGAAGTCTAGATTAGATTGTACCTACTAATTTATAGCAACTGGGATTAATAGATTTCAATTGTTTCTTTTTCTTTTGCAGCGATATTGTTTTTGGCATCGGTTTATAGCCTGTAAGTAGTTCAATGCGTTTCTTCAACTTACGAGTATATAAAATAGCGTGTAATGATAAATGGGTGAAATTTCCTGTCTTTTTCTTTCGTACTTGTAGAAATAATGACACCAAACACTTCTCTATTATTTCCTGTCCCACTTTAAAAATTTCACCGTGGTCGCAGTTAATTATAACTTTGGTCAAAATAGTTCGTGTTGTCAAGTGCCTAGCAATTACCTTAATAACTGACACTCGACTGGCATTAGTGTTACCCCTCAAGGGACACAATGAACGTACTTTTTAATTTATTGTAAAATCAGCCGCAAAATGCAAAAGCTATATTTATGTGTATTTCCCACTACTTCTTCATAAACTTCAAGTTCCATTTTTCAAACCAGACCAAATTACTTGAAAATTCTAAAGATCCCTCCTCGAATTTCAAATTCTCCCTTCCCAACTTATAAAAATATTTGAGTATGCAAATTAAAATCAAGTCGTGGACTATGAATGTCATAATAAACATTAATTACTTGCCCCAACCTAAACGGGCTTAATTTGACGAGACCATCTTCATCAACATACCTCAGGGGTTTAAGGTTTTCCACACCGTCAGGTCTTGTCTGCGATGGCTTTATGTTAGCTGGGGATACGCAGCACCTCGGTATAGAGCCGGGAAGAGACCGCAAGGAGGAATACATGGATGTGAGAAACAAATGAAAAGCGACTAGTAGAAAAAAAGAAAAATTGAGGCCACGTATGATTTTTGCTGGGAGTCTTTCAATTGAGGTATGTCTTTAATGGATAATTGGTTAGCAATTATACCACTTTCATATTAATTTGTTGTAAGTATCGCATTCTATCCATTTGTTGTTAATTGAATGAGAGCAATTGAATTTGAGAAATCGTGAGATCGTTTGAGATTTCGATAACTTATCAGATCAAATAGTTTACTTTTCAATTACTATTAAAGGGCTCTTTAGAATTAATTATTAGAAATTTAACAAATATTATACAATTTTACGCCTATTTTCTCTTTGGTGAAAACGGGCAGAGACACGCTTGTTTTTTCGTAGGTATGTTAAGAGTAGAGTAAAAGTTTCACGGTTCCAACATGATGACACAAAGATTGTATGTGAACGTTTCAAGGCGATATCAAATTTGTGTTCGTACACTTGTAAACTGTACGTGTACCTACGCGTACAGTCATGGGAAGTACAAACAACGAAATTTCTAAATAAATAATTTTAAGTACAACGGAAACGTTTTTCTACACCTCGGTTTATTTTTTAGACGTGTCTTTGGCATTTAAAAAAAGAACTTATCAAGCGTTCAGAGATCACGTAGAATAAGCAGCAGACCTTACAACAGAATTGCTCAAAATAATGACTTAACTAGCATACTGGCACCTTATAATGACAGCCCACAATATGTTTAAACAAAGAATACACTGTTTTTTGTTTCTAACGGTCATGGGTGACTGGAGGCCAGTTGCCCATAAACACTACTTTAGAAACCACATCTTCACATGCCAATGATTTTAGTACAACCATAAACGCTATGATTATTTAAACTAGAACTATAAAAGAACAGCTAGTTAATGTTGTAGATACCTATCAGTTTCGGATAAAGGAAGCGTAAAATTCTTTGGGAATTTCGTCTGAACAAAGAGTTTCGAGCTTTTGAAGTGGTTTTTAGAGTTGTTAGCGTAATTCATCGGTTTGTGTCTTCAATTACGTTTTTATTGGGTTTTTGAATTATACGCTTTAGACAAGCTTTTACGTACGTTAGTACGTTTTTTTTGTACGTAGGTACTTAATATTATGACTGAATACCTATATTTATTATTGGAGTTCCAGATGATTATAGTAAAGGATTTCAAAGTCAAAGTATTGATTTCAAATAGGCACATAAAAGGCACTTCTGAACGTCTTCACAATTCACAAAATTTACAATAAAATAGAATTGATTCTAGTCGTCTCTTCCAAAGAAGAATGAGCAAGAAAATCCGCCTCTAGAAGAGTCAAGTCAAACGAGAACATTTGCAACTATGTATGTAGATTATACATCTACTTTAAAGCAATACAAGTATCCAGGTTTTTTTTTTGTGCCAAATGACTCTGCTCAACATAAAACTGTGCACACCCTTTCTCACATCCCAGTCTCTCGTCAACCGCTGAAGAATGTCAGCATTCAAGCAGCCTGAAGGCGAGTAATTAGCTCTTATGCGCAATGAGCGCCAAATAATAGATGCCTGGTTCTAATACCGAGGTACTACATCTGAAATACGGACTGAGGAATTTGTAGTATGCACATGATATGCTGCTGTTATGAAATCCTGGGGGTCTACTCCGAAACGGTTAACCACTGTATCGGCCGAATGTTCGGTCATTTTCTGATTCGAATATTGTTGTCCTACTACGAATTAAAAAAAAAAGAGTAAAAAAAGGGTTAAGGGTTCCAAAAAGGTTCGGATTGGCACAGTTTGGTCGGGACCAATAGTCAATATAGGAAATTAATGGCTGTAGAAAATGACCGAACATTCGGCCGATACATCGGCTAACCGCTTCGGAGTAGACCCCCTGGTAAGCTAAGCTCCAAGACTTTCGGGCTTGGTTTAAGATGGACTTCGTTGTGTAAAGCAAGGAATCTAAGATTAATTTGGCGATCATGTCCTTTGTTGTTTAGCGAGTGGTTTTGCTGCAATTTCAATTTTCAGTTTGTTTTTCAGGAAATTAGACAAACAGCGTATGCCATTAAAACATATTTGTAAGCTTTTCAAGTATGTATAATTTTGATCACGTAATAATAATAGTGTAAGAATAAGACTGATTAACAAATCCGTGAGTTTATTTTCGCTTTTCTAAAAATCCACGTTTTTCGAGTTGTATCTAACCGTTGTATTTTATTGGAGGTGCGATATGTGGATTTGGTTTATTTTCTATTAAGGGGAAGCGCAAGGACAGTCCGCAAAAAATTTGTTACGTTTTTTACAAGTCAGTGTCATGGTGAATGTTAATTAAAAATGTGATTCGCGAGCGTCGCAAATATGACTTTACTTTTTGATAAGATTATAAGAACCTAGAGGGTTGTATTGATGATAACACTTACATAATAATTATGTTTCGTGAAAAAATATTGAGCGTAAAATATAAGTCCCTTTTAAGTGTTTAGGTGAAAATAATAATTTTCAAGTTATTAGATAAGGCAGAACAGTGGTGGCCCAGTGATGACGGTCGCGACTTACGAGTTGTATGTAGGTCGTAGGTTCAAAACCAGTCAGGCGCTTTACTTTGTGTAAATTATTTCATCACCACTACTTTCCAAACGGTAAAGGAAATCGTGAGGAAGCTGGCAGAACCAAAAATTCGAAGACTTGTGACATCTACCGACCCGTACTGAACCCGCGTGGTGCATTACGGCCTACTCCGTCTCGCAAAGATGTGCGTCCAATTAAAAAAAATAAATCGACTTATTACCGTGAGGAGTCCTGAGTCCCAGTAGTGGAAACATTAAAGACTGATTATGCTATTATATTATAGGCAATACCGGCTAAAGACAAACATCAAAATGTGCTAAATTAATTTTTAACCTGTAGGTATTACCTGAAACATTCACAGTCAAACCTAAAACAGTATCTAGCGGACACCACAGCAGCAAACGAGAATCTAGTCCATTAAACAGCATAACAACCTGAGTAACACAAGGATGGCCGAAGGTGGTCTTGCTATAACAATAAAACTCATAGAACCGCCGCAGGTATAGCTGTTAGTAGAAACTGAATAACTAGAGTTAACGCCGTGTTATGTTCTAGCTTCATATGAGCTTAATTAATTAATATTAACAAGCCTCGTACCCTGTTAGCTGAACTCCTTGGTGTAACAATTTTATCAAATATTTACACTGTATTCATACCAGAACATGCTGATAATTAGGTAAATTTAAACCAGTCGGTAAACAAATTCGATGTTGCGTTGGTACTGGGAAATCGGTCAAAATTGTAAACGGCTTATTGTTGGCACCGGGCCTCGATTGTGATCCATTGTTTTGCGAAAGCACCGAACCGATTAATATGAAGCTGCCATCGGTCCTAAGTTTGCTTATTATGCATTGACCAACTGAGGGAGCTGCCTGAATTATTAATTTCGAACGTCTGTGTACCCTTTGACGCAATTAAAATAAATTAAGTTTAAAATAACACTATGCCTCTTGTTTCAATCGCATTTGTTTAACAAAATAACGTATTCAATTTAAATTCGGATTAGTTTTGTGAAGGTGCTTTCACAAGACGTAGCAATAATAATGCGATTATAGATTTAAAAAAGCAATGTGTGGTTTTTAATTACAATTTGTTTTTACAACAAAAAAAAACCGACTTCCAAAAAAACACTACAAAGTGAAAATAACTTTTAATGCGGAAGTCGGTGTCTTTGGAACTGTATTTTAGTTTTTTGCCACCGACTTCCGAAATAAAAGTTATTTTTCACTTTGTAGTGTTTTTTTGAAAGTCGGTTTTTTTTTTGTTAAAAAGTGTTTATTTCTCGCTTTTTAGTGTGTCTGTTTATAATGTATCTAAGTTACAATAGCCTAATGCCAACTTGCTCATCGCCTTTTACAAAATATTGCTTTTCCCGATGCAGGGACGTTAATTGTTGAGGAGTTCTCCTGGTATTCCACCATCAGCTCCATTTCACCATTCACATTGTGACGAGCATAACTTGCTTAGCAACCATATCGCAAACCGGGAAATACTTATTATTGAGTAGTTCCGGTGGCCATCTGTGGTTTTCATCATCAGTTCCACTTCACCAAATGATGCTTTCCGAGAGCAAATGCACGAGTTACTATAAAAAATACCCAAATCGCTATAGGTGTGCCTATAATACTTGAAGAGTTCCTTCGATTTCTCCAGGATCCCATCATCAGATCCTGACTTGATGACAATAGGACCACCTGGAAAGTATACCCTTTCAAACAAAAAAATAATTTTTGAAATCGGTCTAGCCGTCTCCGAGTAATCGGGGAACATACATAAAAAAAAAGGATCCGACGAATTGAGAACCTCCTCCTTTTTGAAGTCGGTTAAAAAACATATAAACATAATGTAGTACTTATGCCTATTAAAATTAAGTAAGTATTGTTATTGACTATTAATATTTAGATATCTTAAATACACAATCTAAAACTAAAAGGAGCCCTTTTTTAACCGACGAAAAACGGAGGAGGTTCTCAAGTCTACGAGTATATTTTTTTTAGCCCAAAGAATCAGCAGAATTTTTTTATGCCCAATGAGCTCCTCCCTTTTTCTTTAATTTTGTGTTAAGTACATACTTGTATTATAATATATTTAGTGTTAGCTTGTAACCTTGCCTAATTAGTTAGTTATATAGTAGATATGTATTGGCTCGAATTTTGAAAGTTCTCTTTTTTTTATAAAAGTTATTACACTAATATATATATATTATTTACATGTATATAAAGGGAAAAAGGATAAGAACTCAAAGCATAATATTTATTTTTATATGAATAATTAGATGAATTGTGATTCTCAGATACTTTTTCATATTCAAAAAATTATCCTCAAATATTTTTCGTATTCATACCTATCTATAGATGTTACATTTACACGCTAGGGATGTGCTTTTAGTCCGCGATTAAAGGACAACGGTTGTGTTCCAACTGGTCCCGTGATCCGTAGGATTTGCGGGCCAATCCCGCTAATTGCGTCCAAACTTCGGCGGGACGAGGGCTTTTTAATTAAAACTTATTTAATATTATAGAGACCGTTCGAGCCGGCCGGTCACTCTGATAAGTTTCAGTTTTTTAGCATAACATTGTGAATCTCGATTTTTTACTAATTAAGTAAGAGTTTTGTAATGCGAGTAATTTTTAAGAGACAATCGACATTTACGGTATCTACTCTTATACCCACATCTAATCTAATCTAATTAACCTGTATTGTCCCAGTGCCGGACAAAAGCCTCCCTCTCCCTTTTCCACACAATTCTGTCTTTAATTTTGTCGTTACCTATATATTTTAAATAAAAAAGTCAACAAACAAAAAAACGGCGATTTTTGCAGAACGGCCAACACGGGATTAATTTTGGCAACTACACTATTTTTGAATACAAGAGCCAAAATCCGTTTATATGAACTTAACGTTTTGTTAAACATTAAAATTACAACATTTGTAGCAAAGAGATAAATATTATTTACATTGTATGTAATTCAAATGCACACCTACTGAGTTTCATAATATAATTTACAATTATTAAACCACAGTATGGAGCCAAAACAATTATTAAAAGCATAATTCATCATAATATACAGTGCGCAGCGTAACTACTGATCAAGTACGTTCATGGCACTACGCTAGACGGCTATGCCATTTATTTTCTGGTAACGGCAAACGACCAATAAGTCTTGCTTCCCGGGATATTAACACTATCATAGGTTACTCTCACATTTTATGAAGACACATTAGACACCGAGACATTTCCATAAAAGATTTTGATATAACTCCGTTTCGAATTGAATTCGGTTGTAATTTAAAGTTTTATTATGGATTTTGGAGAAATTAAATTTACGATACAATAGCTATTACTTTTTTAAGTACCCTTAACTGCCTTGTCTAATAATGTGTAATTTAGAATGATTTACTTCAGTACTTACTCTTATGAGTAAGTAGGTACCTACTGAAGTTAATTTTTTTTTGTTTTAATTTTTTTTTTGTTAATTAGTTAATAATTCATTTCCGATATTATTATCGAAAATGAATGATTAAGAAATAGGTGTTTGGCGTTGTTTATGCAACATGTCACCTTCTAAGAGAGACTGCTTCAATAAATTAACATCCACATAGAGCGATGACTAGTGTATGCCGCACTTTATTTAGTCGACGTGGCCGGCGGCCGGCCAAATAGCACAATGTCCAATAAGTCGCATACTCGATATTAACTGCGACATAGTTTACTGTACGCGCCGCATGTTCATTATTACCCAGCTCAGTTTTATGACATCCGAAATTCGAATTTATATAATTGACCGGTTTAAATACCGGAACGGGTCGAAACTTAATTATTGTAAGCTCATAATAAAATTAACTGTCGACGCCTACGGAATTATTTTGTAGCAATCGCCTTGTTTTTAACGTACTTCTGAATTGGGCGATTATAACAATTAAATACAGCTGGTTTTGCTTTTGTTATAGAGTATATCAATCACATTTATTGTGTGCCATTTTGCAGCCTATAAATTGGATTAAATTAATAAAATAATTCGGTCCGCAGACTGCCGCGTAGGTTTAGTGGCCAAAGTCAAAGTCAAATCATTCATTTCAAATAGGCACATTAAAGGCATTTTTGAACGTCAAAAATTACAACAAAATAGAATTGATTCTAGTCGCAAATTCCAAAAGGTAGTTTTCGTATGGAGAATGGGCAAGAAACTCCACCGTTACTCTTTTAAAATGTTTAACAAGGTTTTTTATCTATACATATAATAAAACAGTACATAATATAATTATATGTGAAGACGATGCACCTAGAATAAAATTAGTCTACCACAAAAGGTAAGGTAAGGTAGCAAGTGCTACTGGCTGAGTACGAGGTTATAGAGGTGTGAGGAACAGGGTGTAAAGTTCATTCAACCTCCATAGAAAAGGGAGGATCCTCCGACCGGGTGTTGTGTCTCGTGGGCAACTGCCCTGGTGATTGATGTCGGGACGTTGTTTAAAATATGCTAGTTGCGCGGTAAACTTGTTTGTGCGATACAGGATTTTGCGTGACGTGAGTATGATGAGTAATTCGCATGTGGCGATGTAAATGCCGCCACAAGATCCTGTGTTCGATCTCCGGGTTGGGCAAAGTGGGGTTGGGCAAAGTGGGGTTTTTCTATCTGGAATTTCTCTGTAGCAGCCCGGAGACTGGATTTGTGCCCGGTTGATGGTAATAGGTTCGCCCCCTATTACATGGGACTTAAACAAAATAAACATATTTGGCGAAATGTGAGTGTACTATAAGTACATCTACCTGATCCTTCGGGGGACACAGGCGTCATGTCTGTAATTTATGTAGTGTACGGTAGCCGACATTGTTCATTCATTGGTTGGTAGATGTCACATGTCTTCGAATTTTTGGTTCTAGGACATACTGGTTTCCTCACGATGTTTTCCTTCACCGTTTTGAGAGCAGTGGTGATGAAATAATATACACAAAGTAAAGCACCTGTCTGGGTTCGAACCTACGACCTACAACTTGTAAGTCAAGGCCGTTGCCACTGGGTCACCACTGCTCTCTCTGCTGGTGTACAGTCAACAAAGGAGTTAAGTATACAGGAGCGTCGGATATTGTTGAAGTTTACTAAGAAACCGATGGATATTCTCGAATAAAATTTTAGTTTATTAATAGAAAACAAACAGCTCATTTATTAAATTAAATTTCAGTCCAGAACATCCATCGGTTTCTTAGTAAACTTCAACTATATCCGACGCTCCTGTATACTTAACTCCTTTGTTGACTGTACATAATAAAGAGTATTCTATCTTTCTATGTTATGTTAATTACTTTATTAGGTTCACCAACAATTGATTACACTAATACAACCACATAATACGTTTTTAAAAGCAAAATAACAGTGCATCAATTACTTATATATACTTAATGAATTAGAGAAATAAGCTGACATACTTAATAATAAGCACTATTGATAAATTGGTAACATCGGTAAATAGTTACATTTAAATGCAATTCAAATTGGATATTCTGATTACGAAATTATAAAATTGGTAAAGGTTTTCTTGTTATGTAATAATTCAGTCCATATTTGTATAATACACCATATTTTTACAAGTTAGTAAATTTTGTTACAAAACAAGATGAACGTTAACGAGCAACGTTTTCTAGGGAATACCCAAACTTTTAGGACGTTACTCCACATGTTTGAAATAAGACTAAAATGTATGAAAACCTCAAAAGTCCCGAAAATATTTTGTCAGTGCTAAAGCCGGGATAAAGCTCGGTAGGCCGAAAAGAGCGGCTTTCGTGTTACCGGGACTGACGAGTCCTTTGATATGTTATTGAGTTCAATTTACGTTTTCATATTCATCGGCTTGCGTAGTACTTCTTTTGGGGAAAGAACGGAGTTTTGGTTAAACATGAAAATATGTATGTATTTCGGGGAAACAAGTTTTGAATACAGTTCTGCACTTCGTACGAGAGAAAAATGGTAGCAGTTTACTTGGTGTTTTAATAGTAGATTATGCACCGAGGGGCTAAAGTTGTGTCTTATGTCATGGGCGTCATATTGAATCTCGAGCGCAATGAAGGATTCGGGATTTAACTCACGAGCGAAGCGAGGGAGTTAATACAAGAATCCTGAATGCAGCGAGGGATTCAAGCTAGCCCAAGGCAAAGACACCTTTAGCCCAGAGGAGGATACTCTACTTTTTACACCTACTGTGAGAAAATAATAGCCATAGTACGAAAAACAAAGTATTTATTAAATAAACAAACAGTAAGAATAACATTATTTGTTGATAAATTTTAAGTTTAAATGCCGCCTTTATTGCGTCTACCAATAAGTAGCCAAGACACGATCAATTCGATTTTCAAAAAAAAAAACTCTTTTCTACGGTTTTGTAGTGTGTGTCTATTGATATCACTCTCATGGAAGTGGCGTTTGTGTAAACTAAGCTTTATACAGGGCTGGTAGAATGGTTTTGGATGATTGGCTGTATGCATTTTGAATTTAGAACAATATTGGAGACGCTCGTAAAAATAAAGTATTTTTGATAAAATGTGATAAATCGACTGTAATATAGATAGGTTTTATTATTTATTTATTTATTCACAAAATCCACAGCAATCTTTGCGCAGTTTACTTAAAATAAATTAACTAATGTTACAGCCAATTACTATTACGGTATTACGGCGCGGTACGGTATTTGTTATTATTAATGCCAGTTTTAATGTTATTCCATTCCTTTTAAAAAATGGTTCGTAGTTATCTAATTAATCTTACAATATTATGTCTTCGAAAACATGGCAACGATATGAAGAAGCAGTCGTTATGATTTTGTAGGAAATCGAGAATATCATCCACGCGTAGTAAGGGTATCGAGAATAGCTTTCCTCTTTCTGGCACCAAAGGGTGTTTGTTAGTACTATACTGCCAATTTAGCTGAGCATGTGAGATTCCAAATTCAAATCACATTATTGACCAGCGGGTCATAATGAAATCCAGTACAACATTATTGACCGGCTGTGCCCCCGGCCACTAATGACCCACTGGTTAAGGTTGCTTGACATATAATTTGACATTTTCGAGCAGGTGGTGTGAAAAATATTTTATCGTATACGAATATAATTTTCATATAAAATGTGACGTAACCAAATATTCTTTTGTTTTATTGTTTTAATTTTAATAACTGGCTTTCTACCGTCACACTGTATATTATCTTCATTTATACTAATAGTAAAGCCGAAGGGTTTCCTTGTTTGTTTGTTTAAGCGCGCTAATCTCTGGAACTACCAGTCGGATTAGTTTTTTTTTTTTGCATTTTTTCGCCTAGTTTTTGGGGGAGGCTTTAGACTATTTAACATCACGCTAGCACCCTAAGGAGCCGAGCAAAAAAAGTCAATAACTACTCTAAGCAAAAACAAAGTATACGCGCAAGCAGGCGATGCGATGCAACGGGGTGGATTGGAGGAGCAAGAAATTTCACGCGGACGAAGTCGCGGACAGAAGCTAGTCATCTTATTATACAAAGTGGAGATGACAATACAACAATAAATTAAACTTCGTAGGTATACCTAATGACGTTCCCAGTCTGCATACAAAAATTCAATCAAATATATCCAATAGTTTAGTCACTGGACATTATATTAAATTTTCTACATGATGTATCTGCTATTGTTAACAGATACATCATGTAGAAAATTTAAAAATTTACAGACTGTCAGAGAGACAGAGAGATTTATCAGAGAGACTTTAACCTGTCGGTGTTCCATCCGCAGTTAAACACTACATGTTGCCAGCTCGCTAGTTCAATAACCTTCGCCAAATTTGTTCTTAAATTTTATTAGTAGTCCAATGCTGGACATAAGTCTGTCCCATCGCAAGCCATCTACCATCGTAGGTCGTGCCATATTGTCATTATCACTGTGGTTAGCAAATGGGTGATCAGTAAATCACTATGCTGTTATTAGCGTACAGCAGGATGCTGTGTGTCGGTTATAAGGCACGGTTCTACATCAATTTTGTGTTCTACGTAACCCTGTCTTGTTATGTCATGTAAAACAGGTAAACATGTTTTCTTTTTGTTTTTATCTCATATGTTAGACTACTAAAATTTATGTCTAGAAATACGACGTAAAAACACCTCTGTTTAACCTCTCTTTAGCGTGATGTATTTAGGCATTTTATGTTTATGTATTTTTTACGGTAAATAATACGAGCTATATGTAAAAATCCCTGTGTTTGGAATCTGTTGATACCTTTTTTAAGGCTTCAGTAATACGGTTTTATATTTCAAGGACGTTAACATTGAGTGTTTTTCTTTTATTACCTGAATTCTTTTATTTCATGTCTATGATTATGAAAAGAGCTTTAGTGATATTTTTTTGTTTATCACGAATGAACATTATCAATAGCAGAAGTGTCACAGTGGTAAACGGTAATAAAAATAATAAAAAAACAAATGAAACTTAATTCTGTTCCGTCACATAAGCGAAGAATTATATTCGTCACTGTGTATCCGTGTACCGTCGTATTCATGACGAATATAATTTTCAGAAGTCTATTTCAGTAAAAAGCCCAGACAAAGCATCGTATTCAAAAACTGCCCTATAATATGCTGAGGACATAAATAATTTCAATAAGTAAACCACAGAACGTTTTAAACATGAAAGGGATTGTAACGCCATATTGGATCTAAAACAAAAGGTGAAAATGTCCATTGAAGGATTCCCTCAATGATTATTGAAAAGTTTCAACGCAAAATCCGGAGGATAACCCTGTTTGTTCTCACAAAGGGTACGCTTGCCCCACAACGTTGTTTTATTCTGGTGAAATATGAGATAGGATGGAAAAAGTGAGTTTGTTTCTTGTAGGATTTTCCTTGCTTTGTGGAATTATGTTCTTCGATTTTGAAGTCTATTGTGTTTATAGAGGTCATTTATGGGGGTAATAATAAAACCCTCTGCGCCTCCGCTGAGCATGAGGTCCTGGGTTTAATCCCCGGGTTGGGCAAAGTGGGGTTTTTCTATCTGGAATTTCTCTGTAGCAGCCGGAGTCTGGATTTGTGCCCGGTTAATGGGACATGGGATTTAAACATAACTGGTGAAAATGTGAGTATCCTTACTAAAGATACATCTTTACCTAGTGTTTCGGATTTACAAGCGTGATGTTATGTTATGTAATAAAAGCTAAAAGGATGAAAAACAATCATTTGCAATGAGTCAGAACAGTGAGAGTCCAATCCAAAGTCATGACACAAATCATTTATCAGAAGATAAAATGAGACAGCCAATAACAAAGCTTATAAAACCGGACGAAGTACGCTTCATCGCAGACGCAAGATAAATTAACGCGAGAGTAATCACGCGCATATATCTACGTCCAACTTCAACAGAAATAGTTCGGATATGACTAGTGTAAACAAATTGCGTGTGCGTGAATAATTCATCAAAGAAACGGGCGCTGACAAATGAAATCTAATGAATATGATATGAGAGGAGTACTCTCCGAGATTCATGCAGAAATAGAAACAGTTATCCAAGGGTAGAATTTGGTGAAAATATTGCAGGTACTGTAATTTTTTACGAGATGCTATAAAGTTTTGTTGTTCGAGTGTTATGTGGATAGATGTTTAGTAAATACGACGTAAAAATGCAATGTCCTCATCCTCGATAAATAAATAATAAATTTAAATAAATTTTGTGTGTTTTGTGAGTGTGTTCTGGGGCCTTAAAAAGGCCACTTTGGCAGAATCATAAACGTATTTTGCTTTTTTTTGTTGCAAGAGATTGGGATTGGATTTGGATTGGTATTTAAGCACAGACAAAAAAAAATAACTGAAAAATCCTTCACCAATGGGATTTGATACGATTAACTTAACAGTTAACTGTCTATTATGATTTATAATGATTTGATGAATTCCTTTTATGATTCTGCAAAAGTGGCCTTTTTAGGCCCCCTGTACTATTTGGCTGATATAGCATAATCAGACTATTATGTCCCCACTTCTGGGGCTATAACCTACCACGTGGGCCCAGTGCAGGTTGGTAGATGTCACATGTCTTCGAATTTTTGTTTCTAGGCCATGCTGGTTTTCTTACTTATGTTTTTCATCACCGTTTTGAGAGCAGAGGTGATGAGATTATTTATTTAAAACAAAGCGCCTGTCTGGGTTCGAACCTACGACCTACAAAGTCGGAAGTTGGACTGGACCACCACTGCTCATATTGTCCGATATGTTCAAACACAAAATGAATAGGCAGTTGTTACAGCCATTTAGTGTCTATATGTAAATTCTATCAGCACATTGGCATCACAGTCATGCATTAATTCAGTATAGTCATTTGGCAGCTATTGCCAAAGCATTAAATTATTAAAATAATCACGACGGCATTGCGGCTTTAAACAGTAATCAGCATTTATTTTACAGCATTTGATTATTACCTGTCATTACTATCAATTAAGAATGAACAAATGGATCAGTTCCGTTCTGCTCGAAGTAATAAAAGTATAATTGAAGTAATCATTATGAAAGCCTTCATGGCGGAATGGAATTCGTAAAATAAGGCTGTGTTTTTGTAACTTGCTTGTAGCCGTTTATTAAGTATTATTGGTGTTTAAATCTGAGATTATTAATATCTCCCCAATATAGAATAAAGAAAGAATATAGTTTATTTGGACACAGTTCGTAAAACACAAAATACAAAATTAATAACAAAATAAAAATAATGTTTCAAACAACAGTAGTGTGTGCCTCACGGCTGCGCCAAAAAGGGTCATGCCAGCATTAGTACCAGACAGATGCTGTCTGACGCTGGTTTTCTAATGAATCTTTTAAGTAAAATCAGCTCCGTAAATGCACGATGTGCATTTTTTTACTTCAAAACGTTTTCTCGTACCAATAGATCTTTATCTATCGTATCGATCTACATCTAAATAAAAAACTTTTTTTACACAAAAAAAAAAATTATAAATGTAGTGAAGCTAACTCAAAAACTACCAAAGCTAAGTTAATAAAATTTACGGGACCCTGCGACATCCATAAAAAAGATTTTTTTCAAATCGATCCACAATTATTGCAGGAAATAGCGTGTAAAATACATACAACAAAACAGTCCAATTGAGAACAAAATTAAAAGAAAAAAAAAACGAGTAGAAGTTTAATTAATTTCATTCTTCCTTTCTTTGAAGTAGCAGTGAAAAAACCTCGTGCCTACTTTTTCTACTCGACCTCTTGTTTTATTCCCATATCTTCTTCGTGTGCAATCCTTTTTGTGTTGCATCATCATTTTTGGAAGTAACGACAGTTTTAATGAAGCCGAGATATTATTAGAATAGAATATTCTATATATTATGTACACGATAAATATTACAGATACAAATGTAGAAATTTTAAAAGGCGTAACACAAAGGGCGGTTATTGTGCAGAAAGTATGTACCGAACCTATCATCTTGCTAAAAGTTAATGTGTCCCTGCAATTTCTCGCCTCCGTTTACGCTTGCGCACAATAACATCACCTTTATCAGACTGCGGGATTAGCCCGCGGCAAATATCTTTATTGTAACTCTCTTACTCTTCTTTTGTTTTGGCGTTAACAAACATTCATAATTATAATTATCATGTTAGAGCAGTGCAAGTTTCATTACAATGTTGTGTTTTTGTTTTTATTTGTTTAGAATAAATTCAGAGGTAGGCTTTGCTACGCGTTTAAATATTTCGTGCGAGTTTCTTAAGCAAGGCTAGACTGCTGTGTTTTTTGTTATTGGTTTTGTGTCTTTATATTATCTACTTGATGTATAGTACTGTGGCAATTACAATTAAATAGTGAGTATACTCCTAACAAGCGATAAAATGCGCAAATGTGGGCGGGCGATAATATGGCGTCTAATCAAAATGTTGCCAATAAAAATGCCGTTCCGTTTGGTACAAATTATCATCCAACAGAATACACCCAGTAAACTTTAATTAGTATTTGATTTTGCCAAGGTTGAACTTTCATAGGGTTTTACATAATATTTACGTTTTTAGTATCGTGTCGTCTTTTTTAGTCTTTACTTCGCCGTTTTATTTTTCTTTAATTATGGGTTAGGGTAAATCAGGGTAAAAGACTTTCCTCTTATTATTGACACAAAGATAAATCCACTACCAAAGATACTTTGAACGCCTAATTTTTCACTCCAAAAAATCTTCCCAATTCACAATTAAAAACCAATACAAATTATTAAATTCCATCACTCCATTGTTTAGTTATTCACAAATGACGAACTCGCAGCTTCCCAAATAGGTATATTTCCTCGAATTACCGAGTTTCACGACTGTATAGGAATATTTATGAATTTGCCAAATTCGTGAAATACAAAAGAAGTAGCTGTTCACAATATACCGTCACACAAAGAAGTCGAAATCCTTTGATATCATACTTTATTACTTATGTAGGAATGTACTTACTGTATGGTTAACGTTATTGGGTGTGTAGACGTGAGTTCGTGCTTTCTTTTATAGGGTATCGATACTTACTGATGGAGATATATGAATAGGTATAGTGTCAGTATTAAGATTTCTTTTTATGGGGACTACATGAACTAAAGCGCGGTCATTGTCGGACTGCATAGAAAAGAAGGAGAAGCGCGATGACACAACGCTGGTAATTTATTGAAAAATATGAAGCAATTATCTATTTACAAAAAATCTATTGTTGGGACTAAAAAATTTAAACAGTAATGCTTTAGTATGTTGCTTGAAGAATAATCTGACAAAAAATCAGAATGATTGTATGTATATTAGTATGGTTTTTATTGTAAAAAGAAAGTTTTTAGAGGTATCTTCATGATTTTTTCTATCGTATCAAATTAGTTGTATGTATTATGACCTAGCATATATCCTGAAGAATATCATATATTTTTCTGATTTTGTTTACTGTAGTCGATCATATACTTTTAGGCATTATAAAACTTGCGTTTTTTGCGTTTAGGTCCCGTGGTCCTCTCAAGGGGGAAGCGCCACCGCAACACGCGCAATTTAAACTTTTGCAGGTCATTTGTCAAGATGTATTTAAATCAAAATATGATTCGCGTGAACACACATATGAATTTGCAGAGCTATAAGCGTTAGAATTATCAATTCAAGTTCTTAGTTAGAATTGACATCAAATTAAAGTAATGATTTGAAGAAATAGTCAGTCAATGGGGTAATTTAAACTTAGGGAGTTGTATTAATGATTTTAATTATTGAAATTCTTTAAAAACATAGGTAATGTATGTTAGAAGTATTTCAAAAATAAATATTGATAAGGCTGTGGTGGCCCAGGCCCAGTAGTAGGTAATAGCCGTGACTTACGCGTTGTAGGTCGTAGGTTCGAACCCTGACGGTCGCTTTACTTTGTGTAAATATAATTTTATCACCAGTTCACCACTGCTCTCAAAACGGTAAAGGAAAACATCGTGAGGAAATCGGCATGTCTTATTACAAAAAAAAATGGAAAACTTGTGACATCTACCAACCCGCACTGGGCCCGCGTAGTGGTTTACGGCTCACTTCCCCATAATCGAGAGGAGGTCTGTGTCCCAGCAGTGGGAACATTATAGGCTGATTATGCTAAAACTGTACCTAAAAATTTATCGTTATTTTCCATCAGTTAGACATTACATTCAACTGACTGCAGCAGTTAGTATTAGTACGTACCTACAATTCAATTCAATTCAATTCAATTCATTTATTGCATCAAATATGGTAGGTACATTAAGTTCTTATAAAAAAAAAAAATGGTTGCCTGTAAAGTCGGTTTTACGGGCGAAGATTTTACGTGACAACGACCGATCATCCGATCATAGTTGAGTGGGAGAGAGACGCAAGGCATTCGGCGGGCCTCTCTCTCGTTCGGTGACTCATCGTAACGTTACCGAGCGTTACACTTTTTCATAAGTGACTCCCAGTCGCAACCTAATTTAAGACGTTGTCACGTCAAAAAAATATTAAGTAACACACATTTGGCCAATATTTAGCATGCAATAGTACAATTTTACATTTAAGATTTTCATTATTACGTAACTACATTTTGTCAATTTATGTATCTACATAACAGTTATCTATATCTGTGCTTTATTGTATAGAATTTACAGGGACACTTTTGAAAGAACTCATCTATCGAATAAAAACATTCTTGTAACAACCACTTCCGCAACGCAACACAAAACTTATTGAAGGGTAATTGAGTAATTGACTTAGGCAAAGCATTGTAAATAAGGGGAGCCATGTAAACGCAGCTCCGCCGAAAAAGTTCTAGCTTTGGAACGGGCATTTCAAAATCTAAATGTGTAATTTTCCTTTTATTTGTGTTATTTTTCCGTTCAAATAGTTCAAGATTGGACCTCACAAACCTGGCAATTTCGTAAATATAAATGCATGGGACAGTCAATAGATTGTGCGACTCGAATATAGGCCTGCATGAGTCAGACCACTGCATTTTGAATATTGCACGAATTCATTTTTTTTGGGCGATGAAGATCTTCGCCATTTCGGAAGAGTTTCCCCACACTACTATACCGTATCGTATTAGTGAGCAGACGTATGCGTGATACACCATTAGGGCGGTACGCAAAGATGTGATATTATTAATTCTTTTTAAGGCAAATACGAACTGATTGATTTTTTTAGAAATTATTTCGATGTGATTCTTCCAAGTAAAATGCTCATCAAGTGTTACACCCAGGAATTTTGCACTACGTACCTGTTCTATATTATTATTGTTAAGTGCAACATTAAGGCGTACAGGTTTACTTTTAAATGTTTTGCAATAAAGCACATTTGTTTTGGAAATATTTATTTTTAATTTATTAATATCTAACCATTTTATAATGTCATTTAATGCTTGCTTAATTTCAATGTCAATTTTTTGTAAATTTTTACATTTAATAATAATAGTGGTGTCATCGGCGAACAATACACACTGATGTTTTATTGACTGAGGCAAATCATTTATGTAAAGAAGGAACAATAATGGCCCCAAGATACTACCTTGTGGTACACCACAGCAATTAGTCCGTGCTTCAGAATCAAAATCTTCTAAAGTGTTATTTAATTTGTTCAGCTTTGTTATCCTCGTTACCTGTTTTCTGTCAGTTAGATATGATTGAAACCATTCTTTTGCTGGACCTCTGATACCGTATCTTTCAAGTTTTTCTAGAAGCCGCGTATGATCAACACGATCGAACGCCTTACTTAAGTCTAAAAGTAATGCACAAGTAGGTATTTTATCATTAATATTCGTCATCATTGCTTTCACTAGCGTAAATATTGCCAAAGTCGTCGATTTATTTTGTCTAAACCCGTATTGCTGGTCAATAAGAATATTGTGTTTAATAAGAAATTTCATCACTCGCCTGTACATAATTTTTTCAAAAACTTTTGATATTATGGGAGAAAGAGCGATAGGTCGATAATTGTCAACATCTGATTTAGACCCTTTTTTGTATAGCGGCTTTATCAAAGACAGTTTTAGCCTATCAGGAAAGCGGCCCTGTTCTAAGGATAAATTGACAATGTGAGCCAATGGTGATGCTATATGTTGAGAAATTTTTTTAACGAGCTCGGTTGTGATGTTATCATACCCAGCCGATTTCGTGTTTTTTAAAGACATTATGATACGATATATTTCAGAGGCGTTAGTGGGTTCTATAAATATGCTTTTATCATTTGATTCTATTTTATGTATGTCAGTTTTGTTATTTTTAAGAGTAGAGCAATTATCATTATTATTAGAAATGTCAACAAAGTGATTATTAAATTTATTAGCAATGTCAGATCCAGATGTCAACGTTATACTACCATCAATAATTTTACTGATATATTCCCTAGAAGGTTCGTTACCCATGTTGCGCTTCACAACATCCCACGTGGCTTTAATTTTACTACGAGAAAAAGTTATGTGTCTTTCATTACACAAGGACTGTAAGTTATTCATGCACTTTCGTAATAATTTAGAATACGTTTTGTACTTACTCTTATTTTCATTATTTTTATTTAAGTAATACTTGTACCTTAATGACCGCTTAGTATTACAACATTTCTTTATGCCTTTTGTTATCCATTTAGGTTTACCACTATTATGTTTAATTTTAACTCTAATACAAGGGAAACATAGATTATAAAATAATGTCAACAAATCATGAAATTTGTCAAAGGCTTCATTAGTATCTGTTATATCATGGATTTCACTAAAGCTTAAGCAGCTGATGTAATCCACGAATTTTGAGACGTTCTCTTTATTTAAATCATTTATAGTCATGAAAGAGTAATCCACTCCCATTCGGTTTGAAGTTTCCTGTTCAATTTTGACTAATTGCGCTGTGTTATGATCAGACAGGTACAAATTATACGTCTTACCAGTGACATTATGAATATTACTGATAATGTTGTCTATGCATTTATTAAGCCTAGTTGGTTCATGTATGTGATATTTCAGTCCATAATTAAGCATCAATTCTTTAAATGCAATACTAGTTTTATCAGATAATAGCAAATCTATATTAAAGTCGCCACAAACTACTATATTGCATTTTTTGTGTTGAAGTCTTGTTATAACTTTCGTGAAATGATCAAAGAAAATATTAATGTCAGAGTTTGGTATCCTATATATACATGAAGGCGTGTCCCTAGCGCCATCTGGTGGGATTTGTTGATCAAATGAATGAACATTGTACGGACGAGAGTGGCAGCGGGGGTGTCACTACTGTCACTCTAGCGGAACGTCATGAACGTCAGGCGGCCATCTGACTCGTGTGTTTGGAAGAAAAAGGTGGCGTGCTCGAAACGGTCACGACGGATCGCTTACGTCCTGAATCATAATCCGCTCTCATCGGATTATAGTGGTGATATATTTTGTAATGTAAATTGAGATCCCTAATTATAATGCTGCTGATCGAAGACCTGTCTAGCTATTTCAAGAATACCTCGCCCGATTACCCATTTTACAATGAGTGTTTCTGATATAGATACCCACGTGCCTATATCAGAAGTGGGATGCGAAGGACAGTCGGATAAAGATATTCAGCCGCATAATCAACCTAGCAATAGCGGATTGTTCATCAATATGGAAGCCCTGTTAACCCGTTTGTTAGCGATGCCACAGCAAGTACCGAAGTCTGTAGCAAACACTAACGCGGTTCAGTTGATCAATTTCGACCCTGATGATGAAGATGCTGATGTTAAGGGCTGGTGCCGTGTTTCCGAGTTGATTGTTAACAGCAAGAACTGAGTGGCGTGGAACTTTTAGTTGCTCTGACAACTGCACTAATAAAAAGACAAGCGGCATCTGTCTTGGCTAAATTGCGTTTGGAAGACTTAACCTGGGTTGTTGTAAAGCAAACATTGCTGGCGAAATTTGCAGAGCCCAAATTGATACAAGACTATTTCGACGACGTATTGCGCTTCCAGGTCGGAGCAAAGGAGACTGCTAGTGAATCGGCTCTGCGTTTATGGACACTGGTCGAGCGAATCCCTAAAGTGGAGATGCCAGAAGAGGCAATCACTGGGTTCGTTGTTTCTGTTCTAAGCTGGAAAGACCACATGATTCGTCGTGAACTGAACTCCTATGCTATCACAACTCGTGCTCAACTCTTCCGGACACTTGGCGGGATTTCCTTAAAGCGTCGAGCTGAAGATAATGATGGAAATGACAATAAGGCAAAAAGACCTCGTCTGTCAGACTCGAAGTTCAATGGAAAGTGTCATAGGTGTGGAGTTCTGAGCTGATAGTTCCAACACGGATCAGGTCAAGGACAAATTGGCAGCAATAACCTGTTTCACGTGCGGGAAATCCGGCCACGTATCTACGATATGCCCCCAGAAGAGAAGCGAAGTAGTGGTGAGGGAAGTCAACACTTGCGAGCACAAAACTTAGAGAGGTAAACTCACGACGTCATCTGGTGAGCATATCTGTTTCCTTTTTTATTGTAGCTCCTCTTGTTCTTTGATTAAAGAAACTGTCTTTGTATTTCCTGGCACTGAACGCAATAGCACCGTTTATTTGACTGGCATTGGTGGGGATGTTTTGAGCATCGTTCTTTGCGTTTTGTGCCGGGAGGTCACGAGGGCTTAATGGAATTGACTGAAGTCATTATGAATGACGAGGAGGCCGCGAAGGCGTTAGATGTGCAGTCAGAAGGCATTCTTGATACCGATTTTGAGACTATGTTGGCTCGTAGTGTTGACACCCTGACTGCAGATTCTGCTACTCTGACTGCATCGTCTGTAACGCTTACGGCACCTTCTGAGACAGCCCGCGCTGATTCGGAAGATGAGGGTCCTGTGACCTTTGACGTAGAAGTAGACATCCACTGAGCATAGTGTTCAGACTCTAAGGTACGATCAGATTTTGTGATTCGCGTGTGGGTGTTGTTGTCCGGTTTTGCCCGTTGGTTGGTAACTCAAAGGACGCAAACCCAGAGACGAGATGTTGTCCGGTCCTGGCTAGAGTGCTAGCAGGTTCGTAGGGACGCATGCGTCTGTGTGATACGAATGGATAGTATTGTCCGGGCTTAGCGGTGCTAGTCGAAAGGACGTATGATTCCAGTTCGTTGACGTGAGTGATGGCGAGTCGAAGGGACGGTGTTGTCCGGTCTTGCATTTGGGGCAAGTCGAAGGGACGCATTTGTCCGGGCTACGCATCATATGAGTGAGCTGATGGCTAGTCGAAGGGACGGTGTTGTCCGGTCTTGCACTTGGGGCAAGTCGAAGGGACGCATTTGTCCGGGCTACGCATCATATGAGGAAGGAGAGTGGTGCGTGTTGTGAGAGTGAGTTTGAAATTGGCTGTGGCCAAAAGTAAGACGCACTGGCTCATGTCAGGGTGGACGAGCATGAGGATTTGATTAACAGTACTGGCTGGTACCTCCTTGTCGCAGGAATACATATTCGCCCGAGGACGGGCGATGGTCAGTCCGGCCGTGAAGGCGTGTCCCTAGCGCCATCTGGTGGGATTTGTTGATCAAATGAATGAACATTGTACGGACGAGAGTGGCAGCGGGGGTGTCACTACTGTCACTCTAGCGGAACGTCATGAACGTCAGGCGGCCATCTGACTCGTGTGTTTGGAAGAAAAAGGTGGCGTGCTCGAAACGGTCACGACGGATCGCTTACGTCCTGAATCATAATCCGCTCTCATCGGATTATAGTGGTGATATATTTTGTAATGTAAATTGAGATCCCTAATTATAATGCTGCTGATCGAAGACCTGTCTAGCTATTTCAAGAATACCTCGCCCGATTACCCATTTTACAATGAGTGTTTCTGATATAGATACCCACGTGCCTATATACAGATTATAATTAGCTTTAGCTGTTTAATTTCAACACCACATATTTCGAAATGTTTATCAATAGCAAATTCCTTTACTGCATCTAGCTCAACACATTCGAAACCTTTCTTACACAAAATACACGTACCTCCTCGTCGTTCTAGTCTGGAATAGATTGCACCGAGGTAAAAATTATTTATATTCAAATATTTTTCTTCACTTCTTTTTATGAAATGTTCACTTAGACATACCACTACCACATTTTCCTTTAAATCATGCAGCTCACTTAGTGCTACCTCTAAATCTTGCATTTTATTTAAAGCACCAGCAATGTTTTGGTGAAACACGGAAAATATATTTTTAGTTACGAAAAAGATGGTTTTTTGTCCCCGCTGAATCATTTGAGTCTGTCTGTGAGTTTAGTTTAACGGATTTAAAATAATATGGTATTGTGCCTTTCCTTGGTTGGATGTTAATGTTATTAGTTACTGTTACATCATTGAAGTTTATCTGCGAGGTTCTATTAATTAATGGAAAATAATAAGGTATTGTTCCTTTCTTCGGTTTTACGTTATCATGACTTTTCCGGAAATAAAAAGGCAGTGTTTTCTGATTTTCAATACCCTTTTTGAATTTGTGGTTGTTATAAGAGAGGAATTTGTTGCTGTACTGGATAACATTTATCTGATGAATTATTTGTTGTGTAACAGTCGATAAATTGTCGGTTTCAATAAATGTACAGTTTTCATAGTTTCGGATAAGTAGCTTTAGCTGATTATTTAGTTTACATTCATTAAGGCAAAGATTATTAAATATATTTACTACAAATACATTGCAATTTTTAAGAAAATTCAACGCTATAGATATTTCTGACATAAACTCTATTGGATTTACATCATTACTCCCTGTCATTATAATAACATTGTCGGTTTTTGATAATGTCTTAGCCATGCTGCTACAGTCCGACAAGACATATTTCGTTCTTGCGTCTGGTCTTGTTATAGATTGTATTTTATAATCCCTGATTATAAGTTCACTTTTATTCTCGATAAGCGTCTGAACGATGCCTTTCCCTTGATTATCCGATAGAAGAAATATTTTGCCACATTCTTGATTACTTAGACGATCACTATTCTCAACTTGAGCCTGAGGTTGCTGTTGTTCAGTCGGTGCATCTTCAATTAAAACCTTCCCTACACAGGTGCATCCTAAATTATCATTGTCAGTCTTAATAAAATTTATGTCAGTGTTACTAAAATTAATGTCAGTTTGTAAGCTGATATCTTTCCTGGTATTATTGCATTTCAAATGGCCTCGATTATCTTTATTATAACATTCATCCAAGCTCGGTTCCAGTCGTAGGCTATTCAAGACTTCTCTTTCTTCTTTCGCATGCCTTAGCTGTTTCATAGTGACATTCTGGGGAGTAGTGACATACCCTTCTTCTGTACTTATAGTTAAACATTTGGTAGTTCGTTTTTTCTGGGACTTTGGGGTAGCTCTTTTTAATGTTGGCAAAGGACTTTTACATAATTGTTTCAAGGCAACCATCTGCTGGTTAAAATGTTCAATTTCTTTTAACATACAATTTTTTCTAAGATGGCAGTGTCAAGTTCATTTTCTGTACTCCGTAATTGTGATTTCAAGCTATTAATTTCTTCTTTTAATTCTTCGATATAGCTATGATTAACATTAGTAGATAGGTCTAAACTTTTTGAAAAATATTCAGAGTCCGTGCTAATAAGAGAAGTGTTAAGAGATTCCGTTGATCTTGATTTAAATAATCTTCTTGGTTTAACATTTACATTGAGCTCATCCATTTTTTATACTGTGATTTCCTTTATAATTTAATAAACTTTCTTATGAAGGTGAATAATCATACAAATTATAATGCTTCGTTGTGTTTATATCATGACTTTTAAATAAAAAGCTATTCTTCTAATTAGTCGATTTTCCCAAAATAGTCGATTATTTAAGGTGAATGCTTCGGTCTGAAAAGACTCGTATCCAAGATTGGAAATTATGTTTCCGAACGATAGTAATTGTGTCACGACTTTTACTGTATTCTAATTGGCCACTTTAAGTGTTGCGACACTAGCGCCAAGGTTTATTTTTAATTTTCATTGGCTATCTAGCAGCATGATAAATTGGCACTGACGTTTGAATAAAAAACGGATTCACCGAACTTCTTATTCCAGATTTGCCGAATAATCACCATACCAATTCTTGTTGCTTGCTACCAAATGTTATTTGAGCATTCGCCAAGCACCGTTTTGTTAATTCACAATAGTAATAGTTATTTTAAATGTCACTTTGTGTCCCTCTGTAACACACAACACAGTTGTCGGTATTGTGTGTTTCACTTAAACCTCCGTCCGAATAACACTAGCACTCACTAATTGTGCACTTTAGTTCATATTCTCACCAATAAAGTGTCAAAAAAAAGTACTTTTCTATTTTTAATGATTAGTATAACACAGAGCCAATGTTTACCCACAATGTTTTTTTTTTTTACAGATACTAACATCTTTATTTTCTTTTGGTCCAAATGCAAAAGTACTTCCATTTGCAAATAACAAGCCAGTCATCCAGTTGATAAATACGATCGTTACACTAACCCGCTTCTGTCAAAGATTATTTGCGCGACAAAATACACAGCTACCACACTATGTTTTCCTTTAATTCCCAGTATAGGAATCTACTTTTCAAGTTGAATTTACGCTATAAAAGTGGCATAGCCACGTCATGATAAAGCGACGTAAAGTAACCTTTTCGAAATAAATAACTACACAGTTCAAAAGGGTACACTTTCATTCATCCAAAAATAACAACACAACAATAGAATTATTGGTAAAGAGTATCTAAAACAACAACAGACTCGCTTCGCTAACACTTAAAGACAAATCATAATAGGTATAACTCTCAGAGGCCGACTGAATAAACACAAGCATCCATCTCTATCGCATAGCTGGAATATTGTCTTGTTTATTAGAACCGGACGCTCCCCCGCCCAAGGCAAGGATCCAATATAATGGAATACCTACTTCAACATTATTTGCAGATACATGGGTACTTACGCGATATGCCTCGGGCTTGTATTAACGTGTGGTATGCGCTTATATCGGCGACGGCGACGACACGAATAAAGGCCCAGTTGATACAAATTCAGGGGTATTACGAAAGGTGAAACAGTGTCTGGGAATTCTGTTCTTTGATAGTTCAATATTATTAGCCCCGGAGCGAAGACTCACTTTGACATAATTCTTTTGAAAATAACAATGGATTCGCTCGTCGTACGTGATCCTTTATTCAATATTGCGACTGTATTATTCAGCGGAGGGCTCCTGTTGTGAGTAAATAGGTACCTACTATGTCGTATCTTCTCGAGATGAATTACAATAGTAAGATTGTTTTGATTTGAATTTGTTTACAATTAAGGTCTGTTTGTGAAGGTTCTGAGATTACTTGATGAAACGTTGAAAACTTATTCGAATAACAACTTTCTTCGTTCTCCGAAATTATGTTTATATGCTTACTTTATTATTACCGACTTCAAAAAAAAGGAGGTTATCAATTCGACACGTATGTATGTAATATTATTGAAATTGCATTATATTCACATATGACAATCTATTAGGGCTTCCAAACAAATATACAAAATTTTATAGACGTATGTTTGTATGTATTTAATGTATGTTTGTACACGTATTTCTCCGCAACTATTAATCGGATCGTGACCATTTTTTTTATTGGCTTACATTTACATTAACTTAGGGAACAGTGCAAGTTTCATCAAAATCGAATCAGTAATTTTCTAGATATGGACTAATACGTGTAAGTGTGACGGCTTGGCTTATTGATACGAGCTACGGGTGCAGTGTCAAAGGGAAAACATCTCTCAATGTTAACAAACATGACCATGGTCAAAAACAGCAGATTTTTTTCGTGATTTTAGGTTTGGTCCCATAGTCAAAGTAGTTCATAATGATGAGTACAATGACCTCTTAAGAGGTTGTTAATGTTTTACCAATAACCCTGTATATTGGATTTCATGGGTTTAATTTTTTAACGCGAAACCTTCTTTTTCTAAAGTAAAAGTGGCCTAAGTTACTTCCTTATATTATAATATCAGCTATCTGCCAGTGAAAGTCAAAATCAGTCCAGCCGTTTCAGAGATTAACCGGAAAAAATAGACAGACAAAAATTTAAAAAAATGTTTTATTGTCATACGTACCGCATATACTATCATAATGCATTTATTAAAAAACTGTTACTTAGGCAATATAAACAGACACTTCAATATTATTTATTTATATTGTATAGATATACTGGGAATCACGAAGATACAGAAAATTACACTAACCTTTTCTTTAAAATCGTTTTCAGTGATTGCATTGCACCAATCGGAACACGTGCAACAGTAAAAACTGTAGTTTAAAGACCACAGTGGGCATTGGCATCCAAGATATATTGCTAGTCTGTAGCTTACCTACATACTTGGTCTTGTTCTTGACTTTTATCTTAGGTATTTTAAGAGTTCGCATATAAAATAGAGTGACTGTTTCTTATTATTATTATAGGTGAAATGCGGAACAACTTTATAATCTATACAACGTGCAAAACTTCTTAAGAGGTCATTGTACTCATCATTATGAACAACTTTTTTTATGGGACCAAACTTTAAATCGCAAAAAAAAAATCTGCTGCCTACATTTTGATGAGTTATGCGAGCACAAATGTAGGGAACAACTGATTTTCTTTTTGCGATTTCAGCTTGGGTCAAATAGTAAAAGTTGTTTATAATGATGAGTACAATTACCCCTTAAGAGGTTTTGCGCATTTAACGTTACACCTTGTATATATAAAATTCAAAGTCCTGACTGACTGATATCAACGCACAGCCTAAACCGCTGGTCCTAGAGACATGAAATTTGGAGGGTGTGTTCCTTGTGAAGAGTTGGTATCCAACAAGAAAGGGTTTTTCGAAATTCCACCCCTAAGAGTGACATTTAAGGGTGACATTTCACGCGAACGAAGTCGCGGGCAGAAGCTAGTAAACCATAATTATGGTACCTAATTGCGTAACAAACTATCGGTAGCAATGGCTTTCATTTTGACAGTTCAACAACATTCATCGCGCTATTCACATTGTTGAGCAGACAAATTTTTCGAACATATAAAGCAATGGATTAGCAATATCCTTCAAAATCATTCAAGACTGATATTGTAACGCAATTAAGGTGGTCTATTACTGGATTCTTCTGCTAAAGAATCTTCTTATTTTATTTAGTTCTTTGGTGAGCCTAAACATAAATCACTTACTGAAAAATGATCAAGCTTGTCTCTAGCAAGACAGATGTGGCAGACAGGATTTGCCTTAGGTACGAGTTTCAAGTTTTACTGTTTTTGGAAAGGTAAAAAGGTCACCTCCGGGCCGTCTATTAAAAACAATTAAGTTTACCTCTGGTAAACTATAAATTGTAGTGTAAACAGTCCAATCTTCTCGAAAACATCCTTTGAGATCAACTTTTTCATAGTTCTTGGGTTCGATTCCCAGGTCGAAATCGAACTTGGAAGTTCGCAGTTAAGTGTTATTGGGTTTTTCTATCAGGAATTTCTCAGTAGTAGCCTGGAGTCAGGAATACTGCCTAGTTGATGGCAATAGGCTCTCCCCCTATTAAAACATACCTAACTGGCGAAACGTCGTTGTACAGACGCCAGCACATCAAGCTACCCGAAACTGTCTAATTTTCCCAATAAACTTTGAACCTTATGCTTTTGCGATAAAGTTGAAAATCTAATAAAGAAATTTGACAGATTGTAGTAGATTGATGTGCTGCTGTCTGTACTATAGGTCACCTCTGCCTAGCCTTGGAAATTACGCGTAATTAAGCGTGATATTATGTTGTTTTTCATGGTATTTTTAAATGTACAAAAAACAATCCGAAACACTGCTCTGGATCTTCTTATTTCATACTTGAGTAAAAGGATTCAGAGCGTTGACGTTAATGGAAAAAGATCACCCGGATCTATAGTAACAATGGGAGTCCCACAGGGCTCAATTCTTGGTCCTTTCTTGTTTCTCATTTATATTAATGACTTGCCGTACCTCATAAAGGATCATCATGATATAGTGTTGTTTGCAGATGACACTTCTCTTTTGTTTAAACTTAAACGTCAGCAGTTGGTTACTGACGATGTAAATAGCGCGATCTCGAAAGTAGTCCACTGGTTCAATGTTAATAATTTGCTTCTAAACGAGAAGAAAACCAAATGCATTAAGTTTACGCTACCCCACGTAAGGCAGGTGAAAACTAATGTGTTGATAAAGGGCGAGGAATTGAATCCTGAAGACAACACAGTATTCTTGGGCATAACTTTGGATGCTAAGCTTCAGTGGAGTCCACATATAGATAAATTGTCAAAAAAGCTAAGTTCTGCAGCATACGCTGTTAGAAAAATTCGAAATTTAACTGATATAGAGACTGCCCGTTTAGTGTACTTTAGCTATTTTCATAGTGTAATGTCGTACGGTATTCTATTGTGGGGAAATGCCGCCGATATTCAGACTATCTTTGTTTTGCAGAAGCGAGCTGTTCGATCAATTTATAAATTAAGTCCGAGACACTCTCTCAGAGACAAATTTAAAGAGATTAATGTAATGACTGTGCCTTCTCAGTACATTTATGAAAATCTTTTATATGCCCATAAAAATATAAAATTGTTTAAAAAATACAGTGATATCCATAATATAAATACTAGAAACAAACACAAATATGTTGTACCTACAACCAGGCTCAAGAAAATAGGTGGCTCGTTCAGATGCCAATGTATACGCTTTTACAATAAACTACCAAGCCACGTTCAAGATCTAAGCCTTAATAAATTCAAATCTTTCATTATACGTAAGTTGTGCCAGAAAGCCTTTTATACCGTTAAAGATTATATTGAGGACAAAAAGGCTTGGGATTGAGCTGCTTCCAATTTCTGCATTTTGAATGATTTTTTTCTTTTTTATATACACATTGACATTGATGAATATTTTTTTTTTTTTAAACAATGACATTTGCTTACTTTGTAAAGTATTATATTATTTTTTCATTGTGAATGTGAAGACGATGTGGGTCATTTTACATACTTATATATATTTTTTTTATTATTCTCTCTGTTCTGTTTTTTTTTTCTCATGGTCTGGCAGTTTGAGTTATTTATGTGGCCTACCCAAATGTCCTTTCTTTGGTATTGTTCGTCGAATCGTTGAGCTTCTTAAGTCTTGAGTTGAGCTGCACGATTTTTGACAAATGCGTGCACTGACTGGACAGGTCCTCTCAATCTGTGTGGTTCTTTCCTCAAAAGACCACCTCAGACATCGATCTACATGGTCTTCATATAACCTGACCAAGATTATGTCTGGACTTTAAAAGAGACTGTGACCTCTGAGTTTGTTTCGGCCTTTCTTCTCAGAGTAGTCAGATAGGAAACGCCGACTTCATCTAGTTATAAAAAACATGACTGACGTGTAAAAGTGTTTGTACAAACCTACTTACAAAATAAATCATTTCATTTCATTTCATTTCAAAAATCAGTACTATTACTTTCCAAAACAAGAACTAAAACTTCTCACTTCGCTTCGCACTACAAAATAAATAACAACTCACTATACCTCACTATTCGCATTTGAACGTGCTTCAGGCGGAATAATAGACAAGTTTGGACAGCGTACAACATTGTTGGTTGCATACAGTTAATGTAACTTTGTAATAAGGGTTACAGGCCCCTATGCTTTGTTCCACTGAGTTCGCTGGTTCCGCTGCATAATTTGGTTATGTCCATTCTACCGAGAAATCTTGTTTTGTCGAATACATTTTAAAGCGAGTACGGAATAGAGAGTAGTGATTAACACTTACGAAGTGTGGTTATTCGGTTATTTTGGCAGCTGTTCACGTTTGTAGGTTTGTTAAGGGGCTTACAGGACCTGGACACAAAAAACGCAAGTATATGATCGACTACAGTAAACAAAATCAGAAAAATGTATGATATTCTTCAGGATATATGCTAGGTAGATAGTGTGTTGAAAACATAATACAACTAATTTTATATGATAGAAAAAAATCGTGAATATACCTACCACTGAAAACATTCGTTTTACAATAAAAACCATACTAATATACATACAATCATTCTGATTTTTCGTCAGATTATTCTACAAGCAACATAATAAAACACTAGTGTTTTAATTTTTTCGTCCAAACAATCGATTGTTTGTAATTAAATAATTGCTTCATATTTTGCAATAAATTACCAGCGTTGTGTCATCGCGCTTCTCTTTCTTTTCTATGCAGTCCGACAGTGACCGCGCTTTAGGTCATGTAAGCCCCTTAAGTGCGGAATGAGTCGGTTCATGTGATGGCTTGCTGTTGTAACTACATTTTAGTTAATCTTGTTCAAATGCAGAGATGTGATATACACTGAAAGTAATAAGCAGTAAATAAAAATGAAAAAACATTAATCTGAACTGCTTTTAACAGTTTCCTAAGAGCCTAACGTTCAAAACAGTATTTTTTACCGATCCGAAAACAGTTAAAACTTGAAGCAAAATGTTACCGTCATGACAGTAAACTTTAACGTTTTAAGTAGCTACTCTTTTTCAAGATAGTCTTTTCTTCTTATTGTACAAAAAATAAAGTCAGTAAGTCTTAACGAAATCGCTTTAATGCGCTGTAGTAAGAAATTATTTTATTCAGTGTAGGCTTTTGAAATAATGATCAACACTTGCTTCATTTACTTGCTAAAAAGCTGGGTTCTCTCTAGCTTTGTAATATAGCATAGCAATATTAAAATCTCCTGCAGACAAGAGCGACACGACAGCGCGACGCTAATCTAGTAGAAAAAAGTCTATGAACATTTCACGGAAAGTGTTCTACTAGAGTCGCGCTATGCTGTCGCGTCCCACGTGTGTAGGGGGGACCCTAAAGGAACGATTAGTACTTAATACCTATATATATCTTAGCGATCCTACATAATATTTTTGACGCTTTGTTCGACGGGCTGTATCTCTAAGGACCTCCCACTTATTAGTGTTCTTTAATCGGGTAAAATACACTAGACGAGACACAATAGAAGTGTCATTGTTATTACGCCCGTGGGTGTTCTGTTTAGTGTCCCTCAATGCGTTAATCTTAAATGTGTATCTATCTACCTATATGCATTTTTGGTTTTTTCTTCCATTAATAAAATGTATTTAAATTTGGAGCTAAGTAATAATAAATTAGCTAAAGTAATTCACACATAATGCAGCCCCAAAGGTACCCTCAAAATTTTTTTGTATGCTAATTCTGAGCACGTGAGCACAAGGGCTGAAGTGTGCAGTCCAGATGTCGTCGAAAAAAGTTCTCAAGGGTACTCTTAACACTGATACGGCACTTACATACTTACAACATAGATTTATGGATTTATTTAAAAGATAGAGGCTAGTGTCAAAATTTGCACATTTTCTACACATTTCAAGTGTTACTTCCGTTATCCGTAGTTTGTCTGGTTGTCCTATCCTGTGTAGTTCCGAGAATGATTTCATGGGCTCTAGTTTATTTCAACAACTTATAAGTAGTGACCGACCGAAGGTTCGGTTTCGGCTGTAGTTTCGGTTTCGGCCAAAAAGTGGCCGAATCTTCGGCCCGACCGAGACTGGAGTCAGTTTGTGGGCTGTCGGTTTTGATAGCAAATTATTTGTAGGTAACAAATCTAAAAAAACGGGTCTCAGAAAATAATATTATTTAATTAACCAACTAAGTTTCGGTTTCGAAACTAGAGGAGGAGCCGAAGGCTAGGTTACGGTTTCGGTATCGGCTAAAAATCGTGTTTCGTTTGGTCACTACTTATAAGATGTTTTTATAGATTTTGGTATTTCTGTATTAGCAAAATGCTATTTTTATAACATTTCTCCCATCGTATCTTCTAGTATCATTATCACAACATTAAACCTCCGCTTAAACATTGTAGGTACTAAACATAAGGCACCTGTACCGAGCACTGATAATATTAAGACTCATCACCTAGTAATTAGCTACAACTTTCTGACTATAACTGGCAGACTCCTTGACAATTCAAAAGTGCCTGAAATGGTTTAATTGAAATAAATGCTTTGAGTTTGAGATTTCTTTAAACCTACAATCCCTTAGTACCTAACCTTTTAAAAAGCTTAAGGATAATCTTTGATAATCCCACGCCTATAAAATTGTCCACAAAACCTACTCAATCAAAACCCGCTCATGATAATATCAGAACATAATTAACCACCAAATCTAGTCAGAGCACATTGAGCAAATGTTCCCGGTGCGCGGAACAGGAAGCGGCAGCAGCGATCCCGGAACATTGTGTAATAATTACTTACACCGCTCCACAGTGTTCCGTTTTGGTGAATCACTTCTGTGGAAGAGGCCTGTTGGAAAATTTAAGAGACAATATGGCCGATGTTATAGATAAATAAATGTGACATGCGCTTTGAAGTATTGTTGATTTATTTATTAGTTAATTATATTAGGTTACGACCATAGGTCTCCTCGTAAAAGAAAATATCTATTAGCTGATCATCTCCGTTGGCGTCCATCATACTCAACGGTATTCGATAAACCCTTATTAACCCCTTTTAGTCGGTCAGCGGGATTGTCCGAAAGGGTTACCGCTGGCCCGGAACATAAAGGGCTAAGGAAGGAACACGGGTAGGTTTTAGTCAGTAAGAGTCTGACACTCCCTTCACTTCCTATCTTGATACTGACATCTCTTTGAGGCGCGCGTGGAACACGTACGCGCAGGCCGGCACGGGCCTGGTCCTGATCGGACGGTGAGCTACTAAGGGATTACTCGATAATTTTTTTATGATAAATCATAGGTAGTTGAATTAGGGCTGATTTTTCAATCGACAGATAATTTTTATTCGTGGAATAAAATTGACGCCTGACAGATTTTGTATGGAAAAAGTCAAAAATTTAAAATAATTCCTCGGATAAAATTATCTGGCGTTGAAAAAATCAGCCCTTAGTCAGTCAAAACGTTATAGCAGTTCAAACATTTGGATCGCTAGCATTTTAAATCATTGTGGTGTGTCACCGCTGAACTGGAAAAATGTCAACTAACTTTTGTGGGCCACTATACTTCTTCAGTGTTCATTCTCCTATGATCTGTGCAAAACAAGTGATAATTATAAAAAAAAAAAAAAACCTTCTCGACTAAAAATACCTTTTTGTGTATAAAGATGTTTTTTTTTTTAGCCTATTTTGTGTCCCACTGCTGGGCAAAGGCCTCCCCTTTTTCCTTCCAAACCTCCCTCTCTTGTGCGATCTCTGGCCATGTTGGCCCTGCGAATGATATTAGATCGTCAAGCCACCTTCGCCTTGGTCTACCTCGACGGCGAAAATATATATAAATTGTTTTAATAATTAATTAAGTAGGTACTAATGCTTTGTTCTTTTTCGCCGAATTACTTTACTTACTACGTGAAAGGTAACAAGGACAGCGCAGTTTAAAAAAAAATTACGGACGTTTTTTGGGAAATTGCTGTGTCCAAAGTAGGTAATTTAGAAAACGCTTTTGTTAGATTACACTTTGGTGTCAGAACACGTTTGTTCACTTACCTACTTTGATAAAAACTTTAAAATCATAATTAATATTAAAGTGCTATCCCCCGTAATAGCTATGTAATATGGCTTTGTCAGTTTAAAAAACATCTATTGTAAGCAACACTGTCAGTAAAATGTTTTATACAATCCAGTAAGTAAATTGTACATAATATTTTGTTTTGCAATACCTACCTACGGTTTCCAAGAAAAACGTTTTTGGATTAAGCTAAGGTTGGTATTGGTCAGCGGGGCTGCCCAGAGAGCGATGACGTAATGAAGTGACGTCACTATCAGCATTACTATTAAACCCAGAGTAAAGTAGCACAACTCTAGAAGCACGAAACAGGAAGTGTCGCTCAGTACTGTGATCTTCAGAACAATGATGCAATAATTACTTATACCGCACTCCCGCGTTCCGTTTCGGAAATCGAGAGTAAGGAAGAGGCGCCTGTTTAAAAAAAATAAATAGGTACCTATTGTTTTTAAGTTATAATAATAATATCGTTTTTAAGTTATAAGAATCATCTCTATTGCCTAAAACCTGAAGGTTTTGTATAAAGCGTATAAAATTCTCCGAATGTTATAAAAAGGCAAAAATTAAAATACCTACTGATGCACACGATAACGTGTTCATCGTAATCTTCAGCCCTTATTGTCCCTCAACTGGGTACAAGTTCGTCCACCATCAAGCCAATCCCTTCTGACCTGTGAAAATCACTTTTAAGGCTTTCCTGTGATTGTATAAATGATCTGGCAGCTGGTCAGTTTGCGATTTTTTTGACTTACTAAGCTATTGTTAATCAAGATTAAAATTGCATGAAGCTGTATTGTAAATGTTAAATGTCATTGTTCCTTATTATTTTATTTTTCCCCGTGACGGTACGGAGACGGTATATGCGTTTGTGACTTAACATTTGCACAATCGTAAGGTTGAATATAGTGTAACCAACAAACTACCTATCCCATATTCTAGCAAATAAAGATATCATTCATTCATTCGAAATGTTTTGCCCCTTTCGGTATCCGGTACTCCCCCACAAACTACGCCTTTTCGTCTGTTAGTCATTTTACCATAAGTATTTATGTTTTTAGCACCTCTATCATTTTAAAAGCTGCATGGTTAAGATCAGTTTTACAAAAAGCCCTTTCCACACTGGCCGAGCACGCGCATTTGTCGATAGACTATAAGCATTCCGCGAGCGGTTTTAAGACGCCCGTAATTCCACCCGAGTGTTTCACACGTAATAATCGGATAACGTGCTGTAGTGCACGTGTTGCGCTCATGCAAAGCGATAGTACCGCAAATGCATTTAGGTGGTAATAGGAGAACAAAATGGAGGTAGAATGTGGCAAGGGTGCTTTTGACTGGTTCTTTAGCGGAAATAACAGTTCAATAAGCGATTCTGTTTTTAGAAACGATTTTAAGTTACCTATAAGGAGATACCTATGAAACATGAGGGAACGCTGAATGAGTACCAAGCTTATGGCTAAAATGGTAATAATAATGATGGATTTTTTGCATAAGAAACAAAAGAAGAAAAGGTCATAATAGGGGCCAAGACGCTTCTGACCTGATGGGGTCCCTTTTTTACGACCCAATTAATCAAACCACTATGAAAATATTACAACGTGACCTAAGAGCCGCTCTTATAATTTGTAAAGCCACACAATAAACTTATACAGGGTGAACAATATCGAAAGCGCACCCGCCGATACAGAAGGGTGCGCAAAATCATAACACAAAAGAAAAATACGGTTATTTTACACCAGTGTGGTAGATTATATCTTTTATGTTTAGAATCAACAGGAAGCTTTCAAATGGGGCATATAACCTACACTTATTATAGATGCTGTTTCACGAGGGTGCATAAATTTTTTAACCCAAAGGGTTTGTGCAAACAACTCTGTGAAAGTAATTTGGTACTTTTTTTAGTAATTGCACACGATACGGGGGTAGGATGCAGCGAGTGTTCGGCCGTTTGCGGAGTTTCGAAAAGTTTTAATTCAATTTCGACGTGGACACAAAGTAAACACTCAGTGGACTGGGGTTTTAGCTAAGTTTTAAAGTAGATTAGTGACACTAAATTCGACGTTACGTGAAAAATAAAATAAACCGCTTTGATTAAAAAGCCACTAAGCTGAAGTGGGACTGGATCAGTCACGTCTGCCGTATGCCTAATGAGCAGTGGGCCAAAATAACCACTACGTGGAGCTCTGACACAGCTAGAAGGAGGCGCGGCAGACCCCGTAGAAGATGGCGGGACGAGCTGGAGAAAAAAAAGGGTCAGTGGCTCAGTGGTCCACTTTAGCCCTGCATCGAAAGAGATGGAAGTCATGGGGAGAGGCCTTTGCCCAGCAGTGGGATGATGCAGGCTAACAGTAACAGTAACCGCGTTGCTCAATTATTACTCTAGAAGTAAATGAAAAAATCAAAATACAAAACAATAATTTATTATTTTGTTTTTAAGAGAAAAATATGAATAGGTCCAATCCAACATACCTATAGGTACAATATTTGTCACCTATCATTACTTTTACAAACTATTACTCTTTTGTATTCATTAATGCTACTCACTTAATTAATGACTGAACCTCTATGTATTTATTTTATTACTGTTCTTTTTTTATGAAATCCTGAAACTTGCAGTTAAAACAATCTAGCGTCATGAACCCATTGAAAGGCACTGAATGAGACACAATAAAAAAAATATCGTTATCACGTCGAGGGGACTAGTCTCTAAGCACGAAGTTCGTAGTTTTGCCCGAATTTACGGACGTTTCATAATCCGTACCTCTCGCACGGACATCAGATTAGTGCGATGTCTACACCAACATCAACTCCAGCTGTCGCTGAAAATCAGGGCTGGGGCTCTGTCTCATATAGGGTCTTAGTATTATGCTGAGAGATGGCCGTTTTGCGTGGATGTGCCGCATGTTTTCCCCCAACTTATATTGTTTTTATGTCCTTTTTATGCGTCATGTATGCCGCAAATAAATGTGTTTTCTTTCTTTACACGATTTGACAGGCGTCCCTACTCCCGGTGTGTTTTTGCTTGTCTAAATTGTATTTATCATTTCAGCCGAAAGACATCCACTGCTGGACATAGGCCTCCACCAAGCACCTCCACTTCGACCGGTTCTATGCTTCTCGCATCCAACGGGTTCCTGCGGCCTTCACAAGGTCGTCGGACCACCTTGTGGGAGGCCTTCCAACGCTACGTCTTCCGGTACGTGATCGCCACTCCAGAACCTTTCGGCCCAATCGGCCATCTGTTTTGCGAGCAATGTGCCCTGCCCACTGCCACTTAAGTTTGGCAATTCTTCGGGCTATGTCGGTTACCTTGGTTCTCCTGCGAATCTGCTCATTCCTGATTCGAAATTGTGTTTGACATAGACATTTTTGTTTTGACAGTCGGGCGGCGGCGCGTCCTCGTGGTTGCCGAGCGCGGCGCCCGCGTCGCGCGCCGTGCGCCACGCGGCTATGTCGGTTACCTTGGTTCTCCTGCAGATCTGCTCATTCCTGATTCGAAATTGTGTTTGACATACACATTTTTGTTTTGACAGATCGACTTCTTTCGGACGGGCCCGTATATTCGTTAATGGAATTAAAGAGTAGACCCCCTAGGGAAGTTGAATATCCCGCAAAGTGTACTCAGTGAACTACAATTTCAATCGTCTCCTAAGCTTATCAGAGGCAAGCCTACCATTATTTGGTATAGTTTTGAGCATACTAACATAATCTTCTGGCATATGACATTCCACGGCACCACTCACAATACATTGCTTGTATGTAATTGATGGTCTTCTGTCTTCAGGGAGAGATGACAAAGATTCGAGGAAAGGCGGAACAACACAGTGTTGATATGTTCGGCATTTGGTTTTCTTTCCGTTAACACCGCTTATATCAACTTCTTTTGGAAAATAATGCTTTACGTCGACTCCCTCTTGACTGAAAAAGAAAATGTATCTTCAGTTTGTTGGTTGTTAAGCTTCGAATAATCTGTTTAGCGTTAATAATATAATAAGTTTATTAATTATAACTCTTAATAAACAATGCAAAATTGTCTAGAATCTTGCTAATCTGACCGAATTGGATACTTTTAAATGCTGTTCAAATTGGTGAAAGACATTGCTAATTTTTATAGAGATCACAGATATTAACAACTTCTTGACCTTATTCACTGCTAGGACACTTTTTACGCCAAATTGATCACGGGCATACTCATTACGGACTTAAGTGAGGCCTATGATAATGTTCAGCAGTGGACGGACGTCTTTCAGCTGGAATGATGATGGTGATAATTAAACAGTATTATTATCTAAGTTTTGTACATACCTGTCAAGGGAAATGAGACTATCATTCTTCATTTTCCACAAAGCTCCCCATACATGTTCTTCTTCGCTTCTGACTATAGTAGCCACTGCACCTCTCCATAAATTGTTATATTGTACAAAGTCTAGCTTGTAACTCTGTAACATGAAAGTTCAAAATTGGTCTAAGGGTGAATTAAGTAGGTAAATAAAAGTTAGAAACAGTCAACAAAAGAGATAAGTATGCAGGACCGTCGGATATAGTTGAAGTTTAGTAAGAAACTCATGGTATTGTCGACTAAAATTTAATTTGATAAATGAGCTGTTTGTTTTCTATTAATAAAATTAAATTTTATTCTAGAACATCCATCGGTTTCTTACTAAACTTCAACTATATCCGACGATCCTGCATACTTATCTCTTTTGTTGACCAAACTCTAGCCTTTTTCCCATGGGGATAAAAAGAAACTACAGAACGCCACCTGCTACGTTCCTTACGTACTCCCTTTGCTTCGTTTACTGTAGGTATACCTACATGTTGCAGCTAGATTTGTCTTTAGTAGATACATAGGTATCAAGCAAACGTAAGATTTCAAAAACTGGTGCTCGGCACGGTACAAATACACATTCATGCGAAGACTCACGCCTTTTACCCATGCCGACCTCATCTAGTTTTTAAAAATATGATTGACGTGTAAAAGTACAGAAATATAATCATGTGGGAAGGCAGAACTGCAAAAATCTTACATACTCCCTGTTCTCCAAATCAAACAGTATAAACAAACATGCTACAGTTCAAATCTTGTTTTATTTTAGTATACAGAGAGTCAGAAGGTGTTGAAGTAAAACATTTAACTCCTTAAACAGGTACCTACCACTTACATCAAGCCGCCCAATTCCTAAGAATACCGCGGAAGGGTTATTTATAAGGATTCTTCTTTTCAACAAATTACTACCGTAAGCGAAATAATAGAAATAGCTTTTTGAATGTACCAACATATAGCACAGGGCAAAGTTTATACATTTTATAACGTAAGCAACTACTAAAATTTGGATCATTGACATTGTGTAAACTTGTGTAACGTCATTGTGGAATGACAGAATCTATCAAAAAGTACTCTGTGGACAGAATCGACAGAATCAATGGACGGAAACGGAATAACAAAAAGGTTTTCGTCGGCGAAGAGTTGAATCAAAATAGTTCGTGACCAATAAATAATTAGGTATTTAGCGCATATGACATTGACGGGAGGTGCTGTTGGTAAATTTTAAAAACGAAGTTGCAAGAATTACAAAGAGTACAAAATAAGGTCATAAAGATATTGTTTCGCTATCCATATCTTACATCAACCTGTAAAATCTATAAAGAAACAAAACTAATGAATATCAAACAACTCTACACATATAATACTTGCGTTCTGATTAGAAAAATTGTAGACAAAACCATCCACACTAACCTATCATTTACTAAAAAATCTCAAATTACTAAACGCAGTCTTCGTCGACCAAGTCTACTTGTTTTGCCAAGAATACGCACTAATTACGCTAGAAAGAATATTACATATGAAGGAGCACAACTATTTAATAATCTACCCACTTACATAAAAAATGTCAGCTCTCTCAGCAGTTTTAGGTCTCGGCTATCCAAACACATAATTGAAAACTGCCTTGACTAAATTGAATGTTCTTTTAGAAACCTCTAATGATCTTGAATGGCTGGGGTTGAGCTGCTGAATGAGTATAAAATAATTATGTAATTATAATACTATACATATACTTTGGTGACGGGTACCTAAAATAAGTATACCGAATGTATCTTGTCTGTTCTCATGTGAGTGGCGCTTTGTCTTTATGAGAATAAATGATTTAAACCTAAATTTTTGTGCTAATATTTTGTGAAATAGTCGTAAAAAAACAATTTGGCCCACACTCCGAAAAATATTTGCACTTAATAGGCTACTTCAACTCAAACGTGACCATACCACAATAAGATCGCTTATCATCAGAATTCATCAGATATAGTGATCACACTCGAGCAGTGGTAGCCCGACCGTGGTAAGGACCGCGACTTTACGAGTTGTAGGTCGTAGATTCAAACCCCGCAAGGCGCATGTAATTAAATTATTTCATCACCACTGCTCTCAAAACGGTGAAGGAAAACATCGTGAGGAAACCGGCTGTGCTATATTCTAGTACCAACAATACGAAGACATGAATATACCAACCCGCACTGGGCCCGCGTGGTGGATTACGGCCCAAACATTATAAACTGATTATGAATCTCTGGAAGTTTTGATCTAATTGTTTTTTTAATCACTGATAAAAAGTTTCACTATTGCCGAGTGCCATAGGATATGTTTTATAATATAAAAAATCAAATCATTTTCTTAGTAATACTATAAAAGGCCGTAAAACTAAAATACCTTCTGTCTGTTATTAAAGGATTCTGAATGGAAGATTATATCTGAAGCTAATTTTGCGCGGCGTGTAAGCCACAATGTTATTTGTTTACCTACGCCGCTGGTGTTTGCATTGATATCAACTTGGGAATAGTTATTAAAAGCTTTAAGAGATTGGTAAATATGACTTTAGTCTTTGGATATTCCAGTATTCGCTTGTCATCGTATTGGAATTTAATATTTATCTTTTATATCTATTTTCTATCTATTGGCATTATGAGTCACTGGATTTATTTTGATCTACAGATTTAGCTGTATTCGACTTTTTACATTTAAAGAAAGAAAATAAGTTTATTTGACCCAGGTTATGAGCGTTTACGACGTACGGAATATCACACAAACTTTCAAGCCAATGTTTTTCGAAATGAATGAACTGATTTTAATGAAACTTCATACGCATAAGCAGGATACAAAGGTCTAAAACGTTATTTAAGAACATTCTCGAAAAATAGTGTTACAGCCAAATAGACTCATTTTTAATTTTCCATAGAATAAGAGATTTCTGGTTATCTTTTTTTAAATAACATATTTCAAAAATGTTCCCCCGACCCATCCGGTCACATCGCATCGCCTGCCCGCACTATTACTTCGTTTTCCCTTAGCATTCTTTCTGATTTTTTTTTTGTTTTTTCTCGGATCTTAAGGGCGCGGTTCCCGATCCTGAAGAATTGGGCTATCAAATGCAAAAATATTTTTTCAAATCCGACTTGTAGTTCCAGAGATTAGCGCGTTCCTAAATAAACAGGTTTATTATAACTATAGTTATAGACTAATCGATGTTAAAGTAGTCGATGAGATCAGACCAAGACCATAATATAAGCCAATAAAAATGACTAGTCCTAAAATCCAAAGTACTATCTCCGTGAGGGAGATAGTTGACAGTCGTATCGTATCTGTGCGTGACATATCCGTCTCATCGCCACATGTTCGGTGTTAGTGATATATGGCCCACAAATCCAACGATCACAATATACAATGTCGAGGATTATTAGGGGATCCTACTGGCTTAGTCTTGCTCGGTGGTCTCTCAGACCCTAATGTTTTTTGTCATGCACATGATATGACATACGGTCGAGTGCGTTTGAGGACATCTGCCAAATTTTTATTAGGCACAAATGAGCACATTTTGATGGGAAATTTTGTTGGCAAATGTTATTTTAATGAGCTTGTTCGCTTTGAGTGTTTGTGTGAACTTATAATTATGTTTTATTTTCATCATAATTGTTTATAATTAATTATGGCAACGACAAATAAATCTAAAATATTCTGCCATGTATAAAAGTAGGTACATATAATGTGGTTAACATTATATGTACTTTGTATAAGACATGTGTGTATGTCTGTAGGAGTCAAATGAGCCCTCGTGCCTACATCATCTTTTGGCGCCTGAATGACATTGACATTATTTTGTTTTGTGAAATTGTCACAGAAATTGTATTAGAAAAACAAGATGGTGGCTTTAGTTTCGATTTTGGCCCGAAAGGTCTATGTACCGTTTTATGCTTAGAAACACAAAATCGCTTGCACTAATGAGTCTGAACTAACCGTCAATAATACATAATCAGCCTATAATGTTCCCACTACTGGAACACAGGCCTTCTCTCGGAGAGACAGAGTAGATACGTCCTACTCTCTACCACGCGGGCCCAGTGCGGGTTGGTAGATGGCACATGTCTTCGAATTTTATGGTTTTAGAATATGCCGGCTACCTCACGATGTTTTCCTTCGCCGCTTCGAGAGCAATGGTGATGAAATAATTTACACAAATTAAAACGCATATCTGGGTTCGAACCTACGACCTGCAACTCGTAAGTTCTTCAACGGACGCACTTAAGAGTTGCAGGTCGTAGGAATTGGGCGAGTATTATTGACGGTCATAACCGTTTGCATATGGAATAAATTGCATACTTTTTCTCCATTTAAATACGTTAAAGGATTACTTTAAAAAAAAATTGGGCACGTGCCTCATAATTATTTTGGCAAAATTTCAATAATACTTGCACACATTCTGTACTCCAAAGCCAAATGCATGATTTTTTGTGAACACCGTCACCCCTTACTCCCATACGGCTAATACTGGACTCATGTTCATTCATGATTTAGGGTTCCGTATTGTGTTAACAGTGAAATTAGTATCGAAAGGTGTGACGTAGCACTCAATGGTTATTCATGCTCACGTAATGAAACCGGTTCAAGTTATGATTTTATAGGGGTTTACCGAACCCTTCGAGTGGGCTATTTTTTTTAATGGCGGCAGCACGAGTCCCAAATGACAATAGGGTTGAGTTGTGTATTATTCAAAAATTTAACATGTGGGCTGGTTACTTTGCTAAGTTTTTATTATTATATATCAAGTACCTACCGTAATACGAGACATCATTACCGCACAAAAATAATTACCTAGGACATAATATCCTGGGAATATTTTAACAAAAAAAAAGCAGATTGAATAAAAATATAACCATAAGGGGCCGTCTCCACGAGCGAGAAAATCGCGGCGATATTATCGTCGTGTCACGTATTTCTATACATTCTCCTAAAACGTGTCTCGACACGGGCGGCGCGGCGCGGCGATAAAATTGCGGCGAAAATTTGATGGCACGGCGAGACTATCCCCACGATTCTTTCGCTCGTAGAGACGGCCCCTAACAACTAACAAATAAAGGGACCTATTAAAACTGATAAAAAAATAATAACATGATAAAATGTGATAACGTTTTCAGTAGACATAGGGTCTGCTGATTCTGAAGCCATATTTCTCAGTACATATTTAATACTAATTCAGTTGGTACCTACACATATAAATAATTTAAAACAACACGTAAAGATGACTATGTACCAAACACCCACCCTAATCACCTATGCTTAAACATTGTGACTTAACGAAGGGGCCCGACAGGGCCCAAGCCTGCCGGGTCAGCGGGATTGTCCAAAAGGGTTACCGCTGGCCCGGAACATAAAGGGCTAAGGAAGGAACACGGTTGGGTTTTAGTCTGTAAGAGTCTGACACTCCCTTTCGCTCCACCCAGGGTCATTTGATGATTTCCCATCCGAAAAAAAAAAAAGATGTCTATGTAAAATAATATGTCTGGTAGTATTTTTGTAACACAGTATTTTCTAGATGGTCCCTATAGGTCTATAGAAGTTAACTATAACACAGCTAACAAAGAACTATAAAAAATGAGTACAGTACTCAATTTCTATTCAAATGTAATTCACAGACTAAAAACATAAATGCACAACAAACAGAAAACAGAAATAAAACCAATGTTCTGGACTGCTTAGATAATTTAATAGAGATATTAATATGCAACATGTCTACGAATTGCTCAGTTAAACTCCAGTTAACGTACACTTCACAACACTTGGCTTAACGAGAGTTTTGCATGGATAATTTGTTTAAACGGAGTTTACCAGTTTAATCGCAGGTCAAGTAGGGACCGGTCACCTAACCGCTTTCTTAATTACACCTAAAATTATACAGCCCGTCCGGAGATTTGGTAGGTATTGTCTGTTTTAAGTGAGTTATGTCATTTTGTTTTAATGTGGTCCAATGGGACGATTTTTTTTTTGAAGAATTTAGCTTCATATGACACAAAATAAAAATCATTATCATCAGCCTAGCGTTCTTTAAACTTCATTTAATAATTTTGTTGTTTCATGTACACGTAAACAGTGTTGTTAAGTAAATAATTTAATGTCTTTGGTGTTACAGATTATTTTCCGTCAGTTATTGATATGTAAAAATTATGCAAAACAATACAATACTTAACTTTAGTGGAAAATATCACTTTTCCCAACTATGTTGGGGTCAGCTTACAGTCTTACCGGATGTAGCTCGATACCAGTGTTTTACATGGACTGGTGACTACAAATTAAAAATAGTTTTTTTTTTTTTATAAAGAGCATCTTAGATGCGTTTACCTGTTTTGTGGTGCATTTGCAATTCTAACATGAACGCCTGTAGCAACCTGGGTAGTCAGTACTACTACCTCCTTGCTGACTGGGTACTAGTTTTAACATAGAATGAACCATTCTTTGAAGAATAGGCGTTTTGCTGGAGGTCTTGACGGTCCATTCTGTAAAAATCTCACCGTCAAAACTTAGGTAAAGTGACGTGTCAATCCCACTTGATATATATTGGCAGCTCACTTCAAACTCTCTTCACTCAAACCAAGTTTTCACGGTGAGAGGCTGAAAGAACATAGGTAATTTTATTTTTCTGCATTTTTATATAAACTTCTGCAACATTTGTCGAATCGTGTTCGAAAACTTACGAAACTGACAATATCGGCGCGACCACTCGGCCTTTGTCAGCCGGCCGACTCTAAGCGGTTAATGAAAATCGGCTTGCCCGCTTTTCTGCATATAGAGAGGCAATTTACTGAAATGGCCGCATGCCTTCGAACTAATGCGAAATATTGCCGCGATCTGCTGATTTACAAACTTCAACTTTATATTAGTAAGAACAAGGATGTTAAAAACAAGACTTAAGTCTAACAGATCGATGCGTTCGATACTTAGTGATTAGGTATGCAAATACTGAAGCTGAAGAGTATTTAGGTTAGGTATATTTTGGTTGAGTAAACATGTCTGTGTTTAACTTTAGATGTTTATTTAGATGATAAATGAAATAAGTACCTTCTACGTTATATTTCGTCAATTTCGGTAAGTAACGTACAGTCACCGAAATTAATCTATAAGCAAATTGACACTTTACGTAAATTTGCCGTGTTATAGCCATTTCGTACAACTGGAAATGTTGTGAATAGAATACACGGACAATTTGAGGTGGTAGTCAATTTGATAAACAATTAATTTCCCCGAGTTTATATTACTTAGATTTTTTTCTTTTTTATATACACATTGACATTGATGAATATTTTTTTTTTTTTAAACAATGACATTTGCTTACTTTGTAAAGTATTATATTATTTTTTCATTGTGAATGTGAAGACGATGTGGGTCATTTTACATACTTATATATATTTTTTTTATTATTCTCTCTGTTCTGTTTTTTTTTTCTCATGGTCTGGCAGTTTGAGTTATTTATGTGGCCTACCCAAATGTCCTTTCTTTGGTATTGTTCGTCGAATCGTTGAGCTTCTTAAGTCTTGAGTTGAGCTGCACGATTTTTGACAAATGCGTGCACTGACTGGACAGGTCCTCTCAATCTGTGTGGTTCTTTCCTCAAAAGACCACCTCAGACATCGATCTACATGGTCTTCATATAACCTGACCAAGATTATGTCTGGACTTTAAAAGAGACTGTGACCTCTGAGTTTGTTTCGGCCTTTCTTCTCAGAGTAGTCAGATAGGAAACGCCGACTTCATCTAGTTATAAAAAACATGACTGACGTGTAAAAGTGTTTGTACAAACCTACTTACAAAATAAATCATTTCATTTCATTTCATTTCAAAAATCAGTACTATTACTTTCCAAAACAAGAACTAAAACTTCTCACTTCGCTTCGCACTACAAAATAAATAACAACTCACTATACCTCACTATTCGCATTTGAACGTGCTTCAGGCGGAATAATAGACAAGTTTGGACAGCGTACAACATTGTTGGTTGCATACAGTTAATGTAACTTTGTAATAAGGGTTACAGGCCCCTATGCTTTGTTCCACTGAGTTCGCTGGTTCCGCTGCATAATTTGGTTATGTCCATTCTACCGAGAAATCTTGTTTTGTCGAATACATTTTAAAGCGAGTACGGAATAGAGAGTAGTGATTAACACTTACGAAGTGTGGTTATTCGGTTATTTTGGCAGCTGTTCACGTTTGTAGGTTTGTTAAGGGGCTTACAGGACCTGGACACAAAAAACGCAAGTATATGATCGACTACAGTAAACAAAATCAGAAAAATGTATGATATTCTTCAGGATATATGCTAGGTAGATAGTGTGTTGAAAACATAATACAACTAATTTTATATGATAGAAAAAAATCGTGAATATACCTACCACTGAAAACATTCGTTTTACAATAAAAACCATACTAATATACATACAATCATTCTGATTTTTCGTCAGATTATTCTACAAGCAACATAATAAAACACTAGTGTTTTAATTTTTTCGTCCAAACAATCGATTGTTTGTAATTAAATAATTGCTTCATATTTTGCAATAAATTACCAGCGTTGTGTCATCGCGCTTCTCTTTCTTTTCTATGCAGTCCGACAGTGACCGCGCTTTAGGTCATGTAAGCCCCTTAAGTGCGGAATGAGTCGGTTCATGTGATGGCTTGCTGTTGTAACTACATTTTAGTTAATCTTGTTCAAATGCAGAGATGTGATATACACTGAAAGTAATAAGCAGTAAATAAAAATGAAAAAACATTAATCTGAACTGCTTTTAACAGTTTCCTAAGAGCCTAACGTTCAAAACAGTATTTTTTACCGATCCGAAAACAGTTAAAACTTGAAGCAAAATGTTACCGTCATGACAGTAAACTTTAACGTTTTAAGTAGCTACTCTTTTTCAAGATAGTCTTTTCTTCTTATTGTACAAAAAATAAAGTCAGTAAGTCTTAACGAAATCGCTTTAATGCGCTGTAGTAAGAAATTATTTTATTCAGTGTAGGCTTTTGAAATAATGATCAACACTTGCTTCATTTACTTGCTAAAAAGCTGGGTTCTCTCTAGCTTTGTAATATAGCATAGCAATATTAAAATCTCCTGCAGACAAGAGCGACACGACAGCGCGACGCTAATCTAGTAGAAAAAAGTCTATGAACATTTCACGGAAAGTGTTCTACTAGAGTCGCGCTATGCTGTCGCGTCCCACGTGTGTAGGGGGGACCCTAAAGGAACGATTAGTACTTAATACCTATATATATCTTAGCGATCCTACATAATATTTTTGACGCTTTGTTCGACGGGCTGTATCTCTAAGGACCTCCCACTTATTAGTGTTCTTTAATCGGGTAAAATACACTAGACGAGACACAATAGAAGTGTCATTGTTATTACGCCCGTGGGTGTTCTGTTTAGTGTCCCTCAATGCGTTAATCTTAAATGTGTATCTATCTACCTATATGCATTTTTGGTTTTTTCTTCCATTAATAAAATGTATTTAAATTTGGAGCTAAGTAATAATAAATTAGCTAAAGTAATTCACACATAATGCAGCCCCAAAGGTACCCTCAAAATTTTTTTGTATGCTAATTCTGAGCACGTGAGCACAAGGGCTGAAGTGTGCAGTCCAGATGTCGTCGAAAAAAGTTCTCAAGGGTACTCTTAACACTGATACGGCACTTACATACTTACAACATAGATTTATGGATTTATTTAAAAGATAGAGGCTAGTGTCAAAATTTGCACATTTTCTACACATTTCAAGTGTTACTTCCGTTATCCGTAGTTTGTCTGGTTGTCCTATCCTGTGTAGTTCCGAGAATGATTTCATGGGCTCTAGTTTATTTCAACAACTTATAAGTAGTGACCGACCGAAGGTTCGGTTTCGGCTGTAGTTTCGGTTTCGGCCAAAAAGTGGCCGAATCTTCGGCCCGACCGAGACTGGAGTCAGTTTGTGGGCTGTCGGTTTTGATAGCAAATTATTTGTAGGTAACAAATCTAAAAAAACGGGTCTCAGAAAATAATATTATTTAATTAACCAACTAAGTTTCGGTTTCGAAACTAGAGGAGGAGCCGAAGGCTAGGTTACGGTTTCGGTATCGGCTAAAAATCGTGTTTCGTTTGGTCACTACTTATAAGATGTTTTTATAGATTTTGGTATTTCTGTATTAGCAAAATGCTATTTTTATAACATTTCTCCCATCGTATCTTCTAGTATCATTATCACAACATTAAACCTCCGCTTAAACATTGTAGGTACTAAACATAAGGCACCTGTACCGAGCACTGATAATATTAAGACTCATCACCTAGTAATTAGCTACAACTTTCTGACTATAACTGGCAGACTCCTTGACAATTCAAAAGTGCCTGAAATGGTTTAATTGAAATAAATGCTTTGAGTTTGAGATTTCTTTAAACCTACAATCCCTTAGTACCTAACCTTTTAAAAAGCTTAAGGATAATCTTTGATAATCCCACGCCTATAAAATTGTCCACAAAACCTACTCAATCAAAACCCGCTCATGATAATATCAGAACATAATTAACCACCAAATCTAGTCAGAGCACATTGAGCAAATGTTCCCGGTGCGCGGAACAGGAAGCGGCAGCAGCGATCCCGGAACATTGTGTAATAATTACTTACACCGCTCCACAGTGTTCCGTTTTGGTGAATCACTTCTGTGGAAGAGGCCTGTTGGAAAATTTAAGAGACAATATGGCCGATGTTATAGATAAATAAATGTGACATGCGCTTTGAAGTATTGTTGATTTATTTATTAGTTAATTATATTAGGTTACGACCATAGGTCTCCTCGTAAAAGAAAATATCTATTAGCTGATCATCTCCGTTGGCGTCCATCATACTCAACGGTATTCGATAAACCCTTATTAACCCCTTTTAGTCGGTCAGCGGGATTGTCCGAAAGGGTTACCGCTGGCCCGGAACATAAAGGGCTAAGGAAGGAACACGGGTAGGTTTTAGTCAGTAAGAGTCTGACACTCCCTTCACTTCCTATCTTGATACTGACATCTCTTTGAGGCGCGCGTGGAACACGTACGCGCAGGCCGGCACGGGCCTGGTCCTGATCGGACGGTGAGCTACTAAGGGATTACTCGATAATTTTTTTATGATAAATCATAGGTAGTTGAATTAGGGCTGATTTTTCAATCGACAGATAATTTTTATTCGTGGAATAAAATTGACGCCTGACAGATTTTGTATGGAAAAAGTCAAAAATTTAAAATAATTCCTCGGATAAAATTATCTGGCGTTGAAAAAATCAGCCCTTAGTCAGTCAAAACGTTATAGCAGTTCAAACATTTGGATCGCTAGCATTTTAAATCATTGTGGTGTGTCACCGCTGAACTGGAAAAATGTCAACTAACTTTTGTGGGCCACTATACTTCTTCAGTGTTCATTCTCCTATGATCTGTGCAAAACAAGTGATAATTATAAAAAAAAAAAAAAACCTTCTCGACTAAAAATACCTTTTTGTGTATAAAGATGTTTTTTTTTTTAGCCTATTTTGTGTCCCACTGCTGGGCAAAGGCCTCCCCTTTTTCCTTCCAAACCTCCCTCTCTTGTGCGATCTCTGGCCATGTTGGCCCTGCGAATGATATTAGATCGTCAAGCCACCTTCGCCTTGGTCTACCTCGACGGCGAAAATATATATAAATTGTTTTAATAATTAATTAAGTAGGTACTAATGCTTTGTTCTTTTTCGCCGAATTACTTTACTTACTACGTGAAAGGTAACAAGGACAGCGCAGTTTAAAAAAAAATTACGGACGTTTTTTGGGAAATTGCTGTGTCCAAAGTAGGTAATTTAGAAAACGCTTTTGTTAGATTACACTTTGGTGTCAGAACACGTTTGTTCACTTACCTACTTTGATAAAAACTTTAAAATCATAATTAATATTAAAGTGCTATCCCCCGTAATAGCTATGTAATATGGCTTTGTCAGTTTAAAAAACATCTATTGTAAGCAACACTGTCAGTAAAATGTTTTATACAATCCAGTAAGTAAATTGTACATAATATTTTGTTTTGCAATACCTACCTACGGTTTCCAAGAAAAACGTTTTTGGATTAAGCTAAGGTTGGTATTGGTCAGCGGGGCTGCCCAGAGAGCGATGACGTAATGAAGTGACGTCACTATCAGCATTACTATTAAACCCAGAGTAAAGTAGCACAACTCTAGAAGCACGAAACAGGAAGTGTCGCTCAGTACTGTGATCTTCAGAACAATGATGCAATAATTACTTATACCGCACTCCCGCGTTCCGTTTCGGAAATCGAGAGTAAGGAAGAGGCGCCTGTTTAAAAAAAATAAATAGGTACCTATTGTTTTTAAGTTATAATAATAATATCGTTTTTAAGTTATAAGAATCATCTCTATTGCCTAAAACCTGAAGGTTTTGTATAAAGCGTATAAAATTCTCCGAATGTTATAAAAAGGCAAAAATTAAAATACCTACTGATGCACACGATAACGTGTTCATCGTAATCTTCAGCCCTTATTGTCCCTCAACTGGGTACAAGTTCGTCCACCATCAAGCCAATCCCTTCTGACCTGTGAAAATCACTTTTAAGGCTTTCCTGTGATTGTATAAATGATCTGGCAGCTGGTCAGTTTGCGATTTTTTTGACTTACTAAGCTATTGTTAATCAAGATTAAAATTGCATGAAGCTGTATTGTAAATGTTAAATGTCATTGTTCCTTATTATTTTATTTTTCCCCGTGACGGTACGGAGACGGTATATGCGTTTGTGACTTAACATTTGCACAATCGTAAGGTTGAATATAGTGTAACCAACAAACTACCTATCCCATATTCTAGCAAATAAAGATATCATTCATTCATTCGAAATGTTTTGCCCCTTTCGGTATCCGGTACTCCCCCACAAACTACGCCTTTTCGTCTGTTAGTCATTTTACCATAAGTATTTATGTTTTTAGCACCTCTATCATTTTAAAAGCTGCATGGTTAAGATCAGTTTTACAAAAAGCCCTTTCCACACTGGCCGAGCACGCGCATTTGTCGATAGACTATAAGCATTCCGCGAGCGGTTTTAAGACGCCCGTAATTCCACCCGAGTGTTTCACACGTAATAATCGGATAACGTGCTGTAGTGCACGTGTTGCGCTCATGCAAAGCGATAGTACCGCAAATGCATTTAGGTGGTAATAGGAGAACAAAATGGAGGTAGAATGTGGCAAGGGTGCTTTTGACTGGTTCTTTAGCGGAAATAACAGTTCAATAAGCGATTCTGTTTTTAGAAACGATTTTAAGTTACCTATAAGGAGATACCTATGAAACATGAGGGAACGCTGAATGAGTACCAAGCTTATGGCTAAAATGGTAATAATAATGATGGATTTTTTGCATAAGAAACAAAAGAAGAAAAGGTCATAATAGGGGCCAAGACGCTTCTGACCTGATGGGGTCCCTTTTTTACGACCCAATTAATCAAACCACTATGAAAATATTACAACGTGACCTAAGAGCCGCTCTTATAATTTGTAAAGCCACACAATAAACTTATACAGGGTGAACAATATCGAAAGCGCACCCGCCGATACAGAAGGGTGCGCAAAATCATAACACAAAAGAAAAATACGGTTATTTTACACCAGTGTGGTAGATTATATCTTTTATGTTTAGAATCAACAGGAAGCTTTCAAATGGGGCATATAACCTACACTTATTATAGATGCTGTTTCACGAGGGTGCATAAATTTTTTAACCCAAAGGGTTTGTGCAAACAACTCTGTGAAAGTAATTTGGTACTTTTTTTAGTAATTGCACACGATACGGGGGTAGGATGCAGCGAGTGTTCGGCCGTTTGCGGAGTTTCGAAAAGTTTTAATTCAATTTCGACGTGGACACAAAGTAAACACTCAGTGGACTGGGGTTTTAGCTAAGTTTTAAAGTAGATTAGTGACACTAAATTCGACGTTACGTGAAAAATAAAATAAACCGCTTTGATTAAAAAGCCACTAAGCTGAAGTGGGACTGGATCAGTCACGTCTGCCGTATGCCTAATGAGCAGTGGGCCAAAATAACCACTACGTGGAGCTCTGACACAGCTAGAAGGAGGCGCGGCAGACCCCGTAGAAGATGGCGGGACGAGCTGGAGAAAAAAAAGGGTCAGTGGCTCAGTGGTCCACTTTAGCCCTGCATCGAAAGAGATGGAAGTCATGGGGAGAGGCCTTTGCCCAGCAGTGGGATGATGCAGGCTAACAGTAACAGTAACCGCGTTGCTCAATTATTACTCTAGAAGTAAATGAAAAAATCAAAATACAAAACAATAATTTATTATTTTGTTTTTAAGAGAAAAATATGAATAGGTCCAATCCAACATACCTATAGGTACAATATTTGTCACCTATCATTACTTTTACAAACTATTACTCTTTTGTATTCATTAATGCTACTCACTTAATTAATGACTGAACCTCTATGTATTTATTTTATTACTGTTCTTTTTTTATGAAATCCTGAAACTTGCAGTTAAAACAATCTAGCGTCATGAACCCATTGAAAGGCACTGAATGAGACACAATAAAAAAAATATCGTTATCACGTCGAGGGGACTAGTCTCTAAGCACGAAGTTCGTAGTTTTGCCCGAATTTACGGACGTTTCATAATCCGTACCTCTCGCACGGACATCAGATTAGTGCGATGTCTACACCAACATCAACTCCAGCTGTCGCTGAAAATCAGGGCTGGGGCTCTGTCTCATATAGGGTCTTAGTATTATGCTGAGAGATGGCCGTTTTGCGTGGATGTGCCGCATGTTTTCCCCCAACTTATATTGTTTTTATGTCCTTTTTATGCGTCATGTATGCCGCAAATAAATGTGTTTTCTTTCTTTACACGATTTGACAGGCGTCCCTACTCCCGGTGTGTTTTTGCTTGTCTAAATTGTATTTATCATTTCAGCCGAAAGACATCCACTGCTGGACATAGGCCTCCACCAAGCACCTCCACTTCGACCGGTTCTATGCTTCTCGCATCCAACGGGTTCCTGCGGCCTTCACAAGGTCGTCGGACCACCTTGTGGGAGGCCTTCCAACGCTACGTCTTCCGGTACGTGATCGCCACTCCAGAACCTTTCGGCCCAATCGGCCATCTGTTTTGCGAGCAATGTGCCCTGCCCACTGCCACTTAAGTTTGGCAATTCTTCGGGCTATGTCGGTTACCTTGGTTCTCCTGCGAATCTGCTCATTCCTGATTCGAAATTGTGTTTGACATAGACATTTTTGTTTTGACAGTCGGGCGGCGGCGCGTCCTCGTGGTTGCCGAGCGCGGCGCCCGCGTCGCGCGCCGTGCGCCACGCGGCTATGTCGGTTACCTTGGTTCTCCTGCAGATCTGCTCATTCCTGATTCGAAATTGTGTTTGACATACACATTTTTGTTTTGACAGATCGACTTCTTTCGGACGGGCCCGTATATTCGTTAATGGAATTAAAGAGTAGACCCCCTAGGGAAGTTGAATATCCCGCAAAGTGTACTCAGTGAACTACAATTTCAATCGTCTCCTAAGCTTATCAGAGGCAAGCCTACCATTATTTGGTATAGTTTTGAGCATACTAACATAATCTTCTGGCATATGACATTCCACGGCACCACTCACAATACATTGCTTGTATGTAATTGATGGTCTTCTGTCTTCAGGGAGAGATGACAAAGATTCGAGGAAAGGCGGAACAACACAGTGTTGATATGTTCGGCATTTGGTTTTCTTTCCGTTAACACCGCTTATATCAACTTCTTTTGGAAAATAATGCTTTACGTCGACTCCCTCTTGACTGAAAAAGAAAATGTATCTTCAGTTTGTTGGTTGTTAAGCTTCGAATAATCTGTTTAGCGTTAATAATATAATAAGTTTATTAATTATAACTCTTAATAAACAATGCAAAATTGTCTAGAATCTTGCTAATCTGACCGAATTGGATACTTTTAAATGCTGTTCAAATTGGTGAAAGACATTGCTAATTTTTATAGAGATCACAGATATTAACAACTTCTTGACCTTATTCACTGCTAGGACACTTTTTACGCCAAATTGATCACGGGCATACTCATTACGGACTTAAGTGAGGCCTATGATAATGTTCAGCAGTGGACGGACGTCTTTCAGCTGGAATGATGATGGTGATAATTAAACAGTATTATTATCTAAGTTTTGTACATACCTGTCAAGGGAAATGAGACTATCATTCTTCATTTTCCACAAAGCTCCCCATACATGTTCTTCTTCGCTTCTGACTATAGTAGCCACTGCACCTCTCCATAAATTGTTATATTGTACAAAGTCTAGCTTGTAACTCTGTAACATGAAAGTTCAAAATTGGTCTAAGGGTGAATTAAGTAGGTAAATAAAAGTTAGAAACAGTCAACAAAAGAGATAAGTATGCAGGACCGTCGGATATAGTTGAAGTTTAGTAAGAAACTCATGGTATTGTCGACTAAAATTTAATTTGATAAATGAGCTGTTTGTTTTCTATTAATAAAATTAAATTTTATTCTAGAACATCCATCGGTTTCTTACTAAACTTCAACTATATCCGACGATCCTGCATACTTATCTCTTTTGTTGACCAAACTCTAGCCTTTTTCCCATGGGGATAAAAAGAAACTACAGAACGCCACCTGCTACGTTCCTTACGTACTCCCTTTGCTTCGTTTACTGTAGGTATACCTACATGTTGCAGCTAGATTTGTCTTTAGTAGATACATAGGTATCAAGCAAACGTAAGATTTCAAAAACTGGTGCTCGGCACGGTACAAATACACATTCATGCGAAGACTCACGCCTTTTACCCATGCCGACCTCATCTAGTTTTTAAAAATATGATTGACGTGTAAAAGTACAGAAATATAATCATGTGGGAAGGCAGAACTGCAAAAATCTTACATACTCCCTGTTCTCCAAATCAAACAGTATAAACAAACATGCTACAGTTCAAATCTTGTTTTATTTTAGTATACAGAGAGTCAGAAGGTGTTGAAGTAAAACATTTAACTCCTTAAACAGGTACCTACCACTTACATCAAGCCGCCCAATTCCTAAGAATACCGCGGAAGGGTTATTTATAAGGATTCTTCTTTTCAACAAATTACTACCGTAAGCGAAATAATAGAAATAGCTTTTTGAATGTACCAACATATAGCACAGGGCAAAGTTTATACATTTTATAACGTAAGCAACTACTAAAATTTGGATCATTGACATTGTGTAAACTTGTGTAACGTCATTGTGGAATGACAGAATCTATCAAAAAGTACTCTGTGGACAGAATCGACAGAATCAATGGACGGAAACGGAATAACAAAAAGGTTTTCGTCGGCGAAGAGTTGAATCAAAATAGTTCGTGACCAATAAATAATTAGGTATTTAGCGCATATGACATTGACGGGAGGTGCTGTTGGTAAATTTTAAAAACGAAGTTGCAAGAATTACAAAGAGTACAAAATAAGGTCATAAAGATATTGTTTCGCTATCCATATCTTACATCAACCTGTAAAATCTATAAAGAAACAAAACTAATGAATATCAAACAACTCTACACATATAATACTTGCGTTCTGATTAGAAAAATTGTAGACAAAACCATCCACACTAACCTATCATTTACTAAAAAATCTCAAATTACTAAACGCAGTCTTCGTCGACCAAGTCTACTTGTTTTGCCAAGAATACGCACTAATTACGCTAGAAAGAATATTACATATGAAGGAGCACAACTATTTAATAATCTACCCACTTACATAAAAAATGTCAGCTCTCTCAGCAGTTTTAGGTCTCGGCTATCCAAACACATAATTGAAAACTGCCTTGACTAAATTGAATGTTCTTTTAGAAACCTCTAATGATCTTGAATGGCTGGGGTTGAGCTGCTGAATGAGTATAAAATAATTATGTAATTATAATACTATACATATACTTTGGTGACGGGTACCTAAAATAAGTATACCGAATGTATCTTGTCTGTTCTCATGTGAGTGGCGCTTTGTCTTTATGAGAATAAATGATTTAAACCTAAATTTTTGTGCTAATATTTTGTGAAATAGTCGTAAAAAAACAATTTGGCCCACACTCCGAAAAATATTTGCACTTAATAGGCTACTTCAACTCAAACGTGACCATACCACAATAAGATCGCTTATCATCAGAATTCATCAGATATAGTGATCACACTCGAGCAGTGGTAGCCCGACCGTGGTAAGGACCGCGACTTTACGAGTTGTAGGTCGTAGATTCAAACCCCGCAAGGCGCATGTAATTAAATTATTTCATCACCACTGCTCTCAAAACGGTGAAGGAAAACATCGTGAGGAAACCGGCTGTGCTATATTCTAGTACCAACAATACGAAGACATGAATATACCAACCCGCACTGGGCCCGCGTGGTGGATTACGGCCCAAACATTATAAACTGATTATGAATCTCTGGAAGTTTTGATCTAATTGTTTTTTTAATCACTGATAAAAAGTTTCACTATTGCCGAGTGCCATAGGATATGTTTTATAATATAAAAAATCAAATCATTTTCTTAGTAATACTATAAAAGGCCGTAAAACTAAAATACCTTCTGTCTGTTATTAAAGGATTCTGAATGGAAGATTATATCTGAAGCTAATTTTGCGCGGCGTGTAAGCCACAATGTTATTTGTTTACCTACGCCGCTGGTGTTTGCATTGATATCAACTTGGGAATAGTTATTAAAAGCTTTAAGAGATTGGTAAATATGACTTTAGTCTTTGGATATTCCAGTATTCGCTTGTCATCGTATTGGAATTTAATATTTATCTTTTATATCTATTTTCTATCTATTGGCATTATGAGTCACTGGATTTATTTTGATCTACAGATTTAGCTGTATTCGACTTTTTACATTTAAAGAAAGAAAATAAGTTTATTTGACCCAGGTTATGAGCGTTTACGACGTACGGAATATCACACAAACTTTCAAGCCAATGTTTTTCGAAATGAATGAACTGATTTTAATGAAACTTCATACGCATAAGCAGGATACAAAGGTCTAAAACGTTATTTAAGAACATTCTCGAAAAATAGTGTTACAGCCAAATAGACTCATTTTTAATTTTCCATAGAATAAGAGATTTCTGGTTATCTTTTTTTAAATAACATATTTCAAAAATGTTCCCCCGACCCATCCGGTCACATCGCATCGCCTGCCCGCACTATTACTTCGTTTTCCCTTAGCATTCTTTCTGATTTTTTTTTTGTTTTTTCTCGGATCTTAAGGGCGCGGTTCCCGATCCTGAAGAATTGGGCTATCAAATGCAAAAATATTTTTTCAAATCCGACTTGTAGTTCCAGAGATTAGCGCGTTCCTAAATAAACAGGTTTATTATAACTATAGTTATAGACTAATCGATGTTAAAGTAGTCGATGAGATCAGACCAAGACCATAATATAAGCCAATAAAAATGACTAGTCCTAAAATCCAAAGTACTATCTCCGTGAGGGAGATAGTTGACAGTCGTATCGTATCTGTGCGTGACATATCCGTCTCATCGCCACATGTTCGGTGTTAGTGATATATGGCCCACAAATCCAACGATCACAATATACAATGTCGAGGATTATTAGGGGATCCTACTGGCTTAGTCTTGCTCGGTGGTCTCTCAGACCCTAATGTTTTTTGTCATGCACATGATATGACATACGGTCGAGTGCGTTTGAGGACATCTGCCAAATTTTTATTAGGCACAAATGAGCACATTTTGATGGGAAATTTTGTTGGCAAATGTTATTTTAATGAGCTTGTTCGCTTTGAGTGTTTGTGTGAACTTATAATTATGTTTTATTTTCATCATAATTGTTTATAATTAATTATGGCAACGACAAATAAATCTAAAATATTCTGCCATGTATAAAAGTAGGTACATATAATGTGGTTAACATTATATGTACTTTGTATAAGACATGTGTGTATGTCTGTAGGAGTCAAATGAGCCCTCGTGCCTACATCATCTTTTGGCGCCTGAATGACATTGACATTATTTTGTTTTGTGAAATTGTCACAGAAATTGTATTAGAAAAACAAGATGGTGGCTTTAGTTTCGATTTTGGCCCGAAAGGTCTATGTACCGTTTTATGCTTAGAAACACAAAATCGCTTGCACTAATGAGTCTGAACTAACCGTCAATAATACATAATCAGCCTATAATGTTCCCACTACTGGAACACAGGCCTTCTCTCGGAGAGACAGAGTAGATACGTCCTACTCTCTACCACGCGGGCCCAGTGCGGGTTGGTAGATGGCACATGTCTTCGAATTTTATGGTTTTAGAATATGCCGGCTACCTCACGATGTTTTCCTTCGCCGCTTCGAGAGCAATGGTGATGAAATAATTTACACAAATTAAAACGCATATCTGGGTTCGAACCTACGACCTGCAACTCGTAAGTTCTTCAACGGACGCACTTAAGAGTTGCAGGTCGTAGGAATTGGGCGAGTATTATTGACGGTCATAACCGTTTGCATATGGAATAAATTGCATACTTTTTCTCCATTTAAATACGTTAAAGGATTACTTTAAAAAAAAATTGGGCACGTGCCTCATAATTATTTTGGCAAAATTTCAATAATACTTGCACACATTCTGTACTCCAAAGCCAAATGCATGATTTTTTGTGAACACCGTCACCCCTTACTCCCATACGGCTAATACTGGACTCATGTTCATTCATGATTTAGGGTTCCGTATTGTGTTAACAGTGAAATTAGTATCGAAAGGTGTGACGTAGCACTCAATGGTTATTCATGCTCACGTAATGAAACCGGTTCAAGTTATGATTTTATAGGGGTTTACCGAACCCTTCGAGTGGGCTATTTTTTTTAATGGCGGCAGCACGAGTCCCAAATGACAATAGGGTTGAGTTGTGTATTATTCAAAAATTTAACATGTGGGCTGGTTACTTTGCTAAGTTTTTATTATTATATATCAAGTACCTACCGTAATACGAGACATCATTACCGCACAAAAATAATTACCTAGGACATAATATCCTGGGAATATTTTAACAAAAAAAAAGCAGATTGAATAAAAATATAACCATAAGGGGCCGTCTCCACGAGCGAGAAAATCGCGGCGATATTATCGTCGTGTCACGTATTTCTATACATTCTCCTAAAACGTGTCTCGACACGGGCGGCGCGGCGCGGCGATAAAATTGCGGCGAAAATTTGATGGCACGGCGAGACTATCCCCACGATTCTTTCGCTCGTAGAGACGGCCCCTAACAACTAACAAATAAAGGGACCTATTAAAACTGATAAAAAAATAATAACATGATAAAATGTGATAACGTTTTCAGTAGACATAGGGTCTGCTGATTCTGAAGCCATATTTCTCAGTACATATTTAATACTAATTCAGTTGGTACCTACACATATAAATAATTTAAAACAACACGTAAAGATGACTATGTACCAAACACCCACCCTAATCACCTATGCTTAAACATTGTGACTTAACGAAGGGGCCCGACAGGGCCCAAGCCTGCCGGGTCAGCGGGATTGTCCAAAAGGGTTACCGCTGGCCCGGAACATAAAGGGCTAAGGAAGGAACACGGTTGGGTTTTAGTCTGTAAGAGTCTGACACTCCCTTTCGCTCCACCCAGGGTCATTTGATGATTTCCCATCCGAAAAAAAAAAAAGATGTCTATGTAAAATAATATGTCTGGTAGTATTTTTGTAACACAGTATTTTCTAGATGGTCCCTATAGGTCTATAGAAGTTAACTATAACACAGCTAACAAAGAACTATAAAAAATGAGTACAGTACTCAATTTCTATTCAAATGTAATTCACAGACTAAAAACATAAATGCACAACAAACAGAAAACAGAAATAAAACCAATGTTCTGGACTGCTTAGATAATTTAATAGAGATATTAATATGCAACATGTCTACGAATTGCTCAGTTAAACTCCAGTTAACGTACACTTCACAACACTTGGCTTAACGAGAGTTTTGCATGGATAATTTGTTTAAACGGAGTTTACCAGTTTAATCGCAGGTCAAGTAGGGACCGGTCACCTAACCGCTTTCTTAATTACACCTAAAATTATACAGCCCGTCCGGAGATTTGGTAGGTATTGTCTGTTTTAAGTGAGTTATGTCATTTTGTTTTAATGTGGTCCAATGGGACGATTTTTTTTTTGAAGAATTTAGCTTCATATGACACAAAATAAAAATCATTATCATCAGCCTAGCGTTCTTTAAACTTCATTTAATAATTTTGTTGTTTCATGTACACGTAAACAGTGTTGTTAAGTAAATAATTTAATGTCTTTGGTGTTACAGATTATTTTCCGTCAGTTATTGATATGTAAAAATTATGCAAAACAATACAATACTTAACTTTAGTGGAAAATATCACTTTTCCCAACTATGTTGGGGTCAGCTTACAGTCTTACCGGATGTAGCTCGATACCAGTGTTTTACATGGACTGGTGACTACAAATTAAAAATAGTTTTTTTTTTTTTATAAAGAGCATCTTAGATGCGTTTACCTGTTTTGTGGTGCATTTGCAATTCTAACATGAACGCCTGTAGCAACCTGGGTAGTCAGTACTACTACCTCCTTGCTGACTGGGTACTAGTTTTAACATAGAATGAACCATTCTTTGAAGAATAGGCGTTTTGCTGGAGGTCTTGACGGTCCATTCTGTAAAAATCTCACCGTCAAAACTTAGGTAAAGTGACGTGTCAATCCCACTTGATATATATTGGCAGCTCACTTCAAACTCTCTTCACTCAAACCAAGTTTTCACGGTGAGAGGCTGAAAGAACATAGGTAATTTTATTTTTCTGCATTTTTATATAAACTTCTGCAACATTTGTCGAATCGTGTTCGAAAACTTACGAAACTGACAATATCGGCGCGACCACTCGGCCTTTGTCAGCCGGCCGACTCTAAGCGGTTAATGAAAATCGGCTTGCCCGCTTTTCTGCATATAGAGAGGCAATTTACTGAAATGGCCGCATGCCTTCGAACTAATGCGAAATATTGCCGCGATCTGCTGATTTACAAACTTCAACTTTATATTAGTAAGAACAAGGATGTTAAAAACAAGACTTAAGTCTAACAGATCGATGCGTTCGATACTTAGTGATTAGGTATGCAAATACTGAAGCTGAAGAGTATTTAGGTTAGGTATATTTTGGTTGAGTAAACATGTCTGTGTTTAACTTTAGATGTTTATTTAGATGATAAATGAAATAAGTACCTTCTACGTTATATTTCGTCAATTTCGGTAAGTAACGTACAGTCACCGAAATTAATCTATAAGCAAATTGACACTTTACGTAAATTTGCCGTGTTATAGCCATTTCGTACAACTGGAAATGTTGTGAATAGAATACACGGACAATTTGAGGTGGTAGTCAATTTGATAAACAATTAATTTCCCCGAGTTTATATTACTTAGGTACTCATATGCAAATAACTATATAATTATTAAGAAAAGAACTTACGATGCAACAATATAAAAATCAATAAAATGTGTCAACCACTAGGGTACCTATAGTAAATTCCCAGTAGCAGCCCAAAAACTGCAGTATGGTAACAAAATTACCACAACACAGCTTTATCTATATCAATAATTCAAGCTTTCATACACTACTCGCTAAAACGCCAAAAGTTTACGGTTAGCTTAGTCACAACACAAAAATTTATAAAAATGTGTGAACTACTAGATTTAGGAAATTCTCAGGAGCAGCCCGAAATCTGGATTGTTGCTCGGTTGATGGTAATAGGCTTACCCTCCATTACATGGGACGTGGAACCTAAACATAACTGGCGAAATGTGGGTGCACTGTTGGTTACACCTCTACCGAACCGTTAGGGAAATACAGGCGTGATGTTATGTTATGTCACTAGATAAAGGTAACATAACAAAAATATTGTAGATATTTTGGGCTCATACTAAACATGATGCAGACTCGAACGCACATTTGTGACGAAAGTAACAAAATTACCACAACACAGCTTCATATCAATTCAAGCTTCCATACACTACTCGTTAAAACGCCAAAAGTTTACGGCTAGCTAAGTCACAACATAAAAATTTGTAAAAATGTGTGAACCACTAGATTTAGGAAATTCTCAGGAGCAGCCCGAAATCTGGATTTGTGCACGGTTGATGGCAATAGGCTCGCCCCCTGTTACATGAGTCTTAAACATTATTGGTGAAATGTGGGTGCACTGTTGGTTACACCTCTGCCTAAACCTTACAGGAATAGAGAATACATTATGTTATATCACTTGATAAATGTAACGTAACAAAAATGACATTTTAGGCTCATTCAACACATGATACAGTCTCGAACGCACATTTGTGACGAAAGTAACAAAGTTACCACAACACAGCTTCATATCAATTCAAGCTTCCATACACTACTCGTTAAAAGGCCAAAAGTTTACGGTTAGCTTAGTCTCGTACACAATTTGGGGCGAATAGAGGCTTTTCATTTTTACCTTTAAAACTCTGAATTTTCAGTAAAGCTTTCAAAGCCCGAACTGATGTTAGCAGCACCGATGAAATTATAACATCGGTATTCATGGAGTTTCCAAACTTTAAAACTATGACGTTTTCGACTAAATTCCAAATATTCTGGCGCTCACACTATTAAGCTTTAATTTTAACCTGTGTAAATATGTTAGTCTAGAAAGTTGGATCGTTTAAAATTTTTATGTGGATCTTGTATAATCACAGTCTTGTTTACGCGGCCTAGTGAAAGTAAGTAATTTTGTGGTGTTGCTTGTAAGGGCCAATCATTATAATTATGTATTGAGTCGAAACCCTTCTACGAGTATCTCTCAAACTTTTAAATGGTTCAGCGGTTCAGCTTGATAACGCCCGGTTTCTGAACCAAAATCAAGACAAAAATTGTCAAGCGCTGGAAAACTACTGTCATTGGTTAATTGAACTATCAAAAGCCAATCGGATACATATATTTCTTTGTTAGCATATACTGGACAGTATATGCTAACAAAGAAATATATGTATCACTGCTGAGTAAAGCCAAAAAAAAAAACCAAATCCTTCCAATAATTCCCGGTACGCGTCCAGGTTCGCCATCTCGTTCTGCTCAGGCCTCGGCGGCGCCATCCATCTTCAGGCACCCAGTGTGTGAAGACTTTTGCCCAGCAATCACTGCGCGGCTGATGTAAAAAAAAAATATTATCTAACTTTAGCTTTAGATATATGTCTTATTAACAGAGTTTATTTTAATGCGCATGCGCATTAATAAAAACTCTAATAATAAGATGAATTTAATAAAAAGTTCAATCTACAATCAGTTAAAATGCCAACAATAAAGAAACCAGTCTCGCTATACTTCGATCAATATCAGCTAACCATAAATTGAATGTATATATCTCAAGAGTTATTAAGTTTTACGGCTTCTAAATGTCATTCTGATTATTCGGTAGCTAGATCGTGAAATACCATAAAGCATAAATTTTTTATAATTATTCTCATAAAAAGTATTCTTTAAAGTAACAATGACTTTAAATTCCGAAAATTTTATATATTGCGAAAATTCCTCGAAAACAAAATTCGATAATGACAATTCTTATGTAAATTTATGTTAACAGAGAGGAAAGATATTTATGTATATGTATAAATAAATGTCTTCGTTTTGCTGTTTATCTGTTTTTTAGCTACTGTGTTATAGGAAAACTGTCAATGCCAATAACAATTTAGCGTCCTTCTTTTTCCAAATAAAGATTGATAAAAGATACAATACAATAAATATGAAATCATGGATATCTTTATGAATGTTTGGTATACGAATAAAAGCATTTTATTGTTTTAAATTCTGTTTCTGCTATAGAAAGTAACAGTGGATGATGAAAAAAAAAACTTTAGTACAAAAAATACTAAAGCTACAACAAAACGTTGTCTGTAGAAGTCAAAATGTCAGAACAAGTTAGCAGACGTAAAAAAATCACGCCCAAAATTTCCTTTATTAAAACTTTCTCCATTACAAAGCCGAAGAACATTCAGTTTACAATTTATTTACGTGAACTCCCAAATACGGGGAATTTGTTAAAACTAAACAAACTGTCAAAGTCCATTAGTTTATTCTTTATACAGCAAACAGCGGATTGGAACAAGTTTAATCAGACTTGATGCAGTGCATACAGTGGCTGAAAGTAATCTGATACTTGTTCAACAAATCCGGCGACTTGTCGCGTGACATCCGAGGCCACGTGTTTGGACTATGTTAGACGGATATCTATGTATAAGTATAGGAATCTGTGTACTATTATAGTGATTCAGTATGAAGGGGAGATAGGAACGTTACTGGTAAAGTCACAATAATAATATAATCGCTGGGTATACAAAAACAGGTACAGATAAATTGTGGATAAGTTACCAATTGTAGGGGCATATCATTATTTACATTATCTAATAATAGGAACTTTTTTTCCAATTTTGGATTGATTGTCAATAACCTTGAATATAAAATATTTTCTATATATAAACCAATCAACTCTTAAACCATTGTTTCACTGCAGCAATTGTGAATGTCAACAGTATTGGACACAGTAACATGTTTTTTACTCAAAATTTGCATCAATTCTAAAGCAGCACTATCATCTAAATCTCTCCGTACCTACCTAATAAATTAAAGTAAGTAAAGTATAATCTAACTAATTTCTTATATCAGCCCACGCACTCTTCAGACCCCTTAGTAAAAAACCCCCTCAAACAAAACCAAGAAAGGTGAGATAACCGAAGCCGAAACTAGTCCGCTAGTGTATTTAGAAATCAAACATTGCCGGTAGCGAAACCCAATACTTGACTACCTCGACTCCAAAAAAAACAGTCCAACGTATCCGAAATAACATTATAAATCATTTTCCCTCCAAACTATCACTTTTTCTGGTGAAATTTGTTATTTCGTGACAATCTGTTCCGCTATTTGCTTAGCGTCACTAAACAGATGGCCGGAGTGCATCTATCATATTTGTATATTATTCATTTTGTGTGTTACATATTTCTTAAGTTTGACAGCGAACTAATAGTGGCTTATGTTGGAATTTTCATTAATTTTCGTCTTAGTTTTGAAAAAGTTAATTACAGGATACACGACGGTAGACTGAATTTTTTCCTGACATAATGAGATTTTGAAAATAATCTATAACACACGTAATATTTTACCAAAATATGTTTCTAAAATAGATGATTGTGGTAAAGATCCTCGATTGCTTCTTATATTTAACAGACATAAAATCCACGATCATTATTTATACTTCGTTCAAAATCTCTTCAACAGTTCTCCCGACTTCACCACCAGCGAACTCGGCCTGATCAAGTTCAAGATTGAAAAATAAATCCTAACAAGCATTAGCAGACTTTTTACAACAAACCAACAACTACGATTGCACTTCGGCGTTCGTATCATGTTCGCAATGCTATTAGGAGCTGACATTTGCTCTCTTGCTGTACGGGCATTCGGGGAATCTCGAAATTACTCATTTGGTATTTCAGTCACGGGCCACAGTACCGATCCGACGCTGATTTTTACTTCTTTCAATTCCAATTGCACTATTTCATCAGGTAATTTGTCTTCATATTTCGCTGAATTGACACGGACTTAGACCTGCTGATCAGTGGAATTCAATACTGTTACTTATTATAGTTAATTCATATTTAATGTATTGTTACCTTCCATTACTCTTAGTACTGACTCCGCGCGCTTACCTACCGGGATTATCATAAATGAAAGGTATATTTAGTAGTTATGTTAATAATTATTATTCCTTGAATAATAAATTTTACTCATTTTACATCATGACGCGCTCTGTCTGATCTACAAGCTGAGTCTCTAAACTTTTCCAATCATAAAACAGGTACGAGAAAATCGACCGATAGATCGATATATTTAGGAGATAGTGTCTATCTCATTATTCATGCCCTGAACGTCTATAATATTCGCGAAGGTCGGTTATTAAAGCTAACCGTACAAAACCTTTACTGTGCCTACCTCGTATTCGATTATCATTTTATTGGACTCATTTAGAAGTAGTTCAAACTAATTTAACAATTTAACTCAGTTTACCATCTAACGGCAGAATTCGTAATTTATGTCTTTATAATGCCATATGTTCTGAATTCCACAACTTCGACGTGTTTGTCCGTAAACTGTATTAACACCTACACACCAATTATTGGATCCCACAACGATGTGACGAAAGCCACTGGAGCTTTAAATTAGTGATGAAAATTACCGTAACCGTTCCGCTTACATAATATTTAGCTACGCCATTAGTATTGAATAAATATGACACACTTTTATGATTTATGGACAACCTGTTATGATGAAAGAAAAATCTGGAAGCTATCATAAAACTGGTCTAAAGTTTTTGGTGCCAATCAAAGAGCCTAATTTGCGTAGAGATAGTACAATAAAAGAAAATCAGAAACTTATTGAATGTAAATGAAATAAAAATAGCCAAAGTATAAAAAATTCCGTCTAGACAAGATCAGGGCAAAGGAAAAAAACTTTTTAAAGCACCCTCGAGATCAAATTTGTCAGGAGCGCCGTGAGTTAGTGAACGTCTAGTGAAAGAAAAAAGTCCCCGAAACAAATTGTTGGCAAACGGGAGAAGTGTCCAAGAGCGAAAATATGTTGATTGAATAAAGAAAAACTATTAAAAGTTTTCCCTTGGAGTTTCTGGTTCAGTTGCGACAGACAAAACGGGCGCAGTGCGTGGAACGGCATTGCAACTTCAACTATATTATTGTGCACTGGACTTAAACCCACTATTGCTCCTTCAAATTTTTTCTACAAAGCCTTGGATTTTCCTACCAGATTTTTTTGAACAGCAAGCCAACTCAAATCACGGAAAACAACAACAACAACTTCTACCATTGCACTCCTATAACACGTTTGAAGAAATTCTGTTTTGAAAAGTAAAATTCAAACTTGCTACGGACGTGTAAAATTTTGAACAATGAAACACATATTGAATCAAAAAAAAAACAGTAAGTAGTTAGGTATAAGCAAAGCAAACTGCACAAATTAAATCAGCTGCTTGATTTAGTATAAAGATACTTTTAAAAGTGGTTGATAATATTCTTCAACATATACCTACAGCATTGTATATATAAAAATCACTAATATCAAAACAGAAAAGTTATCATCGCCAAAAGTTGTTGTGGACGCAATATCAGTACAAAACTAAGTTTCTCCACCCTTAAGATTCGTATAACTTTCCTAATACTTGGACGAGATTATACCCACTCAGCCGTATGCTATACTCAACAATATATCCTTATAATAATAAAAACGACAATTCTCTTTTATTTGTTGCATTAACTTCTACGGCAATAGTAAACTAATATGTAATATTTCTGGTTGTTAATTCTGCTCAATAAAATCGAATTGTATTAAGATACTTTGGAACATGGGAATAATAAAAGTTATTTTATCGATGGTCTTAGATGACTCATTTATTTTATGTTGGCTGTGAGGAGCTGTCTAGATCCGTTGACTCTCAAAGTATTTTTCAGTTTGGTGATTTGATACAGGGACAAAATACGTAAGTACAGTCAGAAATAAAAGACGATCAACACTGTTACTTCTACCATCTAAATTGATACAAAATTATTTTATGCATTACTTTCCAGCATTTCATTTTATAGCTAAGATACTCTTTACTCTTGCTCTAATACCCTTTAAATTTTATACCAGCTCAAATTTAGAATAATTAAAAAGGCAGAAGTATGTATTACTTATTGATAGTTAGTTGATACGAATAATTCTACAATAAACAAGCTTTAGTTTACAAACAATGTGATCTCTAAACACTCGTGGTAAAATATGTCGCAGCCGGAAACCATAAAATGAAAAAAATAAAAACCACAATAGGTTCAACTCGAAAATGTCACATTGAATTATTTGCATACCATTATAGGGGACGCGGTCCGAATACTTCTCATTCCAGTAGCAGCCTTCGAATAATTCACTCAATGTTTCTTTTTTAAACGGGCCGACGTCAATTAAAATAACATCGGATTTTTTTCGGTTTCCCCAAAAAGTGTTGAACGGGCGACGCGGCTTTTGAATCTTTCGGCGCGATAGGCACATTCTACAGGTGCAATGTCTGATGGTGGCCAGCCGCGTCAACCTAGCGGTCGACAACAATATTTATTCATCCTTAACCTTCCCTCTCAAAAGAACTTCAACCTTATTCTTCAAACAACAAAGAACATGATGAACTGCAGTGGCGTTGATAATATTTTAGTCACCAGCAAAAAAAATCAGGGTTAAAAAATGATGAAGCATTTTATTCGGTTAGACCTGTTATGACCCATATCTGCTGAGGTGTTTAACGTGCGAACTTTATTTTTTACTCCATTCATCAAGGTCCCGACACGACCAGTAATTAAAAGTTGATCAAATCTTGCTTCCCATAATACCAGAGCGGATATACCTACATATTTGTGTTAAAACACACAAATATGTAGGTATATCCGCTCTGGTAAAATTAAAAAGAGGGGTTTATAATTTTATATTTAAACTCCGTGGTGTTTGATGAAAACATTAATTTCCCACGGGGACTGTATGCGGTTTATTATTTCATGAAAGGCGAACATTAAATTTAGTTTAAGAGTGTTGCTATAGTAAAAATAGGCGCAGATCCTTTTTATTAAGAACGGAGAACAATTAGGTTGTTTATCTATGTCAAGGTGGACGCGGAGATCTAAAAAAATGTATTTAGGAAGCTGGGAATAACTTAATTTTCATTCCTATTACTAAACGTACAGGATGTATCTTCCATTAGGTATTCCTTAGGTTATAATTAATTTTTACTCACCGGTTTTTCACCGTTTCTTTACTTTTGAAGGGACCAAATTTTCAGCTTTTCAAAAAAAAAAAACTTTTCCTTGAGACGTAGGAGGAGAAACAAACAAGGCAACTGCGTAACATACTTCAGCTTAAGGGTAAATAAAATCTAAGTACAGATATTTTAAGACCATTATTCTAAAGCTTGATTAGTCTCCTTAGCATGATGTCACCATTACCGACTTCATCATTTATTCACTCAAATTCTTACATATCGAATTCGCGAGGGTTAACAAAATTTGCATACATACATGCACCCGGATATCTATGCATTGCACCTATATACCTAAAAGTCTGTATTAAGACAATGTATTATTAATCTTTAATTTACATTATTAGCACACTCCCCTACGCGGTGCAGACACCCTCGCCCAAGGGATTTGCACGAGAGCGAAAATTTAAATTTGAATGACCCTCCACAATCACCTATAGTTAGAATTTTGGTACATTTACCTACACAAGTAAACATAGACGGTTTTTTATTTGTCCAAGAAAGGGTTTGTTTTTGAATAATGAATTGATTAATTAGAACCCAAATTGGTCAACAGAGGGGAGCAATTATATCGCTTCCTGCTTTTCAAACATTTTGGTAATGCATGTTGGCACTAAATAATGGCTGATTTAAGCTTTAGTTAAGTAGCAAGTTTAGTTTAAGCAGCAATAATTGTGTACAAACGCCAGTCCAACGTAACAGTTTTTATTGAGAAGTGTAGACGTCAAGTTACTTTACTCTCTCTATAACAAATGCAAAAATAAATCAGGGGTGCCTGTTTTATAACATAGCATAATCAGCCTATAATGGTCCCACTGCTGGGACACAGGCTTCCACCACGCGGGCCCAGTGTGGGTTCCAAAACGTCCCAGTGCGGGTTGCAAAACTTTACTGTAGAATACATAATTTAAATCGTGGGTATACTTACATAATTTCACTTCTCGCTCCTTAACAACACCAACAATTCGGATATTTGTCTCGTCTGCTCGACGACGTCCGTATGTCACTGCAGGGATAAAGCAGAATATCAGCGTCAGGTATATGTGCCCGATACTTCCTAAGTTGAATTCCCATTTGGTGCAACTTTGAGATGCACATTGCACTTAGTATTTTCGTTATTTCATTTAAATTATTGAATAATCTGATAATGTGTGTAGTCAATAATGTGTTTCTTTGTATATTGGCACCTTGTGGTTATTTTATTATTATTCATGTAATTTGTAGTTTTTTAATTGTGGTTTTGTGTGCTCCAAATGAACGATTTATCTATCTAGATTAGCTTATTTCCACCCATTACAATGACAAAGAAAAATACAAAAAAACTAAACTAGAAATACGATTGCCTAATCACAAAGTAAATTTATACCATAATCAAGTGTGACCAACCTTGACACAACTCTTGAAGTAGCGTCGCGTGACAAAAGATAGTAAGTACGTCGATTATATTAGGGCAATGAAAAATAGATGTACTGAAAGTAGGTCTCTTGATATTATATATAATACGAGCATAATAATAACATTCAATACTACAAAGGTATTGTATATACATAATGAAGACAATCATTCGTAAAAATATTATATTTCATGAATGAATTTCTTCTGTCAATTTAATAACTCTTGACAAAACGTCTACGTCTGACGTAACGTCTCTTTCAAGAATGGACTTTTTTAAAGGAATTAATCTATAATATTCCATCCAAAAAACAGTTCCATTAAAAAAACAGTTTATGTTCAAATGGAAAATGGATGTATTCGACCGGTTACATTTTCCAAAGCTGACTTTTCTATTCTGTTTAGAAAATTATTCTTTCTACTTGCTTTTAATATCGTACCTATTGTCTTTGCTTAGAAAACTAAGGTAGGTACTAAGTCTGTCGCCTAGCCTTTGCCTGAGCGTAGAAATATAGTCCACTCTGCATCCTATATACATTTTCATTCTCATTACTTACATTAAAACACAAAGTACAGCACTTTGTTTTACTCTTATGCAAATATTCAACGAGTAATGAGAAGCTAACTGCATGCAATTTAAAATAGGCGAGATTACTTCGCTAGTAGATCAGTGGGGTGGTGCCAAAAAGATAAGAGGGACTATGGGAGTCAGGATTAAGAATGAATAGGAACATGCACTTAGAGGAAACTGGGTTTGTTTGGTGAATTTTGAATGTTGCGTACTAATTCGTCGAGAGAGGCTTGTGGCTAAGTAATAACAGCCGCTCGGTCAACGGGTCGATTGATCAGGTTAAGCTACGGTTTCGGTTCGGATGGGTGACCATCTTTACATATCAAGACCTCTCCGTGCCTCGGAAAGCACGTTAAGCCGTTGGTCTCGGCTGTCATTCGTGGTTTTTTGACAGTCGTTACGGGTCGTCAGAAGCCTGAAAGTCGACAACCAGTCTTATACCAAAGGGTATCATATTCTAGTAATTGGGTTGTGGAGGTCAGATAGGCAGTCGCTCCGTGTAAAATACTGGTGTTCAGCTGCATCCGGCTAGACTGGAAGCCGACCCCAACATAGTTGGGAAAAGGATAAGCAGATCATGTGTACTAATTCGTCGTCGGGTATTGGTGTGTCGAGGAAAGAGGTTGGAAAGTTGGAAATCAGTGTTGAGTTAGTTACGACTTTGTCATGTGGTAATGAAGAATTTAAACACTAAATATAGTGATGCGTGTGTAGACGATCGAAATTCTATTAGAGTAAATATTATTTCTCAATTAGATTTGCACAGATCTAATAAAAACAATACAGAAACAGAAAAATCTATTAACAAAACAACAAAACTCGGGAAGCTCGTAACCAAACAAAATTATCTAGAATTTGACGATCAAATAAAGTTTGAGGACGAAAGAATAAGTTTTAATATAAAAAGGAATAATAAGCCTTTGAATATTAAAGTGAAAAAAAACAGCATTGAATTTGTGAAAACATAGCATTAAGTTCAAAAGGCGCAAGTCATTAGGTGACGGCCAAAGAAATGTTCGGGTTGTAATGAGCTAGCTGGCGGCGATTAAGACGTACAAACTTGAACCAACCCTGAGACAACAGCCGACGTGGAACATGGAACGTAAGTTGTTGGATATGACAGCAAGTCACAAATGGTCGTGACTTTGAAAGCGAACGTTCCCGTAAGCGTAGAAAAATTATAGATGTTCTTCAATATAGCTTTTCCATAACCAAGTGCTAGACTCGGCTTTAACAAACCATGCTTGCTTAGTTCTTCATGTAGATTTATGTTTTCAATTTGGTACTTAATTGCATCTTCTGTGATACGTTATTGTTTTCAGTCGAATTATCCTTATATACCTACATGTGAACACGGCTAGGTGCTACCAACATTTTACGTTACATTTGATGACTATGTGCCCGTGATATCTTTTTTTTTTGCGGATGGGAAATCATCAAATGACCCCTCCCGACTCTGGGTGAAGCGGGAGGGAGTGTCAGACTCTTACTGACTAAAACCCACCCGTGTTCCTTCCTTAGCCCTTTATGTCCCGGGCCAGCGGTAGGTAACCCTTTCGGACAATCCACCCATTTCCTACAAGTATTTTCTTTTTAATTCAGTGGTAACAGACCCGACTTATAAGTTGTAGATCGTGGATTCAAACACAGACAGGCGCTTTATTTTGTGTCGGTAAATCATTTCATCAGCACTGCTCTCAAAACTATGAAAGAAAACATCGTGAGGAAACCGTCATGTCCTAGAACCAAACATTCGAAGACGTGTGACATCTACCAACCCGCACTGGGCCCGCGTGGTAGATTATAAATACACTACATAAGTACGAAAAACTTCATTCCGTCAGTCACAAATACGAATTTCATAATTCCGAATTGTTCAAAATTCCTAATATAACAACTCCGATTTATCATTCATCTTATTTTTATAATTTCAATATTTAAAATACCGAGTCTCAATAGATCGAATAATTGGAAACATCAAAAATACATATATGATTAATTAGAATTCCGAAATAAAAACACCTTGTAAAACTAAATAACCAGTGTATTGGTTCTCTTTTAAAACTATGATTGTTTACTTTTGAATAAAAATGTTTTCTTTCAAATAAAAATATTTTCTTTCGCTGGTCACAGTTCTAACCTAACTTAATCCAAGTGATTCACCGACAACAGAAGGGATCTGGCGTTAATGGCCACTGTTCTAACCTAACCCGAAGGATTCAATAACAGAAGATGGTAACCGATGCAGGTATAATTATTTAAAAAGAAGAAAACACAAAAAAAAATATTAATAACGACATTTTTAAATTACATTAAACGTTAGTTATAGATTTTGAATTTATATGCGTAACTGAATATTAGCATTTTATTCGAAGTATTGAAAATCGGAATGTCGTTCTTCTTGATTTTTAATAATAGTCATTATAACTCGTATTATGAAATTCGGACTTTTGAAAATCGGAACATCGAAATTCGGAATAAAATATTTCGGAGTATTTCGGTGTGCCCGTAGATTATAGCCCACTCCCTCTCGAAGAGAGGACGCCTGTGTCCCAGCAGTGGGAACATTATAGGCTGAATGTATGTTATGTATACCATATCCATTATCCCAAAAATATTCTGACATCAGCACACCTCCCTTCTTCTATTTACCGAAAACTTTTCCGTCGTAGCTAATTTATTTTCCAACTAAATCTTATAAATTCGGGCTCGCGAGCGACTTGCACGCGATCTCAGTCAAACTCGACTTTTTGATAACGCCATTATATTATATCGTAGATTTATTTTTGTTTTATCTACGTTTGAAATTCAATTATATATATTTTTTCTAAGCTTGATTGAATTTGTTTATTTCATGGTGTTGCTTTGGGATTACCTATTTGCGCGATATTGAGTACCTATTTGTGCACTATTTACTTATCATATTACGTTGAATTAGGCTTATTGTACCTATGAAATAGGATACAATACGATAAGACGTGTTTTACTTGTGTGATTTTATGAAAATCCATCTAAATATGCGGCTTTCACAGTAACTACAAATTATGAAGACACCATTGAGAAATAAAAATTATAATATAAAAACTGATGTAACTTTTTACGATCTTAAGATACGTGATATTCCTGGGACTTGGAAATGCCACACGATTTAATGACCGAAATATGTAAGAAGACAATTAAATAGTTAAAGTCAAACGTAATTAATCAACTTAACAATACAATGGAAATAGTAATTATTTTCACGAAGAACACTAAAGACTTCCACTTGAACTTGAACCATTCAAGAGCTCTAAAAGCATCTTCAATTCAAGAAAATAATACTAGGTGAAGATCCTTTGTTGGGAAATTTTCATTGAAATACGAGAAAAGCTAAAACAATAACACTCGAGAATACCTGAAAACCTAAACGTAGAAGATTAATTATTCCAATAAAAACTTCGAATGAATTTCGCGGAATTCGCCGCCGAAGCAGACCATTTAAATTAGCCCGATAACTTGAAACCCGAATGAAAAGGGTTTAACCAGGAGAGTTCCAATTAGTTTGCTGTTATTTTTCCATTCCGTTTGGCGGCATCAAAAACTGGGTCGGTTGGGAATCGATCATTTATTACATTTTGAGGACAATTTAAAGTTGGTTTTAGTTTTACATTTTGGATTAAACTAAAACTTCCTGTTGATTCCCTTTAGAATAGAATAGAATACTCTTTATTATGTACATAAATTACAGACATAATTATAGAAACTGTACAAAGGGTGACACAATGGGCTCAGATAGAGGCTATCTTGAACTCAAGGCCTCTAATTCCTTCATCTTCTGATCCTTCAGACCTAGTAGCCCTCACACCGTCACATTTCCTTCTGGGACGAACAACAACTGCCATTAAATGCCTGCCTGTTCTGCCTTTATTCTACAAAGTATATAAAATTTTAATTACAAGCTCGTGTCATCTAAGTTTGTAAACTTTTTTATCCATTTGTGTGAATATGTAATTATTAAGATGTAATACTGAAGCAAAACAAAATTGGTCATTGATCATCAAAAAGAGTGAGGTTCTTATTTTTGGAGCAAAGTCCTCAGAAAGTTTTCCTCCCATTAAACTAGCAGGTAATAACTTAAATCGTGTTCAACAATTTAAATATCTCGGCCATATTGTAACAGCGGGCATCAAAGATGATCTGGATGTAGAAAGGGAACGAAGAGCATTGGCGGTTCGATGCAACATGCTTGTCCGTAGGTTTGCTCGTTGCACGTGTGAAGTGAAAGTGACGCTTTTTAAAGCATATTGTCAGACATTTTACACGTGCAGCCTCTGGACAAGTTGTACGCAGAAAGCCATCAATGTTCTTCGAGTTCAATACAACAATGCATTCAGGATGCTGTTGGGGCTTCCACGCTTCTGCAGTGCTTCGGGAATGTTTGCTGATGCGCACACTGATGGCTTCGCGGCGATCAGACGTAAGCGTGCCGCGTCGCTGCTGCAGAGGGTCCGGGGCAGCTCGAACAGTCTCCTGAATGTCATTGCAGGGAAATTTGATTGCCCGCTCGTCCATTATTTGTCCAATCTGCATGTGTACTAACAGTTTTTTTTATGTTTTACTAACAAATTTATGGATTTATTAATCCGAAATAAAATGATTATTATTATTATTATTATTTTCTACAGCTAAGCGGATTAAAGAAAACTATGTCTACGACTCACGGTTGTTTATACTTCACAAACCCACAATTTTGCCCAAGAATTCTCCCGCCATGCTCTACCGCACAGTAAACAAAAATGATTGATTGTCTATCTATTAATTACAACAATATTTGCTACCATCATTCATACTGACTTAAGACAATATATACCTTCTGAAATTTGCTCAATTTCCCAACTGTTTTAAGAACTCTTGTTACCAAATTAACTGTGGCAGTGAAGTGTTTTAATTTAATCGATTCTCAGGTATCGTTTCATAATAAGCTATTGAAAACTTCGAGTTGATTTATTTTAATTTAAGTTAGGGTTTATAAGGGTTTGTTCGGTTTCGCTCAGGCATCTGGAATAAGTAGCTTTTGGGTTACGATAATTTTTTATTGAGCAGATAATGCGATTGATTCTGAGCTTGGTAAAAGTATTTTATGAATATGAAAAAACTTGGATATTTATGCATGGATTACATTCCTGATAAAAATGCTTGGCTAAATGCTAGTCCTGCTCCATGAGGACGCATAAATAAATTGATTAGCATTTGAAAATACTGTTAGAGCCACTGAAGATTTTAAAATACTATTTTTGCATTATATAAATTCAATATCCTAGCATTGTATAATTGCATAGCACATGTGTGAATACCATGTACATACTATAAAGCTACCATTTACTGGGTACGTCTTTCATTGACTTGAATGTGCCCTGGCGGCTGAGAGTATGTCATGCTCACTCAAATGTCTCGCTGATGGTTGCGCATGTGTTGGATCATTTAGCTCCCTTCAAAATGGTTGAGTTGAATGGTGCTAATCCATGCATCATGTTCGCGAACGGGCGCCGCCGCGCCGTCAGTGGGGACTGGTCATATGTTTGCTGCCATGGCATAATTTCATTTAATTTAATTTAATATTTGAATTGTTTTTTTTTATCTTTTCATTACGGACGCTTTTAACGTTCTACATCGTTCTCTCGTGCATAATTTTTAACATGAATGATGTAACCAATACTTTGTAACCATATTATTTTGATTTAAAAGAGTGACCGTGGAGTTTCTTGCCTGTTCTTCTCCATAGGTTCCTACTACGCTTTGGAATGGGCAACTATCTTCATCTTTCTGACTAACCGACTCCTTGACAAATCAAAAGTGCCTGTAATTGGTTTAATTAAAATAAATGCTTTGAGTTTGAATACCTAGTAGAGGAAGAAACGATGAATGGACTGTGTGAAAGACATGGCTAGAGACTACCGGGATGGCGACTACTAGAGAAAAAAGTATGGAATAAAAATACATGTTGCGCCGAACCCAAATAAATTGGTATAGGGCAAGAAAATGAAGATGATGATATTTGTACCCACCAAGTCTTCTTCTTGAGAGCAGTGGTGGCCCAGTGGTAACGGCCGCGACCTACGAGTTGTAAGTCTGATGTTCGAACCCAGACAGGCGCTTTACTTTGTGTAAATTATTTCATCACCACTGCTCTCAAAACGGTGAAGGAAAACATCGTGAGGAAACCGCATGACCTTGAAAAAAAAATTTCCTAAAAATTCAAAGACATGTGACATCTACCAACCCGCACTGGGCCCGCGTGGTGGATTATGGCCTACTCCCTCTCATCAAGAGGACGCTTGTGTCCCAGCAGTGGGAACATTATAGGCGGATTATGATGAAGTCTTCTTCTTAGCGTGTCGATAGCAATCTAAATGGACTCGGTCCAGAATTCGGCTACTTGTTTGGCGCCATCACCAGCGTCCATCAGTTCCTGTAACGTGCAGCTGACAGAACACACAGGACACGATATTAAGTGTCCCATCGTTTGTGGAACAGCACCTCATTTACACTCCAAGGCGGAGTCGTCTCTTCACCTCAGCAGGTTTTTCTTGATTCGACCAACCTGGGTCCGGAGTCTGTTTAAAGACTTCCAGGTTACCCAAGGTAACTCATGTCCAGGTGGGAGGTCTTCAGCGGGTCGAACAAATAGTTTGGGTAAGGAAAAGTTTCATCACCGTTGACTATTATGATGCTTGCTGCCCTGTTATTAGTAGATTATTTTACATATGAAGCTTAATATACCTTGATTTTGTGGATAAACAATACAAATTCTCCCCAAGGGGTTACAGCCCTGCAGCAGACGGTAGACGCTTGAACTTGAAACTAGCCATAAAATAAAATTAATGAGAAAGATGACTATGCACATTGCACATACTAATTAGGAAGCATAGGATCTTAACTTAAACCTGATATGCTAGACTTAAATGTTAGCTACCTATCTGTTGTCTACTTAAGGCGAATGTGCTAGGTGTAGCCCGCGAAATTCAAACTTTCTTACGTTTACGAGTATTTGCAAATTAAAGCTAGGTATCAGATTGGATGGTAATTAAAAAGTTAGATATAGCAAATAACACAACAGGTCGATCGATCAGGTTAAGCTACGCTTGCCGCGGTTGGTCTGTGGATGGGTGATCATCTCTACATATCGAGACCCCTCCGTGCCTCGGAAAACACGTTACGCCGTTGGTCCCGGCTGTCATTCGTGGATCTTTGACAGTCGTTACGGGTAGTCAGAAGCCCGAAAGTCTTACAACCAGTCTTGCCAAGGAGTATCGTATTACCCAGAAACTGGGTTGTGGAGGTCAGATAGGCAGTCACTCCATGTAAAATACTGGTATTCAGGCAGCTGAATGATGCAGATGCAGGCAGCCGGATGCAGATCCGGTTAGACAGGAAGCCGACCCCAACATAGTTGGGAAAAGGCTAGGCAGATGATGAGATATAGCAAATATGTATTTCACCATCTGCCTAGTATTTTTCCAACTATGAGAGGGGTTGATTTCCAGAGCTTCGAGTTCCAGCTAACAAAAATATATATACCGAAGTATAATCATAAAAATCTTCATTGAATTTCTAGGGCTACCCTAGTGCATCCCCCTTAATATCACGAATTGTGAAGTACCCACACAAAATTAAAAAGTAAAAGTTACCACAAACGAAAACCACGAACAAATAATACAGTAGGTAAGCGCTGTTATCAACTAATGAATATTTGATTAAGTGCCACCATTAAATGAAAAGTAAACCCCGCCAGTAATAAAAAAGTTGAGACTTTATCGAATCGTTCCGACACTAATACGCCACGCGATGATAACACTAAGGCGATTATCTTGAATAATTAAATCACATTTTTATTAATATTTCACACGTAGTATTTTTTTTTTAACGAATAAAGCACTGTAATTAACCCTGATATGTGAGGTGAACTTTAATGCTTTTGAGCATGCAGTTTGTAAGCTCGTTATTACGAGCAAAATTATTGTTATTGTTTAACTTTGTTTTGTTGTTGTGTTGGTTAATTAGAAACTGCCTAATCTTGTAAGAAATTGCATGCCTTAAAGTGTGATTTAAGGTGAACTAGGTACGAAAAGCTATTATATTAACTTGTACTTTTTGTAAATCCAAAGTTAATAAGCTTTTTGCCGAGTAAATTGGTAGGGAAAATATAAAAAAGATTGATCTATTATCTAGGTTAGGTAAGTCATACTTCACCATATTATGATGTCAGTATTTTTACTATCTGAAAGTTTTGTCCCTTTTTTTTCACCTTTCATTTTAGAGTAAATAATCTAGTAGAGTCAATAGTCTTAATAACGTCGAATATAAACTGCATAGTCAAGCGCAGTCACAGCACATAAAATCTTCGCGCAACACACACGACATTTATAAACAAAACGACAAACGACAAATTAAATTCTACGTTTAAACTTTTTATTCCTTGTGGTCGGATGAACAATAAAGTAACGAAGCAGACTGGGCGGTGGCGACGTAGAGGCGAGCCGTCGACAGTTCTTATGACACCCCTTATCTGTGGGCACACGCGATATGTGTTTGGCTAAAGTTAACTAGTTTACCTATGGAACGGACTTTTGTATTTTTTTTCTGGGTTAAAAAATAAACGTGGCCGTTTCCATTGAATTTTAATTAGACTGTAGTTCAATTGTAGATGCTATGTTTTTTTTTGGGCCGCGAAAATATCGGTGAAAAACTTTTTTGCGATAAAAATAATGTTTTCAATTCGGCTTAAAAAATATCAGCTGCCATTAATATGCACATATTTTTCCCTAAAATGTTATGACTGAATTAATATTTTATTGTTAAACGAACTCGGTACGTCATTTTAGTCTCATCTTTTTGATATCATAAACTACACATTAACTTTCAATAAAACCCAAACAGCACGAAATATCTCACCATAGAAACTTTCTCACGCGTTAAACCCATCAATAACGAATGAAGAAAAATTAAAATGAACTAAAATAGTTCAGCCAGCAATTGAAGGCCGAAATCCAAACAAACTCGTATAAATCAGTGTTTATTGCCCATTTAAATATCTACAACGCTAAAACGCGTCACGTAACTCAGTTTTACTTTACTTATGGTGGCTTTTCGCCGTATAACGTTTGTGTTGCCATGAAACTAGGATTTTTAAGTAAAAACTGTAACATTATTTTGCAAAACCTTCTTGAAATGAATTTGCATTTTTCCTTTTAAAAATGTATGAATGTACCAGGCGAGAAAATATTTTTTTTATTGTCCAGTAAAATAGTAACATACGTGTACACACGTGTTAAATACACAATCTTTATAATTAAATTCAAATCGTGTCTTATCGTTACGTTTAGTTTTTTATCAAAACTTCGCAAGATGCATTTTAAGTACTAAAAACTGGCCTAATAGTTTCTGAAGTTTTCATGAAACTAACCTTGAAAATAAAAGTCTAGGCACTGTCAGGAAAACAATTTCCAATGTCTCAGTAAAAACATACTCCAACTAACGAAATTAAAATGCCTGAAAATATTCTGAAACAATTTTTCGATTACATTTGCCTTTTAACAAGAAATTAGGTCGCCTCATTCTCTTTCGGTATGAACGCAAATTGTGGTTATCCATCCAATTATAAAATAATAGATTCGTTCGCACTTAATCCCTCCATGGTGCAAACTTATCTGCCCGCTTTATAGTTTTCGTGCCTCGAGCAAATAATAATAAAGCTGGTCACGCTGCACAAACGGACATTGTGACCACTCTGTGGTTTGTACAGTTTTACGGTTATACATCAACATTTTAACTTTTTACCTCGTACTGATTTCAAGTTCTGTTTTAAGCGAGCAAAATATTAACTACACTTGATCAAAGTCAAATTATTTATTTACCAAACATAACTTTTGATACCTACTCTCAAAAGATTCTGCAGCCTATACGTACAATGTAGTCTTCTAAACGATGAAAGAGTTTCCTATATGCAGCCTACGCAGACATTCGTGAAGTTATTTGGATGATAGCTAAAAATAAATCAAAGGATAAAGCTAAGGATGCGAAGCGGAGGTATCGAGTTTGACCTCCGCGAATGGCGCGGTTAACGGACGCGGAGGTGGAGCTGGAAAAATAAATAATAAAGCAAGCAGTATGTTATACAAGAAAAATGGACCTATTGGTAATTAAAATTAAAAAGGGGCAAAAAAACTTACACTCAAAAACAGTTTTGCGGCTCTGTCACCTTCTAGGCGATTTCTTAGTGGATAGTAAATATAAGGCTCCACTAAACAATTGCTTGCGGTGCCGGTTTAGAAACATTATAGGGTCTTTGCTTAGTTGGAGCCTTTCTATAGAAGACCTCCGTTACAACTCCGTTAAAAACTTGCAGGAGGAGACGAAGGAACGATTTCTAGCGGAAGTTCTGCATTTGTGGAGGCGAGGGTCCGTTACAGCCCTAGTGTTTTATCACTGGAATTATTTGCCTTAAAAGGGTTCACAAATGTTACAGACAAAAACTCATATTTCCTATTTTCAGATCTCAAATTGGTAGAAGGTGTACAGGTACACGGTACCAGTAGGACCTTTATTATAGAACAGGATAACTCGTAAAAACGTCTGACATTTAATTAGACCTATAGTAAATATACACATAACTGCTACACTAAATAACCTGAGTACAAGTGCACATCAGATCTGTTGAGTTTCACGCTCATTTTCGCTTTACGGTGTAAGCAGATAACCTATCGGCATTAAAGGCATAGGCGCCACTTGGAACAATGGACGTGCGTTACGATTTTATTACTGGTTTTATTGTGTAAGCTTATATTGAGCACTTAATCTTTCAGACTTGTAGGTACCTATGGTTTGATTTCATCGTGCGGTTCCTCTCAAAAGCCACCCTGTTTCTTTCCGTGGGTGCAGTTACAAACAGAATACAGCTTGCAAGAGCTATGCATTTACAAAGCATGATTTCTGTTACTCTTCTTCTTCCGACAAAGTTAAAGTTCTTACAATAAAAAAAGTTTAAAAAAGTAAAATATACATACGTACATACTACATACATACACTCGAAAAATATAACCCTGCTTCTGGCGCAGTCGGGTAAAAACTGACGTTAAACCCGAGTCTAAGTTGTTAATTTTGCATTAAGAAGTTTACGGTTGTCGGAATAAAGTTCAAAATACAGTAACTGGCTCGAAGATTTAGGTTATGTCTAAAGTTAGAATTCGTTTTATAATAAGGCGGAATGAGTTTAATTGGGAACTTTGTTGATTTGGGTAACTCAACAGTAGGTAACTCACAGTAGTTAATCAGAGAGTTTCCGTGTATCTACATCAGAGGGGCGATTCTCGTAATTTTAAGAACGAATCTCAGTCTCAATCTGTCAAAAATACATCTAATTCCCTACATTTTTGATATCAATCAACAATACCAGATCGAAGATTTTTGACAAGTTTTTGACATTTGTCGTCGAGATGAGACTGCGACTATAGTCGGACTGTTAATTAGCTGCAGTAAAATGACAGCTTATGTGTTACTTAAATGACTGAAATTAGCGTCTTTTTGTTTTTGTGCGGTCATCAACCAAATCTGGTTTTTCTAGTACAGAATAGTATAACAAACGAAACATTTTTTGACATGCATATCTCTAAACTCAGTACGAAATGAGTTAGTAAGAAATGTAATTTTACTGCAGCTAATTAAAAGACGAATAATAGATATTGAACGTTTTAAATTACGAAAATTGGCCTTCAGTACGATGACTCTTCAAAGCATAACTACGTTTCCCTTTTCAGAAATTTATTGTCGAGTTGATAAAGAAAAGATGTACATCCGCTCTCTGGGCTCCTTCTTAATCTTCAGTTTCATTCACCATGAACGAAGGAAATTAACTTTTTTGCCGAGACAATAAATCCTTTCGCATTTTTCATTCAACTTAATTGCGAAATTGTAACCAGTATCTATTTGCGAAGTACACAACAGCATTATTAAATCTCTTTGACGTACGATTCTTTTCCCTACAGATTTATTTGAACCCGTTACTGCTCATTATAAAATATTCCACTTTTACAGTGAACTTTGGCAGGAAACAATTAGGTTTAATTATGTAAGACTGTGAATGATAAACAACTATGTAATTTGCTTTTTACGCTGACTGGACGGCTACCGAATGAAAGTCCATTAAGTGAATTGGACTGGACAAATGCCTGCGTGTACCTTTGTGGCTTGGACTCTAGTGGACTTTTTTCTGTGAAGTCGGGCTCTAAAAAAGGGCTTTTGAAATGGGAAGGATTTATTGGGAAACTTGAAATTTTGTGGGAAGTTTAATTGCGAAGTATTTTTAGAACTTCTGGCAAATAAACTTTAATATAAAATAATCACGATTTCATTTTCGCAAACAGCGGCAGCCTCACTTTGATCTTTAGCAAAAATGCAATATGAAAGTGTTAAGAAAAAAAAGAACATAAATTAGATAAGTAGTAATATGATTTAATAAAATGGTTATAAAATTAAACTCCATCACTAATAAATTCCCTCGTTTTTTCTCCAAAAATAAAACTTTATATCCAGTGAAAATATTTCTAAATTTTTTGGAAATTTTTAGTCACCGCCTGCAATTGAAGCGCGGACAGGGCCACGTATAAAACTATAAAAGATGGACCAGCTGGCCCGATGGGTTGGTTTTTACTGAATTTTTTCCAAAAAAATCCGTTGCTCAATTTAAACCAAAAGTTTTACCTATGCAGTACGGTGCGGTTTTTATAAAATCGTAGAACAAATTCTTTCGGCATTTTATTAGCGTTTGAAAAATGTTAGGTGAAAACGCAAACGCTTAAACAAAGGGTACTTAAGTATAATATCTAATAGAAGTAATTTATAAGCTTAAAAACTGGGCTTTGGAGCGGTTTTATTGAGCTTTATAAGTCAATCTCCAAGTTTAGCAAAATGTACTACCAAATTCAGGGCTGTAGGTATTACGAAGTAATAATGCCGTCATGATTACAGTGCGAAAAAGGAATGGTGCTATCGGTCATATATAGCTCCGCCTCTCTCTTACACTGGAATCATGAATATTTAAAAAAAACTATAATAACAGCCTAGCCTGAAACAGTAGTTACTTACGAGTACCTACCAACATTTCTGAGGCTTGAAGTCCTGTAATAATTATTACGAGTACTACTACTGAGTATTAACGTGAAAGTTAGCACAGTGCTTAGTGCTTAACCGTGACTGTAAATACTCTGTGAAGCCATGTAGGCACATAATTCATACTCATGAGTAATTCCACTTCTATGCTACGAAGTGGCTATAATAAATTCGTAGAACGAATTCCTTCAATATTTCGTTCGCGTTTATGCGAACGTGTTGCACGTCATTACTAACGTCAACATATTTTAGCTTTGGTAGAAAAAATGAAGATATTCAAATTAGGCTCTCATTACACCACGGGGTTGCCGCTAATGAATTGTTTGAATAATTTTAATCCCCACCTGAATTGTTGGTTTGCTGGTTTTTAAGTGTCGTTTAATTATAATAAACGTCGTTGAAGAAGATTTATTGCCAGGAGCCATCCTTGATACAATTCAAACGGTTCAAAAAATCCTTAATATATACCTAACTAAATTATGAAAAGTTTTGATGAATATTTATTTATTTAACCATTTATGTACACACATTTATATAAAAAGACAAGAAAAAAAGAACAGAAAAAAAAATAGGTACAATGGTGATGTTTATTTCTAAAGGAATCTCTTCCAGTATACCTACGATAAGAATATAGGTAGGTAAAGAGATGTAGACGGCGTGCTAAGAGTAAAAGAGAAAACAACATCAAAACAATTTACTTAGGGCTGACTTTTTAATCGACCGATATTTTTTTATCGTGGAATAAAATTGACGTCTGACAGTTTTTGTATGGTAGAATGTCTGAAATTCAAAATTATTCCCCGGATAAAGTTATCTGGCGTTGGAAAAATCAGCCTATAAAACAAATAATATCAGAATATACATACTTCTAAAATAAATATCACTAGAATATAATTAATTATAACATGCTTATTGTATTTTCAGTAAGCAACTTTCTCCAGTAGAACCTTTCAATAGATACGAATGTAATTTTCATATTATTCTTTGAATGTTATGTTACTTTCATAACATGGATTTTCTTTTACAAACACGGAATTTAGCTCCTTTTTATTATGTAACACTTTTATTGCAAAACCTAGTATTATTAAGTGATTCTTGTACATAAATTAGTGTTATGACTATTTTTACGAACGTAAAACCAGTACAATTGATGATAATAATACAGTTAAGTGTATTGTATCGTAAAATAAAGTAATGGTAAGTAAAAAAACCTTTTACTTTATTCTGTAGTTGTCACGTGTGCTTTAAGGGTTAGGCTAGATGGTTGGAAATTGCACAAGATTTAAGATGTATACATCAATGAAGGTGCCTTATTCTTTTTCGTTTCTTATTAAACTTCAACTATATCCGACGATACTGCAAACCTATCTCTTTTGTTGACTGTATATAAAAAAGGGAGGGGAAAGGCTCATGAATTCGTTCCCATTGCTGTCAACAGGAAAAGTGCCCAAAAGGCCACGTTGTATGGAAATGCTGTTTCTTGTCTTTCTTGAAATAATTGTGTACCTACATGCTTATTCTCTACCTCTGAGGTACCATACAAGAACAGATAGTTAATAAAAATAAAACTGAATGGTTGATGGGTTAAATTCTACATATACTAAGTAAACTAAAAATCTAAATTAGGAAGGTAGATACCTATTAGTACTCACTTTAAGAGCGTTTACGCCGTACGGCATTTCATACAAACTTTCAAGCCCTTGTTTTTCGAAATGAATGAACCGATTTTAATGAAACTTCATACGCATAAGCAGGATACAAAGGTCTAATAATTTACATATTTAACTTTTCGAAAAATAGTGTTACAGCCAAATTAGACCGATTTTAAATTTTCCGTAGAAACAGATATTTCCAGTTATCTTTTTTTAAATAATATAAGTATTTCGAAAATTTTCTTAAGTAACTTTTCCGTAAACGCTCTTATGAAGACAAGAAATAGGTTCCTCATTTTCAAGAGCTAAAGCATTTTCTTAAACTAACAATTGTGTGTAACTCATAATTAGCAATGTATTTTCTTTATAATTCTTGTTTGAATTGTAATTATTCTTGTAGAAATACTTACGATATATATAGCCTCAAGTTTAACAATCCATACTAATTATTATAAATTCGAAAGTAACTCTGTCTGTCTGTCTGTACCTATGTTACCTTTTCACGCCTAAACTACTGAACGGATTTCGATAAAATTTGGCAGAGAGATAGATTTCGTCCCGGGGAAGGACAAAGGATAGTTTTTATTCTGATATTCGTGATCGACACTTATACGGGTGAAACCGCGGGGCGCTGCTAGTTACGTATAAATTGTAATACCAAAATTGTTTGTGATTTTTGCCGAAATTAAATCATTCGTTTAGGTTTACTTATTGTTTCAATGTTCAATTTATTAAAGCTTCGTGAAAATTGTTTAAGTACTTACAGCAGAAAACATAGAGATTTTCTACGAAGAAAATTGTATTCGTTTTAAAATATTTCCATTTTAATTTTTGTATCGTGTGATGAAAATCTAGGACACTTAACTTTTGATTTTGTTGATATCAAACCTTAAATCCTCTTGAAACTGTAGTTCTAATAAATAATGATGTATTATAGTCTACATTAAAATCATAATTAAAACGACTAAGCTACTGCTTATACCAATATATTCGCACGGCATACTGCCACGACATTATATTCAGCTCATTAGGCAATCCACTGATTTCTTAAGTAGTGACGTCACAAAATACCTCCAGTGATATTCCCACGACGTAAGAGTGAGAACAAGGAACAAGGTTGATCAAGCCGAAAAAAGATACACACGAAAACCAAAATGTTATCCTTAAAAAGTGTAGGTACTCAGACTGGATGTATTGGAGATGACTCATTAAAGGTAAATCAGAAAACAGTGAAAATTCTTCACTGATCTCAATCATGAATTTTTACTGTTTCAAGAATGTCGAAAAGAATGAAAATGTCACTTTTTCCGAACTCGGCATTTTCTTCTTCTTCTTGCGAAATGACAGTATTTTTTACCAACAACCAAAACCAAGGGTTATTCACGTTTCGGAAAAAGACTCTCTATAGATATTCCACTAAGGGCTGATTTTTCAATCGACAGATAATTTTTATTCGTGGAATAAAATTGACGTCTGACAGATTTCGTATAGGATAGAATTTTTCTTTTAGAGTGACCAAGACTGAAACAAGATTGTTTTTTTATTGTTGATTATTGTTAATTTGATGTTGATTTAGTTGTGATTGTAGATTGTATTGTATTTCGTATGGAATAACTGTCAAAATTTCAAAATTATTTCTCGGTTAAAGTTTTAAGGCGTTGGAAAAATCAGCCCTAAGTTTAATATAAAACTATCAATAGAAAATCTTTACTTTCCGATAGTAACTTATTATATGTTTTGACTTCTTTCAAACAACACCTAACAAAACATTTTGACTTATGCTAATACCGAATCCAATACACGTTCAAGTAACGTATGGTCATGCAAGCACAGTGTACCACGTGACTGTTATCAAGTACGGTCACTTAGCATATCGCTTGCTGCTGCTTTTTGTGTAGCCTAGGCGACGTCGGTGTACATGGCGGCCGGTAAAGTGTGCTGTTCACGGTTTGATTTTTCGACTTTTTTTGTGAATGGCATCTCACTGTTTAATCTAGGACGTTTCGCCTTCTGAACCGGGCTAACCTTGGGATGTTTTATAGTATTTTATCTTCGTGAGATAAAAATACTGTAACTAAGTTAATTTTCAACAAATATGTAGGAGGTGGTTAAAAATGTGAATAACTGTTAGAACGTTGTATTCGTATTGTAAATTCCCCTAAAGTAGTAACCTATTTTCATATTTATTTTTAACTAGCTGCGCCCCGCGGTTTCACCCGCGTAAATGTCGATCCCGTGGGAATATTGGGGTAAAAAAGTAGCCTATATGTTAATTCAGGATGTCCAGCTACCGCCATACAAAATTTTATCAAAATTGGTGCAGCCGTTTGAGCGTGAAGAAGTAACAAATATAAACACACACACTCACAATTAGTGTGATTATACACATGAATAAACTTTATTATTTTTACTGGAGTATAATATAAATTCGTGGTACTTTTCATGTCATGTTTTGTTATTTCAGTAACTATGATTTCCGTGTCAGTTGACTTTCATCAGTCAGTAGATAAACAAAAATATTCTCTGTTCAGCATAGATCATCTAAACACTTCCAAAATAATGTCCATTTTATTTTAATCATCTAGCAGACCAAATGGTGGTTACTATAGAATATCTAACTTTAATAAATGGCTGGGCTTATCCTTTATTTGCTTTTCGTACATTCATATAGTTGTATTTTATAACAACTTTAATATAAACGCAGGTTTTCCTTCTCTCGAGTTAAATATTTAAGATGGTGATAAGTTGATGACGAATCTGTGATCCATTTACCACTTTCCTTGACTAATTCGTGCTTTTTACTAAAACTCCGCCGGATCCGCTAACCCGTACTGGGCCCGCTTGGTGGATACTGCTGTCCTACTCCATCTTACAGAGAGGAAGCCTGTGTCCCAGCAGTGGGAACGTTATAAGCTGACTATGCTATTAAAACTCCCATTATAGCTTCACTTGGGTTATAAAGCACAAATGAAAGCCTCGAGTCACGCCGTCACTAGCCCGCTTTATTTACGTTTCGTGACTCCTACCTTTGTTACGTTGGAATGTCATTTGAAGTATTATCGGTATTCTGGCGAAATGCCTTATTTATTTCTAATGTTTCACCAATAACAGTTGAAAGAAATATTTTAGCATTGCGGCCACGAATACTTTGTTGAACTCATTACCATCCATGGAAAATAAATGAGGTTTATGAAGTGAATACTTAAGTTAGGTAGGTAGGTACTAAGTTATTTTGCTCAGTATGGTGGCTCTAACCACAAAGGGATGATGTCACCAATTAAACTGACTGCGATCGCCGGCACATATGGCGGAGCACAGCGCAGAGCATTTTTCACTGTCAAACTATTATCGACATTATCTTTACCGGACGGTGAGCTGCCCATTGCTAGCCGTCCGCAAGCCCGCGCCTAAGATGATAAGTAATTATGTAGGTACCTACTATCCGACCACCACAATGTCACTGGAGTTGGGCGGTACCCCTTGCCAAGGTTGATTGTCAGAGTTTCGGCCTTATTTAAGTCAGTAAGCCAGTATTGAAAGCTAAGCCTTCAAATACTTATTTTTATAAGTTCCACGCGATCCCTAATTAATATTTCTTCATAAAGCAATTTTCAGAAACAAACCTATGTAAAATAATTCCGTACGAACATTTTATAAATCAGAAAATTACGTAAATACCATAAAAAAATTAAAAGGGTTGAGCGTGAAAATTATCATGACGAAACGCCGTAAAAAATATTTACGCACTTGTAAATAAATTCGACTTAATGATATTGTTGTGTGTGACGTTTACGGGTGGGTGTTGACGCACGTATTACATTACACCCTTTAGCTCACCTGCCTAACGTGAGGCGAGGCCAAACGCCTAATCGTAAATCAACCTCCAAATATACACATCCACTCGCAATACTTATAAATCCTTACGAACGATTAGCTCGCACAATTAAAACGAATTAGGTTAATGTGTGTGGGTTTCGACCGAAAACCAGTTCTTTTTCTCCTTCGTGACGCCGCCGCGACTTTCTGTTTATCTGATGGCATTAATCACAATTTCCACCCCCAATTAAAAGTGCTACTCGAGTTCATGCAAGAAACCGCTTTTATTTGCTGTTTATTTCCTAGTAGAGTTCGTTTTGTTAGTTTGTACGACAATGCTTTTTATTGCGATTGTAACGTTGGAAGTTTTATATAAAGGCTATAAAGGAATATCATGTAGCTGTGTATAATAGTGTTTCGACGTAAAAATGTTGATATTCCAACACTAAAAGCAAAATAAAGGTAGCTAAACATCTTGATAAATGTGTGCACAGCAGCACGTACAACGGTAGCCGCTCAAACCAAACAAAAACAGTATTATCAAGGAGATAAGGTTTTATCTAAGAAAAATATAAAGACACGGCTCCCGAACGTATTCGGCCAGGGTTTGTCAACACGAGGACGGCAGCGGTCGAACTACGACGGCCACAAATCATTCTAACACCTGACCGCACGCTTATCGCGGTTACGACATGAAAAATTACCGTCTCAGAAACGTTACTAGTCACAGTTTTTCCGCGCCAACGCTAGGGGGCGACGCTGGTCATTAAAACAAATTGTTGACGACAACTGGCGCACCAAACTTTTACAACAATACCCAATAGGAGTTTTGTAAATAAAATCGTACTAATTGATCCAGTTTGTAAAAGTATTTTATTATTTCCAGCGATATAATTAATTAAAAGTTTCTGTTACTTTGCATTTCGCAATTAAAAACTTGAAAGGAATTCTGCTCTTTATCGCAAGAAACATTATTTGCTTGTTTATATTTCTACATTTTACATTGTATATACTATTTATTCATCAAAAAATAATTGTTTATAACACAATTTTATGCCGAATTAGTTACCTCCCCACGTCAAAGTTGTACTATTAGGTACAGCATTGTACTTATATTATGCTATTCTCCTCCACCTCCTAAAGAAAACAAACAAACCCTCTTTTAAATTAAAACAAAAATGCTAAAAGACTAGTCCAATGTTTTTCTTTAATTCCCGTACCGTAAAAGAAAAAGCTTCAAACAAAAGTAAATACATTTACTACTTGATCAATCGTAGTATAAAACGACTGGGGCCGTGACGTCACTAATATTTACGTTCAGTCCGGAGCTCCGAGCAGGATATTAAGGTTCGCTTTGATTCTAGAGCCTTTTTGACCGGACTTGTTCAACAAATTCAACGGTAACATGTTTGACTTGGCGTTTTTTAGTTGGGAAAAACGACAAAAAAGGATGGCAGTTTCTTTTGAAACTGAAATGAGAATACTGACGATTATTTTTTTTCAAAGAGTAAGATATAAAATATTTAGTACATACTAGCTTTAGCGCGCGACTTCGATCAACCCCTATCGCAGCGCATCGCCTGCCCGCGCCTTTACTTCGTTTTCACTTAGGCATCTTTTTGCTTGGCTCCTAGTGTTCAGGCGTAGTGTTAAATAGCCTACAAACCTTCCTTAAGAATTAGGCTACCAATGCAAAAATTTTTTTTTCATCTAACTGACAGTTTCAGAGATTAGTGCATTCAAACAAACAAACAAACTCTTGAGCTTTATTATTAGAACTAGCTGCGCTCCGCGGTTTTACCCGCGTGAATGTCGATCCCGTGGGAAAATCGACATAAAAAGCGCCTATAAGTATAGCTCCGCCGCACGGATAAGTAGCCTATAGGTATGTTAATCCAGGGTGTCAGCTACCTCCATACAAAATTTTATCAAAATTGGTCCACCCGTTTGAGCGTGAAGAAGTAACAAACATATAAACACACACACTCACAAACTTTCGGCTTTATAATATTACTGTGATTAGAATAGATTCGGTATTACCTACGCTTTGGAATGGGCAACTGGCTTCATACTTTCTGACTGATCGACTTCTCGACAGTTCAAAAGTGCCTCATAATGGTTTAATTGAAATAAATGCTTTGAGTTTGAGAATTAAAATAATTTATGAAAATCTCAACTGTCTAGCTATCGCGGTTCTTGAGATACAGCCTGGTGACAGACAGACGGGCGGACGGACAGACGGACGGACAGACAGCGAAGTCTTAGTAATAGGGTCCTGTTTTTACCCTTTGGGTACGAAACCCTAAAAAGAGTACCCCAGTCACGATATTAAAACTATAAAAGAATGTAAGGAAGAAAATAATATCCGCAAACATTTCACGGTACAGTAATAAACAAAACTTCTAACTTCCAAATGAAATTAAGACATAAAAGACGTTGCAATCTGTCTTAAATTTAAGACCCCCCATAAATAGTTTTCTTGTCTGTCGTTCGGTTAAGTCATAAACTAAGATATGTTAAACGACTGTCGACTAAAATCGCAAATGAATTTTTCTAACTACAAAACAAAGAAATAAATGAAACTCTATCTTTCAGAAACTAAGGTTGAGATTAGAAAAAATGCAAGTTCAATAAAGTTTTTCATATCGTTGGAGCAGAAAACATTGGCAGGGCGCTTCACCCGTCATAAAGGGGGAAAACTTTACAAATCTACGAATTTCTTACGCTTTTAGGGACATATAATATATTTATCTGCCCCTCGACACATTTACAATAGCTCAAGTTTGACGCCCGAGGATTTGTTTCGAGTTAAAATGACTGTTGACTTAATATTAAGACAGTACTTGTTAGTGATAAATGAAAAGTTTTCTGAAAATCGAGACAAAATTATCAGGCAATATTGTAACAACGAAAGTAAAATGCTTAATAATTTATTTTTTATTCTATTGTTGTACTTAGGTAGGTGCATGCACATTTATTAGTTCTTACGTGTATATATAGGAGCCTTTAATATCCTTTAAAAATAAGCAAAGCGCTATAAAATTAAATTTAAGTTATAGTCATAAAAAGATAAAATCGCTACAAAGTAATTCACCAGACAGCTACGATTACATAGCTTGTTAATTTCCGTGGTGCAACGTCAAAATTTTACAGCTTCAGTAACATATAGGGGACCCAGGATGGCGCCTAGAAAATGAACTCATAACAATTTTATGAACGCGGGTATGTTCACACTAGGATCCCCGTTCAAAGATATGATGGCTATTAAAAATGCCCGACGCTCCCCGCAATCAGACTGTTACTGTCCCCGTCATCTTAATTAAAATCTACTATTTACTGCTGCATTTTGTTGAGTTTAAAGAGATTGGTTGTTTGGTTTAGAAGTCGTGTTCGTTGGAAGAAATATAACAGGAAAGTTTTCTCGGTAAGTATGTTGGGGAAAACGATGCAGTTTTCGCTAAGGTTTTCTTTTAAAGAGCTGAAAGCTATTTGCTATGAGCGTTTGTTAGTAGTCAATAGCCTATTTCAGAAGTATATTTCTATAGTTTTCTGTGCTGTCTCGATAGCACATAACGTCCATGTTCCTCCTTGTACAGTAGATTGTTAGATTTTCCGATTGCTTATCTGGATGATAGTAAAATAAAACAGCCCATTTTCCCCAGAAAACTTTTACTACTCTGCGATTATAATCTCCTGTTGCACTGTGTATTATTATTTCTTGTATACAAGAAAATAGTGCAGGGCTTATGGCTAAGTAATAACAGTCGCACGGGTCGATCAATCAGGTTAAGCTACGCTTGCTGCGGTTGGTCCTTGAATGGGTGACCATCTTTATATACCAAGACCCCTCCGTGCCTCAGAAAGCACATTAAGCTGTTGGGCCCGGCTGTAATACGTCGATCTTCGACAGTCGTTACGGGTCGTCAGAAGCCCAAAACTCTGACAACCAGTCTTACCAAGGGGTATCGTATTACCCAATAACTGGGTTACTACGATTCTTATACTCCTTTTGCTTGTGTTTAGAGCGTGCTTAAGTAATCCTTCAAGTCTTTGAGAGGAGTAGAAGATATTTCATCACCATAATTAAAACAAATTTTCCAACCCAAAGTAATTAAAATATTATCAAAGTTCAATTTCTGGATAAGATTACAGAATCCATTAATAAGATATCGTTTTGATATCTTCTCAGAAAGTGATACTAACTTTTAATAGCCATGAAACTTTATAGAGGTCTATTTTATTAACCCTTAATTTACTTAACCGCAGATTTTTTAATAGTAAGTAGATATTTTTATAGTGATTTTCTTGTTTTCCCACGGTAACAGAGAACGTGCTTTTTCCGCCTACGTAACACAATAAATCGATACACCGCTGCGTTAACGCCGCCAATAACAGTTTGTTCTCGTTTGACGCTCATTTAGAAAGGTAAACAGCCGTCTAAACAGCCAATATGGCGGTACAAATGCAAGCATTAGCTGTTTATGCTCCTCTTATGAAGTTAACAATGCATTTCATATAGACATTAATGAGAGTAATTTTCTATAATGAAGGTAAAGGCCAATTTGAAAACGGTTATATTGTTGGTTTGGTTGTTTGGTTTTAATTTTATGTTTTTACTGATTGGGCGTTTTGCAAGAGCTTATTCGTTCTGTGTATGGAGGGCAGAGGTAAGGAGAACTGTCTCTGTTGTGAAAAAGTGTCCGTCAAACTGCGTTAAATTAAGATTGCTCCACAGTAGCAACATGGTTTTCTCACAGCAGTCATTTTAAGTTGTATTTAAAAAAATATTTTGGACTACGTAAATAGTTGAGGTTTGGTTTCTTGGGCTGTGGCTAACTACTACTACTACTCTAGTCACTAAATATACAACTTGGCATACTTCAATCCGTCAACAACTGCTACATTCTTAAAAACCATCCAAAATGGCGCTATAGCGTAGGCAAAGGGTGTGTTGCCTACGCTAGCGCCATTTTGGATGGTTTTTAACTGTTATTTACTGCTTATAGTAGGACACTTTTTCAGCTTTCCCCCATATGAGACGGTTCTACTGAGACTACTACTATAGAGGGTAAAGGTAAGGCCTCTATCCTCTATTGTAGTACTCTCAGTAAGTATGCTTTTTAGGGTTCCGTACCTAAAGGGTAAAACGGGATCCTATTACTAAGACTCCGCTGTCCGTCTGTCCGTTTGTCACCAAATTTCAGCTGTCTAGCTATCACGGTTCATGAGATACATCATGAACCGTGATAGCTAGACAGCTGAAATTTTCACAGATGATGTATTTCTGTTGCCGCTATAACAACAAATACTAAAAACTGAATAAAATAAATATTTATGGGGGGCTCCCATACACAAACGTGTTTTATTCGGCGTTTTAGCCTTGTGGTACGGAACCCTTCGTGTGCGAGTCCGACTCGCACTTGGCCAGTTTTTTAAAAGACCGGTAACTTAATGCGTGTTGCTAACGCATTAAAGTTCGTGGCTGTCACTTTTTTTTTTTTTTTTTTTTTTTTATTTGAAATGGGTTTGCTCTTGACTCTAGTCTAGGTCAGAGTTGACAGAGACAAAGTCGACGATGGAGTGAGCTCACCCAGAAGAAGCCTGTTCACTCTTACTTTGAAGAGATTCGGGTTGTATGAGCTCGGAAACACAGACGCAGGTAAAGAGTTCCACTCTTTTGCTGTGCGCATTATAAAAGACATTTGAAAACGCTTAGTGCGAATTGGTGGAATAGCAACTAGGTAGGGATGGTAACTTGCAGTGCGTCTGGATGTCCGAAGGTAGAAGGGGGCCGGTGGAATGAGGTCGTGGAGTTCTTGGGCACACTCACCGAAGTACTTAAGTCACTTTTCAGATCATACCGAGCCTTGATATTGTAAAAGATGTTATTACAAAACTCAACCGTAACAGAGAAGTGACGACCTTCGACAACTTAAAATGTCTTCCGATCCACCTCATATATCTTTCCAATCATAACTTACTTGTCTATTCATAACAAGAAGAGCGTAAAACTATTCTAAGACAAGGACCACACAACGAAATTAAGTAATTTCCTGTTTCAGCCAAATAAAACATAATGATTAATTCATCAGCACCGTACATAGGAACTGGTATGCTCGAGTAACATAATTGGGAATATATCGAAATATAAACGAGACAGGAAAAAGGACCACCAATTCGACGTGTGTCGGTAGTTGAACTCAAACAGCGCGTAAACACTGTAGATTAAACTCACCCAACTACATACCCGGTGTGGCTGTCATAGACGGATAAAAAAAATACAATTTCCACACATGTCCTTTGTTTGTGCCAACACACGGAGGTAATTATGATTTTGTTGTATAGTTTTGTGGGACCGACGACCCTTTGTTTGAAATTCCGAAACGTCTTCGCATTTTGGGCATTTCGTTGGTATTCTAAACAAAAGATTCGAATTTCGAGCTGTTGATTTTTATATCGCCCTCATTGCATTAGGCTAAGCGCACACCACGAAAAATCGTTGCTGAAAAAAATCACCAATCTGTGAACAATGCCAATATAGGTACTAGCAATGCGGTAGGTATAAAATCGCTCAAATAATTAAAATATTAGCGATCGCGATTTTATTTAAAAAATCGCTAATAAAACCGCATCGCAGTGCGCACTTAGCCACCTTCAAATTAAAACATCAATTTTAATTTGAACGTTCAAAAACATTTCGTAAAATCACTGATCTCTTTGCTCTTTCAGCATAATTTCAAAAACAAAGTCAAATATTTTCCTGAAAGCCCCTTCTACGACAAAACCCTTACGTACATTAAAAGGAAAAGTCGTCAGAAACAAGACACCCCCTGCTCCTTAACCCTCCAAAAGCGGGGGGCACAAAATTTCGTCAATCAAGGGATTTACCTTACACTTGAAGCTGACAACGTTCTTGAGTTACAAACTGGTGGGCTTAGCAACACGACACGATTGCATTGAGCCTGTTGACATCCATAAGTGAGGTTTTTATTTGAAAGACGTATGATGTTAGGCGGATTAGGAGTGTAGGGCAAGATTTCGGGTATTTTTACGTGATTTACTTATTATAAAGAAATTAAGCTGTTTTAAAAAATAGCAAAAATGGTGACCTCGGTAATATCAAAAACTGGGACGATTAACAGTAACAGTAGGTACCTACCTTAAAATTTTAAAACCTAGGTACGAACGTAATTTTTTATGAACATACAAAATCAAAGAGACAGTTGAAATTCGCCAACCACAACCAGAAACAAGCACCATAATTAACCTTCAAAAGGCCGCCTATAATCACAAAAATAATAGGCGTACGATTGTCCCCCGTCAAATTGGGCGCAATCCCTCTGGCCCGTATATTCACGCCATCGATCGCGGGTGATTGCCAGTATTTTGTGCAGTTAATTATCCGCAGCGCTTGCGGGTTAATCCGGCTAGTCACGTGACATGCACGTGCTTGGTTTAAAGGGACGTATTCTTGACCCAAACGGTTCCCCGATAGGGTAGAAAAATGTAGAACAGTAAGTGCATTTTTGGTGATAATGATCCAATTAGAGGTTTAAGTGGTTAGGTCACGTGGTGTGGCATACATTTGTTATCTGGACTTCGATAATGGTGGTAGCTTTCGTGGTTTAGCTTTCGTTACTAACCATACATTATGGTGGTTTTGTAATGTCAATACGCATACGATACTAGAAGGCCAGTTCTCGTAATTTAAAACGTTCAAAATCTACTCGCAGTCTCATCTCGGCGACAAACAAATGTCAAAAACTTGTCAAAATGTAGGGAAATTACAGGTATTTTTGACAGATTGAGACTGAGATCAGACTGTGGACGTTCTTAAAATTACGAGAATTGCTCCTCTGGAATTCAAAATACCTATACAATAACATCAGAGCATTAACATGACCAAAAGATAAATTTTCACCCCATAACATCTTGAAGTCGTATTACCGTAAATGCGGGTTACTTTAGCTAACTTTTGTAATCTTTTTTTAGAAACCCTTTGATAGTAGGGATTATGGTGGATTTCTTAGCATTTTAATGGATTTGTTTTACAGGTGAGGATAGGAGCTTATTAGTAATAACGTTATTTTCCCCAATATGTATGTGTAAATATTTTTTTATTTTTTTTACTTTTGAGCCAATGTTGTTCTTTGAAGAGGGTTTTGTAGACCTGCAGATTTTGTCGACCCAAAAACAATATTCATGACAGCATTGAGCCAATCTAGCCCTATACAACAATAGAAAATAGAAAACCCTTTTTTGTATTGGGCCAAATTTCCCCCCCAGAGCTAAAGTAACCGGCACCAAATTTTTTTTCGAAATCACATATTTTTGTTTATTTCGCGTTCTGTTACCACTAAAATTGCGATCATAAAGCGGTATGACTTCTAGAATATTCCCCATCATCCCTCTGACGTAAAAGGATTAATTGTTATAAATAAAATATTTGTATAGGGCGTCCTTAGCCAATCAATAACGGGATTTGGTACAAAAAACAATAACCTGTCAATTTGGGATAGATTTTTATAAATTTTCATTAGTTTTTACGCGTAAATGTTTCAAATTAGATAATATTTTATTTGAATTCCATCTGAGCATTAAAAAAAGTTAATCGACATGAACACAAGCTGTGAAAAACCGTACAGAATGAAAAACAACTCCATGAAAAGAACATATTCCTATTTTTTCCAAAGCATATTCAGTATTCAAAAAAGCCAAAATATGAAAAGCAAATAAACACAGAACCCGTTATTCAGCAACTTGTTTCACATTCACTTCAGTGCGTACCTGTACTTCATACTCCATTTTTTGTATGGGGCTCTTTAGATCCCCTGCATAGAACCCTTGGAGGCATTGTAATGCAATTGGCCCTTAAACAAAGATTTTAAGCGCAAAGTGGCCGGTTCAAAGATTACGTTAGATCCCCCAGGGTACTTTCGAGCTCATATCTCCCTAAAATCACGAAGGCATAATTTAAAGTATAAACATATTAGTGAAGGGCCAACCGGCTGCTGCCGGCGAATTTCTAACGATGGTAATATTGGATCATCTTTTTGTTTGTGGTTTTGTTTGTGCGGTAGTAGATTTTCTGGAGCGGAAGATTTGCATTATGACAAAATAAGGGATCATTAAGATTAAGAGTACCTATGTAGCGTAATCAGCCTATAATGTTCCCACTGCTGGGACACAGGTCTCTTCTCGATGAGGCGGATTGATTCATCACGCGGGCCCTGTGCGAGTTGGTAGATGTCACATATCTTCGAATCCTTCACCGTTTTGAGAGCAGTGGTGATAAAATAATTTACATAAAGTAAAGCCCCTGTCTGGATTCGAACTTACGGCTTGTGGGAGAGACTATAAAAATAGGTGAAGAAAAATAAGAAACACCACTGCTTAACGCAGGCCATATAAAAAGCAATTGCATAAAGTTTTGCCGAGAGAATATGCATTCCGAACACAACGTTAGATTTTACGTCACTCTCATTAAAATTAACGAAACGTATAATAGTGACCACGGAGCTTCCTAACTCCCCTAACAGACGTGTTCGCACGACTAAACTCGGGCAATCACTAAAGTGTTACATGCTCTGTTGGCAATGACTGAAAGTAAACGCGAAGATAGAAAAGTATAATGTCTAAAGTCTTAACGGCTTTATTTCACGCCATCTCGCGGCCAATTTCCTTACTCAGTACGTAGGATATTATTTTAATGCGTAACTTGGAGGAAATTTCAACGGAACGGTTATGGTAGCAGTTATGCTAGAAGTTGTGGACCACCAATTACTTGAATGGGACCTAGACTGCATTCTTAGTTTCATTTTGTTTTGAACTATGGAACGTTCCAAGTTGTTCGCAAAGAAATTTCTAATCTCCTATTGTTTGTTTATACGGAGGAAGTTTTAAAATAATACAACATTTCAAGTACCTAGTTGACGTAAACATGGCGGAAAGTTTGTAAAATTTTCGATATATAGCAAAAATCTTGCACGTTTCAAAAAAATCTGTCTACTTCCTGAAAATGTTTAGTGACAAATAATCAGGCGAAATGTGGGTACATAATAGGTACAGCTTTGCCCAACCCCATCGGTGAAAACGGGCGTAATGTTTATGTTATGTTAACTTTAGTGTCTACCTAAAACATAAAATAATATTATGCTTACTTGAAAACAGTCTACATAAAAGAAACTTGAACGAGATACGTATGCTCTTGGTATGTTTACTAACTACAAATAAATTCCTTGCATCCAACTTGCATTAAAAATCTCATTTCTCTAAAAGGCCTTGCGTTCATTTCGCATTTTCGCTATCATGTAGATGGAATCTCAAGCATGTTGATACACATACTCGTCGCATCTTCGAGAGCTGATCGAGTTTCCATTTCTACGAAGGCTGTTGCATCCAGAGCTCCTATTAAGAAACTCATCTGGTAAATGCAGTATGAGCATTGCTCGGCGCAGGAGGGCGGCACGGACGCTTAAGTATTGTTGATATTCTAAACCGCCCCAGAACAGAGCGGCCCTCTGTCGCAACCGCACAGTGTCGCGTGCGTTCGCCTGATTGCAAGCATTGGTAACGTGCGGCTTGTGTACGACGAATTTGGTTTTTATTGGCGAATGAAAATTATGTTCTTGTACGGTTTTTGTTTGCAAGTAAGAAAATAACATCAAGTTTAATTTTATTGAATCGCGATAGGTGGCAATAGACTCCTTTTAACATAGGTCTTATGCGAGTAAAACTATATCATTACTATCAAAATTTGATTAAGGGTACTACTAAGTTGCTAATAGAACTCTGCCTACGTACTTCCTCCGGGAATTACTGCTAGTTGTAATTTTTATTCAACTTTTTAACAACGTTTTATCGTACAGTAATTCAGTATATATGACGCTCACACCTTACGACGACACTCATACCTGAACTTTAATGCAGCTTAGATGTGGAATATTATCAATGTCTGTTACATTGATATTTGAATTTGAATTTATTGAACCAATGTAACATGTATCTTATAATTAACTTAACCTCGCTCTGTAGCTGTAAGCGATCATCATTGGGATCTTTATGTTATTCCTGCACGAACCCACGTAGCACTGGTCAATTTCCCTCACTCGTCAGTTTTTTAGTCATCAACAGTACATAGTGACAGTGGTTGTATGTTGTTGACATGTATGTAAATTTGCACGCTTATATTCATGAAGCAAAACATGTAGGACCTACCAGTGTATTTATATTACCATCTTGTATACCATGTTTTATGCAAATAAAATATTATTATTATCTCCTTTATTCAATTAAATTCTTATAAATTATAGTTTTAAATATTAGTATAAAGAAATATAAAATCATTTAAAAATATAAAAAATAGTAGCCCACCGGTATCGGGAACAGGGTCCAAGCTACCGGCGGTCAGGGCTCCAGAGAGAGGAACCTCCTAACTATTCGGGCCGTGTCCAGAAGTACCGCTTTCTGGATCAAGCCCTTGATCCAGCTGCCCAACGAGAGCCTCCTCAGGTGTTGGTCGAGGCTCTTGGCTATTAGACCATTGGCTGTCACAACTATCGGCACAATGATCCCACATGTCGACAACCTCGTGAGCCAAGTCAAGATACTTGATTTGTTTATCTTTCTCGGCTTTCACGAGGTTCCCATCATGCGGGACGGTTATGTCAACTATCATTGTGCGCCGCTCTGATCGATCCACCACCACTATATCAGGCTTATTGGCAACAATAGTCCTGTCAGTGATGATGGATCGATCCCAATATAATGTGATATCACCATTTTCGAGAACTGGGTCGGGCACATACCTGTAGTACGGCACCTCCGATTCCACAAGGTTGTATTTCAGAGCAAGTTGCTGATGGATTATCCTGGCTACAAGGTTGTGTCTATGCAAGTACTCTTCGTTAGCTAGACGAGAACACCCGGAGATAATATGCCTGATTGATTCTCCCGGCCGGTGGCATGCCCGACAGATGTCAACCGTGCCGTCTTTCACAATAAATCTCCGGTAATTGTTCGTCATCACAACTTCGTCCATAATTGCACAGACAAAACCTTCGGTTTCCCCAAAGAGGTCACCGAAACGCAGCCAGGCTACGGACGCTAATAGATCAACATCGGGCCCATGTAGGGCCCGGAAAAAGCGTCCGTGAAGCTCCTTACTCTGCCATACCTCCATGCGATCATTAGTGTCAAGCACTACTGGCTTGCGCCAGTTCTCTTTAGCCAAGGAGAGCGGGGTGAGGCCCTTGTCCACGGCGACTACATCTCGATGCATCCCCACGTCGGTTTCTAGAAAATATTCCCTGAGACTGCATATCTCGCGATTGTGGAGGGTCTTAGCGTTTAAAAACCCTCGACCTCCACACTTTCGCGGGATATACAGCCTCATTACCGATGACCGTGGGTGATGCATTCGATTTGCAGTCAGCAACGTACGGACCCTCCTATCCAGGGCGTCGAGTTCGGTCTGAGTCCATTTGAGTATGCCAAAAGAGTACATCAAAACCGGCATGACCCAACCGTTGAAGGCGCGCACCTTGTTTCCGCCTGATAGAAGACTATTAAGTACTTTTTTCAGGCGGCCAAAGAAGCGCTCCTTCAACGATTGCTTCATGTCAGTAACATTGATGCCTAACGCTTCCGACATACCCAAATACTTATAGGTTTCGGATGCGGAGAGGGTTCTAAGGTTTGTGGAATCCGAGAGTTGGGTTCCCACGGATTCAACAATCTCCCCTCGCTTTACATGCATGACCGCACATTTGTCCACACCAAATTCCATCCTGATGGCGCTACTGAAAGTTTGAGTTACTTTCAGTAGCTCCATTAGTTGCAAATTGTTGGGGGCAAAGAGTTTTAGGTCATCCATGTAGAGGAGGTGCGATATAACCTGACCACCTCTCCTCAGCCGATAGCCTAGACCTGAATCCTCCAGCAGCGTGCTTAGGGGATTCAAGGCTAAGCAGAACCAAAGCGGACTCAAACTATCACCCTGAAATATGCCTCGCTCGATCCTTATCGGTTCGCTATTCCTCTGAATATTTCGACATCCTGGATATCGAAGGACCGTCCTCCATTGCCCCATACACGACATCAGGAAGGTGCGCAGAGTTGCATCTACTTTGTACAACTCCAACACCCTCATGAGCCATGTATGTGGCACCGAGTCATAGGCCTTCTTATAATCTATCCAGCATGTCGACAGATCCTTTCGGGAACGACGAACCTGTTGGCTAATGGCCATATCAATGAGGAGCAGCTCCTTAGTACCCCGGGACCCGTTCTTACATCCATTTTGAGAGACAGACATGATGGAGTTGGTGTCTATATGTTTGTTAATTTTAGTTCTCAAAATGGATGTAAGAACTTTATAGACCGTCGGTAAACAAGTGATCGGTCTATAATTTTTGGGATCCGCGGTACTACCTGATTTATGGAGCAGGTGGGTTATTCCTGTCGTTAGGAACTGGGGCAGCGACCCTGACTCTAAGGCTGACTGGAACTGGGATGCCAAGCAGGCGTGCGACCCTTGGAACCATTTTATCCAAAAGTTGTGCAGCCCGTCCGGCCCTGGAGATTTCCAGTTAGGCAACGGTCGGACTGCACGAGCAACATCTTGGGGGCTGATGGTAAGTACCCCCATTTCTGGTATTAGATCGCACGCTCGCTCAATCTTCCCAATCCAATCACCCTCGGTGTGACTGACAGGCACCGACCAGATGTTTCGCCAGAACGAGCACATGGCATCATCATCCGGTAGGCACGTGTCAGTAACACCTTGGTCCGGTCGCTCCCAAGCCCTATAAACCCACCTTTCATCACTCTGGAATGTGCGATTCTGAGTGTATCGCTCCACTCGCCGCCTGTACCGACGAATACGGTTCGCCCATGCATACACTTTCTGCTTCAGGAAGTCGATGCGCTCCGTGACACAAGACATATAGTCTTGAGGACTGATATCAGTCAGTTTATTATTATTATTATTAACAAAGTTATTAGCAGAGCTGACTTCCCAGTGTGTTCTGGACATACTATCTGTCTCGTCCTTCAGGGGTTTTATGCATCCCTTGACCATTACTTAGTAGGCAGCTAAAATAAAAATTACCCACCATACTTGTTACACAACATAATGCAAGTAAAATTAGTCGCTTCTTCTTCTTCATTGTGTCGCTGATACAACTGTATTTTAGATCCTGTTTGGCCCAAAATACCCAGCACTCGCTACCGCAGAGTCTAGGTGACTAACCTGCACGATGGCATGAACCAGTCTTTGTCAAGACCCATCCCAAACGGCTACTTTATGAGCCAATCCCTACTTACCTACTCCGGTCCTTTGTGTTATTTCAATCAAAATGACATGCTTATTTAGAAAAAAAACGATGAACTTCAAATTTTCTCCAAATTTTATAATACCTATCCATCATTTCAAAACCGATACAACGATTGTGAATAATTCCAAAAAGTTTTATTCACACAGGACAGTAGTCTCCCCTCGAACAATAAAAACTACAACCTAGATTCGACGTATACAGCCCGCAACGTCATGGAAGTCGTTCGCAGTTGGCGAAGCGTTAAATGCTACATTTTCCTCGGCCATTTGCAATTCGATATTCAGCTAAGCTTCGCGGGATTGAACTCTCCGGATTGCATGTCTACTCGCATTTGATATTGTAATAATATTCATCCCTTTTAAGTATAAAGTGGATCAGGAGCATAAACTCTACCCACTCGCGGTCGAGATTAAGTGATCTGTATCAAGGAATAATATTATTGTGTTTTGTTGTGCTAACTTTGTGCATTCATTTTTGCGATTACGTGTCTGTTTGCTTTGGCAGTGGTGGGCTGAAACTTGAGTCGTTCATTCGAAATTGTTATTGCAAACATGTGGTAACCTTTTTAGCTGTTATTCAAATCAAAACCCTACAGATCAATAGTAACTAAGATTGCTTATTAAAGTTAATTATGAACTTTCCCTAAACTGTTGCATATAACCATATCTCGTTTTAGAACGCTGCACGCTCTGTTCAAAATAATACCACAAACAAGAGTCCAGGATCTGATCCAAATAAGGCGCATTTCCTGTACATTTTTATCCTTAATTCACCACACAAGCTCCTTGAGTTATCCCCAAGCACTAGACAATCAGTAGTGGCGTGGGTGCCACCCGTGGCACCTTTTGTTGCCTCGCAACTTATTGCCACAGAAATCCACACACCTACGACCACATTATGTTCCTACAATAAAATCTTCATCATTCTCTGTCCGAACAATCGCATGGCAGTAACAAATTGGTCATTCTTCACTACGTTTAACGCCCACCTCGCTTAAAATACTGCTGTATGCATTTTAATGCGTTTTAATGGTTCAGCACTACTGTATGCAATGGGATTATGCCTGGATGCAGCCAGACATTACTAGGCAAGATAAACAGTGGAGGCGTTCTCCGAGATTAGTGCTAAGAGTCTGTGCGTCTTGTATAGTCGAGATTTCTGTTTGTGAATAACCAAAATGTTTAAGTAACCATTGTTTTAATAATGAGTCATGCTTGTGCACTGAGTTAATTACTTGGAGTAATGTTAAGACTACAGATGTTACTGTTTCATATGGTTTTATTAAAGTGGGTGGATACATTTAGCGAGGTGTGTTACATTTAGTTTGCTGTTTGAATTTTGGAGACATTACTTAAAATATACCTTGGTTATCATTTGCCTAGCCTTTTCCTAACTACGTTGGCGTCGGCTTCCAGTCTTACCGGATGCAGTTGAGTACCAGTATTTTACATGGAGTGACTGCCTATCTAACCTCCACAACCCAGTCACTGGGTGATACTATAGCCCTTGCTAAGAATGGTTGTCAGTCTTTCGGCTTCTGATGACCCGTAACGACTGTCAAAAATCCAAGAATGACGGTTTAAAATGTACCTTACATAGGTATAGTTTAAAAATAGACTTTTTGACACAGTTTGCATCTTTATGTATATGTCACTTAACATACCGAAATTAGATACATACAGGACCAAAAAAAGTAGGAACAACTTGTTTTAAATTTCATAAAGTGTCATGAGGCACGGAATTCAGATGGACAGCCCCTTCGCATACAATTTAAAACTTAGCACACGAATACGATCTAGAACACTTCAAAAGTTAAACCGACAATGACCTTAAAAGCTATGATTTACCACTCCACTATTCATAAACCAACAAAATATAAGCTTGCCTCACATTTAAGGTTAACGTTGTTCGCAATTTCACGTAACATAGAAGAGCTTGCATTGTCGTGGCATCTCTGAGATAGCACAAGCCTTAATCTCGACGGAGCACGTTGCGACTGCCCTAATGATATCTCAAGATGCGCTTAAGAGCCCATACATAACACTCTATGAGACGTTTTTAAAATTTAAGCCAACGTTAATGCATTCTACCCCGTTTACTGTTTATATTTATTCAAATTTGTAGGCGAGACCACAATGCTGTGTCTCGCCTTTGTGATGGTATAGTATTAGCATAATACGAGGTGTATTCAATGGACAAAGTAACTGGTATAAAATAAAATTTTACGGTATACCCTTATATTTAAGAAGGGAGGTCGTGTTATTCTCAATAAAATGCCCATGTTGCGTGGTGTATGGGAACTGAATATTTCACGTCCATTCACGATATTGTTGTGATCAAGTTCTCTTGTATCGGAGTTGGTTGTTTTTGTTGCTTCGAGGCTGGTGCTCTTTATATTGTTGTTCTTTGTAAAATAATTTAAAATAGATATTAAATTTTGTTGTTTATTTATTTTATGGAAATTTATTACGTAGTCAGTGGGTTTCCTTAGCCTTAAGGATTTTATGTGATAAAATACAATACCCTACATGTTTTCGGTTATAAACCGTTTTAATTAACTTTCATCTGGAATTTGGTTTACCGGGTCTGCGTAGGTATTATATTGAGTCTGACAGCACGTGTGGATGTGAACATGTGTGGATGGGTGACCATCTTTACATACCGTGATCCCTCCGTGCCTCGGAAAGCACGTTAAGCCGTTGAGTAAGACGTTGATCTTTGACAGTCGTTACGGGTAGCCAGAAGCCCGAAAGTCTGACAACTAGTCTTACCAACGGGTATCGTATTACCTTGTAACTGGGTTTTGGAGGTCAGGTAGTCAGTCACTCCATGTAAAATACTGGTATACAGCTGCATCCGGTAAGACTGGAAGCTGACCCAAACGTAGTTGGGAAAAGGCTAGGCAGATGATGATTGCGTCTGACAACACGTGGGACCAAAGGATTTGTCTACTCCAATAGTTCGGTAATGAAATGAAATGAAATGATTTTATTTGTAAGTAGGTTTGTACAAACACTTTACACGTCAATCATGTTTTTTTTTTTAAACTAGATGAAGTCGGCGTTTCCTATCTGACTACTCTGAGAAGAAAGGCCGAAACAAACTCAGAGGTCACAGTCTCTTTTGAAGTCCAGACATAATCTTGGTCAGGTTATATGAAGACCATGTAGATCGATGTCTGAGGTGGTCTTTTGAGGAAAGAACCACACAGATTTAGAGGACCTGTCCAGTCAGTGCACGCATTTGTCAAAAATCGTGCAGCTCATGCACAGCAATGGAGGTGGTTTTCGGTCTTTCTCGACAGTCGACAATGTTAGCCTAATACAAGTTTAAGAGTCAAGTGTAAGAGAGAGAGAGAGAAGAGAGAGAAAGTGTATCTACTCTTCTCGCTATAATAATAATAATAATAAAATAATAATAATAACCTCGTGAAAGCCGAGAAAGATAAACAAATCAAGTATCTTGACTTGGCTCACGAGGTTGTCGACATGTGGGATGTGGACTCAGCGATCATTGTGCCGATAGTTGTGACAGCCAATGGTCTAATAGCCAAGAGTCTCGACCAACACCTGAGGAGGCTCTCGTTGGGCAGCTGGATCAAGGGCTTGATCCAGAAAGCGGTACTTCTGGACACGGCCCGAATAGTTAGGAGGTTCCTCTCTCTGGAGCCCTGACCGCCGGTAGCTTGGACCCTGTTCCCGATACCGGTGGGCTACTATTTTTTATATTTTTAAATGTTTTTATATTTCTTTATACTAATATTTAAAAATATAATTTATAAGAATTTAATTGAATAAAGGAGATAATAATAATAATTTATTTCAGATTCATCCATATTTGTTAGTACAATTGCGAGCTTACAAACTAGTGTTAGTAATAATAATTATTGATTGAAAATTTTAATACCTAATAATAATTTAATTAAATAATATATAATAATAATAACAATTTTATCCTATTCCTAAGGCTCCGTTTCCGTCTTCATTCACAGGGAGCTATGTTTCAGTCTGAAACTTCAAAGGATGCCCAAATAGGTATTATTATTATTGTTATCACCCGTTTATGTTCTACTGTATCGCAAAGGCCTCCCTTATCCCTATCTACTGCCAGTTGTTGCCAATACTTTAAAAAAAAGTTGACTGCGGCCCACCATCACCTCCTGAACCAAACAGGAATAGCAAAAAAATTTCTGTAACAAAAACGGAAAACCAAATCTTAACAAAGCTCCAAAAATTAAATGAAGTTACCGAACAATTTTCCAATTACCCGCTTTAAAATAATCGAAGTAGTTGAACAAAAAATTAATAATCGATTCACAAAGTTTGAGTAACGATAAATTTCGTAATAAACTGTGCTACGCCTTACTCTAAATACTTTATTTTGAACGCCGCTCGCGGGCATTGCTCCATTATTGAAACGAATTGTTTTCTGAAGTTTTAATATTAAAGGCTACGTTATTGGAATATCCTTCTCGTTTTTTTCTATTATTGCTTATAAAATTGCTGTGCTGTATAACCTTCTAAGTATGGCGGACTTTGGATTATTGGATATTATATATTTTGTATCGAGAAACGTATCCAAATTCTATACATTATAGTTCTTTATTGTCGGTCAAGACAAGACACCAAAAAAAAAATTAGGGGAACCATATTGCAAAATCCTCTCACTTAACTATCAGATGTAATTACTTAGTCGTTTCTCAATGGGCAGTTCTATTCTGAAACGGGAGCCACATATTCATAGTAAAAAATAAAAAAATTCAAAAGGAGCGTGCACGGTGCATTTTCCTTTACTCCAAAGTAATCATTCAAGACGAGATAGAAATAAACCCCAGGTTTAACATGTAAACAGTTAAAAGTACTCAAGACGAAGAAAATGTTTTCCTAATCAAAGCCTCTTCAAGCCCTTTTCATAGCTACTTGAATCGGGAGGATGAATGGCACTGAATGCTAATTCACATGAAAGCTCGAGTTTGTATCTAATTACACTTTCTACTTGTTAAGTAGACTCGAATTATTTGTGCTGAGTTTAATCGAATTTGTTTTGATTTTGACCAACCAAGAGCTTTATATAGGCAAGTAATGTGATTTAAAATTAAAGACTTAATAATGTTTCAAAGATCTGGTTTTTACGACACGTAACTACGCCACTAACGCTAGAGAGCAGAAGAATTAATTACACCTACTCATAATTTAAGTTAATATTTATAATTAATTTTGTGGACATATCTGTCATAACTACCTAGTACCTACCTAAATACAATTTCTCAGAGTTCATAAATGATTATGTAATTAATATTTTTACTTGGATAAGTTAATAATAATGTTTCAAAGATTTGGTTTTTACGACACGTAATTCTACGCCGCTAAAGCTAGAGAGCAGAAGAATTAATTACGTGTAGTTTTAATAAATTTTTGTAATTTAATTTTGTGGACACATTTTTCATAACAATCTACCTAAATAAAACCAATTTCTTAGATTTCATAAACCTTATGTAATTATTTATTTTTACTCGGAAAAACCCAAGTCCTTACAAAGTTACTCTAAAAATAACGTCTAAACAGTAGCCATTGTTTGAGGCAAACCATTTTGTTTTCCCGCGCACTAAAATTAAACGTCAATCGTTATGTCAAAGGCAGCGAGGTCGTAGTTTGTTATTAAAATTATCGACAATTCCTACTTCCTTGGTATTTTCTAAAACATCTCTTTTGTTGCGTTTTTTTTTTAATTTTCCCTCCTGCAGTTTGTATTTTTAATGAGAAAATGTTGCAGAATGTGCCTTCAGCTTAGAGGTCGGTTCACAGCGAAATACGTCAACTTATTTAGTGGCGTGTATTAAGAAAACTTTGTTTATGACTCGAAGGACCACCATGCTGGTTAATCAAGATGCAAACAAGGGTTATAAAAAATAATTTTATAACTTGTTGTGTTAATTTCCCCTCTAGTTGAAACAAAAACAAAGAAAATGACGATGATAAAAACAAAGTTATTTAAAACACTTTTCTCGGTTAGGTATCTTCTCGAGAACATTGTGGTTTGGATAATTAAAAAAAACTACTTTCATCGATTTTTCTAACGCTAAAGCAATTTCCGTTTCTCCTCTATTCTGATTAAACACACTTGCTCGACATTACAAACACGACCAAAAAGAAATCGCCCATTTTCTATTTCCGAACCGAATCGTTTAACATACGACAAAATCATTTCCATCCGTTGAAACTTGGTAAAACGATTTCAAATTACTTCAAACACAACAGGAATGAGTGAACCGAAATCTCGTTTCTTGCTATAAATCGGAATATGCAAAATGCTGGGATGACAAAAGTTTGTTTCGCTGTTTCGCTGGCCAGTGGCTAGGTTCGCTCGAACTCCCGATACGGTTTGACAATGCACATGCAAATTAACCAACAGCAAAGAGCATTTCTGAGCGGAAAGTTTAATGGCATAGCGTCCCCGTTTAAGTTCCCCGATCCTTGCAACAATTATTTTGCTACCGGTGCTATTCCTGTTTACCCGCTTTCCCTATTTTGATCACAATGCGCTACGTGTGCGAACTTGGCTAGTCTTCCTTACTTATGCTAAATAAGGAGCCTTTTATAATGTGGGAAAAAAGTAAAATGTATCGAGCTTGGAGTATTAGATATAAAGGGATAATCTTTGCGAGGTTCAGGGTCAGTTGAGGTTGAGGCACTTTTGCAATGGACATACGAAAATAATGAGTCGACAAGCCAGGTAAGTAAACTATGAAACTTAGCGTTTTAAAATACGTATCCTTTAGTTATACTACAGTCTGTCTATTCTGTAAATATCTCACCGTGAAAACTTAGGTGAAGTGAGCTGTTATTCCATCAGAGCGGTGCTATTCCTTAAAAAGATCACCGTGATAGCTCAGGTGAAAGTGAGCTGTCATTCCACCTGATGCTAGGGATTGACACTATTAGCAGCTTACTTTAAACTCACTTCACCTATGTTTTCACGGTGAGATTTTTACAGAATAGCACTACCTACTGATCCCAGGGATTACCACTACTGACAGCTCACTTCACCTATGGTTTCACGGTGAGATTTTTACAGAATAGCACTACTGATCCGAGGGATTGACACTACTGACAGCTCACTAAAAGCTCACTTCATCTATGATGTCACGGTGAGATTTTTACAGAATAGCATTACTGATCCGAGGGATTGACAATACTGACAGCTCACTAAAAGCTCACTTCATCTATGTTGTCACGGTGAGATTTTTACAGAATAGCACTACTGATCCCAGGGATTGACACTACTGACAGCTCACTAAAAGCTCACTTCACCAATGTTGTCACAGTGAGATTTTTACAGAACAGCTGGATAATTGCATAACACACTATCAGTAGCAATGGGTTTCATTTTGACAGTTCAACAACATTTATTGCGTTATTTACTTTGTTGAGCAGACAGATTTTTCGGACCTATGAAGCAATGGATTAGCAATATCCTTCAAAATGATTCAGATTGAGATTGATAGGTACTGTGTTACGCAACTAGGGTGCGGCAGGGTAATTGCGTAACACACTATCAGAAGCAATGGGTTTCATTTTGACAGTTCAACAACATTCATTGCCATATTTACGTTGTTGAGCAGACACATTTTTCGAACATATAGAGCAATGGATTAGCAATATACTTCAAAATTATTAAAATTGAGAGTCATAGTGTGTTACGCAATTAGGGTGCAGGTCGGCTGATCATTTAATAAAATAATACTGAAAGATTCTCCAAAAACTCTAATAGAAATTCAAACATTTTTTTTAAAGTAGGTATACTCATTTCAAATTAATTACCTTTTTTCACTAATTGCCTACCTTTCAGAAAAAAATGCAGAATTCCACATTTAAAATTCCCTCCTGGATCATTAATTAAACATGGAGGCACTTATTAATTTCCGCTTATCAATTTTTAATAAAGCACACAGAAACTTATGGAGGGAAATATTTTTGAAACAAAGTACCGACCGTAATCTTAAAAATCCAATATTGCGAAATTAAGTTTTTTAATTAATTTTCTCTCTGTATTCGCGGCTTAGTTTTCTTCATTGCCTCAGGCTGCCTCCGCAACAATATTGAATTCTGAGATATCTTAATAACCCGAATATCTTTCGTTTTGTTACCACGAGATAACTGTTTCTATTCCCGAAGATTATAAATGTTTTTAACCAAGTCGTTATGATTATTTGTTATTACTTGTAGTAGGTAGGTATGGCAAGTGGACAAGTTTGTCTGTTGTGAAATAAAAAATATTGATTTCTGAACAATTTTTACTATGGGACCAAACCTGAAATCGCGAAAAAAAATCAGCTGTTCCCTACATTTTGACGAGTTAAATGAACATAAATATAGGGAACAGCTGACTTTTTTTCGCGGTTTCAAGTTTGGTCCCATAGTAAAAATTGTTCATAATGATGTGTACAATGACCTCTTAAGAGGTTGTTAATGTTTTACCAATAACCCTGTATAGTTATAGAACGTGTCATTTGTTATAAATACGTGTATGTGATTTGTTCACTCAAACGTATCCACAAAACAATTGAATATTGCATTATAATTGAATATTTTTCTGAATCACCCTGTGGCCACATGATAAGCGATATAAATACCTGTCCCCATTCAAGAGGAAGTGTGCTAAATTACATATTGTTCTGTAATATATTGTAATGAAATGCGTCTGTGCGCCTGCGATTAGTGGAGCGAGAAATTGCTTAATCAGTCATCTGTGTAATGTCGATGATTAGCCCGATACCGATATGAAATCGACGGTGAAATTTTCGGTGCATTCATTGCGACAAGCAATGGTAGGGGCGGCGATAAAATTTTTGTTGGGTCTGTGGAAGATTTTTTGTTTTTAGGGGAATGGGGTGAATTTTATTAGTAACAGAATATAGTTTTAAATCTTTTTGGGTCATGTAGGAGGCATGTGCAAGGACGAAATAAGTACTTAATATTATAAACTACTTTTAATTCACATTACTTATCACATAAACTTGTGGTTTTTAAAAAACTCCTACAAACTTAAGTACCTAATCGTAATAATCGAAACTATAAAAATAAAAACAAAAAAGAAACTCTACTGAACAGTTTGTGGTAAGTTGGCGCCGTTCTTGTGTCAGGTTATAGTGTAAAATGCATAAAAGTACAATAATAACCACGGAATAGAATTTGTCAATTTATCAATATGACTCTACTATTTTTACTTTGACGGCACGGTTGGCGCAGTGGTTAAGCGATTGACTGCTGCGCTGCGTGTCGCGGGTTCGATTCCCGCACGGAACAAATATTTGTATGACCTACAAGTAGTTGTTCCGGGTCTGGCTGTCTGTGTATGTGAGATTAAATGTTTGTAAACGCACCCACAATACAGGAGAAATTCCTAGTATGGGGCAACGTTTTTTTTTTTAATAAATAAAAATAAAATAAATAAAACTATCCTGAAAACTGTCCCCATACGTCACACACATGTTATCATATTATCTATGACACAAATAACAACGTCAGCCTATATAAGGTTCCCACTGCTGGGACACAGGCCTCCTTTCGGTAAGAGGGAGTGGGCTGTAATACACCACGGGGGCCCAGTGCTTGTTTGTAGAATTCATAAATTATGTCTACGAATTTCTGGTTCTAGGAAATAGGAGTTAGACAATATAATACAGCGAAAATGCAGTTTTAAACAAAGAACGACGTATTTGTTAAAAAACCTGCAACCTTCATTCTCTAGAACATTTACAACATATTTATTCACAGAATCCTTTACACATTCAAGCTTCATGAGCCGTAAATTTGCCAACAAATGGCCCTTGACGATTTTCACGCTGTCAGAGAAATGAAGGAAAACAGAATCCTGGGCATTGACCACCCCAAGAGATATATAGTCCAGTCCCAACCCGCCGCGTCATGATGATAATAAATACCCCAGTAATACACATTATTTTTGCTACCCTATATACGGATTATTTACGTCAAAATATGATATTTTATGGACGTATCGATAGTTAACGTGATTAATGATATGAGCGCGCGGTTTATATCAATTATTTGATTTTCTATTCGATTGTTTTCTATTCGAGTGGACAACGTTTTAATATCGAAATGGTTTGGATTTATTGCTCAGTCGTCGTGAAATGGTTGCGTGTAGATTTCTATTATGAATGTCTGTTATTAATGGCCTGGGTTACAAAAAAGTGGTGTCAGTAGCCAAAAGTAGTGATTCTATATAAACAAAATTGAAATGCTGTTCGTTGGTAAGTGCGTCCATTGAGAAAACGGCTAGGCCGATTTTTCTATTTTTTGTTTTGAAATGTTCGTAATAGTCCGAATTAAGTTTTTATGAAATGAAAAATCGGAAAAGATTCCCGGAAAATGTTAAAATTCGGGAAAATCAGAACGTTCTTTTGTCTATGGATTTAAATTTGGACAGGACAACGTTTGTCGGTTCAGCTAGTTAACGATACTTATGAAAACACTAACCTTTTTTCGAACTTGGTGGTTAAGAAAGCTGAATAGGAAGAAAGCATAATACTATAGTCGTACATAGCCATATGTGACAATCTGCAGGTGGTCGATATGGAGTACTAAATCTATAATACAGTTTTATTTTCATTATTATCTCCAGACCCACCTAACATCCGCAAGTAATTTCTCTCTAACTAATTTTATCTACGTTTTATCCATTTCCACGTTACCAGCACATACGTACAAATTCAATTCAGTTTTCCAATCGACTGAAAGCTGTTTACAATCACGCAAGCAAGTAACACGGCTCGTTTGAGCTAAATAAAAGACTGCGGGCGATGTGTCCGAGCCCATTGAAGGTACCTGCCTCACCGCCGGCGATTAACGACAAGCGAGCAGAGCCAGCAACTATTTTTTTTTTTTTGTAATGGGTTTGCTCTTCACTCTAGTCTAGGTCACAGGTGACAGAGACAAAGTCGACGATGGAGTGAGCTCACCCATAAGAATCCTGTTCACTCTTACTTTGAAGAGATTCGGGTTGTATGCGCTCGGAAACAGACGCAGGTAGAGAGTTCCACTCATTTTCTGTGCGCATTATAGAGGACATTTGAAAACACTTAGTACGAATTGGTGGAATAGCAACTAGGCAAGGATGGTAACTTGCAGTGCGTCTGGATGTCTTAAGGTAGAAGGGGGCCGGTGGAATGAGGTCGTGGAGTTCTTGGGCACACTCCCAGGGACGGGGCTGGCAACCTTGCGGCGATGAGCCTATCTGTGAAGCTTGGCATCCACCAGTTCTACGTCGCCAATGAGCAAAAAACGAGTTGGTGAGTAACGAGCAGCGCTTGCGCGACGGCGAATAGCGATTACCCGCTGGTATGCGTATGTACCAAGCGTGCATCTCCCAGCGAGTTCTGCCCGCCAAGCGAGCGTAGCTGAGCGAGTTCTGTCCGCCAAGCGAGCGTAGCTGAGCGAGTTCTGCCCGCCAAGCGAGCGTAGCTGAGCGAGTACTCTCTTTGATAGATCTCTCTTTACTCTTAAAAGAGAATGTGACCTTTAAATTTATTTTTCGGCCTTTCTTCTCAGAGTAGTCAGATAGGAAACGCCGATCTCATCTGTTACTGTTAGCATGCATCATCCCACTTCTGGACAAAGGCCTTTTCCCATGGTTCTTTTGTTCCAGGGGTAAAGTGGACCACTGGTTGTTTGTTTTCTCCAGCTCGTCCTGCCATCTTCTACGGGGTCTGCTGCGACGCCTTCTAGCTGTGTCAGGGCTCATCACCTCATCTAGCTTATTGTTTTTTTTATAATATGACCTAATGCAATATGGCCGGCCCAGAAGGAGATCGCGAGACGATCTGGATGCGTACCGCGAGGGCTGGTTCCTGGAAGGATTTGGGGGATACATCTGCCCAGAAGTGGGTCAGTATAAGGTAAAAAAAAAGACATGTATTTACAGAATAAACAATTTTATTTCATTTCATGTCGCTGCGCGTAACGAGTACCTACTCGCTGGTTGTGTCAGTCAGCGATCAACTATTAATATATTATTTTACTTACATGGAACCTACAATCATCTAGAGGCGCTTGTGGCTAAGTAGTAATAGCCGCACGGGTCGATCGATCAGGTAAAGCTACGCTTGCCGCGGTTGGTCCGTGGATGGATGACCATCTTTACATACCAAGACCCCTCCGTACCTCCGAAAGCATGTGAAGCCGTTGGTCCCGGCTGTCATTCGTGGATCTTTGATAGTCGTTACGATTAGTCAGAAGCCCGAAAGTCTGACAACCAGTCTTACCAAGGGGTATCGTATACCCAATAACTGGGTTGTGGAGGTCAGATAGGCATTCGCTCCATGTGAAATACTGGTATTCAGTTGCATCCGATTAGAAGCCAACTCCAACATAGTTGGCCAAAGGCTAGGCAGATGATGGGACCTAGAATCATCTCTACAGCTCTTGAGCGAGAAAATCGTGTATAACTAATCGCTCTCTCGTGGGCGGTGGGACAGGTGCCGAAGTACGGTAGTACGGTGCGGAAGTACGGTGGGTACCTATGGGTAGTAAGTATAGTAATGTTTTTCTCTGTAAAGGTATTGAATTAATAGTGTTTTTGTTCATAATGTGGAACATCCACATTATGAACAAAAATCGAGTAAAACGTCCTTTTTGCCACAATGCACAATATTGAATTCATCATAAAATATGACTATTAGCTGAAAAGAGTTGTGATCAGCGCCTGACACTACTCCATACAGGTTTAGACGTGATTCAAAACTTGCCTACTAAAATTACGTCAATTTAAGTTAGGCGCTGATTAATTTAACAGGACTAAACTAAAATTTATCTTCTGTCTCTTTCTTAATCATCATCATCATCATATCAGCCGAAAGACGTCCACTGCTGGACATAGGCCTCCCCCCCCCCCTTTCTTAATGAAATAGAAAAAAAAAGATGCATTGAACATAAATTTAGTTTAGTTTTTGAACAACAGAATCGGCAAAAATATTCTAAACTAACGAGCGATCATCGGTAACCAATTTCTCGTCCATTCTTAAAACAAAAGTGGTGGAGGAAATTTATTGTCAAGTTCTACCGAGAAATAAAAAAAAAATCTAGCAAACCCGTGTAAAATTGTACGAGTTTTTAATTTGCATTCGCCTCATTCGTCACTTAATATTCAAAGCATCACCTCGAACTGAATCGAAACAGGAACTTTCAATAGCAAAAACATTCCCACTAAGTGGAGTGCTGGAATTAGCGGATTTATTCATTCTTTTATGCTTTCATAATTATATCTTAGGATGCTGGGTTACTTCTATTTTTCATGCTAATCTAGGAACGTGCTTGAAAATAACTTACGACGTTCATTTAAAGTATGTTGGCACTAAGAGTTGTGGTTCTTTAAAAGTTGTGGACGAAACGACTGTAGTAAAAACTAGCGCGACATAATGTAACAAAAGTGCATGTTTGGTTGAGTGCTTGCTAATTTTATCACACACTTCCTAGGGAGGTACTAGTTTTTTTTAATAATAGGTATAAGATGCTAACGAGCTTGTGTAACCATCTGCCAACAGGCTACATAATCAGCATATAATGTTCCCACTGCTGGGACACAGGCCTCCTCCCAGGGACGGGGCTGGTATCCACCACGCGGGCCCAGTGCATGCCTGGATAAGGCTGTAATCATTATGCGATTCAGATTTCATGAAATCATGTGTGTTACATGCCACTTAAGTTTGGCAATTCTTCGGGCTATGTCTGTTACCTTGGTTCTCCTGCGGAACTCCGGTGGGCGATGCTGTGGGCAGGGCACATTGCTCGCAGAACAGATGGCCGATGAGGCCGATAGGTTCTGGAGTGGCGACAGCGTACCGGAAGACATAGCTTTTGAAGGCCTTCCACAAGGTGGTCCGACGACCTTGTGAAGGCCGCAGGAACCCGTTGGTTGCGAGAAGCAAAGAACAGGTCGAAGAGAAGGTGCTTGGGGGAGGCCTATGTCCAGCAGTAGACGTCTTTTGGCTGAAATGATGATGATGATGATGTTACATGCTGTGTTATTGTGTTCTATCTAAATCTCTCAGTAGCAGCCCGGAGCCTGGATTAGTGCCTGCATGATGGCAATAGACTTGCCTGTTACTGGCGAAATGTCATACTATTGATACACCTCTGCCTGACCCTTTGGGGATTACAAACGTGATGTTATGATACACGTTATGTTATTTTAGACAATTTTATTTGGGCGATCCTGTGTCTTGCAAAGGACATCTTCCAGCCTGTCTGATGATAATATTAATATTGCAACGGGATAATTTGCGAGAACGGAGACAAAAGCCTTCTTCAATAAAGTTGTGAAATGCTTACTACAATGTTTACAGACTTATAAACCTAGTTAGTTAGAACTACACTAAAAGACAAATGTCCAGCATTATCTTTTTAATTATGCTATGAATCAAATAGATTGGCCGTTAGAGACTTACTGTCCATTTTACTGCTGATTTATTCCAAAAATGTGCTGCAATTGGCTAATGTCAGCTAACTAGTCGTACAATGACACCTTTATCTACTAATTATTTAGGGCTATTTTTCCTGAATTTATTTTATGCCACCTACAGACAAAGTCATCGGCCAAAATTCAACCAAGGGATGGTTAAACTGTAAAGGTTTCGCTGATATATCGGATATTTATCAAATATCCAGGATTAACACATAGGATACTTTTGATCCCGATATTCCCACGGGATCGACATTTATGCGGGTGAAACCGCGGGGCGCTGCTAGTCTATTATAAAAACCCTGCTTCTTCATCTTAGGGTTTCGATGGCAAGAATTATAGTTTTTTTTCTTAATTTTTTTTTATCCCAAAATTCAGCAACGCAGGTAGCGTTCGCTGATGCAGCCATTAGGTCCTCACATGTGCAGGTGACGGGGCGTGCGGAGCTAGATGGGAGGTGAGCCATTGTCTGTGAAGAGACACCGCATATACACCGGAGGTCAGTGCCTTCCATGAACCCCTACTAGTGGAGGTTGTCCTTGCTGAGGCCGCGAAAAAAAAACAACTGTTCCCTACATTTATGTTCGCATAACTCGTCAAAATGTTATTGCATGTTAATATTATTAATGTTATATTAATGTTACTTGCGAACCTACAAAGTGAAATGTTATTAACTTAGATATTGCGTAAATGATTTTGTTGTAAAGAAAAACAATATCTGCTTAGTTTGTGTGTCAAAGTTCTTATAATATTAGTAAGTTTTAAAAAATGTTCTCAAGTAAGTGAAATCTGAAAGTCTCTAAGAGAAAAAAAAACAGCTGATTTCTTTTCGCGACCGACTTTGTTTTTGTTTGTTCAGAAAAGACTATAACAAGTATGGTGGTATAATTTAATACATAAAATTATGTGGTTTCCATACTGTATGTATAGATGATGATTGTGTATAATTACAAAGCGAACCACTAGACCGAATTTGAAGACTAATTACAAGGCCAATACAAAATACAGACATTCCAAAAAGTAAATGAACTTTACGTCAGCACCCGGCGAAAAGGGATTAAGTAGATTTTCCCTTTAAAAATATCCCATCCCAATGTGGCTGATAAATGAGTTAAAGCTTGCTCCATGTCATATTGAGACCTTTACTGTTCATTACTGTTATTAGCAAAGGGGTTGAACAAAAGTACAACTTTTGCACCCTTTAGGGATTTGCGGGGCTCCCAATTTTTGGGATCCTAATCCCATTCCACGTTCTTTCGTCTCATTTCAACGGAATCAGTAAAACTTCTCAATTACGTATGTATAACAAAATGTCTAACGGAGTTCCTATTGCGTTTCACGCTTCTGCATGCAAATTGGAGAGAGATAGCGAACTATTATTTGCTTGCAAAGTTAAATAGCTTTTGCCGGTCTTTCTCTAGAAAAACCAGGAAGAGTTTTAATCCCAAATCGAACTGGGAACTGACTGAACTTTCAACGAGCTGTTGTTATAGAGAATCCGTTTTTTTTGTCAATGAATACTAACTTTATATTGCTACTGAAGTTTTACAATAGATCAGCGAGCATTTTAAGTCTTTCTGCTATAAATAAGTAACTTTTATGTAAGTTTTATGAACATAATAATATTTTACGTTATAGCATAACATGTTTTAGTTATTTTATTTGCGGACTGCTTAAATGTACGCTCGACCGCTCGTAGACGGAAGTAAATAAGGAAAATAGTAGGAAATTTCAAAGATACTTAAGTTACCTTTTACTACAAGGGATCTTTCAATAGCTTAATATTTATCAACCCCGCGTCCTAACCAGAAACGGCGTTCGAGCGAATACGTGATCGTCGAGCATAATACGAGTATGTCCCTCATATATTATTATGATCTGTCGACGAAACCCCATGTTCGCGTTTGCCGAATAAAATAAACGCAACAGTCGCGTGTTCGCGCGACGATTGCTTCAGTTAGGACGCGGCCTACCATTACTAGAAAATCGAAAATATCTATGACCTATCTCCATGATACCTATCAAAATATGATGACGTCATAATCATAGCAGAAAATAAAAACATAATATAAGCATCAATTTTCACAACACGCCGATAAAAAATCAGGTTACTGGCTTATGTAATCTACTCATGAAAACTAAGAGCTTTCTCACATCAATAGCCTTTCAACAGGGCATCCATCACTAATACATAAAGTCGTTTCATAGTGGTGATGTCACTGTAGTAACATAAATCTGAGTGCAAGTTGCAACGGTTAAAGTAGGTCGAGATTACGTCATAAGGTGTTGCTGTGATTACCTGTAGGCTATCTTGATGACGTCTGTCGTTTGGATTTCATTGGATTTGTTCAGGTGACATCTTTACTATAGTTCATATTTTTGTAGAGCAGGCTTTGAGGAGGAGTGGAGCAGTGGTGGCACCGACCCCGACTTACGAGTTATAGGTCGTGGGTTTGAACCCAGCCAGGCGCTTTACTTTGTGTAATTTATTTCATCACCACTGCTCTCAAAACAGTGAAGGAAAACATCGTGAGGAAACCGTCATGTCCTAGAACCAAAAAATTCGAAGACTTACGATATCTACCAACCCGCACTGTGCCCGCGTGGTGGATTATGGCCCACTCCCTCTCACAAAGATGAGGCCTGTGTCCCAGCAGTGGGAACGTTATAGGCTGATTATGGTATAGTAGGCTTTGAGGAAGGATCTGGCCTATTTAAATGGTTTTATACTTTCTTATTGATTCGAAAAACTTGTTTATTAGAATAAAAGGGCTGATTTTTCAATCGACCGATAATATTTATTCGTGAAAAATCAGCCCTTAAAGAAACTAAATCAATTAACACAATTTTGTAAACATTAAATCAAGAATTATTATTTAACGGTTTAACCACATAATATGAAATAATACTTTATTATAAAACGAACAACTGCTACAAAATAATTCAAAACGCACAGGTTGCTTAACGCATGCCCATCAACATCCAATACAAATCGAATACCAAAAAAGTATCGATTCTTATTTCTTAATAAAATTCTTTAATTACCGTGAACAGTTCAGACCATTATTTCCTTGGCCTTTGATCAATCAGACAGCTGACTAACCAAATTATGTCGATATTGAATCAGCCCAAAACAAATTATAGCGTCTTTGATAAGGTGATTATTAAATATAATTATTGTTTCGTCACGAACCCCTGCTATGTGGTACGCCCGGCTGACTGTGAGTAGTATAATTTTCACTGTGGGCTGATTCTTCGATTTATTCCGGTCTGATCCCCTGAACCCCCCCCCCCCCTCCACCCCCCCCTCCTCCTCGATCCCGTGCATGTTCGTCTTCTGTTTTAATCTCTGTCTTATCCACATTATCTAGGTTTACTCTTTTTGACAGGTAAGTACAGTCAAAAGAAAATAAAAGTTTCATGATTTACAAAATTAAATAAGATTTTTTTTTAAATGTCTTCGGTACGAAATCTTGCTTTTTCAGTTATTCAGAAGGGCAAGCCTTCGTTCTTGCCCTTCTGAATAACTATCCTTACAATGTAAAGAAACAACATTCCTATTCGTATCCTTTAACGTTGAGAACCTAGGGTTTGTTCGTTTAAAAGTGCTTCAAAATATGTGGGAAGCACAGAACCGGTCGAAGCGGCTGTGTTTGGGGGAGGACTCATGTCTACGTGCAAAACCCTACCATCATATGCCTAGCCTATTAAAAAACTATCTTTGGGGTCGCCTTCAGTCTAAACGGATGCGGCTGAATGTATTTTACGTGGAGCGATTGCCTATCTGACCTCCACAACCCAGTTACTGGGCAACACTATATACCTCTTGCTAAGACTTGTTGTCAGACTTTCGGGCTTCTGCTGACCCATAACGACTGCCAAAGATCAACGAATGACAGCCGGGACCAAAAGCTTAACGTGCTTTCCGAGTCCGGGTCTCGATATGTAAAGATGGTCACCCCCATCCACGGACCGACCGCGACAACTGTAGCTTAACCTCATCGATCGACCCGTGCGGCTGTTATACGAGCCCGTGTGCACAAGTCTACCGGAAACATTTATTGTACAATATCATAAAAGTTGTCTCCTACAAAAAGACATGACGTCACCCAGAACCTAATTGGCGAAGATGCGGTTGAAGACACGAAATTAAACATGACAAAATACTCGGACACAAAGAGAAATTACAGTCGGCAACACTTCTACGTCCTAATTATCGCAATGACAAAGTACAGGCGGACGAGAGGAAAGGACAACGAATTTATATCGAAGCACCGGGAATTTATCGCCGTGTTTTGTCTTACACATTTATTTGATTATCTTTCTTTTGTTTCGTTTCGGTTTGAATTTTGAACAAAATTATAGGGTTCTAATTTTAAATATAGCACTAAATATATTTATTTATTAAACTTTATGCACAAGTAAAAAACTGTACAAAGGCGGACTTAATGCCTTGGGCATTTTCTACCAGTCTACCTTAGGGTAATGCAGAGACAATACACAGTGTGCAATTACAGAAAACAGCTTAGAAAATAACTAGAATATAAAAATAAATACTTAGATACATACATACAACAAAATATGATAAAATAAAAAAAGTTATGAGAGATAAACAAGAAAACCTGCAACAACTTAATCTTGAGACGAATCTGACAACTTAAATATAGCATATCTTTACATTTTAATTAAAGTCGCTGCAGTTCGATCCTGTAACCATCTCACCGTGAAAACTTAGTTGAAGTGAGCGTGGAGTGAGCTGTCAATAGTGTCAATTCCTAGCAAAAACAAACTCACATCAACTAAATTTTCACGGTGAGATTTTTACAGAATCGACCGGCTGTACGTGTCAGTCTGTGTGACCGCGTTGGTTTTTGTTTAAATTACGTAACGGATTTTGATGCGGTATTTAAGAATTAGAGAATTAATTCCGAAAGGTTTATGCGTATAATACTTTATTAATGAAATTGCATTTATTAGAATAAAGAAATGTTAATGTTTTATCAAGTCGTAAAAACCGCGCGAAGCAGAGGCGGGTCGCTAGTTTTAAATAAGGCAATAAATAAAGAATACATAGCAATATTTAAAAAAAAATATTTCGTAGCTTATACTTAAGCATAATACCTATATTTTATCTGACCATAGCTAGTTATGAAATATTCTCAAAGAACATTCAATTATGCGAAATTAAATGAACTATGATTCAAAAATTCTGATATTATGTGTTTTCTAAAACACACAGTGTTGCTAGACGAAGAAGCTGATGTAACCGCCAGCTTCGCGCCAAGCGTCCTTCTTGATTAGAAAAGGACGAATACTGGTGAGAGAGAGAGACAGGTATAAAACCATGGATAATTCGGTAAGTTTTAACCATAGACATCAATATCAAGGCAGATTTACATCAGCTTCTTCATCTAGCAACACTGTGTCTTTTAGAAAACACATAATACCTGTTTTGTTGGAATGCAAAACAGTCATACCTAAGTTTTGGAATACAGTACAAACAAAATATTCAAACCAAATATAATTTTTGCATGATAGCTATGAATTTTATGAGCGAACAGTTTTAAAACTATGAAACCTATCTGTTATTGAACCTAATAGACTTAACTGACGATCGTTTGAAAGCAATAAATTGGAGCTGCAAAACAATACAAAAATATTTTCAACCATTTATGTTTTTACCGTGGATTGTTAGGAGATTCGTTTTATTATTATTTTATTTAATAAATAAACGGATTTTTTTGGCATGGTTACCTATTTAATTGTTGTGTAAAATACCTTGATGGGTGAAATAGAACTTCAGCGCGAATGATTGTTCACTGATACATACATATACTATAAAGCCTCGCCTTCTTCCCATGAAGGTAGGCATAAGGTACAGCCGGTCCATTCTGTAAAAATCTCACCGTGAAAACTTAGGTGAAGTCGTTTGTTTTTGCTAGCAATTGACGCAGCTCACTCCACGCTCACTTCACCTAAGTTTTCACGGTGAGATGGTTACAGAATCGCACTGCAGAACGCCATTTGCTGCGATCCTTACATACTCCTTTTGCTTCGCTTACGTTCATAAATCTAGTCATACACGCATGCCGGTTGCGAGTAGTAGCTACGCACCTGACTTTTCTGAAGAACATCACCAAATAAGGACACTCATTATTAAGTTCTTCTAGAGCGTCCCCTTTCGGTGTTTCCACTCACATCAGAACTAAGAACGAATTACGTAACGTAATACGTTACGTTTACGTAATTTTAAGAACGTTCACAGTTTGGGGGGCAATTCTCGTAATTTTAAGAACGTTCACACTCTGATCTCAGTGTCAATCTGTCAAAAATACCTCTAATTTCCCTACATCTTTGACAAGTTCTTGACATTGGTTTGTCGACTAGATTTTGAACGTTTTAAATTATGAGAATAGACCTTCAGATTATTTCACACAATTAATCAATCAATTCATCGCAACATTGTAATAAGATTATCAAAAGATACGCGAAAAGTTTGCAAAAAAAAAACAATTACGGAAAATCATTGCACAAATTTTTATTCAGGGAGTAACCGAGCTGTTGAAAATCCTTTAAATTCATAACAAACGCTCAGCAGTGTTTATCTGTTCACCGTAGTGCATCAATAGCGCACGAGTGGACACCAATCTTCTTAAAATTAATTCGCAATGTACACGAAACGCAAACTGGTCGTACGGCGTAGATTGAACCACGGTTAGGTGAATTGTTTTGGCAGAGAAACGCTCTAAATGAACTGATCATGGTTAGGCTACGGTTTCAAAAATCTTCTTAAGAAGAAGCGCGTCGATGGCAATCTAAATGGACTCTGCTCAGAATTTGGCTACGTGTTTAGTGCCATCACTAGCGTCCATCAGCTCCTGTAACGTACAGCTGACAGGACACGCACGGCACGATATTAAGTGTCCCGTCGTTTGTGGAACCACACCACCAATGCAAAGTCGTCTATGAATCTCCATCTGAACAGGAATTGGAATTATTATGTCCATTTTGTTGTCAATAGCCCAAATGTTTAGTTCAAACCAACCCCACTAATTTGCTTTAAACCTAGGTACTCATATCACAATTAGTCCAGAATTTTTGGCTTAGTAAGAGTAAGAAGAATGAACCCTTAAAAATCGACTCCAGTCTAAGTAAACAAGCTTAATAGTAAACAAATGAATGATGATTAGGTGTACCGGCTGTCATTTGTAAATCTTTGACAGTCGTAACGGGTAGGCAAAAGCCTGAAAGTCTGATAATTAACCAGCCTTACTAAGGGGTGTCGTATTACCCACTAAGTGGTTGTGGAGGTCAGATAGGCAGTCGCTCCATGTAAAATACTGGTATTCAGCTGCATCCGGTTAGACTGAAAGCCGACCCCAACATAGTTGGAAAAAAGATGGCAGATGAGGTATGAAACAGCTTTTTTTTATATAATGCTTATAATTTTTTGTAGGTTATCGAAATTCCAACTATAAAAAGCAAAGCGAATATTGATTCACTGTACCAATGATATTACTTGGCATACATTCAATGAATTGCATCGATAAATGTGACCACCACAGCATAAATACAATTTAGGAACTGTTACATTTCTAAATAGAGTTTTAGGATTAATAAGCTCTGTTATCCGAAGCTGGATTTAACGCACGATAATCCTTACTTTGTCAATATCTACCTAATATCATCGTCATCCATAGCCTAAATATATCCAGTGCAAAATGTAGGCACTCTGTATTTATGCTACACTCTACGCTGATTGCATTACATTAGAGTTTATACCCTGTGACAATATAAACTTTATTGTAGTACTAATAGGGTTTCATAGCATTTGCTTAAGCGATTTTGCATCATTTTTGGTACACGATGGAGAACGAAAGAAAAAGTTGACCAATCTATGAACTAAGCTCATAACAAATAAACATTGTAATAGAAAAGGAAATATAAGACGTTTTTAATTTTGCAGGTCTACATTTACCATTCCTTCTTCTTTCGCTGGTCTTTAGTTCAAGGGGACAATAGGAAAGTTATCTGAGGGCCAATTCTCGTAATTAAAAACGTTCAAAATCTAGTCTCAATCTCATCTCAGTGACAATCAATGTCCAAAACTTGTCAAAAAAATTTAGGGAAATTAGTAGTATTTTTGACAGATTGAGACTCGTATTTTTAAGAACGGTCGCAGTTTAATTTTGCCCCTCGGATTCAAAGAATACGCAGTTAGACAAGACATTCGATAGCAAGAAGCTATGATCACAACTACATAGGGAGAGGTAATAATTATGGACCTATGCTAGGGGAATTGATTTTGGTATCCCAGTCTACCTTTCATTACGGACCTCTTTCGTGTACCATATTAGATTTTCTTTATAAAAATAACACCATCAAATAGTATAGACACAAAAAGAACGAACATAATAATAAGACTTATTCTGAACACCTGTCGCATCACCAAACAACGTCAACCCTATCAGCAATCTACTCAATATACCAACGCTCCCCTCTCACGCTTGACAGCCCGTGCAAGGTTTCTCTTACCCCTTTTATATGTGGAAAATACAACAAGAATAATGCGCAATTCACCAAATAATTGAATTTAAACTTTAAGGGAGACTTAGAATGTTCTGATAGAAAGAAAGAAAAATTAGTTTGTTTGTTTGTAATGCCAATGCATTACAGCAAAAAATACTCCTGACAACTATAAAAAACAGAAAACAGAGACATAGAACTATTATACTTACGTAGTACTTTATCTCAGTGGACAAAGATTATAATTTTAAAATACCAAAAGGCTCAGCATAATGTCAGATAACAACACAAGGTATACCACCTGATGCTGATTAGAAAATCACCTCCACCAAATTAATAAAAATTCAGATTTGACAGGAATTCGCAATGAAGCAGATTTGGCTTGCATGGGACTTAAACATAACTGGAACTGAGCATGTACACCCAGACTGCTAGATCAGTGGTCGGTCACTGGACCATACAATAATAATAATCGAAATCAATAGTAGATGGTCGGTGGATCTAGGTAATACCTATTTGATCTATAGATATACCGATGCCCGATGGAGCAGACTAGTCCTGAAGTGGAGACCGCGTCTCAGTAAGCGTAACGTGGGACGCCCCCCAGCTAGATGGGCTGTCGACCTTAAGAAGGTGGCTGGGACAGGCTGGATGCGGAAGGTGGAGGATAGGGTGTTGTGGTGCAGCCTAAGAGAGGTCTATGTTGTCGTGTCTACTTATCCCTAACAAATAATTTAGGAGTAGACAGTTCCATAAAATTTTATTTAAAAAAAGATAAACCCCTCTACTACGCACTCCCACGCACTACGCACTCCGACGCACAGTGGATGAGGCTCCGGGGAACGGCCGTTGAACGCACCTAAGTGGCTCCAAACAAGAACGACTGTCGACGCCAGTCGGCAGCTCGTCCAAATGGCTCAGCAGAACAGACGTCGGTCGGGTCGTATTGGCGGCACAGTCCGTCCGCACAAAACACCTCACGGCTCTCCGTTATTCTTAACAGTCTCTTTTAGTTGTTTTCTTAGTTTTTTCACCGATTTTTTTTAGCTCCAGCTCTCGTATTTTCAAACCGTCTTTCCCGAATTCCTTCGTTCTCCCTCTCCTTTTTCTTTTTTTTTTCCATATCCGTCTCACCTGCCAGTTTTGTCAGCCAAGACGTATATAACCTCCTTGTTAATGCCGAGAGTGCGTTTAAGAATATTATAATTATAATTTAGAATTTCGTTATTTAGTAGACAGCGCAATTAAGTATAAAAACCAAATTTAGATTATCCAAAACGATATAAAATGATTTTTAGAAAATACAATCCTACTGCAACCTTCTTTGAATAGACTGCATAGGAAATTAGAAGAATAAGTAGACATCAGATTGACGCGTTTGACTTAAATGTCATAACAAGAATATTATTGTGTAAAATGATGGAAAATTATAATTTATAATCAGGTACCTAATTCTTTAGAGAAGATTCGTTTAAGAGTGATTCGCAGAGTGCTAACACATAAACTAATCGAGTTCTATATTTTGTGTAACAGCCAAAGTGTGAAATATAATATTTAGTAAGAAAATCATAAAAGGATACAAAATCATAAATATGATGAGAATGAATGAAAATGAAGCGTAAGTACAGTCAACAGCAAAAGTAGATGATCAAAATCAGATATTCAATACTAATTAACGGAGTTCGCGTCAGAACTGTGTGGCGTCGAAGTACTACTACTTAGAATACTTACTACGTAGAATACTTTGAATCACTTCGACGCCATCCAGTTCTGACGCGAACTCCGTTAGTATTGAATTTCTGACTTTGATCATCTACTTTTGCTGTTGACTGTACAGTATCAGTAATATACAGATACTATAATGTCCAGCAGTAGACTGCAATTGTTTGAGATAATACCTACCTAGATCCAACTCTGCCTAAGAATTCGGGGAACACGGACATGTTGATATGTAATTCGTAAGAAACCATTCAGTAGATAAGTTAACTGGAGGTGGCGAAACAGGCTGTTTAAGTGTTACTGTTGTTAAAACGATAAAAAATTACACTTTAATGTCCATAACATCTCGAAATTAAATAATTATTATGAACTAAATGAGACAACTTCATGAAACCGACTATAGAAACAGTTATAACGACGATAAAATACCCGAACACCCACACTTGTTCACAAAAGTCGTTATTTAAATAGTTTTAATAACCAAATATGGTGTATTATCTGATTCTGTGTAAATTTATCTATATTTAGCTCTAGATGCCAGTACTATACTAATGAGCGCGCTTAATTTCGTTTGCTTGGCCCCAAATGTCGTAACGTTGCATTCCATAACACGCCTCCGAAATGTATGCGACTCATTAGAGGCGTCAGATGAATTTTGTGGAATCAACAAGCTAATGACACAGAAATCCGTGCATATTTTGATTAAATAATGATGATTCCGTATCGTAATGTTATTTCGTTTGAAATATTTAAATGTAAATGTTAATTTAAATTAGTGCCATATTCTTACGTTTTTTGCAACTTGCAGTTCAGTGTCGGGTTGTGTGTTGAACAAAATATGATTCGCGTGCGAAATGACTATTTCATGAAATATGTCATTCAATAGGATTATATTATGAACTTAGAGGGTTGTATTGATGGTTATAATGATTATAATTCTGTAAATTAAATACATACTTGATACGCTCGTGATTTTGTTCAGTAAGCCACCTGACACTGTCCTGCAAATTGCAAAAAACGTAAGAAATTTAATTTTAATTTCGCGAGCTACCCTGGCGCTTTTCCCATAATAAGCGTGAACTACAAAAAAAAAACAACACATTTGTTTAAACTGTAACAAAACCAATAATCGTTTTCTTTTAATTTGACGTGGAAAATTGCCTGTCACAATTTGTAGTTAATTAAAAAAGAATATTTTGAAAAGATAATGCTTTCATATTCCGTTGAAGAGTCCATCCTAATTAAAACGCTTCTAACAATTTATGTGAAAAATAACAACCTAATTTCACAAAAGTAACAAAGTATTATAGCTTCCGGGAATCGTCTCGTTAGTGATCAAATGGCCACGAACATCGTGTGGAATGTTAACATTGCTTTTTCTCTCTCAAAAACTTTCCTTTTATTACATCAAAGCTTCTCATAACGAGATTAAAGGGATGAAATTTTGCTACTCCGAATCGAACAAAGGAAATTCATAGATTTGTGTGCGGACCCAAATGAAAATGACTGTACAATACAAAACAAAGTAACGATAAATCTAGAAATCCCCTTGCAGAACGCCCACCGCATTGATTCAGCTAACCCTACTCTCCCCCTGTCGGGATATGCAGTTACCAAAGTAAACAAAATGACGCCGGGCCTAAGCAAATAATGTGAGCAAGTAAGTCTAATTCATTATTGTTCGTAGAAACAATAAAGGCGGCAACAAACGAGATTACCGATAAATCTAAAAGGGAATTTTTCTACACGGGAGCAGCTTATCTACTTTACGTCGTTTTGGGAATAAATACCGGGAGTCTTACTGCAATGAAGACGGTGCCGCACGTAAGTCTTCTATTGTCTGTCAGGATAAAAAAGGTACATGAGAGAAAGTGGGCCCCGACCAAACTTCTATCGTAATCTCTTTATTTACTACGGAATCTTTTACCGACCTTGTTATTTCGTAAGGGGTATTAAAGATAGCATCAATGTTTGAATCGGGAACTATTCTGGTTTCATTATTATCCTAAATCTATTAATATGAACAATAAATATTTCTTTTTTTAATGTTTTTTCAATGTTTTACACTTCATTAAGCAGTGGTGGCCCAGTGATAACGGCCCCGGCTTACGAGTGTTAGTTTGAATCCAGGCAGGCACTTTAATTTGTGTACCTAATTTATTTCATTACCGCTGCTCCCAAAAACGATGAAGGACAACATCGAACACTCGACTTTTAACTTAACTTTGATACAAGCAGCTATCAAAGTGACAAAACGCAAAATATCGTTTCTCATAATTCATCTTCACATAATAACATTAACATATTCACAAACTTCCCAAATAAACATGCAAAACACAAGATAAAGAAAAAAGATGTAGCATTTTGTAAACACTTTGTCATAATGACAGCTGCGTGGAATCGAGAAGAAGCTACCAAAATGTGGTAGGACGGCGTAGGCGCCAAAGTATTAAGTTACTTACAATCCATTCAGGGGACAATCGAATTCAGATTCAGAAATCTCGTTTTGAGAGAAGAGATTATTTTACTCACCGATTTAATGTTTTCAAACAGAGTTATCGCGGACGACAAATTGCTTTATCGAACCTCTTTGCGATTGTTTGAATTATTATAATTGTTTTTCGGTCTTTTAGCACACGATGTTACGTTTTCTTATCTTTTCAGACAGATCAGGTTCAGATATCACTGTGAATATTGAACAGCTACAAAAAATTGTTTACGTGGGACAGACATTTCTAGAAATATTGGTTTTTCAACCCCGGAATTATTCAAAGGAAGTGGTGAACGCAATTGTGTGGAGATAACTGCCTCCTATGCGTCAATTCAAGCTAGTTTCATACATCACAGTACTAAACTCGGGTGAGCCGAATTTAATCGTCCGAAGCGCTAGTGCGAATAATGGCCGCGACAAATTTTCCGTTCCGTCGAGCATTTTCCTCTGAATGCACCTACACAATCGACGGTATTGCCTGCAAAATTGTACGCTATTAAGTGACATTCTAAATATAGGGATCCACAGGATGACGTCGAGATAGCCAGTCGCACTCAACCCTTTTCGTATTCGAACCGATATTCAATTTCTACGCTTTACCAATATCAACCTTATCCTGTCACGGAAACTGCGAGTATTGCGTAGCATTTGTGGTTACATTACATCGTTTTCAAAATAAAAATACATGGACAACTGATGAAGTGTAACTGTTACACATCTGCCTTTCGACGATTGATTCGTAATGATGATTGCTACGTGCGGTTTGGAAGACATGTCCGCGGAAAGGAGCCACGTGTTATATCAATGTTGTGACGTTAATAATATGGCAACCGTGGCGGACTAAAGATAACTTACTACCGACATTATAATTCCGGTCCGTCGTACGTACCGAGGAGAAACCCCCTACTTATCCACCGTATCGAAGAAAAAATGTATAATCGAATTTAAATTTCAAAATTGTTTTGTAATCGACTTTTAACTTCAACTGACGGATTTATGCACGTGAATTTAAATGCTCAACTGTTCAAGAAATTGTACCTTAAGGCATTACCTTTTGCGCTTTTCGTAAATATTTCATTTACGCAGATGTGAACATTATGACATAATGATTATACAGATTATGAGCTGGAGCTGTATGTTAAAAAAGTAAACGTCGCAAACTTATTAATTAAAAAAAACTTATGGGCCTATCTGGCCTTATTGGTTGTCTTGGGTCAATGACATAAGAAATAGGTCACAAAATAGGTAAGCGAATGATGAGCGTAAGCAACCTCTGTATATCAAGATAAAAGTATACGTAACTAGCTGCGCCCCGCGGTACTACATAAGTTTCTATTCTGTGTGAATATCGGGATAAAAAGTATTATATGTCCTAATCCAGATAATGGTTTACCCAATTACCCATGTTCCAATTTTCATCCAAATCCGTGCAGCCGTTATAGCGTGAAAGCGTTACAAAAAAACATACAAAAATCAGATCTTTTCTATTTATTATAAGTTTAGACAACTAACATTCTGGTTACTCTAATGAAGAGCTTGAAAGAAAGATTACAAATTACTAAACAGTGAGTGAATGTGCAGACTAACATCTTGATTCAATATAAAACTTCCATTCCAAAAACACATTACTTCCAAAAATACTAATAGACTCAAATTAATATTTCACCCATTCGTTACGGCAGTGCATTACACTATTTCCTTTGCGGCGTATAACATCTCTTATAATTGAAAGCAAGCGCACATACGCACGGTTGAACGAATGAACGTCTGAACGTGTTTCCAATCAGTCCACATCACGAGTTTTACGACTGTCTGTCTGTTCGTCTTCATAAGGAGCTGGAGCTTTGCACTGATCGATCACACGTGTGGGTATAAGAACAACGGATTTGTGTTTCATAACAGAGTCAGTAATTAATTCAGTTTTAATTCCAATGATTGTTTGCAGATTGCCGAGTAATGACTTGCGTACGGTCCGGTACGTTCGACAGAAAGTAAACTGTTCCAAGTTTTTTTGTAGACTATACTATCTACGTATTACTGGCAAGAGGGGATAGATAAACTGTCATTCTATTAGCGAAAACGATGATGGAAAAGTAACCAACCGAAAAGCATAATGTCAATCCCGTTGAAAGTCGTTGTAGAAATACAAAACGCTTTGAAAGCTATAATTGCCACTTATCTGGCTTCTGAAAAAGCTCAACGAAAGCCTCTTCCCATGCAAAAATAAAACACTCAGCATAAATCACTGTTTATAATTTGATACGGTTGAAAATGTTTTCACATTGTTAACATTTAAAGCAGCTGCACTTTAATTTGGTATAAATTGAAGTCATACAATTTGTTTTCCCACCACTGTCACCACTTCCAGGCCATTAGCAGAAATTAATCCAGTTTCCTCTGCATTTCTGCCCCAAATTATGTTAAAGCTCGCAATACATTGTATCTACAATATGATCGCCAGAGCGAAACAGAAGTATTATTATATTTTGAATAATGATGTATGAAATCCACCACGGAGTTTAATACACAATGAAGAAACCTAAATTGAAATGATTAAAATGTTATTGCAATTGGCGATACCTATTCCAATAAAACCATTTCGCACACAATGTTAAACAAACACTTTTACGACAAATAAACATACAAAGCGGGATGTAAAAAAGAAAAATACGAGAGAACTCAACATTTTATAAAAAGGGACGTCAAAATAATGTTGTTGGAGCTCGATTTTCTATCGCAAAACAAATAACATTAAACGTTAACGTCACGAAGGCAGGTGAAATGGCAGACGTAAGGCGTACGAAAGCTTACCAAATATTTACAAGTGCCTCAAGTGGCTTAAAACAAATTCTCCAATAATCTTACCTCGTCTTTGTACTATTGTTTACACTGAATTTCGCTACTGCTTCCCCTTGGCTTGTATTTTTGTGGAACGCCCGTGCTACTCAAATCGTGTTTGATTTCGCCAAACATAAAGCATTTGTAAACATTTAACATAGTTGTATCGGGTTACACGTTTCCTTTTGTTCATACCGTTTTTGTGGTTTGAGCTTTTAAAACAGAAAATATTTTTATGATATCAATTGGTTGTGATTCAGCGGTTTGTAAAATGATTGATGGTGATTTTAATGAGCCAGTGCTGGACGTAACCTTTAAGATTAGAGAATTCAGGCCGTGAGCTACTACAGATTTATAAATATTTATTATAAGTTGTGAATAATAAATCATGATTGAACGAAATGGCCGAGATGGGGTCAGTCGTGAAAAACTGGGTTCTGGATTTAGTTTAGATTTTTTGTCATTCGTTTTTTAATATTCGGTATGTTAATTTCGTTAAAAATATTGTTATAATATGTTTTATAACTCGCTTGTTTTCAAACCATAAATATGAGGCAATCCATCTTCCTCTATATTTACATCCACAGACGACTGTAAGCCTATACGTGAAAAATACAAATATCCCTTCAGTTTTTTTCTTAGCTGTCGTGATGATTTTGACAGTGTCGCCCGTCGAATGTTTACATCGTCACCGCCAAGTCATTAGTCGACACTTTCGTCGCAGGCGCATCTGGCGGACGCATCTAACAACCTTTGACAAAGTGTATCTGCTGTGCATAAAACCCCTCATTATATTCTATTGCATACGGATTAAAGATTAAAATTGATTGCTATCTGTGACTTTTAAGTGCATGAAGAACTTGGTAATTAGAATATTGGAATGATTAAATTTCAAAATCATAACAAAATGCGTCACACGGTGTCTTGCCTTGACGTGAATGTACCATGTTAAGCGCTCCTCCAATCAAAATGTCTTACAAATACAAGACGTTTGTTTAAAGAAAATACTCTCAACCGCCATGAAATGTTTTAAGTCGGTCTAAGAATAAAAGTACAATTGCACGTTTCATGACTTAAAACTGTCCACTATGGGGTTTATATATGTAAAAGGAAGTAATGGACTATATGCACTGCTACAGTATCATTTGAACTTATTGTTATTTCTATTGCAGCCATATCACCTTGGCCTATTTTATGCAACGAGCTTACAGGTGTGTTATTATCATGTGGTGTAAGGAAGAGTTAGCTTACCCTTGGAATGGAATGGAACGAAATGCAACAGAACTATGATCATTCATCGGAGCGCCACTAACTACAAGATTGTGGTAAATCAAAGCTCCAGAAGGTTTATTTGTGATTTCAGCAAAAGCAAATATTCACTCAATCTGTTGTGTACTCAAAATAATCCCGCTACTTGTCCTTAATTATTTTACTTTTAGCTGTATGTTGCTCTTGCTCTTCATTTGACATCGCCCTTCACCTTAAATCCTAACTTCATAAGCGCGGATCATTTCATCGTGTACTAAATTAATTTTGACATCAAAGCAAAGCTATAAAAATCCAACATAAGCCTTCCATAATTTTTAAGAAGAGCATCACATTTACAAATTCCTTCAGAAACAGTAGCGATATTAAAATCTCAGAGTTTCTCACAAAGACAAAGGGGGAGCCGACGCGAGAGGTATCAAAAGTAATAAATAATTCCCTCGCTTCGCGACAAATGAGGTCATGTGTTTCTCCTTTACGTTTTTTGTTCGACTTCCCGCGGGATCGTGTATCTTCTATTTCCGTTTCAATGTATCGACTGAACGATTTGCTTCTTTAAATTTAGAATTATGTTCGCTGTTTAGTGTGGCCGCCTTGGGGATCATTAAATTCGGGAGAACGCAGATGTCAACCTTGCCAGCATCTGGTAACTTTTAGTTTTAATTTAACAAATTGATATTTCTTGGGTACATCCTTTATAGTTCATCCTCACTTGATGTGAGAAATGAACTGCATTATAATTATGCAGTGTTTATGAGCGTGGCTATCTAAATATATGTAATGCACGTGTTTGTTGATGAGCTTTCATGATCATTAAAATCATGGATTCAAAAACAAACCACACTAAAAGATTATGGTTTTCTTTTAACTTATTTCAAAAATGGATCTACGTACTTCGTTGTATATTCTTCATGAATGTTAAAAGCTCAGACTAATGCTTTTTACATTCATGAAGTTAGAACCTTATTTTCAGGCCTGGGGTTAAAAGCTCACTTTATTCATCAAATTTACCATTATTACACAATATTGTGTTATTGTGTAATAATGGTAAATTTAACGACTAAGGATCAAATAGAAATAGTATTGTAACATGGTATTAATGACATTACAGTTAATTAGAATCTAAGTTACCCTAGTCTTAAACAACTAACAATCAAATTGATATCAGCTACAAATGTTGATGTCTCATTGCATTTGACAATTCCATTATTGTCTATGAGTCATTTAGTTCATGGAACTAACACTAAATTATACAAGACAGCTAATCTTGGGCAGCTAATAATTTATGACTGATAGTATCAAAACCAGCATATTTCATAAGAATGCCAAGCTTTGTATTTGATATTGCCGTTTTACGATTAACAAAATAGTTTAATGCTATCGTGGATAAGTTTAATTGACCAATAGAAGCTAAGATATAACTTCTCTCTTTATTACTGACCTCTACTTCAAAGGATACAACCATTCTTCTAATCCTTTTGTACTTTGACCTATTTAAATCACGTTAAAAGCAAAAAGAAGTTTAACCTCAAAACCGCATTTAGAGTAAGCTTTGCAATCTTATGTACAATGGGCAACATAAATTGTTTCGCTAGACAACATCATCCATTACAAATTCTACTTTATCCCATGCACATAGGGTTACATTTCCTGGATCTAAGGGTTCGTCTTCGCAATAATTGGAAGAGAGGCAGCCTGTACGTTTGGAACAATCAAACTTAACCTTGGGAACGTTTTACGAGTCGCTTTCAGCTCGCAACGGCGTAATAAACATGTCGGCATCGTCGGCAACAAGTGTTACCCGCTTGTGGTCTACGCACGTGTTTACTGGTTCTGTAATGGAAAAGTAATAATTACTAGAAGTAGCAACAGAAGTAATGAGTCTAGGTCTTCAATTAAGACTGAGAAAGTGAAAAGGTATTGTGTAGCTGGTACAGGCCGGGTCCATTTTTCCATTACATGACTCATAAAACAGTGAAAAAGTGTTTACAATAGATAATAAATGAGAATAAGCGTCAGGTGTTAGCAGGCCGTTAAAACTGCTTCCATAAACGAAGCAGCCGTTATTTTTAACTAAATTCCTAGTACTTGCATATAAGATAAATTTTACAGTATCGATGACTGATGAATATATACGTGATAACTTTATACTAGCCTTCAAGTATATGCTTCAAGCCTCTTCTTATGACTGTATGTTACTACAGTTTAAAGTATAAGTGCAATAGGAAGGACTTTGACTTTAAAAGAAAACTTAAAAGGTGTAGAAATGAAAATTCATTCTTACGAAAGCGCTCGCACTATAATAAAATTGTTATCGCTAGATAGAACTCTAACAACTAAACTACGGGTCATAAAATAAAGTGAAGCATCTCTCACAAAGAGACATAAATGTGTTAACATATAAATAAAATCAAGTCGTACGTCATGGGTGAAAATCCATATTTTTAGTTCGTTATAAGTCGGTTAGTCTCGACGGTTTTATTAGATGCATTATCTATATGTTTTGTTTTACAGCACATGTTTTTATAATCTAAGGTGTGATAGTAAAGAATATAGTAAAATTGGGTATTGACAGATTTATTAGTTGTAAAGCAGATGCCGTAAATACATTGGTTAATGAAAATATTATGGCAGGAGTCAGGACTCAGTGATTTGATGGTGATCACCGGGGTGGTTTTGGTGAGGTAAAAATTCCACACTCCCCGATCTCCCTCCCCGGAGGTCGGGGGCCTTTTGAAGGTTTCCCCCCGACAACAAAAAAAAAAAAAAAAGTCTCAGTGATTATTTCTATAAAAATAGCTGAGAGTGCTTTTTATAAAACGGTGCTGCCGTGTAGTAAGGAAATAATAACTTATTTGATGAAACGCGTGAGTCTTGTCACAATCTGCATTATTTTGTGAATATTATATATGTGCGTTATATTATAAGGGGCTTATCAAAATTGTTTATCATCATCATCAGCTTACAGCTGCAGTCCACTGTTGGATATAAGGCTCTCCTATTGTACACCAGTCAACTCGATTTTCTCCAATTTTCATTTAGTTGCTACCAGTCATTCTGCGAAGATCGCCACCTAGCCTGAGGAAGTCCTACCTTACGTTTGCTGATTCGCGGTCTCCACTCAGGAATACGTCTACCCCAATGGCCATCGGTTCTATGGCTAATATGGCCGGCTCGTTGCCAGCTGAAGTGGCTTATTCTGTGAACTATGTCGACCACTTTGGTTCTCTGCTACCTAGTTGCAGATTCGATCCCTCAGAGACTCCAAGCATAGCTCGAAATTGTTACATGTCGTAAAATTCACAACATTCTCACCTCACTAATTAACCGTTTGATCTTCTCAAATGTTTTGAAGTCACTCCCTCATCAATGCCATTTCTTGTTTCACATTTCCAACCAAAAAGCTTCTTGTTGCAACAGCCAGAAATCAAATTTTGACATATCATTGACACGTTTACGTTTCCTTTCTTGTGTTCTTTCATCTAATTTATAAATAGTTCCATTGGCGGCGAATTCACTTATATCGTTTCAATCATCGGCTTCGATATTTTCGTTAGCATTATGATCGAACTAACATTTCCGACCAATAACATTCTATGTTATGTTTGATGGAATTACGATACCCGCTGTGAACTGCGTTATACTAATATAGCTCCTATGGGTGTGATCTCACTGTGTTGTAATTTCTGTAAGTGATATTACTTCTGTTGTATTATTAGTTCTAATATTGTTTCTTTTATTTGTTCAGCCTCCGTTCCGTGACCTATTTTTGCAGTAACAACTGTCTTGTCGTGTTTATCTTGCGCAGTCATTTTTTTCCTTTCGTGTAGTCGAAGGAGTCTTGCAAAATGCTTGTAAAACATTAATGTATGAATCATGCAGGGCTTAAAAGGGTTATCAAGTGCGTTTGCACAATTTGGCCAGCAATAAAACTCGCATCTAATCTCAACCAACATGGTTCTAATGGTTTTAAGCTAATTCTATTTAGGGAAATGTCTTATTACCGCGGTATCATTTCTGAAGTTAAGATAATTAAGCTTTGATCTAAAAATATAACCACGTTTGAGGAAAAACTTTGATATAATTTTGTCATGCGTAGCGCAATAACTTATTTAGTTATTAAACTATAATTATCTTGATATAACCTTTATCATATCTATAACTTGATAACTTTAACTAAAACTTGATAACTTCTGAAATTATTGTCTCTTCATACTGCAGTGCGATTCTGTAACCATCTCACCGTGAAAACTTAGGTGAAGTGAGCGTGGAGTGAGCTGTCAATAGTGTCAATTCCTAGCAAAAACAAACTCACTTCACCTAAGTTTTCACGGTGAGATTTTTACAGAATCGACCGGCTGATCTCATTGGTGCACCTAAGTCATAAGAATTTCATTAAAACCAAACGTAAAGATAATAATGATTTTCTTGGCCGTGCAAAGAGAATCCTGTTCAGTTTGACTGCAATGAAGAAGAATACTAATAAAATATTAACCCTAAAATCAGAGAGCAGACGGCAGACCCGTTTCCACTACTTTCAAAAGCTACATACATACTTCAGAACAAATTGCATCATATTATTCATCCAAAACTCCGTTGAACCTGAAATAGTAATTCGCATACTTGATTTGGTTGGAACATCAACTTTACGCTCTTTTTACAGCGTTCAGTGTTGAACTATTGCATACTATATTGCTGTTGTAAAATAGTCACTTACGGGTCTGGCTGACTGTACGAATGCTTTTAGCATGTATGTTGTTTGGTTTAATTGCAGTAATCTGGGAATTTTAGTGCCGTTACGATAGTGAAGCTGTATATTAGAATCAAAGCAAGCTTCAACGAGATGGTAGTATATCTTAGTCTGAATCTGTTGTACCATTAAATGGGAGGAGAGCTTAATTAGTCAACTTTTTGGTGTTTCTTTTAGGTAGGATTTGCATTTGAAGAGTACTGGTGGGTTTAAATACAAACCAACTTTCTGAACTGGTACAAGTTATCAAATCTCACGTCTTCCGTGATGAGCCACATTTCACGTGAGATTTGACAACTTTTCAGTTTAGGCAAAATTCAACACAATATGCAAAAAAATTAATTAGTAAATTACGTTTTCAGCTATTTTTAGTTTTACGGGAAATCTGTTCTCAATTCATAAACATTTTTTTTTTATCTGTAGTTAAATTAATGTAAACGTAAAAAGTAGGAAGAAGTACAATGTACTAACTGAACAGTAAAGTTATAATTCATCATTAGCCACTGAAACAACACGAAGCATTTGTTAACAACATTAATTATTCTCTCACACGGCCTCTGTGTACAAAGCTCTCCAATTAGACAGTACTAGTAGATTACACAAACAATGCCTGGCTACTTGATTGTATGATTTTTTAATATCCTATCGTCTTGAGTTCGTTTGCTCTTGCTTCGTTAACTTTGAAAGTTATTGCTTTCTTTAGAGAATGGATAGCAGCTTCAACCGCTTTTTTTATCTTTTTAAGTCTCTACAGAACTATAAACTACTTTTTATAATCAGAATTGAAATAGATAATTTAATGGTATGTATTCAAATAATTCGTATTTTGTTATCCTAAAAATATAATATAATAATTATCTGTAATGAATCCTCTTTTTGTGAACCTCAAATAATTAATATTTTGGGGTCTTAAAAATAATAGACAACCGAGTACGTGCGACCAGCTCCAATGTAACGCTAGCAGGCCACTACCGAGTACCGTGGCACCACCCGCTCCGCTCGCTCGTCTTACGCACGGTTGATCAGTTCTAATTGCTTGGTTTGCTCGATTACTGCGGCCAACTGTCAATCAACTCAGCCTATCGCAGTCCACTGCTGGACATAGGCCTCTCCCAGACTGCGCCACAGCACCCTGTCCTCCGAATTCCGCATCCAGTCTACCCCAGCCACCTTCTTTAGGTCGTCCGTCCATCTAGCTGGGGGGCGTCCCACACTATGCTTGCCGATACGCGCTCTCCACTCCAGGACTCGTCTGCTCCACTGGCCATCGGTCCTTCGACAGACATTGCCAGCCCACTGCCACTTCAGTTTGCTTACTCCGCAAGGTATGTTGGTAACTCCGGTTCTTTTCCGGATAATTTCATTCCTGATTTTATCCTTCAAAGAGACTTCGAGCATAGCTCGCTCCATAGCGCGCTGAGCGACCTTGAATTTGTGGACCAGCCCGACCATCAGTGTCCACAGTCAGTGTGTCAGTGTCCAACGACCAACTGTACCAACCCAAAAAGTTTTAGAGGTTTATTAATGTAAAACAACGTACAAAAAAACATATTGACCTTCTCTTTGAATAATTCAAAGAGAAGGTCAATATGTTTGAACAAAAACATAATAAACCCGTTTCGATCTCCTAGTTTGACCTCTATTAACCCATTTCTAAACTATGCTACATTTTTAAACAACCTTTTCAAAAAAACCAGTTCTCTCGGGGTCATTTTCATTTTCCACTGGGATGGACATTGCACAGTAAAGACAGTGTAGCTACACTATAAAATGTCGCCTGTTTCTCAACTGGAATGGCTGTTGAAATATAAAAGAGTGTGTAAAACAAGGAACAGCGCTTCCATAGTTTTATGAATACTACTCTCTGGCAACAATCGAGGCGAGGATAAATAAAAAATAAAATAAAAGACGGACATGCACCGTTTAAAGTCACCGGAGCCAACAGCATGATGAATATTACAGCTAGCTTGTAGCAAGCCAAATAAGATACTTGTTCGCAACGAATAAAACAATCTTTGGATAGTGTTGTTGGCTTTCGACTTGAATATTACGCTTTTTATGATGCGTTACCATAATGGTGTACGGACTTGTTTCTTAGACCTTGTAATGTGGATGTGGGTGTAGGACAAGTACGCATGTCTTTATTAGTTGTAGTACTTGTACAGAGGTGGTTTTTATGTTATAATCATCTACATCGATTTAAAAAAAGGGAAAAATATTTATGAACATGATAAAGTTTAATTCGCACAAAGAAAATGTGGGAAGTATGTGTATTCTTAACATAATAGAAGGACCAGTTTTATTGTTATTACGTCGGGGGCCCGAGTGTCCCGCAATTGATCGGACAACTATTACGAATTTACAGGAAACGGTCGAATCGTATTATTTTTTTTTTGTTTGTAATAGCGACACTCTAAATTTTATTTATTTGAGGGCGAGTCGACAACTCCAAAAATATGTATTGGGCAATTGGCACATTTTGAATTTTACACAATGAAGTTAAGAAAAAATTACACGTTTTATAATATTTAACTCATAAGACTTCTGTGTCCTTTTTCTTGACGTCATTGAATTGACTATTAAGCCCTTTTTAAAATGTTACAGTAGTTCGTCTAAACCACTCTAGTAACATATTCATTCGGCTGAATATTCGCCAAGTAACGAGTACAGTCAACAGCAAAAGTAGATGATCAAAATCAGAAATTCAATACTAATGAACGGAGTTTGCATCTGTGTGGCGCGGCGTCGAAGTGATTCAAAAGTATGTGATTGTAAATTATACCAAACATTTACTACGAGTACAGCTGCCATATATTCGTGATCAGTTTTGACTCCTATTGAATTTCTGATTTTGATCATCTACTTTTGCTGTTGACTGTACATGCAACGACACAACCGCACAATGTAAAACGAAAAAAAAATCGGATGTTATGACGAGCCTCAAATATTCCAGCTGTTATTCGCCGTACTAAATTATGAAGATATTTTGACTATCGCAACAAAATCATGATTTATGTGAGCCAAAGCTTACACGTTCTCATTAGTTTGTGTTATTCTTTACAAAATAAACGAAAAATCAAAGAGGAACCTCGCTCTCAGACAAACTGACGTACGGTTGTGTTTACATAATTTCGTAACAACTAATGGTTCATTTTGTCAAATATCCAATGTTCGTGAGTTATAAATTCAACAGGCTAAAGGATGAATCACGTTAATGAATCAACCTATCCGAGATTACGTGATAAATCGCCTAACAGTTAATATTAATATTTCACTTTAGCGGATTAAGTGAGGGACGAGAATTATGTTGTTTTAGTTACAATAAGTTGGATAATTATCAGAATAAGTCGTCCAATATAAACTTTGTTTTCGTTTGGCGTGATAGGAAATATAGGATAATTTTTAAGACATTGATTTAACTCATGGTTTGTCCTCTCGTTATAAGTATTTTCATGAAATACTTCTATTGAATCAGCATTATGTTAGCGAATTCAAGAATCAAAATAAGAAAGCACCGCTGAAAAAAACTTTCAGATGTTTATGTTGTTGTTTGTGGCGATAAAGCGTTTCAGTCGTAGAGTCAATGTCACTTTTACATATTTTTAAACTAGGCTGAAGATTTATTTCCACGTTATAACTTTTATGTATTTTGGTAAATAAATGTCGTTTATTGTTTAGCGTTCTAAGATAAAAATGGCCATTATGCGATCCGAAAAAAGGTTTTTGTCAATAAAAAGCACCGAACGCGTCGTCGTAAGATATAAAGTCGAAATTAATAGACTGGATTACGTAAACCAAAACATTGAACAGTCTCCTGACTACAACACATATCCTGACTACCGAAAATCACTCGGAACGACCGTAAACGCGACAAAGTGTGCGAGACTCCATAAATTAAAGTTCATTAAAACTTAGCCAGTGGGACCGAACGGTATTTTATTTACACAAAAATGGACTTTAAATCGTTGAACGAACGATAAATCTGACTTTTATAATTTTTGTTTTTACGTGAATTCAGTCGGGATTTCTTTTAATGGTTGGTTATTTTCAACTTTACCGGCATGTAATGAAAGTGAAGTCGTAGTCTCGTTTTATAATTTTATTTCGTGCTTGACGATTTAATGTCGGTGTTCATCGCTTGCCAGGTGAAGTGACACAGTCATTAAGTATCGATACCGACACTTGTGGCTGTCAGCGAGAAGCTTAATGTACATCATTAAGATGCCACTTTGTACGTGCATTCGAATATCAAGTAAACACGACGTATTTACATTTAGATTAATATAAATAGAACCGTGACTTGTCCAGTACAAGTGCCCAACTTCGAAATATTATCGTTTCAAATTAAGTTCTATAAACCCAGAAAGCAACAATGCCACTGATTAAACAAAATATTTACAGAAATTAATTCCTAATCTTCTAAAGTTGTTCCGAATTCAGCTTTCTTTTTCAATGTGTCACTAAGAGAACATTGGAACCAGGTTTCGTTAGATTTACACAAGCCAGCAGCTGCGACTTTTTGTCAAGCTGTTAATGAAGATTTGTATCTGTCCGCTAGCTTTAGTGTGGTCTCACAAACGCTAAAGAGATTTCTTCTTTATGCCAACACTAAAAGGAGAATACAAATCGTATAATTTACAGCGCGCTTTGAACTGATTTCGCGCCGACATGACGTACCGGGTTCGAACTATTCTCAAAATAATAAACATGCGTTCGCAATATCTCCACAAAGGGATTTAATTTTATGAAGATGTAAGCAATATAAACGTTCATCTTTGCTAGACAAGCAAGACTGACGAATTAATAAAAGGTCTGCCCTACAGCGCTCAAACTTAATGGGAAACTAACAAGCGTAAACTAAAACACATAAAACAATAGGAAACAGCCGCGGGGCGCGGATGGCGAACTCCGTCCACTCGATAGTGCACCTGCGATAACAGATCTCCATTTAATTTAATATTAAAAGCGAAAAACTTTTTAATTTTCCTCTTATTACCTTCTTCCCGAAGTTCAAGAAACTTTTCTCTATTTTGTTCTGGAAACTTCGTCTTGTATGCTCGTGACGTGACATGTTTCCCGCGTTTATACGCAGCGAAAAAAAAAATTAAAGGCCGCCATCACTACGTAATTGAAGTGTCAAAAGTTATCTGATTTTACTTGCAAAACGCGTGGCGATATGAAATTTTTCGCGCAACCGAGATCGTTGGCTGGAAAAAAGAGAATTCGATATGAGGAGAGTGTCTGCAATCAGCATTCGACCTACATTCCTGTCGTTATTATGCACATATGCGAACACTCGTGTATTAGGCGACATTTTGCTGCAGCTACTTCAGAAGGTGTTAATTAGAAGAGTAATTATCTGTTATTGAATATTTTTTATGTTTTCTTTCAGTCATTTCGGTCAATGACGCGCTTGCTCATCTTGTAGAATCTACAAGATGAGCAAGCGCGTTAAATATAAGGATCTACAATGTAGATGCTTATATTTAATACGAAGCACAAAAAGTAGTTTATTTTTTAATGGCCAATGTCATTTTGTTTGAGTATTTATTTTAGGAAAAATAAAAAAAATATTGAGTTTAATTCGATAAGATAAGTGATGTTCCTAGGACACGACCGATTCATACAAAAACAAATACAAAATAGTATCTACCAACCTGACATTGGCCCAGTTTATACCGATTGGAATTAGGTACATCCATTAAAGTGCAATAAAGCAATTACCGAAAAACGTTGTGTTTTTATTTCCATTTAATGCGTACTAAATGGTAAAATTTTAACGAAGTGCGTTCTCATTGAACACTGCCAATTAAAATTGTAAAACCAACGTATGCTAAATGTTCAAATGGATGTAACGATGTCGTTACCGGTGGCCTAACTAGGTGAGCTCCATGTAACAGTTAATTGTATAGTAAACAGTGCAATGAAAACCAACTTTATGAACTTAATGGAAAATAAATTTTGAAATTCCGTGTTCCGGAATTGAATTGGAAATGGGTCTGTATTTTAGTTTTATGTATTGTGCTTTTATTGCAGTTATTTAAAAAGTAGGTTTTGTGTTTTAGAACGATTGCAATATAATGTAGGTTTCATATAAAATACCTACATACAAATTAAAAAAATATATACCTATCTAATAATCTACTTTTAGTAAAACTTTACAACAATGTATTAGGCATATTTAACCTTTCACATCCTAAGACTTCCATGTGGATATAAAACACGAGGCAGCTCCTCTGCCAAGTAAAAATATTTTTGTCACAATATGCTGTACCCACCAAACATGGATAAGCTTTCTTTATATGTCCAAATAAAATTTAAAGTAAAAAAATCCCCTTCAACGTGATAATTTTCGCTAAACTTCTACTTAATTATTTTAATGGTCATCTTATTATATTTTCAGTATTTTTAATTTATTCTGGGAAATAATATAGAGGCAGCCGGTTTTAAAGCGTTTTCAGATTATTAAAATTATCAACAGACAACATTAAAATTATATTCTTTTTTGTAATCTCCGTTTTTTGTCCTAAAGTGGCCAATTTAGCCATAAGACAGTTAAACTAACTCCACCAAAAACATCACTTTTTCACATGAGCTTAGGTACGCAGACCTAAAACTCCTAAAAGGGAAGGCACAGGGAATGCAAAACACAGTCGCGAATGTCGTCGACGGGAATGAAGCCGTAGCTCATGTAGAATGCATGCGTCCCGCTATCTGCTTATGAGATGACTGTTGACTTAGCTTATACACCCATAGAGCTGTGATTACTATCTGTTTTCTTTTTCGTATTTCAAAATATGTTTTTTTTTTGTGGCTGGTTGGCCAGTTAGAATGTGATGGTGTTTTTGGCAAGGAGGTTGGTTTGTGTGGATAGGTCGACACAACGCAACGTAGTTTAAACACAAGCAAATGTAGTTTTAAAGTATAGATTCAATGTTTTAATCCGTTTTAACGTAACATAGCAGTGACCGTTATGTTGAGTTTCTTTCAGTCAAAGTAGCCTCAATAATGCAAAATTTTGTAGGTAGGTTAGGTAGGTAACCTCTACTTTACTTTTACACATAAGTAGTTCTTATTAAACTATAGCTATTTGATTAATAACATTTGTTTGCTACATAGTTCCTAATTACCTATAACTACTTGTTTAATTAGATTTCGATAAGTAAGATAGTTAAGTCAGTGGGTATGTTATTAGCTAATTTTGCACCGAAATCCGTTATGACCTCATTATTTTTTTTATTATTACTATGATTTTCATATCATATCTACTAATGATATAATTTGACTAATAATATTATGACTTCTACTTGCAGATGTGCTTAATGACTATCAACATGTAGCTCATTTAGATACTCCGCAATGTCGAGTAAACCTGCAGACATAATTCCAGGTTCATTATTCATCAGCCTATAATGTTCCCACTGCTGGGACACAGGCCTCCTCTCTTCGAGAGGTGGGCTGTAACCTACCACGCAGGTCCAGTGCGGGATGGTAAATATTTAATGACTACGAATTTCCTTCGGGTTTCCTCACGATGTTTTCTTCACCGTTTTGAAATTATTTACACAAAAACGCCTGGGTTCGAACCCACGACCAACGACTCGCAAGTCGGGGCCGTTACCACTGGGCCACCACTGCTCTCATCATTATACATACTTAACGCGTATTTTTTTTCTAAAAGATCACAGATATTATCATCACAATCATTTTTATTCTAAAACAAACATGAAACAGTTCACCCACAAAAAGATGCGATAACGTATTCAAATTACTCATTTAGCAGTGAACGACTATGCAGTAGCCTAAGTAAACCTGGAGAGGTAATTCCTGCCTCATTGTGCTGGCTCGCTCAGCAATAATGCACGGACGCAAATATTAGCGCAGACAGACACTACCGACTGTCTAGCACAGAAAATCTGTAGACACGGATGTATAAAACTTTCATTGCTGTGTTTTTTTGTAGGAGTTTTGTTGGGTGAGTGGGATTTATATTAAAAAATTAAGACATACAGGTATAGAATAGGTATCACTGCTTAAAACATATAGTTGTTAAGTGATTTGCAAAATCATTACGTTTTATTGTTTTTTTTTTCTATGTCGTATTTATTTCAAATCCACAACATGATAATATTTACATAATCTAAGCTAATATTTGAAATAATAATAAGTACAAATGTACATATTATATTATATATTTATTATGGGTATGTTTTCATATGTATAAGTAAATACTTATATGAAAAAATAAGCAAAATATAATAATAGGGCATCAAAAAATTCGTCCGCAACGCTGATTATAGATTTTTATATTTATAGATTCATCAATAGGCTTTGAAAGTTTTTAAGAACATTAATTGATTTTGACTAATTAGTAAACGCCACAAACAAATTCTTCCATTACATGTATTATGAATTTCATAACCTCCAAAAATCGTATTTTTATAGATTTTTCAGATCCAGGCAATAATCCAAACCTATAAAAAAAAACAGAGAGAGTTTTTCTATATCTCATTAGGGAGAGGTGCGTTCTTCTCCCTAATGAGATATAGAAAAACTCTGGCAATGTTTAAGGTAACGTCATAATGGATGCAATCACCGCCGACTATGAAATTTAAAGATTTAGGTCCTAATTCACTCGACTTCTGAAAACTGTAGTACATTCATCTCTCGTAGGTAAAATTTGCAATTAACCGACTACACAGTAAATAGAACCCACCACATTTCAAATGTTTCCAACGCACCCCAAAACCCAGACAATAATCCGAACAGTATACGGTTTAAAAAAAACAAATGCATCTCTTCCATAATGAGACGTGGAAAAACGCTGGCAATGTTTGAGATGACGTCATCATGGAAGCAATCTCCGCCATCTTGTTTAGACAAGGCTCAGTACTGATGGCTCTGCACTCAACTCGGTTATTTTAATGTTAATTAATTGCGTTTTATGTACTTAAAGTGATGTATTGCAGGGGGAATTGAAAGTGGGTTATGGATGTGGATAAATGTGAATTTATAGTCAAGTTGTGGATTGTTTTTGTTGAAGATATTAAGTAGTCATGCATGCTTGATGAAATGCATATTATGTTCATTCTTTATACAGATGATAGGAGCTTAGCTCTTAGCGAGTCGATAGCAATCTAAATGGACTCGGTCCAGAATTCGGCTACTTGTTTGGCGCCATCACCAGCGTCCACCAGTTCCTGTAACATGCAGCTGACAAGACACGCAGGACACGATATTAAGTGTCACATCGTTTGTGGAACAGCACCACATTTTTGTGGATCTGTCAGCTGCCTATGATACAGTTAACCTCAAACGGTTGCTGTGGAAGGTGGAGATATTGATAAGCGATCAGAACTTTTTCCGAATGCTCCAAGAACTTCTCCACAATCGTCGATTTCAGGTCTACCTTCTCTCGGAAAGAAGTCGTTGGAGAGCGCAGAAAAACAGCCTACCATAACAGGAGCTTATAAGTTAATTAATGTTTGTAGTTTTCACCCAGTGAAGAATCACATCACACTAATATTATAAAGGCGAAAGTTTGTGAGTGTGTGTGTGTCTGTTTTTATATATATTATTATGTTTGTTACTTCTTCACGCACAAACGGCTTAACGGATTTGGATGAAATTCGGCACACAGATAGTTTATAACCAGGATTAACACATTATGCGGGTGAAATCGCGGGGTGCAGCTAGTTTAATCACAAAAATCGTCATGTTTGACGATTTTTACATCACACATTGAGTGTAATAGAATAGTGTTGTGGATCATATTCCAAGAGTATATTTTCGTCCATAACCTTTTACTATCAATAAATAGTTTTACGTAGGTTGGTTCATAAGTACCTACAATGGGGACTTAACGCGTTCGCCATCTTTTATCACGTTGTACGGGTCACTCTAACTTTAACCCATCCCACGTGTGCGTAGGCCAAATCACGTGCTGTAAGTTTTTTAATAAAAAATCTTTGGGACTTATGACCTACAATTTTGTTTCTAACCTACATCTTCCGCCTATTTATAAGATACACAGAAATCTCATCATCTGCCTATCCTTTTCCCAACTATGTTGGTGTCGGCTTCCAGTCTAACCGGATGCAGCGGAATACCAGTTTTTTACATGGAGCGACTGCCTATCTGACCTTCACAACCCAGTTACTGGATAATACGATACCCCTTAGTAAGACTGGTTGTCAGATTTTCGGGCTTCTGACTACCCGTAACGACTGTCAAAGAACCACGAATGACTGCCGGGACCAACAGCTTAACGTGCTTTCCGAGGCACGGAGGTGTCTCGGTATGTAAAGATAGTTACCCATCTAACTCAACAAACTAACTAGTTAATTATGTGCACGTTCACTTTATTTTCCGCAAAACAAAAAGCAAGGTAATTCCGAAGGCATTATCGGAACACATTTTTCCCATCTAAGGAAGCGCGATAACATGAACTAAAGAATTTTATGTACAAACTTTTCGCTGCCGTCCGCTGTTCTTGCGTTTATTAGAACTCTTTAATTAAGTAACTTGTTTCTTTTTTATTAAATATTATAAATACTTCTAGTTTGCCGTCTAAGAAACTATTCTTAGCTAGGATAAGAAGATATAGTGTATTTCGATAAAAACTATCTTCCCCGGAATGCAGTCTGCCAAATTTTATTGAAATCAGACAGACAGGCAGTTACTTTCGAATTTATAATATATTAAAAAATATATATATATATACACACATCAAAAGTGTCTAGGGATCAACATATATTTTTGCAATAACTTTTCTCCTGATTGATATTAATTAAAATTTTCTTTAAGGATTCATCAAATAAAGTGTTTTCGTTTGTCACAGTAACGATAAACCAAGTCACCTTTGCATTAATAAAGAAATTTGCCATTTTCCTAATAAAGGGATTTTTGACATTTGAACCACTAACACAAAAGTTCGAAAAAAAGACTGAAATCACAGTTTTCTTTAAAATTTTATTGGGTAACTTAAACAATTAATAATCCGTGTTTCTACCGCGAACACTAACAACACAAGAACATCGGTTTGGCATACTCAAAATGAGTTCATCCAAATCACGCTGTGGAATGGCCGCCCATGTTCGTTGCAACAACAAAAAAAGGTCTTCTTGCGACTGGATACCCTCCATATTCGGCAGAGCTCTTCTCTGTAGCATATCCCATGCATGCTCAATCGGGTTCAAGTCTGGCGACTGAGCAGGCCAGGGCAGGACATTGATGTTGGCTGCGGCGAGTCTGTCTTACAACTCTTGCGGTGTGCGGTCGTGCATTATCATGCATTAACTGAAATAAGGGACCGATTTTCACTTGTAAAGGAACGATGACGTCTGATACAATCGTCTCAGCATAAATTTGAGCGTTGAGGTTGCCTCTGATCCAAATCAACTCAGTTCTTCCGCCGATCCAAATACCCGCCCATACCATGATGGTTCCACCACTATAAGGATGGACTTCCTGGCAGGATTTTAATCGCTGTTGGCGTCCAGGGGTTCTCCAGTGTCGTATACGTCTTGTATCCGGTCTCATACCAAAACGAGACTCATCAGAAAAGCACACGAAACGCCATTGTTCTTCTGCCCAATTTCTGTGTTCAAGAGCCCATTGATATCGAATCCTACGATTGTGCATTGCTATAGGTGGTACCCGTAGCGGTCTTCGGGAATGAAGGTTCACTTCATGCAAGCGGTTTCTGACTGTTTGGTCGCTAATTAAGTTCCCTGAAGAGTGATGAAGCCTCACGGCTAACATCATGGCGGTTATTGTTGGAGCTCTTCGAGTTAAGATTTGAATGTATCGGTCTTGTCTCCGTGTGGTGCAGCGATACCGTCCTCCATGGCGCTCAGCCACGGTACCAGTGCTTCGGTAACGTGTCCAAAGTCGACTGATAACACTCTGACTTGTATTCAGAGCTAAAGCCACAGTACGTTGCCGGGAACCAGCTTCTATCATTCCCACGGCTCTGAGCATTTCTTCCCTGCTTAAATGACGTCGCCGCTCCATAATAACGTTGGTTTTAATCAGTAGTAGGGAAACAGTAGCACTAATAATGTCTTCAATGCGTTGTATGTTTTTATAGGGAAAATATTGACAGCTGATTTTCATCTTTTACTCGAATTTGATTCACAGTTCCTGATTCAAATTATGAAATGCACCAAAAAGGATCCATATAAATTTATAAAATCATAAATTTATTACAAAGCCACATCTCAATCTCAAGAAATCCGCATAAAAATGCTTGATCCCTAGACACTTTTGATGTGTGTATATAAATTCGAAAGGAACTGTCTGTCTGTCTGTATGTATGTTACCTTTTCACGCCTAAACCACTGAACGGATTTCGATAAAATTGGACAGAAACATAAATTGCATCCCGGGGAAGATAGTTTTTATCGAAATACCTCGCGGGAGTAGCCGTGGGCGGAAGCTAGTGAGACTATAAATCCAATTATTTTACTTATTGGACTATATATTCTGACCCCAATATGTTTAACTAAAAATATGAGACATCATAACCACAAAACTTTAACGGCCGAATTAACAACCACATCAGCGTTACTTTACACTATCCTACTATAAACAGAACATCTTCATAAGTAGGTATGTCACACCAATAAAAAATAAAAAGACTTCTTAATTCAAAATCCCTGTCATCGTTATAATAACTTTCTTTAATTTCCAGCCAGACCATCAAATGGTTAACGAAAGAGTCTTTATTACAATTTTGGCTTCAATCCAAGTTGAGATAACGAAGCAGGCCCTATTCGTTCAAATGATTGATAGTGTTAGCTTAACACCTCGTTGGATTCGTCTTGATTGAGTGTGGGCTTTTTGTTATGTTTGATCAGTTAACCGATGGTCTGCCTGATTGGGTGCCTTCAACGTTAATTCTTAAACAAGACTCCATTGTGTGAGCGTTTTCTATGGAGGGACATACGGGTGCAGCGAGTGGACAGTAAACGGGATTTGTTTTTATGTCTAATAATTATGTTTACACTAAAAAAAAAAAAAATGTTATATATATAAATGCATTACCATGCATTATTCTTAATTTAATTTATTGAAATTTAATTGTAGTTTTGTAATGTTTTTATGTTTGAATTATTGTATTTTTAAGTAATTTTTTTAATGTACTTTTAATTTATGGTGGATTAAAAGGCTTTTTTATTTTATTATAATAAGCTTAAATACAGAAACAGTAGCAATAATCATTAAAAAAAACTGTTTTGTTTATTTGTTGCAGGTACAGAGGGAGAGAGAAGTAAGCCAGCTAATTCCCGGTTTCTGAAGTGTCAGCTTGCTTTTATAGATGCCAATTAAACCAATTCCTGCTAAATAGATTTAAATTACGTACCTAATATGGGTTTAATTTGGTATGTTTTATTAGCTTTGATTTTTAAAGAATCTCTGGTGGACCGCCTGGACTCAAAACTACAATTATTCAGCTCGTCAACCTTCCGATCCGTATGTCCACCATACTCTTAAGTGGAAGTAATAAGCGTGTCAATAAATCACGTTTTTACAAGCATGGAATGAAAAAAAATCTGTTCGATTGCGAATTGTATACATGTCAAATCGGCATCGACGATACACCGTGACTGCTGTGTATTGACCGCCTTATCGCCACTTGTAAAATGATAATTAGTCTTCTTTTTGCTGACTGGATAATCACTTGAGAATTCTTGAGTGACAGATTTATGCTTACTGTGCATTATTCATGTCAGTATTACACGAGATGATTACAGGTCAAAAACCTACGTCTGTAGTGATTGCATGGGGTGGGTGGTATTCTAACCATTTTTTTTTTGTTTTTTTTAGGCAGAATTATTTGAGAGTACTACTTTTGAAAAACTTTATCAAAAAGCTGCACCATGTAGTTTTCTGCTTACATACCATAAAAACCTTCTTTTGAAACACTTTACCAAAATCCCACTAATAAACGGATATTACTGTCTTGTTAGTCAGAAATAAAGTCAATCAATCTATAACCTTCTCCCAACTATGTTTAGGTCGCTTTCCAGTCTAACCGGATGCAGCTGAATACCAGTATTTATGTATATTTTTACTTTTAGTTATTATTCTTTGGCTTGTGAATAATTTTCATTGTTTTCGTTGGTATATTGGTGTGGCTAGCTGACATATCGCTCATTTGGAAAAACATAGACGTAACTGCTGTTTTACTTTTTTTTTTACGTCTTTGTTTTTCCTAACGTAAATTCGTTTTTAAATGCTTTGCCATATTTAACTCATTTTTGGGACCAAATACATTTACGTCGATATTTCTCCAAATGAGCGATATATTGGCGTGGCTAGCCGACATATATTGGCGTGGCTAGCCGACATATATTGGCGTGGCTAGCCGACATATATTGGCGTGGCTAGCTGACTTATATTGGCGTGGCTAGCTGAGATATTATGGCAAAAAATATAATATAATGTTTTGTGTCTCATAATGTTAATTACTTTGCATACCTACTTATCATCTGCCATCTGCCAAGCCTTTTCCCAACTATGTTGGGGTCAGCTTCCAGTCTAACCGGATGCAGCTGAATACCAGTATTTTACATGGAGGAACTGCCCATCTGACCTCCACAACCCAGTTACTGGGTAATACGATACCCCTTGGTAAGACTGGTTGACAGGTTTTCGGGCTTCTGACTACCCGTAACGACTGTCAAAGAGCCACGAATGACAGCCGGGACCAACGGCTTAACGTGCGTTCTTTGCATACCTATTATTGTATGGAATAAAGTTTTTCTAACTGAACAGACAGCTGTGCTGCTGGGGAGTTTGTTGCGCCACTTCTTCCCGGCGAAAGCACCAGAAAGTGGTGAAGGGCGAGCGTTTTTGGGACTGTCTTATGCAATTTTGACGTTCGAAAAGTCTTTCAGCCTAATTTGAATAAATGACTTTTGATTTTTTGAACGACGCCTATCTGACCTCGACAACCCAGTTACTGGGTATCACGAAACCCCTTGGCAAGCTTGTCGTAGTAGAAATAAAGTGATTAATCTAATTAGCTGTATCTCCCTTGAAAAACAATCAAAATGGTGGGCCAGTGGTCAGCGGGATTGTCCGAAAGGGTTATAACCGCTGGCCCGGAACATAAACGGCTAAAGAAGGAACACGGGTGGGTTTTAGTCAGTAAGAGTCTGACACTCCATTCCGCTCCACCCAGAGCGGGAGAGGTCATTTGATGATTTCCCATCCGAAAAATAAACAAATAAAAAAATGGTGGGCCGGTGTCTTATTGCACAATTATATTCAATGCAACGCGTACTGATAATTGTATCCAGCACTTTATCATACATAAACGATCTTCATTGTGGTTGACAGGTTGTATGCTATAATAGGCCTCAATTGATTCGCGCAATTTGCTCTGGATGACAGTCAGATCATGTAGATATGTACGCAATGTCTATTTGTTTTTATAGTTCTAGGAATAATTGATGCCTCGGAATCGGTCAGCTTGGGAATTGAATGCGAATATGCGAATTTAGCAACTTAAAACGCTTTTGAGTTGTAGATTGAAACCAAGATATATTAATAGTTTTGATTGACAGCAGAAATAATTATTATCAAGTAGGGTAACCACCAGATAGAAAGGAAAATATGTCACAGAAGCACCATCATTAGATCTGACCATTCCATTGTTTGTAAGTAAAATGCTTGTTCCAGAATTTTCCATAAATAATAATTAAAATAGATATCTGCTAAAAAAGTAATTAACATAGGTAGGTAGGTACTATTAATTTATAAACAACATGAATGCATTAATTAATCCGTTTTTTAATACAAAAGTTTCGATAAATTCTCCTAGATGGCAGGACCATCACGCTCGGAATTTCATTGCTACAGCCAAATATCTATATTATACCTATCCGGCTTTAAACATATCTGAGCAATACACATAAAATACTGGTAATATAATCAAATAATATTTTTGTACGGAAGCGTTATAAAGATAGGTATAGAAAATATAATTTTATCTTGATATACGTATTAGATTAGATTGGACCAGGCTTCATGTTGGGCAGTCAAATAAAAATACCAAATAAACATCGGAGCGTAAAGAGAATTTTTATACCTACACGTATACGGGAATAGCTAAATTTATCACTAACAGTATGTTCAGGCGAGAAAAAAAACAACATTTTATTTTGAATGAAAATCCAATCAAACGAAATCATAGCCTTACAGTCGTCGCAAATCTCTATAAACATTGGAACGTTTGGAAAACCAATAAAAATAGACGTCGAAAATCAATACTAAATAATAGCAGGCCCGTTTCGAAAAGTTAGCTTTGGAAACTGGGAGCTGGGCGCAAGCTTTGTTGATTGATTGCAACACAAACACAGATTTTTTATTCCATCACGGTTGTTTGCCCACCCGGCGCCGTAGGCTTTACTTTGTTATGTAACTCAGGAGGACTCCGGCGATTTAAAATTTCGTATTTCGTTGATGAACTTGTAGGAGATCCCGAAGGATTTTGGATTGATACTTTCCATGTAGGAACAGCTGCGCTCGGGAAGTTCTTTAGAATTGTCCCCATCAGTGGCTTGCTTTTTTCTAAATAAATCATCCTTGTTTTGTTTTTTCTGAGTAAACTTCCAAAATATTTTGTCTTGAGTAAATAATATAAATTACAGTTGACTGAACTAGATTTTTGGGCGAATACAAAATTATTATTTAAGTTTGAAAAAGTTTCATAAATCTTTATCTTATTCAGCAAGTTAGAAGTGGCCACTGTGCAGAGCCAAACATTTATTCCAAAAAATACGCCCAGAAACGAACAACAGGAACAACAAACAACAAAATATTTTTCAAATTGCGGTGGGTTTTTTGTTTTATAACTGAATCTAAAAGTTTGGTAGCTAACTAAGCTTTGAAAGCTCTAAAACAAATATTTTTAGTAATGTTTTTAAAAGGGTATATTTCGACCAACCTTGCCTCAATTGTCTAAGTACATTTAACGTCTATTGAAGAATTACTAACTTTCCTAGGCAAGTGGTGAAGGGAAAGAAGAAATGCTAAGAAGAAGAAGGTGAACAGTCACACAATAATGGTGTCCAAATACAGAGAACACGTTTTCTTACACCTTTGTCAATTTAATGGTGATAATGACAAAGTTTCATGACGTCCGTTATACAGGACTAGCTTCTGCCCGTGACGTCGCGTGAAATTTCACCCTCTCACTCAGGGGTGGAATTTCGAAAAACCCTTTTTTATTAGATACCTACTCTTCACAAAGAACACACCCTCCAAATTCAATGTCTCTAGGCCCAGCGGTTTAGGCTGTGCGTTGATATATTAATCAGTCAAGACTTTCAATTTTATTTATATAGATAGATGCTGATTTAGTTTAAAAACCATTATACACGTGCATCGAAATTGTGTCTACTTTTGTATAGGATTTTTTTTGAATCGGATATGAGTTTCATAGTGAAAGTTGTTTAATATGACGGGTAGAATCACCCTTTACGGATGCTGTAAAAACTGCTTTTAACTGTAACTATAGCAAAACGGGACGATTTACTATAAAGCATTCCCAGCATGGCCCATCATCTTAACGGCAAACAAGATATCTCCTGTAAACAACAATTACGTCAAACACTTGACACAGTTGACATTCTTATTTAAGTAGTGAGATCACTTTTGCATCACCGACAAAGAATCTCTGCTATCTGACAACGCAGTGGCAATTAAGAAATTTATTGTAATAGCTTTATCTAGGGCGACCATTACGCTAACGACCGCTAATTCCGGCCTTCAATCTCTAAAAACAAATCTTATATATTGTAGTTACAATAGTTTTTCTTATGCTATCATCATTAGGGCGGAATTATACAAAATAGCGTTAAATAAAACGTAAAAAAACTCGCGAAACGAATGTTATTTGGAACGTTGCGTCGTTGATGATGATATTTTAGTACCTAAGCATTATCTGGGAAATGTTAATTCATTATTCTTCGTTGAAATTGTCATATTTATTTAAATAGTTTGCCTGCAGCGGAAAGGAATTAATATATTATTGGGTAAAATATATTTGAAGCCCTCAGGTGCGTGGTAGCATTCCACTATGAAGTTACAAGCTTTGATTCGCGTATTGAAGCAATAAGTTAGAAGGTGACTTGCCTGAACGATTGTGCATGTAATTGGGACACACATATCCAAGATGCAATCTATATGTCCAGCAGTTGACATGCACCCGACAATCTGAGATAATGCTAAATCTCCGTTTTTGTACCCATACCGATCGCAATGATCGATTTGCGACATGTCCTACTTTCCATACTCCAAGAAATACCTCGTTTCAGAAACATGCGAGCCTCGAGACAAAAAACGCATTAAACCGAGTAAGTAAGCAACATTATTAAAATCGATTCCGTAGCAACAGTCCGTTCGCATCAGAGCTTGCCGCATCCACGGTTAAAGATGATTTGTTTAAAATGCTGCAACCACGGCCCGCGTGATGAATATCACAGCAGTATATTGGAATAATGATCCTGCCTTGCACTGCATTCAATGGCATTTTGCATACAATATGGTAGATGGATTTATATTAAAATATGGCGAACGTCAGTACCGGGTTGCTCACAATAAATTATTCATTGCACACAGTCAATTTTCGTTCAAGATAAACAGTCGTTGTATAAGTATATCAAATTTACAGATGCATCGTACGGATGCTCATAAATATTCAGATTACGTATTATTGTTCTCTTGCTTGTCGGTAATTAGATCGCCCACGAAAGGAAGCTGGTAGCGAGTGTAACGACAAAGTTCTTAATAAATTACCTATATGACGTACACTGGGGATCCATAATACAAGGTTCATTATTTAGAGTCATATATTTTGAGTATGATAATTTTAGTAGTGTAACTCGATATGAGATCTAATCCTTCTTGTAATGCATAATAAGTTGTTATGGTGTCCGGTTATGGGCTAGCAATCTGTTACCATTCATATGCTATTAGTTTCAATTCACACTGCAGTTCTGTTGCTATGCTGTCGATGTGTTCTCGTTACCGTGTGTCTGTTTTTTGGGACTGACTGGTGTCGATGTTGGTGCGTTATCAATAGTACTTGCGAGTTTTAACGTATCATTTTCTTTTAAAAATACCACTACATTTCTTAAAGCTTTCCTAGCTTGCAAAAATGACCGGTCAAAAGTGACAGTTGTGTTATTTTGTTCACTTCTACAGTGGCATCCTATAAAAGTTTTAAACTTGTTTTTATGACGATCTTGACGTGAAAAATAAATCACTTAAGCCGAATGAGGATACTAGGTCACTGCATAGTGTTCCTAGATGCCGGCGCCGGAGTGACAGCAGTCTCCAGTCATTACTTGGGTATTGTTACCCTATGAACACAAGTAAACAATTCAAGTTCCATTAACATACTTCATATTGAAACTGGTCTTTACTCTGAAGCCCTACTTCGGGTAAAGTGTTATTTATTTGTCGGTTAAATGTCTGCATATTCTGTGAAACATATTAAATTAATATTAATAAATAAATATTTCAACATTCTACTGAGAATGTTCCTGAAATAATAGAAAAGTGTTTAAATAATTAATAGTCCAAAAATAAATCGGATTTAAATTATTATTTTTAATTCATGTAAGAGTAAAATAGGTGCTTATTCTGTGAAAGTTCCTGAAATAGCGGAAAAGTGCTTAAAAGTTTATGATCCAAATATAAATTGAATTTAAACAAAAATAGTTATTTTTAATGTATGTTAACACACGCGATATATTCAGTTTGGCCATATGAACAGAAAAGAAAAATCCAATGAAAACCATTTCGTTGTTCAAACACATTCATAACTTTAATAAACACTGCCTCGTGTACAGAATTTGTGCCTGTCAATAGCTATATCGAGCAGATGACGAATAGCAAGTTTTACTAGCTGTCCATTTGACGAATGTTGAACATGACCTTACAATTTATATCTCGGACCAATAAATCATTGTTGAACGCCCGATCAAAACTGACACGGATCTCTCGTAACCTCTCGAGGCATAACGAACCAACTTTTCCCGTATCATAAGTGTTTGCTTCGGATGAATAGCAATAAAAACTTTATGATTATGGCTTTCATGGAAATAAAATTGTGCGCTAGAGAAAGGAGTTATAGGTTCGAGGCAGGAAGCGTTGAGTAGATACTCTTTTGATATCCAAAGAAACGGTTGCTGCTTATGTAATTTATTGACTTACCGAGTGTTTGAAGTAATATCGAAGGTAGCTGTGTTCGATATCCTGGAAATGTAAACAATTTATGATAATTATCGGTAAATATGAAGAGAGTAAATATTTGAAGCTTTATCTGGGATACGAGTGCCAACTTAGTTCAAAGATAAACGGCTTTAAAATTGAGGAAAAGTTACTGCAGCAAGCTGAAAGCTATAATGCTTAATCTGATTTTGTTATTTGTGCTATAGGGTTAAAAAAAATACACAGTAGAATAAACCTTGCTGTTGTTTTAAATCATTTCTAAGAGCAGATTTTTCAATCGTCAGATGAGTTTTTATAAACAAAAAACGGCCAAATGACAATAAAGTTTTCCTCCTCGGATAAAATATATCTGACGATTAAATTATCAGCCACTGCAATTTTTCTCCCCGAATAAAAGATATTATGACGATGAAATAATCAGCCCTTAAAAGCAAGTTCAAAATCGTTCTACAAACAAAAATCAGCCATTACAAAAACCCGTTGCACAAACTCGTAAACGTCCCGTCGCTTGGCACATTCTGGTTTAGGGTAGGTACATAATGACGTGCACTAACAAATTGGCACAGGCACCACGGCATTATTCTCCTCTAAAAAAATTATATCTGACGATAAAATAACCAGCCTTAAAATCAAGTTTGAAATTAGAAATCAATCCTACAAATCAGCAATAACACAAACCCGTTGCACAAGTTCGCAAGCGTCCCGTCGCTTCGCAAGTAATGTTCATACACATACTAGTATAGGGTGCATAATAACATGCACTAACAAACTGGTACACGCACCACGGCAATTTTTCTCCTCTAAAAAAGATATCTGAAGATGAAATAATCAGCCCTTAAGAGCAAGTCCAAAATTCAAAATCATTCCATAAACAAATCCGCCATTACAAAAACCCGTTGCACAAATTCGCAAGCGTCCCGTCTCGCTTGGCAAGTAATGTCCATACACATACCGGTATAGGGTAGGTACATAATGACGTGCACTAACAAATTGGCACGGACACTGAGCAGTGATAGATGGGCCCGCGACGTGCATTCGAAACAAAGGCCAAAGTGTTGGTTGCAATCACATAGCCTATTCAACAAATCCAGGAGCTAATAATGAGGGTATGGATGACGCTTTTCAGTGCCAAATAGGTAGTAATTTTGGTGATTGACGATTGATTGATGGTATTTTTTTTTTGTGCACGTTTCTGGAGCATCCTAGCTGACAGCAGTGTTTTGAGTACGTATGTAGAATTTTGAGCACACTGGATGTTTAATGTTCCATGGCAACTGTTAGGTATTTACTTAAATGTACATTTAATTATTTCAGCTGTGCTTACAACTGTACAATAACTGTAAATATTTACGGTACGAATCGAAACCGTTCAGTTACATTTGTAAAAAATCTAGATCTTGACCAGACGAAAAAAATGATGTCGAAAAAAATGTCGACGTTGAGTTTGTTTTCTGTCCAGAAAATAACGAAGTGTAGTAAAGCGCTCGACCCAGTGACCCTACACGATGTTTACGCGGAAATAGTGTAGTTTTGCGACAAGCATTGACGAGCCAATTCCGATGGCATAAATAAACTTGTTGGACGGACTCGATATGCTTTGTTATGCCGTCGTAAACTGAGTGATATATTGCAACTGCATTTTGCCGTATCTAGGTGGAGTAATGTCTAAAAAAAGTGTGGTTTTCTGATTCAAAGATCTTATACATGCAGCATGCTGGAACTCTTCTGTGTCAAATTATATAATATATACGAGTAAAACCTTATTTTTGTCGATCACGCTTCTTCAATAATCTAAGATCGTCTAAATACTGTGATTTTTGTAATACCTACAGGAAATCCAAATCGAAGAGCCAGTTTAGCTCATTTTTTTTATTAATAAATATTTAAGAGGTATTTATTTAGATTATTTCTTACCGAAAGGGGGTGACTACCGAGATGACGACTTATAGAAGAAGTATGAAAAAAAAAACACATGCTGCGCCGACCCCAAATAAAGACAAGGACAAGACACAGACAAGGAAAGAGAGGGGGGAGGAGGGGGAATAAAGGCAGAAGAATGATGATGACGATATAAGATGTATTTATATGAAAATTATTTATCCTTTTACAAAGCTGTTACAAAAAAAACACCTACAAGTTTAACACCCTCGCAGCCTAACAATCACGCTATAAAATTACAATAACAATATTGAAAAAACTAGTTATTCCGGTCTGATCGCCTGAACCCCCCCTCCACCTTCCCCCCTCCTCGATCCCCTGCTAGTTCTTCTTCTGTTTTAATCTCTATCAGTCTTATCCACTATAAACTTTGTCATTCCGGTCTGATCCGGTTTTTCTTTTGTTTTTATTCCTGAGGTTTATTGAAATACATATTACGTTCGTAATTCCAAAATCCAAAAAGAACATAGACCAGTTTCCCGTCACTACCACATCCGTACGTTTACAGTTTCAAGTAAACCGCACTGGCACGCGAGCAAAACTCATTCTACCAATTAGACGTAGCCAGTGTTGCAACCAATCATCGTTTGACACAAGTCAAATTGGAGTTTGAGCGATTCGGTTTGATTGATACAAATCGAGGTCATCGACTGATTTATCAGCCCTCTATTCTCAGTTCGAGTAATTAACTTTCATTACGGTCTTATGTAAGACTTGTTGCTTTTATACGAGAAGCATAAAAAGTTGTATTGGCTCTGTAATGTGGTACAGGTTGAGAGAAATGTAGGTGTGGTGGAATTCATTATGGTTTGAGTACTTGGTACTTGGAATGTAACTGAGTTGCTACTTGAGATCTTTCCGTCAATTTTATTGCTGATCATTTTTCGGTTAAGTAAATAAATTAGACATCTTGAAATCAGTGTTTATTTATTCTATGTACATTTCTAACGAACTAAGTGTCTCATTAGTGTTGTGTTAACACTTGGAGAGATCTAGTAGGTCGCATTCAGTTGCTTTCTTGAACAAAATTCATGATTTTGTTTAGTGTCATAGCTTTCTTCATCATCACCATGTGCGTAGCCTTTTCCCAACTATGTTGGAGTCAGCTTCCAGTATAACTGGATGCAGCTTAATACCAGTATTTTACATGAAGCGACTGCCTTTTTAACATCCACAATATAGTTAATTAAGACTGGTTCTCAGATTTTAGACCTGTAACTACTGTCAGAGATCCACGAATGACAGCCGGGACCAACGGTTTAAAGTGCTTTCTGAGGCACGGAGGGGTCTAGGTATGTAAAGATGGTCACCCATCCATGGACCAATCGCGGCAAGTGTAGCTTAACCTGATCGAACCTTCCCTGATGAACCTTCACAAGTCTTAAAGCTTCTTATAAGTTAGTAACGAAATAAATCAGGACTTCAATCAAATCCTTTCCCAAAACAGAAATATTATATATTGAATCTCAATAAACATCAAACCCCAACACCGTAACCTATAAACCACAAAAGCTTCTCATAAAACCTCGGCCAAAGGAAAATGGCCGTGAAAATATAACAATCTATCATGTTGCCATGTTTTATTGTGCTCAGCGGATGCCCGGAGATTATTTACATTGAATTGATGAGCAACCCAAAGGCTAACACTAGCTGACCTTAACCTCAACCTCTGTGAAAGTATCTGGCTGCACAGAATGAGCGAAAAAATTACTATCGTCAATCGTGGATGCCTGGAGTGGTGTTTAAGAAAAAAAAAATAATATAGGTGAGGAGTGATCGATTCTTGCTTGACTTGATTGCTCGAAGTCGATAATATTGTACTTACGGGGGTGGTTTGAATGTTGAATTGCTTTCAAGTGGGTTCCTTTTAACTGGCAGAATATTGATGCTCCGAAATTAATTTGGCATAACACACTTGGCATAATCTTTTCTAAACGAATATTTTTAAGGCTTAAAAATTATTTAATATCATTATTGTTTGGGCGAATGTTTTTAAGTCCGAATTTACAATGACGTATTTTTAAGATGGCAGGATTTTATTTGGCGTAATTTCACTTGGCATACTATGAAGATGGCAGAGTTTTATTTGGCTTAATTTCACTTGGCATGCTATGAAGATAACAGTAGAATTATTCTTTTACGAATATTGTTTGTTCGGTGTCTGTAAAGACATAATGACGTAATTAATCGTATAGGTATTAGGTTATTCCACTTTTTATTATGTACTGATCTGCACCCTAATTGTGTAACATTCTTTTAATCACAATCTAAATCATTTTGAAGGATTTTGCTAATCCATTGCTTCATAAGTTCGAAAAAATTGTCTGCTCAAAAACGTTATCAACGCAATGAATGTTGTTGAACTGTCAGTGGCATTTCTATTGTTAGTGTGTTATGCAATTAACCCGCAATTATGATAGAGTCAGTCTTAATAAATAATTTCGTTTATTTATTATTTAGGTCATTAGGCTTAAACTATACAAAAAATACGTCAAGTTTCTAAAAAGTGACCTTGTTAAAGTAATCGTTTTCAATCACTATCCGAATTTTTAATAAATCGTGATACCCGATTGAAAAATTGGCCTTTATCCTATTGTTCAACATTAATTACATAAATATTTCGAGGTCAGATTACGTAGTGCACAATCTTTCAGGAGAAATCCACAATTTTTATTAATGAAGTAAAAAGTAAGTAAGATTTAAAGAACCAGTGTTACAAACCAATGTTACAAGTATTACCTTATAATTAAGGGCCTTGCATGACATAAAGCGCGCTCACTGTCGGACTGCATAGAAAAGAAAGAGAAGCGCGAAGAAACAACGCTGGTAATTTATTGCAAAATATGTAGCAACTATTTAATTACAATAAATCTATTGTTTGAACTGAAAAATTAAAACACTAGTGTTTTAGTATGTTACTTGTAGAATAATCTGATAAAAAATCAAAATGATTGTATGTATGTTTTTTATTGTAAAAAGAAAGTTTTAGAGGTATCTTCATAATTTTTTCAATCGTATCAAATTAGTTGTATTATGTTTTCAACACACTATCTAACTAGCTACTGATTTTGTTTACTGTAGTCGATTTGCCACATTTCATTAAAACGTCTAACGAGCGTCTACGAGTTGCCTTCAACCCCTCGTACGCCTTCCGAAGGACCGGGACCCCAGAGTCCCGAGAAATGTCAAAATACGTACAAATAATAATATTAATATTTTTAAGTCAATAAAGATTTTTTTTACTACAGATCCCAGCTTTCACATTTGCCTAACCTGCGTTCAGGTTTTGTCGCTATGACCTAGAATTTCAGCTGCCTATGTAGGTATCTATGCATCCATAAATACATCAATTTTACAATGGAAATTAGAATAGATATGCTACATAAATCACAAGAGCTTTCCCAGACAGAACTCAGTTGTGTCCGACGATCATAAATCAATTGAACTATTTAAGATTAAAACAAACCGTCGGTCAGTAATGATATCGGTAATAAAAGCACTAGATAAGATATGAGTATTTGCATCGGAGCATATTAATGAATGTCGCGACAACTTGTAATCAATTTATATCAATATTGCCAATGGGCCGCACTGTGCTTGTTAGCCTGCATTAATATGAATTTTAAGCGTAGGGCTGGCAAGATGGGTAATGTCTTATGTTTAGATTTTTTGGTGTTTTTGTGGCGTATCGGCAAGCGTAGTGTGGGACGCCCTCCAGGCAGATGGACGGACGACCTAAAGAAAGTGGCTGGGACGGACTCGATGCGGAAAACAGAGGACAGGGTGTTGTGGCGCAGCCTGGGAGAAGCCTATGTCCAGCAGTGGACTGCAATAGGCTATGTTGATTGATTGATTGGTGGTTGAAAATTGATTCATCATTTCAGGCATAAGTTAATATTGGTTACTCGAAAATTTTTAACACCTCAATTCTGTTAATTTTTGTAACTATTTTATAACTAGTTTATTAATTTAAGTTGGCACTTAGACAGAGATTAATATATAAGATAAAAAAGTCGCGAATATTCAAATAATTTGTCAAGTCAATAAAATCTTATCTCGAATCAATTATAGGTATCATTGAGATAATAATTTTGACAGTTATAGAAAGTCAATGTCGTTGTGATTTTATTAAATGTTATCTAATCCGATGACCCGATAATGAACTGGTTTAGTATTTCCTAAAAAAAACATAGTTGCGAAATACTTTCGATTGTAGGTTATTGTTATCATTCAATTATCATGATGCAACCTTGAATGAAGTTTCTTGAGATACCTTGAGAGTTTATGTTTATACGACTCTTAACTTGACTGATTTACTCAAGGGCTATAATATATTAATCTTTCCCCGATTCGATCGGTCCATCGCCAATTTTCTTAAGCCGCCTACAACTACCTAATATTAACTTTTTAAATAGCTCAGGTGGTGTGACGATCCGATTTTAGTTGTAGGGCCAACATGGCCAGAGATCGGACAAGACAAAGGGGTTTGGACGGAAAACGGTGGGACACAATATAGGCTAGCAAAAAATTGTCCATATAGTGTCCATTAACAATTGATTATACATACTTAAGAAAAAGAACATTTTGATAGGTAGCTACTAGGGCCAGCCCTACTCGTCATCTATTCGAATTAAGGCAGAGCATGTGTGGCATCTGCGTATATAAATCGGGACAGTCGGTGTGATCGTAAATACTCGTATCTGCTTTAACAGCACCATGTATATACTTCACCATTACAGGACATGTCGACAACGGTTTATTGTGTAATTGGATAATTACAATATATTTTATTTTAAATACGTTTGTTTGTCGATAGAGGTGGCACTGATTTTGTTGCACGAATGAACTCAGTGTGTTCGGAAACGTTGTGGTTATCAATTTATAGATGCACTTGTTTTATTTGGTTGGCCTAGTTTTTCGGGTGACGTTCGTTTCGTTGTAATTTATTTAAGCTGGAAAAAGGATGCTTGATATGATAATCATGCATCCTTTTGGGCTATCATGTTCCGTAGTGAACTATGTTGTAGGGCTCAGTTTCTGATAAGGGTGTTCATCCTTCGACAATTTACCTACCTACTTCGAAATTCATAGTATTTTAAAGACACAATTTGAATGTTGAAAATAGAATCGCTGTTATTTTCAACTGTCATTTAGATTAATTAGATCTAATACAAGGAAATAATCTAAATGTAACAGAATACGAACCGCGTAGCAAAATTATTCCTAGCAAAAACCAGACCCTCACTAACGTCATTAGTGTCACCTTATTAAGAACGTGGCACTCGACAAAATGCAGGACCACCGTCCATACGGTCTTAATTATTTTAAACTTTATTGAGTTCCACGTGGGCTTACACAAACTGGTAAACTAAACACACAAATTGGTATTGATCAAGTTAAGTAACCACAGTGAATTAATGGCCCAGTGACCAGATACATTATCTGGAGTTTCGACCTAGCTATCTCTTGGTCATTAATCTATTCATGCCTATGTTTTAGTTTGTGGTGCGTCCATCAATTACTTTGGTTCAAGGACCATTCGTCAGAACAGGGGTAAGTGCCAAAACTGAATGCCAATGGAAATGTGAGGCGATTAATTGTTGTTTTTCATTTCGAAGAGTTCGAAGCAGAGTTTATTTATAGTAAAGACGGAATTCTTCTATCATCAAAAGTTAGGTTTTTTTTACCATTAATCGAAAGCATAACATATAAATAACTGAAGTAACGTATCTTTAGCGACAAACAAGATACACCTTTCTTTTTTTTTTTTTTTTTAAAACGTTGCCCCTCACTAGGAATTTCTCCTGTATCGTGGGTGCGTTTACAAACATTTAATCTCACATACACAAACAGCCAGACCCGGAACAACTACTTGAAGGTCATACAAATATTTGTTCCGTGCGGGAATCGAACCCGCGACACGCAGCGCAGCAGTCAATTGCTTAACCACTGCGCCAACCGTGCCGTTATAACTTACATAATACAATAAACCTATTACCTTAATCAACGATGAAGTGTTGTTACAAAATCAAATTATACCCATTGGTTGTCACGCATGACATTATTGATGACGCAAATAATTTACACAATCGCATACGGTAAACTTTCTATTTCTTTGGTCTTTCCTTCCCCAAACTTGTTCTGTAGAGATCTAGTCACTTACATTGTAATTGAGCGTTAATTTAATCATTAGTTTCACTGGTTATCTAATTATCGAGTAATTGCCTTAATTATCCCTTTAACATGGTGTTTATTAAATTCTGAAGATATCGCATGTATTATGCAATCAGATAGAATAGAATAGAATAGAATACTCTTTCAGATTCCTCCCTCTCTTTCTTTCTTTCTCTCTTTCTTTTCTCTTTCTTCTTTCTTTTTCTTTTTTCTCTTTCTTTCTTTCTATCAGATAGTTAATTAACTGTCATTTGTTTATACAGGGTCCAATTAAATTAGGTAGCGAAACTCCGCAGACGATGGGTATCGACATCTTAACATGATAAAACAAAAACGAAATTAAGGGGCTTACAGGACCTAAACGCAAAAAACGCAAGTTTTAGAAACAATAAAAGTATAGGTATGATCGACTATAGTAAACAAAATCAGAAAAATATATGATATTCTTCAGGATATATATTGAAAACATAATACAACTAATTTGATACTATAGAAAAAAAATCATGAAGATACCTCTAAAAACTTTCTTTTTACAATAAAAACCATATTAATATACATACAATCATTCTGATTTTTTGTCAGATTATTCTACAAGCAACACACTAAAACACTAGTGTTTTAATTTTTTAGTCCAAAGAATAGATTTTTTGTAATTTAATAATTGCTTCATATTTTGCAATAAATTACCAGCGTTGTGTCATCGCGCTTCTCTTTCTTTTCTATGCAGTCTGACAGTGACCGCGCTTTAGGTCATGTAAGCCCCCTAATTTGATGATTTTTTTTTGGTCATCACCCGCAATTGTTGTCGCTTGAAATATCAGTTTAAAAAAATAGTAAGTTTTTGTGTAAACTTCGCAGACGTGATGGATATCGATATCATAACACGATAAAACAAAAAAAAAACTCATTTTCAGGTAACAATTACACTAACAGCGGTCGTTGACTCCCCAAAAAATTTCATCAAATATTTTTTATTTTTTGGTCGTGTTTAAATTTCGATGCCTGTGGAGTTTTGCTAGCGAATTTAATTTGACTCTGTAGAAAGATAATATCAGATAGCTATTGAATTAAGATTCTCGTGTCTAAAAGGCTTTCTTGTGTCACTTCCACTTTTGTTTAGCTGTCTGTATCAGCTCAATTGATTTTTAGCTTGGCACGTCATCATCATCTGCCTAGCCTATTCCCAACTATGTTAGGATCGGCTTCCAGTCTAACCGGATGCAGCTGAATGCCAGTATTTTACATGGAGCGACTGCCTATCTGTCCTCCAGAACCCAGTTACTGGGTAATAATAATAATAATAAATTCTTTATTACAAGTAACTATGAGACTCATACAGTGTTAGTAACAATAAAATAAACTTACAACTATATTAGTGATACAATTACAACAACAATTACACAAACACACCAAAACAATCATTGCTTCCGCACTCCAGCTGAGATACTGGAGCAACGACTTACAATACAGCAGTCCAGCCTATCTGCAATAACTCCCAGGATGCTGTTGGAACTGGCTGGCTGTAATACGATACCCCTTGGTAAGACTGGTTGTCAGACTTTTGGGCTTCTGACTACCCGTAACGACTGTCAAAGATCCACGAATGACAGCCGGGACCAACGGCTTAACGTGCTTTCCGAGGCACGGAGGGGTCTCGGTATGTAAAGATGGTCACCCATTCACAGACCAACCGCGGCAAGAGTAGCTTAACCTGATCGATCGATCTGTGCGGCTGTTATTATTTATCCACGGGCCCCTAAGCACGTCTAATATCAAAATTATGTATTACATAACGATTATTTTGTTTCTTTTATTTATGCTATATAAAAATGCTCTATTGATTTCTAAGCCCGAATCAAGGAAATGATTAAAACTGACTTGGGCTATTATTATAACATTTGAAGGTCCAAAGTTTACTATTCAAGTTTATACCTTCGAAACACAATTCAATTGTATTCAGACTGAACATTGCTAAACATTCTCTGATCAAGGTTGATATATTGTTTGACAAATGCTCGTATAAACATAATTTGAATCTAAGTACAATAATGTTAATGAATGAAATCTCTCCCGAAATAAATGTTATACCCGTCTCGTGCACTTCAAATAACACCTTCACATTCTATAATATCATAAGTTTAAATTTGATTCACTTCAAAAGTAAGCATTATGACAACGCATTAAGAACTATTCTTAATCAGCACCCCACTGTTCAAGATCAACGGAACTCTAAAGAAGAAACGATTACGTATTACGATCTTGAACTTGACTGACAAATGTGTTCTTTACAACGAAGATAATAAAACATAAAATGAAGCCGAAATTCCAAATAGGAATAGCAAAAGTTTGATTGATAGTGTACGATATCTCTTCAGAGTATGTTGAATATTAAACGATGATGACTAAACATAAATAAATGAGGCACTGGATGAAAAAAAATCTTGGATGCCTTCTTCTATATTAGCATAACGTCCGCTAGCACCGAATGATTTGTTTATGATTAATTCTTACCTTGTCAACATTTCATAATACCATGTTAGTGTAATTTTGGTAACGCCTCTTCGTCGTTTGACGATTTGTTTTTGGGCGTTGTTATTCGATTGAAATTATACTGATAAGTGTTTTAGTTCCTTATAACTATCTGTGTTTATATCAACTATGTTTGTATTTGCTTTGTCTGTTATAATATAATTGACGTATCGGGATAAAGGTTAGTTATATTTAAAAAAAAATCAGGTCAATCGAACAGGTTAAGCTACGCTTGCCGCGTTTGGTCTGTTGATAGGTGACCATCTTTACATACCGAGACCCCTCCGTGCCTCTGAAAGCACGTTAAGCCGTTGGTCCCGGTTGTCATTCAAGTCAAGATACAGGTACATAAACCTAGTTTAGAAGTCAGGGTTTTTCACTCTGGAACACTAACTTAAGCCATTTTTAGATCGAAATAATGTATATGCATTTTTTGAGAAATAAATATTATTATTATTATTATATTATTATTATTATTATTCGTGGATCTTTGACAGTCGTTACGGGTAGTCAGAAGCCCGAAAGTCTGACAACCAGTCCTACCAAGGGGTATCGTTTTACCCAATAACTTTTGGAGGTCAGATAGGCAGTCTCTCCATGTAAAATACTGGTATTCAGCTGCATCCGGTGAGACTGGAAGCCGACCCCAACATAGTTGGGAAAAGGCTAGGCAGATGGATGAGACTTTTATTTTTTCATTCGTTGCTTCTCATTTACATTTATTTTTATTAGCAAGTAAATATTCAAGTAATTTTAGATCCCAAACAAAAAAATCCTTACTTAATTGAATCTATTTAGCCACACTGATTTCCTTCGGTGTATCGCATACTATAACATTAGGCTAAGTAAGGGTGAAACGGCTTAGTCCAAGTTCAGTAATATCATTACTGTGACCTACTAAGTAAAAGTAAGTAACAAGATCATCCTTTTCCAATACAACAAACCCCTTAACAAAATTTGTCGGCTATTTTTCTCAGGTATCTTTCCTTATTGGATGGCATTAGGGGTTACAGAATTACAAATCCCTTGTTTAGTATATTAAAAGCTGTTAGGAACCCTTTTCTTTTCTTATTCTGCTAAGTTCGTTCAGTTATTCAGTAAATACATTTTCGGTAACCATTGAAACGGAGTCTTTCCTTTCATTCGGTTACTCTTATATTAGGCGCAATTTAATTCAATGAAGATGACAATAAGAAGACTACAGAACACGACTTTTGAAGACCTTTATTAATTGAGATTAATAAACGTTTTTGTCAGAAAATAAATATTTTGAAGCTTTATATTCAAATCTCTAAAGAGTCATCTGACCGTCAATTTGTCTTGCTGCTCAAGGGTTACTGCATTAGTCACATCCTTTTGTATGGCTGACTTTGAAAGCGTATGAGTTTTTAGAGCACCCTGTTTGTTCACCCACACATTCACATTGTTCGGTGGTATCAGACGGGATCTCTTCATGTTTGTCTAACAAGCGACGTGTCCGATTATTATTACTGTTTTATCTCCAGACAGTTTTGTCTGTTGGAGTTGTGGGGATGTTCTTTTGAGGAGCATCTTGAAAACATTGCTTGGTATAAAATGAGGTAACTAAAGCTTTAGTTTTCTAGGATAGCGGTTCCGCCATATTATAACGGTTCCGCCATATTATAACGGTTATCATGAAAATCTGTCATTTTCACCAGTACTTGTTAAGAGCGTTTACGCCGAACTGCATTTCATACAAACTTTCAAGCCCTTGTTTTCCGAAATGAACGAACCGATTTTAATGAAACTTCATACGCATAAGCAGGATACAAAGGTCTTAAAAGTTAGTAGAGAACATTTTCCAAATGTCTTATTTAAAAAAAGATAACTGGAAATCTCTGTTTCTATGAAAAGTTTAAAATCGATCTAATTTGGCTGTAACACAATTTTTCGAAAATGTTCTCTATTAACTTTTTAGACCTTTGTATCCTGCTTATACGTATGAAGTTTCATTAAAATCGGTTCGTTCATTTCGGAAAACAAGGGCTTGTAAGTTTGTATGAAATGACGTTCGGCGTAAAAGCTCTTAAAAACGATCTGTATATGGATATTCCATATTATGTGACCGTTCATCGCTTTTTTAGAAAACCAAAGCTTAAATCTAGATTAATCAACAAAATTCCTCCGCTTTCTGCATCCAGTCTACCCCAGCCATATTCTTTAGGTCGTCCGTCCATCTGGCTCCTTCTGTCGGCCTCTTCTCAAATCTAGATCAGTAGGTTCTAACTAAAAATAGTAGCTAAAAATTAATTTGACAGTTTAGCTGTAAAATTGTCTTCCAGTGAACAAGCTTGAAAACTAAATTGTGAAAACAAACATTTGCGTCTAACTTTATATTTTTTGTGATAATATGATTTGGATAGAGTCGTGTTTATTTGTTATATGCAAGAGCTTTGAGTCATTGTCGTATTACCTAATGAGTTGATTGCTCAAACAAAATCAAAACCAGAAACCAGTCATGCAATCAGAATAAAATTGTTGCATTAAGCACCCCCAATAATAATATTTTACTCCTCATATTAGGGGTGCATTTCCCTTTTCTGTTCCCAATATTGTTACCTACTTGCACACAATTTATTTATACCATAGATAAGCAAATACCACCCTATGCCAATTTAAAGTAAAAATCATCCAAGCGACTAATGACTTGGGACCATTTTTTGGAAATAATTCTAGAAATTACTCGTTTCCGAAACCAATTTCGTGTAATAAACCATTATTTCGATGCCGAAGGTGATTAACTAATTTAAACTGAGCAATAAAATCAATATTTGAATACTGTATATTAATTAGTCTGTCATCGTAAATTGTCCCAATAATTAGGTACCTTTCGCATCAAATCGTTTACCATGCCTTTTAAATCACATTAATTTTGACAGTTTAATTATTTCGTTGAACACTTATGTTTTTTTTTCACAAATAAACGACTACCAATGGAATTATGGTCCATAAAAGTAATAGGGACTAACGGACTAGTCTTCTGAGTTCTCATTTTTTTTTTTTTCAAAGTTTCTAAACTTGAAGCCGGTGATCTCCTTTGGGTACTATTTACTAAAACGTAGGCAGTTTGTTATTTCTTTTTACTTGAGATACTGAGATTGAGCCGCAGGCAATTTTTCTTCGAAGAAAAAAAAATGAAAATATAAAGTAAGTAACATCCACAATACTCCACAATAAGCTGAGCGTCAGTCTGGTAGAAACATGATTTTAATAAGATTAAAATAATTGTACGCGTCCCGTGAGATTAACTAGACTCGAGTGATGGACAAAAACTGTTGCCCACGGTTCTTTGGGCATTTGTTTCGGACGTGAGAGACAGCGTCTTGATAACGTAGCCTTTTTTTGCCAATATAAAGCTTTAGTAGCTACGTACCTAGTAGCTTATTTCCCTATTCGGTAGGTTACGTAAAGCACAAGCATAATATAGAAAACACGGATTTTATGTGAGGTCATAATATATAGCCTATAACCCGCGGAACTACATAACGCTTGCAACGATACCCCGTTTGTCAAAATACGATGAGTAGTTTAGGAGTTATGAGGGAACAGATGAACATTTAAAGCCTGTTAAAATAATAATTTTTTTGGCTTTGCCGTAGTCGGGTAAAAATATTGTAAATAGAGCTATTTTCTCACTTCAAGTCTCCAGTTTGAATATTGTGTTCATCATCTGCCTAGCCTTTACCCAACTAGTGTTGAATACCAGTATTTTACGTGGACTGACTGCTTATCTGATCCCCATAACCCAGTTACTGGGTAACACTAAGCTCCTTGTTAAGACTGCTTCTCCTCTTTCGGGCTTCTGACGACTCATAACGACTTTCAAACATCTACGAATGACAGCCGGGACCAAAGACTTAACGTAGGTATTTTCCGAGGCATGGACAGGTCTCGATATGTAAAGATGGTCCTCGATGGACCTCGGCGAGCGTAGGTTAAACTGATCGACTGACTCGTGCGGCTGTTATTACTTAGCCACGAGGATTTTTACTCATACATATTTAAGAGACTTGAAATAACGCCCATTTCTAACAAGCTTTCAAACGCTTTGGTTGCATATAAAAATGCTCCAATTACTTTGGATTTGGAGTAACTGCACTCTCGCAGTTATATGAGTCCCCCGTGATTCAGGATCAAAGATATCACTAGATTCTAATTGCCAATTACCACACTTAATTTTACACCTAACGACTTTGAAGCATCTAATAGTCCAATTAAAATTAGGTAAACGTTTGTAATTATGTAAATGTTTGTAAGCGAAATACGCATCGCAGATAACAGGGTCTGCCAGAGATTCAACGTCATGCATAATGCAGCCTACTAATGCAGGCGTTAATTACACGCCCTTAGGGTCATTATTGATTGGCAATTTGCGCGCGGTGCCATTTCGTCTATATTGGATTGCTTAATCGCATTACCCGTAACTGTTCAACCTTAAGACTATTAGGTAATTTAATTAGGGGATTATGAAAGACTTACGGTTTTAAATAATTTGAACAACGAATTATTCGAGGTTTATTAAATTTACGATTAGTTCACGGAAGGACTTTTTAATGGAAGCGAATTTGAAAAGTGGGGCAGAAGGCCTCTTGTAAGAAATTAAAATTAAAACTTGCAAACCTCGCCAAAGAAAGCAAAGCCCATAAATGTAAATAATCGTCGAGAAACTAAAAAGATTAAAATGAGTGAGAGCGAGACTGGACGTTTTCCCGAGATACATTTTGTGTAAGCGCCGGATAACATTTTTATTGTTAACAAGCAAAGCCGTGGCCACGACGAGCGACGATGATATCTCCTCGTATGAATGATGACTTCGTGCTGAGCCTCTGGAAGCAGTCTCCACAGATAGACATGACGCCGAGAGACACGGCACGAATATGGAGATTCAACCGCATTTTGTACACTCACTTTTCTAAAATGAATACCGAATGAGAATTGCAATTCAATTCGCGAAATTGAATATTCAAAATTGTTTCTTAGTCTTGCCTATTTTAGCATCTTACAGTACTCAGAACTGTGAAGCTAGACAACATTTCTCATGACGAAATATTATTGAAAAAACAGGTAAGATACCTACTAATTTAATACGATGATGATGTTTTTATGCCTCATTAAAATTCTTTATTATAATTAAAAACATCAAAGATATGAAAATTTAAGTTGATTATTTTTTAAAGGAATATTATGAATGTCAATCAGCTTTTTAGAGCCTACGTTTTGATAGCTACTTAAACTAGAATGTGAGATTTATTATCCATTTCATTAATTTGTCGATGATGGTCTTCGTCTTCCTGTGTCTATGGTAGCGACCCATCCGAGGAAGATAAGGGGTAGACGTTTTTAGCACAAAGCGTTTTCTGTTTCGGACCCTTTCTTGCTGCTTATTTGACTCGAAACGTGCCTTTGGAGTACCTGTTTACCGAGGCCACCTTTATCGAGACTCGAGCAATATTTTGTTGAGATTATCAGTTAAAATGCCTTTATCGTTCAACGTTCACCTCTCTCTAACAGATGCGATGTCTCACTTAACAAATAACAATCACGCTTTAAAGTTGTTGGGTCCAACATGAGTCTTAAAGATAAAGGAAAAGCATTAAGATGATACTGTGAAATACCGAAGTGATTTATATTAAACGCTCTTTTAATCGAACCTTTTGTTCGACACTGGAATTTTATTGGACTCTTACTAAAGTAGTAAATAAAACACTGTTTCCGACCATATTTTAAAGATTGTTTTACTATAACTTGCGAATGAATATTTAAGGCAATAACCATAGTAAAAATATTTAACAGTTACAAAACCCATAACATGGGGACGGGGGATATAAAATAATAATTTTATGACACCACAGGAGTAAAGGAACTGGACAATAAACAATTTGTGGCAAACAAGACCAAACACAGCTTTCTAAGATTTACAATCTTCAACCAAAACGTTATATTTGCGGCGTTGACAGCCATAAAGTAACCAGGATCGCTTTACATTTAAAACTATTGTCTCAACGAATTTATAGAGGCAATAACATAATTGCGGTAGAATCCTTTTGTCTAACCGAGACAGACCCTGGCACAACTTTTATTACGGGTTATAACTTTCAAAGGCTTTTTTGCTTCGAATCCGAGAAACTGGCCGTATTGTTAATTTCTCTCTTTGAAGCTCTTTTGTTTTTGACTAGTCCTTGTTCAGTGCTCAATAAGGACGAGTACTGCTCTGAATAGAATGTCAAACTTTCTGGTCACAGCTAATGTAATTGTTTCCAATAGTGTGCAGGAGTCATTTTTGGCCTCAATTCTCGCTGCCGATTCTTCTTTGTTGGTTCTGTTTGTTTCCCGCAGAGCCGTTTCAATTATGTTGTCTAGGCTTCCGTTGGACACAGTTTGTTTACCTTTAGTTTTTTCACAAGCTCACAATACATTGCATATATCCAATTCTACGTAACAAAGTTTAAATTAGTTATCAATAGCTCTAATCGTAATTGACTCATTTCCGTTGTCTATTATACTATCTTTGTTATTACAGTCTAGTTCTATGATCGAATGAGTGATCGACAATAGACTGATAAATTATAACAGAACTACGTATTAACAGGGGCGTTGTCTCTGCAATATCGATTTGTCGCATAATGCCCATGTGCTTTTTATAGAACTGTTATAGGCACATTTCAAGTCTTCGGTACCTTGTATTCTCGGTTCATTTATCGGATGGATAGTATCTATTTGTTTGACGATTTATAATGAAACCCACACATGGCTTACGGTTTGAAGCATCCATTTAAAGGCAATCTGTAATAGATTGAAAAACTCATAAATATTAGTAGATAAACGAAGCCATTCTTTCACATAAAAGTCATGTTGAACTTCTATCGATATCGGGCAATGTCAACACATTCGTTGTGTTATATAAAGTTCCTAGGGGAAGATCGCTATGTAAGATGTTTTCGGAGTCAGTTGTTACGAGATAAGTGGTAATATTGTGTTTGATGTCCTCTTGTAAATATTGAGCCATCACGTCATGGGCACGTGAGATATTTACTCTCAATATTGACTGAGAATATCAATAGTGGTGCCCTGATACGACCTTGGCCCGAGAGACCTCTTTCTCGGAAAGTATCATCAAATATTCTGCTTTCTATCTTTATATTGATTCACATATAGAATAGCGTCAATCTGGCCCGAAATAGTGCAGGAAGCAGCATTGTGAGTGTATTAAGTACGTGACTGATAACTGGTAAGTGATAAGGTACTTTGTAGAGTCTTCTTTTAGTAAGTCCTAGCAAGCATCCGGAAAGGATAATAAATTCCACAATTGTTATGACTCATAAAAAGTTAACTGCTTAAACAAACCCACCCTATTGGAGACATCATTACCACATCCTAACGTTTTGAAACAGTTATTTCATTTCCCATTAGTCAGTACACCAAGTGATTCAAGGATTAAATTCTACTCTGTCTGGGGGAGGTACGTGATTTGTAGTGGCATTGAAGATATTCAAAGGTCTCAGACCGTCTCCCACGGTAGACGCGATCCGACACGCACGTGTTATGGCATTCGATGGCCCACGATTAGAGTTTGCGGTGACGCACGATGCCCTCTTGAATGGACGTGTTTTTGTGCCTAACTAGCACAAGTACTCTAGACTTTTTTTTTTACTAAGAATTTGTCAGAAAGTTTGTAGGTATACCTATTGCAAGAAAGTTATTTGAGTCGGCTCTGTGGTTTTAACCAACGGAAACCGGAATCTGGTAGGTTATATTGTTTAAAACTGTTTATTTATTTAGTTTAAAAATACAATAATTCTGTAAGGACGATAAATCTGAGTGATGGTCAACGACACATCAGTGGTGACATTGACAGTGCCTTTATGTCGTGGCAGTTAGGGCGATTTTCGTAGCGCAAGTGTTGCCACTGCGATGTGCGGTTTACTGTACTTAAACTTGTTGTACGGTCAGCGACAAAATTCATCGAACACTGCTATTTTTACACATCATCTAAAATGACACGTTATTAAATAAGTACCTACCAACATTGTATTCTGTCATAATAATAGCTGTGAGTTAATATTCTTTAATTTCACTTCTACGTTCTAAAACTGCGTAAAACTTAAGTTTTAATCGACTTTTGTCGCTGACGGTATCCATCCGGAGGAACAAAATATCTACTTAATATTATTAATGAAAAAAATAAAGGCATTATTAACAAGAACCTCATAATTTTAAGAGTCATCACTTCATTGTACTAGAATCCCATTATTGAACATCTGTTCTTAAATCATTCCAATAATCCATAAAGGAAATTGAAACACCACAATGTCTTTTGTGTGCATTCTTTTCCGATTTTAAACTGTCAATCATTTATTTTGCATTGACGTAAAAGTGTCCGCCCATCTCGTCAAAATTGCATGCATATCTCTCAAAAGTAAATATTTAATCGTTTCCTTGTAATTTGAGTCCGAAATAATCCCTGTATTGTTAATTTATTATTTAACTCTTACATTTTAATGTAATGCACCAAAAAATTTATAAACAAAGTTCAAGTGTGTTTGTAAAAGTTCAAGTTAACTTTTTCAAGTCACGCTACTGCTACTGTTTCAGATGTCACTGCGACCTCCTTTGAGATGAAATTTAAGGAGGTGCATTCAACGAATCACGCAGGCCTAAGTCTTCGGCTGCATAACCAATATTTCGAGTACTTAAAAAACACGCGTGCCATCTGTTGTAAGCCGATGCAGTGCCGGGTCCCACCCGTCGTCATTGTTGCCTTCCCCGCGCCTGCCCCCTCCCCCAATACCCATGCGGCTTTCGTTCGTTCAAACTTCGTAGGTCAGTTACCGCCCGACCGCAGGGGAGCATGGCTGCGTCAAAAGTTTTACCGCGATCTCGCACTCACTGTTTACATGCGCTATAAAACGAAGTGTACACAACAACACAGACTGCATAACATTGACTGTTTGGTGACATAAAGTTTTAACGAGTACTTTAGTGATATATCAGTGACAAATGAACTATTTTACAGTGGCAAAATGACCAAGAACTTTTACGGCATGGTTTCGTTAAAAGTTTGGATGTGTTTGGTTGTCGTGGCCGGTGCGCGCGCACGGTCCGCGCCGCCCGCCCCCACCGGCTGTCATTGGGACTATTCGGACACAAAGTTGAGTGAATCAAACTTTCTCACGTGTAACATTAAAACCATCGGCTCAGTTGACTTCTTGTTTAAAAACATTACCACAGCGCAGGCGTACAACATCAACAAGTTGAAACTGACTTGCACGGATTTGTTGTTCTTCGAAAGTTCGTTGCACATGAATACCGGCAGTTTTTTGGGCCAGCTGAGAAAACTTGAGGATCTGCGCGTTGAGTACTGCAAGATACGGTACGTGCCTGCTACTGTCTTATCTCCGCTACGTGATTTAACAAGTTTAACTCTACGTTCCTACAATACGGATTGGCCTGCGATGACTATGGAGTTTCACGCTGAAAGTTTTCGTGGACTAATGGAACTTCGGACACTGGATTTAGGTGACAACAATATTTACATGTTACCTTCTGAAGTATTTTGTCCGCTTTTTAGTTTGGAAATATTGAACCTTACCAACAATAGAATTCAAGACATATCGGAAATCGGCTTCTCGGATTGGGGCAAGGGACCCATCGCACCAGGTAAATCATGCAATACTGGACTGAAGATGCTTGATTTATCTCACAACAATATCTTACGACTTCCTGACAACGGTCTTTCTAGTCTCAGATCTTTAGAAGTGTTGAATATTCAGAGCAACTTAATTAATGAAATAGGCGACAGAGCCTTCGTCGGATTGAATTCATTAAAAATTCTGAACTTGTCGGGAAATAAGTTAGTCGCTGTCCCTCCTGAACTATTTCAATCATCACGAGTTATCAAAGAAATCTCATTAGCGAATAATTCGCTTTCTGTGTTGGCTCCGGGATTACTTGAAGGACTTGATCAGCTTGAGAAATTGGATTTATCTAGAAACCGTCTTACCAACGATTGGGTCAACAGAGATACTTTTGCCGGACTTATACGCCTAGTTATATTGAATTTGTCTTACAACTCACTTGCACGTTTGGATCCAAAGTCTTTCCACGACTTGAACAATTTACAAGTTTTGAATCTAGACAACAACGCTATTGAAACTATCAGCAACGGAGCTTTTGCTGAGCTTAAGAACTTGCATCAACTGTCGATATCAGACAACAAGATAAAAACACTGAATGAACACATTTTTTCAAACTTGTTTGTTCTTAGTCAGCTGTATTTAGATAATAATGAGATATCTACAATTCATGAGCGCTGTTTTGAAAACATTACTTATTTACAAGATCTAGGCTTAAATGGAAACAGTATGAATATCATTCCTGATGGAATAAAAACGCTAAGGTTCTTGAAATCACTTGATATTGGGAAGAATAACATATCTAAAGTAGCGAATACGTCTTTTGAAGGCTTAGAAGAGCTCTACGGACTGCGGCTTGTTGACAATCAGATTACCAGCGTACCAAAGGACACATTTAGTACCCTGCCGTCCTTGCAAGTACTAAATTTGGCATCAAACAAAATAGAGACCATTGAGCAAGACGCGTTTTTATCTAATCCGACTTTAAAAGCTATCCGCTTAGACGGGAACAAACTGACCGACATCCGAGGTGTCTTCAACAAACTAAATACCCTCGGTTGGCTCAACATATCGGACAATAAGCTTATTTACTTTGACTATAGTTATATGCCAGAAAGCCTTGAATGGTTGGATATTCACAGTAACAATATTACGAAACTAGAAAACGAACAGAACTCACAACAAAACATCCAAATGCTTGACGTAAGTTACAATGCATTAGAAAACGTCGATGAAAAGTCGATACCTGATTCTATTGAAGTCCTTTTCTTAAATAACAACAAAATTCACACGATTCAGCCAGGTACGTTCTTACAAAAACGAAACTTAGAAAAGGTTGTCGTGACGGACAATAAATTGAGAACCGTTGAACTATCAGCGTTTACGTTGCCCCATATACCGAAGCACAGAATGCTGCCAAAATTCTTTATTGGAAATAATCCGTTTGTATGCAATTGTCACATGATTTGGCTACAAAAGATTAATCTTTGGAACCATATGAGGCAATACCCAAGATTTGTGGATTTGGATACAGTAACATGCGAAGTTGTAAATAATAAGTATGGAGGAAAAGCTAACCTAATGGATGTTCCTGAAACTCAGTTCCTTTGTTCTTATGAAACTCACTGCTCGTCTAGTTGCTTCTGCTGCGATTTTGAGGCTTGTGACTGCAAGATGACTTGTCCTGAAGGCTGTTCTTGTTTTCATGACAGCAATTGGAACTCTAATGTCATTGATTGTTCAAATGTGGGTTACACAGAAGTCCCTGAGAAAATACCGATGGATGCCACAGAACTTTACCTCGACGGCAACGACTTCCAAGCCTTGAACAGTCATCTATTCATTGGAAAGAAAAAATTACACAAGCTCTACTTGAACAACAGCAATATTGTTAACATCGACAATGACACCCTAAATGGGTTGCATTCATTAAACATTATTCACCTTGAAAATAACCATCTGACCGAGCTATCTGCTGGAGTGTTCTCGCAAACAAAACACTTGAGGGAGTTATACTTGAATGATAACCTCTTGACAAGTGTCGCAAACAAGACTTTTGAGAACCTGTCATCTTTAAGAGTAGCGCACTTCCAAGGAAACAAGATTCTCGATCTTGACAAAAAAATTGCGCATGTATCTCATTTGGAAAGCGTCAACGTTCAAGGAAACTTGTTCACGTGTACATGTGACAACATCCCGGCTCTTCAGAACTGGTTCAAGAAGTACTATGAAGACCCCGTCGAAATGTTTTGTGTTAGTGAAAATGGACTCATATCGAACTATACTGTGTTTGACGCTATTGATAGGTGTCGTGATTCAAGTGTTACGGACAATACTATTCCTACGGAAAATCAACCGTATCAATATGACGAAGTGAGCCCTATTAAATTGAACTTTGTGCCACTTTTAGCTGTAGTTCTGATAAGTGTTATTCTTATTCTATTATTCGGTGCCTTAGCGTTCTCGTTTAGGCAAAATGTACGCTTGTGGGCGCATTCTAAATATGGAGTTAGATTGTTCAAAAGTGCTTCAATTCAAGAAAGTGAGCTCGATAGAGATAGATTGTACGATGGATACGCTGTATATAGTTTACTGGATGATGATTTTGTTTCTAAAGTTGTGGCTCCAGAAATGGAACACTCTGGTTACACGATGTGCTTTCATTACAGAGATTTACAACATGCGCCTGACAATTACTTGTCTGAGCAAATAACAAACGCTGCTGAATCATCAAAGAGAATTTTGGTATTTGTGTCATTTAATTTTCTTCAAAACGAATGGTCAAAAGCTACTTTTAAGGCAGCTATGAAACATGTTATTACTTCTATTCACCCCTCAATAAGGCGCCACAGAGTAGTTTTCATTTTAACAACAGATGTTAGCGCTCTAAACTTAGATCTAGATTTCCAAAACTATTTGAAAACTTGCAACGTTTTATTGTGGGGCGAGAAGAAGTTTTGGGAGAAAATTAGGTTTGTAATGCCAGACATTTCTAATTTGCATTGGAACAAAGATACAATAAATTACAATCATGGCGTGTGTCCAAATGGTAGACGGCATCCTTCTAGATATACGGCCTCGCCTACAGCGCCGGAACATTGGTATAAATACGACGCGATACCGCCTCAAACACCCACTACTGCTAACGTGGGTATAACTGTTGAGGATGACACGTCGATGTTGACAAATACAACATTGACAAGTCAAATTCAGGATGGGGAGAACTTACATCATAGCTACATTTCTATTGATACACAAAATTACGAGCAGCCGTATGGTGGTAGGCCTAGGCCTCCTAATACGTTGCGTAAACATCCTGGGCACCACTCCCCATCGATGCTCGACGAGCAGGGTTACTTACAGCCCCGCTCATCTATACACGACTGCTTGCCACAAACTCATTCAGCCGTGCATAGATGATAAGATTGTTAAACTCTCCTTATCGGTAAAAGATACTTCGTAATGGAACTTGACATTCCAAGCGCATGTGTAGGCTAGATCGCTTTTTGAGTTGGCCATGCCTTATTGAAACGTGATAGTTTAAAAATGTTGTTTTAGATAATTTGGCCAAAACGACTTCGTTCCTCAATAGTTCGGACATTGTCATATTAAAAGACTGTATTGTTAAATGTATTCTAAACGTATCTAAGTAGAGTGAAGCCTTATTGTATTTCATTGTCTAAAGCTATATGAATTGTTGTCCATTAAGACTGATACATAATATTGTATAAAACAAAATAATGCCAGTATCAGGAGTGAAGACTAGCATGAGTATTTTGATATAGTATATCTCATTGTTACCAAATATTTGTAGATAGACATTACTAATCATTGTATGGAAATTATTGTATAGTATTACTAGTCATTAGTTAAAATTATTGCATAGTGTTGAAAATTGTAGATACTTAGTTACATATTCAGTGGTATTACTAAAATGTTTGTTGTTAGAAGGAACTTGTATCAAATATGTCTATCTTGCTATCGCTAAGTATGTAACTGACTGTTTCTGTGTATGTAATTATAATAACCTCGACTGTTACATAATATTAATTTAAAAATAAAACAATATCATCAAATATAACATGCTCGTTTTTTTCCTTTCAAAACCTAATTCAGCTTTAATAATATGAATTAGTATTTTCTAAAGTTTGCTCAAGGAATTGTCCCTATTGATTAGCTATCATTAAACCATTAATTTTAAATGTTATCCATTTATTAAATCTTGTGGTTTGTTTAAAGAACTAGGAACAAACTTTTTGTTTTGCCGCCGCCACAAAAACTAAGAATCTTAGAAATACAAATAGCGGCATTACTGTTAACTTCGTTGTTTCCAAATCGAAATATTAAGTAAAAAAAAGGATGAAAAATAATTTTGGTTTGCCGACAATCATCTTGGGCTTAATGATGGTCCCTTTTCAGGTAGAGAAACACACCCAAGTCATATTTCAACCGTCACGGATAGCATGGTAGCTATAAAAGAGATTTACAATACGTTCATTCGTAGCTAGTTATGCGACCTTCTGTCGGACACGGTCCGACGAGAATATTGATTTTTTTTCTTAATAGTTTTCTAAAGCGTTAGGTTCGATATCGACATATGGTGTGACATACTTTGGATGACCGCTGCCCGGCTGCTTTAATTTTTTCTTAATGAGAAACATTTTGCAGCCGCATTGTTGCAACTGACATTGTTTGTTCAGAAGCATGTAGGGTTAACATATCTACTTGCTTGACTAGATACTTCAAAAGCTATTAGTCACTTGCATATAACTTCAGGGAAACATAATAAAATGACAGTTAATATTTCAATGGCACATGTTTATTTCATTATCAATAATGGTTAAATGACGTGTAACATAGAATCAAACTATTACACAATCGAATCTAAAATGTAACAAAACAATGTATTATATTATGTATGTCAGAAGCACACATCGGAACTATTGTTTACATAATAAAAGACGGACGATAGCAATAATGAGGCAGTTGTAATTGTAAGTTACGTCACTGATGCTATTCTAAAAACGTAACCTATTATAGATATAGGTTATGTTTTTGGTTTTGGGTTGTGTTTCTACTATATTTTGAAAGCCTTGTAGTGGATCGATATTAAATGAATTGAACGTAATTACTATGTACTAACAATTATTGAATATCGATCCACTACAAAATAAATAATCAAATACAGTTCAAACTATTTATTGAAAGTGGTTACAAAACAATATCATGATATGCACAAGCTTCCATTGATATTTCGGATCTAAAACTATTTGATGCCTTATTTCCAGTGACCATACTAACATATTTCCTTGTACTCGTAAAACACGCAATCAGTCAGCTTTGGCTTACGAAGAAACATCTTAAACTTGGAAGTGATAGGTTCTTACATATACGCAAGCCTATATACATAATATATAGGTACAAGAAAACATTCGTCACTCGATCCATCATGGATCTGGATAATGGATCTTCTGAAAAAAAAAATCTCAGTAGATCCACTTCTTGAAATCAGGATCCAATGAGAAAACATTCGTCACTAGATCCATCATGGATCTGGCCAATGGATCTTCTGAGATTGAACCTAATATTCGTTCATCTCTACCTTACAAAATTGCTAGAAGATTCTTCCCATAATAATTACATACGAAATAATCGATTCGGTAAACGTACGAGCAACATCAATTTGCAGTCGTTGTTTATATTTAAATGATAATCTTCGTGTTTACAACTGTGAGATAAATTGAGAGAAAGTAACCATACTGAGAATGGTTGCATCGTTGAAACGTGTGGTAATTGACTTTATAACGTAAATATTATGTTTCATTACTATCGTGTAAATGAAATATTATATGCTTCGTGATCAGAATTAAAATCTTACAAGTATTTGGTAAGATAATTAATACTGGTAATGTTTCAAAGAAGTTAAACTTGTATTGACCAATCGCAGAGTCTGTATGCAGAATTTTTGATTAATAATCTAACTCTAAATATAATAAGTAACTCTTTCCTTTATAGGTACTAAGTTGACTACATCAACATTTATACTTAACAAATACCTCAATTGTTCAATTAGGAACAGAGGAACCAAAAATCGGCTTGTTCCATGTCAGTATGAAATAACAATAAAAAACCCAATATTGTTTTAAGTAATTGAAAATATGTTGAACAACAAAATAAATATTTTCCTTAAGCTTATTTCTCTATCTAAAATCAGCTTCTTACAAAAGACATTCCTTATCAACTACACCGCTCTACCCCACAGCTAATATATTTATATACCTATATTTGTCTGCTCTTTCATGTCCAACAAATAGAAACGTCACTAGCAGAATCATATTCCATTACTGTTCCAAATAAGTTACCAAAACTATTTCTGGTTCCAAGATACCTGCTATCAATATCCGGGGATATCGGCCCTATCTCAGGATTTCACGGTTAAACGCACCGTTGATTCCCCCTATCATACCCGATACTAGATAAGAAATTGACCAGATATCAAACCAAACTCCTTAGCTTTCGAGCTTAGTCGCTTATTGTTTTATCGTAACGAAATTCGATTTGTACAATATCAAACACAATTCGAATTGTAAATTATTAATATTAATTTGCCGGCTTTCGAGATATTGAATCCGAAGTGAATAATTTAGAACGGATTATGTTATAAATTACAGATTCGGATACAGATAACTTTACTGGAAATAGGTGTCGACTAATTTTATCAGTGAGTCATTATAAGCTCTAAGCAAATTATTATCTTCGTCGGTGTCGATCAATCAAAACCATCACGTTTCACCTGTATCATCTTGGCCGTCCTTTCAATATCAAAACTTCCAATATGTTTTTCTACAGCCACTCAAAGCATCGTTCACAATAAAAGCAATGACTAATCCCAGTTCTCAGGGTCACATCAAATCAGATAGATTCGTATTTTCAGTGTGACATTGATCGACGTCTGATATCCGAACGCGGGTTGTAAAGATTTTTCTGTTTTGTACTTTACATTAACGAAATTTGTTGTTTGGCTGGTCAACTCACGCCACCCGCTGGTTAGACATGACGTTTCACACTTGAAGTTACTTCGACTCGGTACAAAGGTCACGTCTTCTCACTCAAATCTCGACCGGGAGCGTTTCGGTCGGAATTGGATCGTGACAACCAAGAGATACTTATCGTGATTTTCTGGCCAATTCCGATGCATAGCTCCGTTGTTAGGATGGGTAATGGGAGCATGGGAACACGGACAAAGTTGGTACTAACTAAATTATTGTAAGTCAAATAAGGCGATGTGTTTGTAGAGCGATGATTGGGGTGCGCCGGGTAGCTTTGTTTGTCTATTAAATTTTGTCACATGATTGACGTTCAACCCGACTAACATCTTATGTAAAGTAGGGTTTGACATCCAAATCCAGCTGGTATAACTTCAAAGTTATCCATAACGTCTGATCTGACAGCCATTCTGTAATATAGATAAGGAATTTAGTAAATTAATAATATTACGAAGCTTCATTAGATGTAATTTCTAGAAACCATGTATGCGTTCAGGAAGTAAAAGGCATTAAACTTTACCGAGTATACACCACATTAACTTTTTATATGATAAGATTTACAATAAACTACTGTATAACTAACATAAAATACACATTGTTGATAAGGATGACTCAAACATTTTTACAAGACTGAATTCATTTTTCCTTCTTTTATGAGCAATATTTTAACACAAAGGTATATCTGTATTTAGTTCGAGAGCAAAAACAAACGCTTCTTTGATTTCTAAGACTAATGAATATTGTGACTACATGATATACCTAAGAACGATAAGAGGACATTCATAATTCCAGTTGAGTACATACAACTTTATTGCATGATAAATCTTGTCAAGAAGCATTTGATACAATTAATGAAGAAAGGAGTGGAGCAGGAAATCCCAACGCGTCATGAGGTCATGAAGTTAATAGAATAGATATAGAAAGAGTCCTTTAGAAAGCAGAATGTAGTTCTATTATATATTCATTGCCAGTAGCAAAGAGTACACTATCACAGTATGGTCTTGCCTACACTATAAGTTGAAATGTGGTTACTTAGAGAGAAAGTTTCAAACATTGCGTCAAAAATCTGTAACATTACACCGAATCCTTAACGCCAATAAACGCATCAATAGAGGAAAAATAAATCGGGTTATGGGAATCTGAGCTTGGATAAATCACATCGAAAATACTGTCACGACGACGGGAGAAAAAAATGTTGGCATCGGAAAACTATGGAACGATTTCATTATCCCAATGTCCCGGATAGTGAGCATGACTGACTCTTCGGTGAATGAGAGTTACAAATCTTTAAAAAAGTAAGTTCCGTTCCGGTTTTTCTACAAATTCTTTCCGATCAAAGTTAATTTGGGTAATCAATTCTCGTTCTAGGATGCGTTGGACTAAATAAGGCAGACTTTGAAAGTGAAATATTTTTTATCAGTATTTTATTGTACAGGGGTGAAGGAAGAGGGAACGCGGCTATTGAAACGTCTAAACTCTAAACAGAAAACTTACCTTAGAAACTCAAGCTACTTCATGATAAAGTCATGTTCTCTATCTCCATCTTTTTCACTGCGATCAGGCGAACTGCACTTCCATTTACCAACAGACGACCAGAACCTGGTAATTCTGTAAATAAAAAAGGTCAGGTTCAAAGGAACGTAAGAAGAAAAATGAAATTCGTGGCTAAGCGAACTCTGAGACTTGAACGACAATATTTTAATATTCAATCTCAAGCATGCATCCAGGAACGCTGCTTACTTCCAAGAGCTTATTGGCTGGTATGCATAGTTACGTAATAATTCCCTTGGGATCGATCCTAGAATCTTACTCTGAGTTTCAAACTTCGCGATAATACCATTACATCGTGTCCTAGTTAAAGTAGGGCAGATGCCTGGATTATCCCGGAACATCGTATATCACAGTTATTCCATATGGATTACTGTCCGTTTCAATTTATGTATCGCTGCAACCGTTGAAATGTTTTAATGCTTGATTCCTAACACCTCGATTTATTTCCTATTTCATGTTTATAGAGTGGAATTCTCAGATACCGATAAATGGTTTACGGTTCTTTAGAGAGTTTGCAATCATTTGGAATAATTGTTCCTAGTATATCATATTGAGATTTTAATGCTTTTATTGGGTACAACGTTTTCACATTCGTTGTTCCACGATGTGTCATTCTAGCCCTTGCGAGAATAAAAAACTTCGTTTAATATAGGTACAGTAACGTTATTACACGCGATAAAATTCTGTACAAATGCCATGCAAAGTGATGAGTTCTAACCAACTATAAAACTATGAACGTAAATTTTTAACGAGTTCAAAGTTTGACATCGCATCGGGCGTTTAGTTTCGGCTCCGTGATAGCGACTTCCACTTACGGCGTTTTAGTTGGAACATGATTTTTAGTAAAATAGTGCATAGTTTTGAATTTGAAGCTTTTGTTTTTTCTGTATTTTGTTGTTAAATGTGTTCTGTGTTTTGTTGTTTTTTTTATTGTCGTTTTGCTGCGTTGAATACAACATGCCCAATTTTACTCTAAATATCAGGAGAGGATCTCTGCTGCGTTTCAGAATTTCTATAAAATTAGATTTAACGAACGAATATTTATTATGGAGAAGAAACAAAAGTTTTATACGTTAGAAGATAATAAGCTACTTTAGTACCTACATACGAACTCAAGACTTACAACTTATGACACAGCAGTAACTTTTGTGTTCAAATCCCTCATATCTCAGTATGACAGACAAAATTCTTGGCAAATTAACATCTAACCCACTTTTCACTAATTACCCACCTCCTCCACAACAAAGTCAAATATGACCACACTTTAACCCACTTAGAAGTAAGATAACTATCTTATCGGGACAGATGTTGCAAGCTCTAAAAGGAACGAATCACCGACAGTTAACTTTGAACACGTGCGATGTAACTGTTCATCGACTCTATTGAATTTAGAAGATGAATGACGAAACGAATTTACACTTACACGTATTGGGGAACGCACGTATTTTTAACTTAAATTTTTATCATAAATAGAACTATGGTCTGTTCCCAGCATCTGATCAAAATTTAAACAAATAGATGAATACCTTAAAATATTTTTGATTTGACAATTACTGAGGATAATTTTACAATCTCAATTTTCGTCGATGATTTTTCAATTACTATTTATTAATGTTGGAATCTTCTAAACACAGATGAATGTTTTCCAACTTCCTTTAGTGAGTGATTGTGTAAGAATTTAACCTGAAGAGGGTTTCTTAACACTTTCATTAGACACTTTTGGAACAAAACATAGACTATCAAACTGAAGAACAAAACTTTATTGTAATATAACAATTATTTAACTAACTTTGAATGATTTGTACGAAAACACTTTTAACTTTAATTCAATTTCAAACAATGTATTTAATTTATATTGTTAAGATTTGTTCAATACCATTGCCAGACACGAATAACTCAAGAGTGTCCTTAACCATGGACCGCCAGTCTACCGTCATTGCCAGTCTAATTCCATTCAAGTTTTACTAAAGCGTTCGACCTCGGCCATGTGCATTTACTGTTTGACAGGCATTGACACACTGAATATATATATTGCTATATATATGGCACTGAATATATTGCTGAATGTATATACAACAATTAGGTATGGTATAGTTCACCACGTAATTGCTTTGACACTTTTGACAACAATTTCCAGTATATTGCAACTTCACATAATGTTCCCACTGGCCACTGGCAGGCCTCCTCTCTGAGAGGGAGTAGGCCGTAATCCACCACGCAGGCCCAGTGCGGGTTGGTAGTTGTCACATGTTTTAGAATTTTTGGTTCTGGAACCGGTTTCCTCGCGATGTTTTCCTTCACCATTTTGAGAGCAGTGGTGATGAAATAATTTACACAAAGTAAAGCGCCAACCTGGGTACGAATCTACGACCTACAACTCGTAAGTCGCGCATAACTATCACATAGACAAATAGACGATGTCGTTTTATGACGTGTAAGTGATATTCAACCTTAGGATGGCACAGACACCAGCACACCAAGCTACCCGAAACTGTCAAATTTTCACAATCAACTTTGAACCTTTTGTTTTAGCGATAAATTTGAAAATCTATTATAGAAATTTGACAGATTGTAGTAGCTTAATGTGCAGGCGTCTGTACCTGCAGTCCGTTCACAGTTATTTTACCTTTGACAGCAGCAACAGCCTATTAGAATAATAATATTTATTTATTTCTATTTTTTTGTTTGTTTCAGTCTCGTACCTACTAACCCAGCAAGATCTACATTGTATCAACTGGATCAATCAAATAATTTTATTTGTTTAAAACCTTTTTCCCTTTTTTTTTCTTTTCTTTCTTATGCACACTTGTTTTTTCAGCTCACTTTAGACATTGGCAGAATAGTCGACATCGGCTTTGCTTGCAATTTATTAAAAATAGAATAGAATTTAGAATAAATATCACCGTCATTTTGAAAGTAATGCAAAATCAGAAGTGAAATAACTGTGAAAGGATTACCTATAAGACATTTAAAATTTTGAATATGTATTCAAAGTGTCGAACATGACCGCAACCTTTTTAAAACCCATATTCAAACTACAAATTGATTCAAGTCATCAGATAAAATTCAATTTTGCGGTTAAAAAAAACAATATAGGCTCCGATACACACTTAGTCATCTTTCCAAACAAAACAAGGTGCCATTAGCAGTTCCTTTGAATCAATGGTACTTTAAAAAAGGCAATAATTCCGCTGAGTCACACCTACCCTCGGAATTGTTCCCTAACGGTTGGTGCTCTATCTTCGGCATTTCTTGCATATACAATGACTTTATGATTTTGATATTTTGTTTGTTTAAGTATCAATCATAAAATGGAATATTTAAATCCTCGTGAGACTTATAAAAAACGCATACGGGTATTGTGTTACTACTACTAGTAACTGAGTTCTGGAGCTGAGATAGGCAGTCGTTCCATGTAAAATACTGGTGTTAATAATATTCTAGTAGCTGCATTCGATCTGCAGAAGCTCATAAACACAGACTTCATCATCATGTGAATGTCGAGGCGATCCAGCTCCTTGCCAACACTGATTTAGTGCGAAGACTAAAAAGGGTAAAACCTTTTGAGTTAGTTTACTGCAGTGTGAGTGCTGACTATTATTAAAAACACGTGAATCAAGTGTCTTCTCCATAACATAGTGAATAAGAAAGACGTTATTGGACGATTTCTTAATTTTATAGTTACTTAGCAGTTTCAGTTATATATAAACTACTTATTAGCTAGATTGTAATGTGAGTAAAGTACCACAGACAGTGAAACTTTATACAAAAAAAAAAACTGCATTTGGTTAGACTGGAAGCCGACTTCAACATAGTTAGGAAAATTGTTTGGGTCTTAGGAAAACGACGATTTAAATTTTAAAGTCAACGTCGTGTCTCTAAAAATCTATTCCTCGTCAGATAGTTTGGTAACATATAAAATGGCTGTATTTAATTTCTTAGCAGAAAGTGGTTTACATGTAATTTCTTGGCTAATCAAATACGATAAGGAAGCTAAAGCCTAACTGGCTGGAACTGTTGAGGTCGAGAGGTCAAAGACCACATAACCACAGGCATATTATTAATAACGCATCTCGTATTGCTAATATTTTATTCTTTACTAGCTGACCCGTCAGACGATGTCCTGTTTTTGATTCGAAAGACACGTAGCGTCATCTATTATCTTAATAACGTTATTGTTGTTTTCCTCGGGAACAGCACTTTTTTCTGGATGAAAGGTATCCTATGTCCTTTTCTGTATACCTGACAACGTATATGCAAAATTTCGGGATGATCGGTTCAGTGGTTTATAGGTGTGAAAATTTAACAAACAAACTTAATAATATTAGTTAGGATTGTTCAATACAAAAAGAAACAGTAATTAAATTACGCAATTAATGTTAGACCTTATTTTCTAAATGGCATGTATTTAATCAACCCCAAATACTTCCCATTTGATTTTCCTAAAAATACTAATTGTTACGCTAATATACTCACCGATCATCTCTTTGTGATTTACCCTAGTAAGTTAGTAACTGCAACCAAATTGGGTGCAGCTTGTTTGGTTACCGTTCTAACCTAATCTAAACGGAGAAATTTAATCGTAATAAGTAGGTACCCTAGCTTAGTTACCGCAACCAACATTAACGGTACAGATAGTTTTAAAAAAAATACCAAGATAAAAGAAGATCATTGAGTGAAAAACGCGACTATCATAAGAAAATCAAAAAGTTTTTGGAGGATCATCTAAATATTATATTACTAAATAAATTAAAAATAAAGTAAATTCACGTAGAGTCAAAGTTCAACAGTTTTTAATTAAGATTTATGTTCATATTTACAGCACAAACGTCGAATGAAAATGTAATTTTCCTGTAAGTATCAAAATATTTTTTCGTCCACCAAAAGCTTATGAAGACTGACTGAGATGAATGAGGAAGATAATTGAAGTGCCCGTTCAAAAATTAAAAAGTTAAACTCATAAAACAAACGGGTGAAGAGTGCACGTAACTTTTACGAGTATATCTAAACCTTGCTTCTAGAAAATTCAGTCCGGACATTTTTGCCAGCTTTCTATAAAAGGAAACGAAACTGAGCTTTATAGCTCAGAAGACACTATGCTATTCTATTTTAGGTTTTATGAACACAACTATAAATATCATAATAGAGTGCATTTTTGTAAAAGGCGATTATGGGATCGTGAATAATTTTATATAACTGTTAAATGAGTCGAAAGGTGCATTCAAAATTGTTTTGACTGGAAATAATGATGCAGCCGATTATTATAAGATAATCATAATATTGCACGGTCAGGTAACTACCTTCTCTTACTAAAACAAGATAATAATCATGTCCTACATAATTACAATTAAACATAAGGTATAAAATAAAATCATTCAAAATCTATGTTTTATTTCTTGTTTAGAAATATTTCCTTAAAGCGCCATCTAAAAGAAATCCAGAGAACTTTTACGGAAGTGGGAACGAGTATGGCGCCCCTTACGGCGATGGAGGGAATAAAAAGTTCACCATGGGGTAACGGAGGGGACTTTTTCTTTTTGTAGTTTAATTTCACGAATCAAGTTTTGTAGTAAATACTTTACAAATAGATTACTATAAAAAAATAAATTGGTATTTGAAACTGACTGAAAATGACTTTTGAGACAGTCACTACAAAATTAAACGAGTTTTTACAAAACTCGATCTGTTACAAAACACATAACCTATTTCTTTAAAATTAAATCCATTTTTAAAAAATATACTCCGCCACAACGTTCGCAATCTCAAAACAAAAATCAACGCACAAAAAATAACTTTCCAACTTTTCAGTGTTAACAAACGCAAACAATTACGGAGCCAAAGGCGGCAAAGTTAAAAGGGCCCGCTAATGACGTCAGGTATTCTACGTTCATTGTTAGCTTTCAATAATAAACTGTAATGCGAGGTGCTAAAAGAAACTGAACCATTTTATAGCCATCGCAGATTTCAAGAGCGAGTGTGAATGCATTCCGCGGCTTGAGTGTTTTACGAATGCACGTATACAGAATTATGCAAATTATTTACAGTGGGCTGGGGTTTTGTACTGATTGTTATGTGTTGTTATATTCTAGATTTTGTACGTTTATTAACACGTAGGTATACTTACAGTAAAAACTTGAGGTTTTTAGAGGTCAGACGGGATCGCCTAAAATAATGAAGTCGACAGTAGGTATATTCATGATAGCACCGCTCAGTTTAAGTAAAGAATTGAAATGAATGATGACTATTGATGAATGATTAGACAATAATTACAAGACCATTACCATAGTAAAAACATAATGCATGTACTCTGCCATTACCGATAAGCGGTCAATTAATTTAAACAGTGTTTTACATTAAATTGATGTTCGTCAAGGTATTCTCTATGACATAGTGAACGAAATCGCTCGAATTTAACGCGATATTGGCTTGATTAGCTAAGAAATTAAAATGGTTTCGAAGTAAGGAATCATTGAGTGGTCATAGTGAATTAGGGCCCAGACCTACTTAACGGATAACACATGCCAAGTAACAATGATGAATTTCATTTTAATAAAGTAATAACCTCAAACTAATAAACTCTTAACGATTCCATGAAAAACGCCCGCCGTCCTATTTAATATATTCGTCCTTATAACTCGTTACGTAACGTCGGCTTAACTAACCAACACAAAACCTACATAATAAAGTATCCTTTTAATGGAGACCCCACGATAAATTGTCCTAATAACAGAAATATTTTATTAGTTAAACGGCCATCAGAAAAAGTGTTCGCTTTAACAATTTTTACGGCATATTTCATTTGAAAAAATTCTTCCCTTTGCTGGATGAGATCCGATCTAACGTTTGTGTCAGAAAAAGGATAATGCGGCCATCTTCCTAGCGGGTGCCCGATATATTTTTTTCTTTATTAAAATCTTGCTTTGATCGTCCGATATTTGGGACCAACTCGCTTGTCAAGCGCCATCTCATAAGCGCTCAACTAAAGTTGGTTGAAACGTTGGCTCCAATGTATGGTGAAGATTTTAGAGGTGCGTCCCACTTATTTATTTTTTTATAATTCTGAACTGACAGATGAAGATGACCGTCGTTGGAAGAGGTGCATCGCTTTTGAGCATAGGTTGATACGTCGTATAAAAAGTTGATGTTTTGTTTTTATTATGAAACTCCATCACAGTATGGTACTTTGTCAAAAGTTGACAGTAACTAGGCAGGGATATGGACGCTTTAATACACCTGACTTTTTTGCTTATGAATCATCATACCTTATACTTACATATTATAGGTAAGTTAAAGTTATGATTAAGTAAACAATTTTCAAAATACAAAAGAATACTTTGTAATACCTAAGTGGTTTTTACAGGAAAAATAATTATGCTGCCATAAAAATAAATGAAATGTACCTGATAAAACCCAAAATCATTTGTTTAATTCTTAACAAAATTGTCAATAACTTTAGTAGTAATACTTTCAAGAATGTCGTATAAAAAGAGCAAACACTACTTCTGTGAAGACTGTCCTTTATAAAGGACGTACTGTCTTTTCCACTTCAAACCTATAAGTACAAAATAGTTCATGTACCACCATACGCACACAATAAAGCAAATCATACACAGTTCTCAAGCAAGCGTATTGTTTGGAAAGTATTCACTTAATTCTTATTTCATGACTTAGGGTGACCTCAGCCTAGGACAGAGGTCGTCGCGGGCGCAGCTATCTGATCGCTGCCCGATCATGTCTACCGATGTTACGAATAAATGCACAGCAATTTAGTTCTATAATGTTCTGTTTATATTTTGAAATTCTATGATTATGTGTTTTGATGTTGTGTTCTTGTTTAGTAGTTGTAGCTTGCGATGTTCAATGTTTTAGACGCAAAATCTACATATATTAATAACTAGCTGCGCCCCGCGGTTTCACCCGCGTAAGTGTCGATCCCGTAGGAATATTGGGATAAAAAGCAGCCTATATGTTAATCCAGAGTGTCAGCTACCTCCATACAAAATTTTATTAAAATTGGTTCAGCCGTTTGAGCGTGAAGAAGTAACAAACATATAAACACACCCCCACACACACACATAAAGTTTCGCCTTTATAATATTAGTGTGATAAAGCTGAAAAGTTTGTTTGAACGCGCTTATTTCTGGAACTACTAGTCGGGTTTGAAAAAACTATATTATCGACTACATTAAACCCCATGATATCACATACTGAGACCAACGAAATCATCAATAACTTTAAAAAAACACCATTAATCTACCAACACAATCGCATCCGGAGCAGATGCTGCATCAAAAGATCAGTTTTTATCAATAAAAATACCTCAACATTATAAACAAACAAGGTGTTAATACTCGCGATATGTATCTAAAATAACTCGCCCCTTCTTATAAAATATTGATATTTAATAGTCACATCACAGACTGAGTAACCCAGGCAGCCCTGTATTCCTTCGGCATACCAGATTACCGCATCAAATATTCCTTTTGACACTTCTCATCGCCGAAAACAAAACCTTACTGATCAAGAAATACAGTTGATTTTCTATGTTCGCGTTTTTTTTTTGTTAAATAAGTGCAGGTGCCATCGGATGGCATCGCATCAACTTTATCTTAACTACCACATCTTCAAATATTAAACTTTTACTTTTATGGCAGTTTAAAATGCAAGTCGTGTCAACTAACGGGTAACGGACACCCTATAAACTGCGACTTTTTGTTTTTATCAGACGCTGTTATAATCTTTATTGCTGTGCTAATAAGGGCACTTATTCTCTGAATTTAATGATACGAAATTTTTTGCATATACCTATTATGTTTTTTGAAAACATACCTAACTACCTTTTGCCTGCAACTTCGTCCGTGTAAAATTACTTGATATCCTATGACACAGAGTAGTGGTGGCCCAGTGATAACAGCCGCGACTTACGATTTGTAGGTCGTAGGTTCGAACCCAGACGACGCTTTACTTTGTGTAAATTATTTCATCACCACTTCTCTCAAAACGGTGACAGAACACATCGTGACGAAGCTGGCATGTCAACTGGCAAGACATGTGACGACATCTTGTATCGACATCGTGGTAGAAAACAGCCCACTCCCTCTCCAAGAGAGGAGGCCTGTGTTCCAGCAGTGGTAACATTATTGGCCGATTATACTCTTATTTATCCTTTGAAACTCGGATGTATGTAGCTTCCTATTAATAAAAGAATCGGATCAATAGTTCCGAAGATTTCCCCTGCACACAAACTCACATATTTTTAATCTTTACCTTCATCATCATCATCATTTTCTTTCATCTTTATCTTTTTTTTTTATTTGTAGTTATGGTTATTTCCTGAGTACCCCAATCCCAGAGGCCGGGGGTCTCGGAGAACCCCAAATACGATAAATATATATACTTAGATTGATATAAACTAATTAAAAAACATTTGCTAAAGCATTCAAATAATGAAACCTAGATCCAATAAAAATGTGAAAGGTTAAAAAAAACTTCTACCTACTTAAAACATGTCACAAAACGACTAGTGTTTGTTAGTTTAAAATAAAATAAATTAAAGTATATATTATTCAGATTCGAATAAACAGGTTCCATAATCATGTTTCTAGATTAATTATCATAACTTAGCCTTTGTTTCTGTTCAATAAACTATACTTATACTAATAGGATATTATAAAATCGTAGGTGTGAAATTAGGTAGTTTTATTCAATAAATTATCCAGATTATTTTGACTGTCTAAAGACTAATTTAATTTTATCGTTTTCGTTTCTGTTTTTAAACGTGTTCATTTACATTTTTTAAACGTTTTTGGACACAAAATTAAAACGAAGAATTAAATTATAAAATAATATATAAATACACTTGCGTGTATAATAATAAATATATAATTTAACAAGTTTTACTAACAATAACCTTATAATATTGTACATTAAAACCTTCCTGAAAGTATGTTGATTACATTAGTGAAAGAATTATCAACACTGATTCTTGAGTTTTGATAATTCAGTTTTTGAGAAAATCGCGAACTTACAAATAGGGCGTTGAATAAAGAACCTCCTTTTTTAACAAAACCATTCCAATTTTGACTAAACAAACAGAAATAAACAACACACAATATAAAACAAATTATATTCATTACGATTTTTTTAATTTGATTTTTCAAATAGGGGTGGGCCAATTTTTTTGCAAGTGTAGTAGTGTACCGGAATTGGTGTCAGAATCTAAACTAGCTATGCCTTTTTAGTTTCACCTTAAATTCTACCATATTTCACTTATCATCACGCCTGCATTCCCCGAAGGATTGGGCAGAGATGTACCTTTTAATGCAACCACATTTCGACAGTTATGTTTAAGTCCTATTAGGGGTCCATGTATTGCCGTTCCATCGGACTATGAGAGTGAGGGAAGAGTCAGTGCACCTGTGTCTGCGCACACACTTGTGCACTATACTATCTCCTACACCGAAGGAAGGCTCCGAATCTCCGCTGAGATTGGCCGCCAAGGCCGAAGTTAGGTCTGGAGGAATTTTATTAGGCGAGCCCATCAATTAGAAACAAATCCAGACACAGAGAAATTCCACCATATTTTCTTCAGTAAAATAAGTTAATTAACAACCACAAGTCTTTTTTAATATATTTCAAAATAAAGTATGGCGAACATTCTAATGTGACCTTATAAAAGGACTGGAGGAATATAAATAATTAACTACAAATGACCCTCTAAGATTATAATATCTTACCTCGCGGCAGTTGTGAAATAAAAATGCGGTCAACCGGACAGCTAATAAACTTAGATAAACGAATGAGATATGTAATTAGTAGTTGATAATTGCTTGCTCGGTGTCAAATGACTTCATTAATACGGAAAACAAGTGAATAAATCCTGGTGTTTATTAAATTAAAATTCTTGCAAGTTGCAACATTATAACGGTGAATATTAGTTAAATTTTTGAACGAAGCGGAGATTTCTCTAACCAGATAATACTTACATTTTACTAGATACTTGATCCTAATGCTCATGTGGATACTTGATCCTAATGCTCATGTTACCAAAACGGGCGTAAGTCTAATTCTGAGGCTCGATGTCTAAAGAATTGATTCTGCTATTTTGGAACCTGCAATGAGAACAAAATTAAAAGTGAAATTCAGCTAAGCTATACCTCAGAAATGAAGATAACCTCTTCATTTTTGAGGTACAGCTTTGATCAAATTATAAATACTGTACATTGCCAACTAAGCTTAGTTATCAATAGCTAGTTTTATCTGCTCTTGGGACTAACCCAAGAACAGAAAAATGTATAGCGCTAGTGCACTTGTTTGTCTAGCAAAAAAGTCAAAGAATCAAAATATGTATCGTCCCACGCGTTAAGGCAGTCGATTAATTAGAGGAAATTACTATCGCCTACACTACACAGAAGTCCATAGTAGCCGAGGGCTATGGCTTAGCTGCCTACAATTTAAACATTACACTCATTAAGTCATTACTCAACTATCTTGAGTGTGATCCCAAGAGTTACACAAAAAGAACAAGAAAGATCAGCTACCATAACTCATTCACCAATAAAATTATTTGATTTTTAAGAGTGATAGAATAGGTGATGCAGGTCCGAGAAAGGATAACGAGTAGAATTAAAAATCTTTCTTATTTATTTATTCATAGTTAATTAACACAGAAACATACATAATGTTGACATAATAATTTCATTTCACTCAGGTAGGTTAACAGACTTGGCCGGGCAGGCAATGCATAGAGAATGCGTATGGAAGGCTGTACTAGGGCCAGTACCAACAGGTTGAAAGTTATGAGACGGTGTTATAGTTAATCAGCAAAATCTAAAGGCTACAAATCATATTAAAAAATTCAATCACACCTAAAATGGAACCAAGGTTTTACGGAATTTGACCACTAGATACAGTTCAGTATTAAGTATATTTAATTTATAACATCTAACCTATAGCAAAAGACGATTTCCTTGAATATTTATGTATGCATAGTTAATGTTTATAAACAACTGAATGCATAACGCTGTGAACCAGTTTATTGATTTATTACCGAAGCCCCAGGAAACGGTCGTCAAATGTTACGAGCTGATATATTTAAAATTGTATCGTGTCGTAAAATCAACATAAAAGTAATATTTGTTGTGTGTTATAAGGAGCATGTTTTACTGATAGCGTTCTTGTAGATACTCTATCAACTAGCAAAATCAGCCTAAAATGTTCCCACTTCTGGGACACAGTCCTCCTCTCTGTGAGAAGGAGTGGGCTATAATAATCTATATATAATAATAATTTAAAATAATCTACCACGCGAGTCCAATGCGGGATAGTAGATATCATATGTCTTCGAATTTTGGTTCTAGGACATGCCGGTTTCCTCACGATGTTTTCCTTCACCGTTTTGAGAGCAGTGGTGATGAATAAGGTAAAATGCCTGCCTGGGTTCGAAATCACAACCTGCCGGTCGATTCTGTTAAAATCTCACCGTGAAAACTTAGGTGAAGTGAGTTTGTTTTTGCTAGGAATTGACACTATAGACAGCTCACTCCACACTCACTTCACCTAAGTTTTCACGGAGAGATTTTTACAGAATAGCACCGCTCGCGCTGTAAGTCGTAAGTCGGGGCCGATACCACTGCTCTCATTCAACTACACTACCAACTTAATTTGACAAAAGTCCAAAAAGATGGGACAGTGCTTTTCATGTTGGAAATTATCCAAATCTGCGTTCTGCTGAAGATGAAGTTTGAGTATCTACTTCGAATTACAAAGAACCCTGTATTACTAATAAACTATATTCATTATTGAGGAAGTTGGTATCTAGGTTCCATGGTTTTATGAACTACTTAATTTATTGGAAATAGATTTTGTACTAAAACTCTAACATACACTGTGGTTGTTATGGCTACGAAGTAATGAGCTACTTTCTTCTCTAAATATACTAAGATTATTCGTTTAATACAAGAATACAACAAAAATGACGAGAGATGTATGAAAAAAATACGTATTTGAAAAATATGTCCCTTCCTCTAACTTTGAAACCAAAGCCTTATAGCAAAACAATTTTAAAATTACTTGTTAATCAGTTACTGTTAACATTGAACCAAAGCCGGCGGCTAAAACCGATCCACATAACGAACTAGTTTCATAACATTGCAACCATGTTGAAACATGTAACGTGCTTTAACAGTGTTAAAAATCTAAATGTTATTATAAAGCTCACCCAAGTGAGCTAAAGTTTTGTCTAGACCAATAAATAGTCAATGCCACTGTGCTTTGTATTTTCAATTGCTTTTGCTTTTTATTGTTAATACCAGCATTATTGGTAACATTTTAAAACCAGATGCTTCTAAGGTCATAAAAATACAGTCTTGCTACAAAAATTGTACTCCTCTATTTTCTTACAGGGGATTTTAACACCAACTTGTAAAGTAATAGTGAACATAATTTCAGAATTTTGAGGTCGGTCTGCGGTTATACACATCTTCAGAAATCTGGTACTTAAAAGATTATGTCTATTGTTGTTAACAAAGTCTATTGTGGAATTACTGTGCTCTTTGAAGGACAAACTAATTACAGTGCAATTGTGAAATACTTATGAAGTAGATTATAAATGTGCAGTTTAGAGTAAACGAACAGCCATTAAAGATGGTAAAACTTTACTTTTGAATTCGTTATGATATTCATAACTTATATAGTCGATAACTTTGTGAATCATACAAATAAAGAAGTAAAATATAAAAATGGTGATGTTGCAGTCATTAGAAAGTGCTACAACCACTTCTCCCACAATATTTGACAACTTTCTGGTACTACTTAAAAAATGTGCACAACAAATAAGATAATAGTCCACAATCATCTTTCTCACAAATGATTCCATTGATGTTACTAAAGTGACGTAATATATTTCATACTCGTAATATGAAATCACGTCGTTGGTGACCAATTTTTGGGAACGCAACGTATAATTTATTATTTCTTTAGTCACGGAATGAAAGAATCTTTTCTGCTTATATGTACTCACTTTCTATTGCGTAAGTTGCTTAACGACACTAGCAATATTTGGGAAACTTTGCCTAGTTAGAAGCGACAATTTGATGACTTTTTTTTTTTTGTTGCTCGAGTTTCATTACGTTTCATATTGTGTTGTTTGTTTAATGGACTATGACGGTTCTCTCATTTATCAGCATTAATTTAATCATGATGAAGAGTATAATAGCACTTGTTTTTATTGAAATTTTCATCGAAGCTTAATTTATTATCGATAATATTCTCTGTTTACATTCAATTTAAAATAATGTGCCAAACCATAACCTCTTGTTTAACGGGATACCAAAAAAAACAAAACTATTGTTTTTCAGACGGAATTCAATTACGATGAGAACACACATAAAATGAACGTTAAAAAGAAGTATGATAAACGAATATAAAATTGCTCATACCTGAAATTGGATCGCGAATAGATTCGTCAGTTCTAACGGAGCGTAAATCGATTGAAAATTATCTAACAGAAAAAGTATTACCACGCAACTATAACGAGCGAGTTATGCCTATTATTAAGGTTCTCCGTTACGGACAAATAATGGGAAGGTCAACTTATTACGAGTACAAAATTACGCAGAAGTTCAATCGATCTTTATCATTGAATAATGAATGAATGATTGGTGGTGTCCTGGTTAGTCTGATACCGTTTAAGCAGCTTCAAATCATTTATTGTATTTATTAAGCTTGATATGCTTTGCCAAAAAAGGTACACTAGAAGACCGATGGATGATTCAGATGATATTTGGAACAAGGTGGTAAGTAGAAGTGCCAAACAAGGTCAAGAAAATATAATAGCAGAACATAACGAATACAAATTCTTTGTAAATCATGAATTGCATTAACAATTCGCATAAATAAAAACTTTTCACAAAAAAAAAGAGACTGACCGTAATCAGTGAGTTTTTAATTGTATCAAAATGAAGGGTTGTGAAGGTGGATAAAGCAAAAAGTTGGAAAAAGGTACAAAACGCGTTTTGTTCCAACGGCCACCAACACTGTGGGTGGACTACACTTGTCAATCATCGTAGCTTTTGCCTCGTACATTGCAATCTCTTTAAAGACTCCCATGTTCTATAGTTACCGCTTTTTATTACGTATATTGATTGTTTGCTGTTTTTACTAGGTGTTTCTTGTATGTAATTTAATAAATAATCTTGTCTAAAGGTAGAAGCAGGTGGTCGTAATTGATTTTTAGACGACATGCTTTATGAACTACTTTGTTGCTATGGCAATAAGTATGCCTGAAAAGTATGAATAATAACAGTTTTATTTTCATTTTTGTAGATACCCCCGGAGCTATAGTTTTGTTAAGTACTTTTAAATGTTTCTATCAGTCCAGTCCTAAATGATCTTCTAGGAATACTCATTACCGTAATTTTCGTAACCATCAGAACTCGAAAAGGTGCTCAAACAAACTTGAAATGGACTTGATTTTATGAAGTCATCGTAACGTAATTATAGTTCTTCTGATTTTATGATTAATGTTGCTCATCTTGAATCAAAACACGTCAAGAACCGCCATGTTTAGCCTCAGAGCATCAGTTTTTATTGAATAACCGAGGGTCGTGGCCCGATAGCCCGATAGTTAAGAGGTTGTGGAACAATCGAGCGGCGTTCGTGAGAACAGTATGCGCCCACTTCAAGCTAATGCACCTAAACTATAGGACGCTTTCAACAAATAGAGTAAGAGCGGTGTCACGATGTCGTTTAGAACTCCACAAGTCTACAATGTAGGATCTATGCACTTCGATACAAGACCTATATGACTTTACTACCGCCTTAGGTCTCTATACGTACCTCGTAGTTATAAATGATGATTTTCTACTTAAATACATTAATTCACTGAAAGACGGCGTACGACCTAAACTATTGGGTCTTGAAGCATTAAATTTTGTACCAGAGTTCCTCATATTATAGTGAAAGTGAGCGCTAAGGCTTACTTTAGATACCTAGATTTTTTATTTTTATATTGTCGTAATCAGCCTATAATGTTCCCACTGCTGGGACACAGGCCTCCTCTCAATGAGAGGGAGTGGGCCGTAATCCACCACGCGGGCCCGGTGCGGGTTGGTGGATGTCACATGTCTTCGAATTTTTGGTTCTAGGACATGCCGGTTTCCTCACGATGTTTTTCTTCACCGTTTTGAGAGCAGTGGTGATGAAATAATTTACACAAAGTAAAGCGCCTGTCTGGGTTCGAACCTACGACCTACAACTCGTAAGTCGTGTCCGTGACCACTGGGCCAACACTGCTTTTATATTGGTAATAGTCTTAATTTAGTTTTTTATATTTTGTTTTTTTAACTTTATCTTGTTGCTGTGCCCTTACAGGGTCCATATTTTTGTACAGACGCCAGCACATCAAGCTACTACAATCTGTCAAATTTCTTTAGTAGATTTTCAACTATATTGCTAAAGCATTACGTTCAAAGGACCATGGGCACTTTTGAATGAACACTGGGCCCACTTTTCAAAGTTGTGCAACAGTGATGAAACCTATGTCATATGACAGCTCTTGGCGTCTACTTTATTTCATTCTATGGCAGCTAAGTTCAAATCCAGCGCAAAAATGTTTTTATTGCGTTGTTAAAAAATGTTCAACGTTGTTCAACCGTGATGAATTATATGTCATATGAAAGCTCTTGAAGTATACTTTATTTAATTCTATGGCAGCTAAGTTCAAGTCCAGCGCGAAAACGGTTCTTTTGTGCCTTTTTTTTAATGTTCAACATTGTGCAACAGTGATGAAACATATGACAGCTCTTGGCGTGTACTTCATTTCATTCTATCGCAGCTTAGTTCAAATCCAGCGCGAAAATGGATTGTTTTTGCGTTTTAAATTTTTTTTTAACATTATATGTCATATGAAAGCTCTAGAAGTGTACTTTATTTCATTCTATGGCAGCTAAGCTCAAATCAGCCCTAATAAATACGGCAATATACGGCCTATGATGATCTTTTTAGTGTATTTTTAGTCAAACAAGAGCTATTTATAATCCTAGCAACTGACTGACAGCTAATTATAATTTAATAGGTATCAAAACAAAACAGATTAAAAAAAACGCATAATATAAACGTTTTTGCGCTGGATTTTAACTTAGCTGCCATATAATGAAATAAAGTACACTTTAGGAGCTTTCATATGACATATAACTCGTCACTGTTGAACAATGTTGAAAAAGTGAGCCCAAAATGACGCATTTAAAAAACGCATTTAAAACCGTTTTCGCGTTGGATTTGAACTTAGCTGCCATAGAATGAAATAAAGTACACTTTAAGAGCTGTCATATGACTTAGGTTTCATCACTGTTGCACAATGTTGAACATTTTTAAAAAACGCATAAAAAACCGTTTTCGCGCTGGATTTGAACTTAGCTGCCATAGAATGAAATAAAGTACACGCCAAGAGCTTTCATATGACATATAACTCATCACTGTTCACCAATGTTGAAAAAATGAACCCAAAATGACGCATTTAAAAAACGCATATAAGACCGTTTTCGCGCTGGATTTGAACTTAGCTGCCATAGAATGAAATAACGTACACTTTATGAGCTTTCATATGACATATAATTTATCACTGTTGAACAATGTGGAAAAAGTGGGCCCAAAATGACGCATGGTCCTTTGATTGGGAAATTTTGACAGTTTCGGGTAGCTTGATATGCTGGCGTCTGTAACTAGCATTATGCCTTTATTGCCTTTGCTTGTACAATAAATGAATATCACTTTTTTTTATTTACCTCCTAAATGGGTAACCCCCTTAGGGGGTGAATTAAAAAAAACATTAATAGGGGAGAAAGTTTGTATGGAATTTCGTAATATTTGCCGATAGGAAATCCCATCGGCTTGTTTATAACTATAAGTTATAGTAATGAAAGAGCAGTCCAAAATAAACTTGAGTTTGAATCTTTGAATACACAACTAAAGAGTATGCGTGCGGACGTAGAAGGAATGAGTATAATGTGTGATCCATTTATAGAACTGGGAAGTGAAGCTCGGACTATATACTTGTACGGAGTTTCAGAGCTAACCAGCTTCTTTTGTACGTTTGTTCAATATGTCAGCCGTAGTCATTCACGTTTGAATATTGGTCTCGTTACGATAGAAGATACATAAATTGACAAATGGGCTGTGGCCAAAACTGAGTAAAAGCGCTGCATTTTGACTTTATTTTATCCTAAAGCTTAAAAAGTTTTCACTAACACTAAATGACTCCTAAATGAATGCCAAAATAAAGAGAAAGCTTTTCAACGAGTAGCATATTCACGATCGATGCTGAGAGTTTGATCAAACTCTTCGCATTCATTCTAATTTATACCTTTATAGAGGGGGGCTAACAGGGTGTAATGTTCACTCATACTATATAGAAAAGGGAGGATCCTCCGACAAGACGGGTGTTGTGTCTGGCGGGCAACTGCCCGATGATTCATGTCGGGCCGTTGTATCTATGCTAGTTGCGCGGTAAACTCTGCTTGCGAGATGCAGGAATTTTCGTGACGTTAGTATGACGCGTTGTTCTCATGTGGCGCTGTAGATACCGCTACATCATAATACAATTGAGAGGGGTTTGTGGCTAAGTAATAACAGTCGCACGGTTCGATCGATCAGGTTAAGTTACGCTTGCCTCGGTTGGTCTGTGGATGGGTGACCTCCTTTACATACCAAGATTCCTCCGTGCTTCGGAAAGCACGGTAAGCCGTTGGTCCCGGCTGTCAATCGTGGATCTTTGACAGTCGTTACGGGTCGTCAGAAGCCCGAAAGTCTGACAAGTTGACAACCAGTCTTACCAAGGGGTAGGTATCGCGGTATATTTTACCCAATAACTGGGTTGTGGAGATCAGATAGGCAGTCGCTCCATGCACAATACTGGTATTCAGCTGCATCAGGTCAGACTGGAAGCCGACCCCAACATTGTTGGTAAAAGGCTAGGCAGGTGATGACCTTAATACAATTAGATAAGAGTAACAGTGTTGTTTGATTTTGGAACTGATTATTCAAATCTGCTCATTAGTTCCATTTTCAAATTTTATTTAAATGTTATCAGTTTAACTGTGTCAGTGAAAACGAAACTGTCCCTTTTTTCGATAGCCACGGATGGAATGGAGGTGGCGTCTCTATGATGCACAAATAAAATCAAGAATAAAATAATGTTAGAAATAGGTTCGGTTCGATTTCATCAATTATGAATGCTTGAGCTTTGACCTCAATTTAAGATTTTATTATACTTTGACAAGATTTTAATACCTATTTGTGAAAGTAAAATAAAACTCCATGTCATGTAATAATAGAAGTTTTATTGGCAGTTTGTTATTTTTGCTTATCCGAGCAAAAAGTTACTCCACTTTCTTAAATCTTCACGACATTTGAAACCTATAAGGCATTCCGCTAAATTTTTTGACAGTATTTGAAACAGATTTAAGGAAACTCCTTTAGAAATACCGACTGCTCTACTGTTTCATTTATTATTAAGGGCCCCTTTTCCCGCAACTTTAGGCATTTTACGCGCTGAGTCGGCTTGCGCCCGCGTTGCACAGCAGCCGTCGGTCGTCGAATTTTGGAAAAGGGTTAACATCCTCTTTATTATATCAACCTCTCACAGAGAGGGCCTGTGTCCCAGCAGTGGGAACATTATAGGCTGATTATGCAATCTACACTACACAGTATGGCTAATTTTAATGAATATAGTGTAACTTGCCAAATACTTTTGCCAACTATTTATTTACCTGAACGCAATCAAAATGGACACTGTACAAAAATAATAATGTTTAGCGCCCTGTAAGTATCGCATATACCAAAATGCGTTAAAGTCACCCAATTCAAAGGGAAGACCAGCAAAAAAATAATCTAATTTCAGGTTGCCAATGCATTACAACAAAACTGTGTATACAACACTTTTTGTCAACATATTTTATTTTTAGAAACTTGGTAATCATTAACTGTTGTGGTGTTGCAGTTTATAGTGGGAATCAATTTTCGAATGTCAGTTACTTCGTTTACTTGTGGGCGGTCAGTGACGTGGTATTATTTAATTAAGCTTTGTTCTCCAGTGCAAAATCTTTGTTTTATTCGTTACTATTGAACTAGATCTAGAATGTGCGAAAATACATTAAATTCACCAAATTTGTGAAGAACAGCAAAAACATGATCTAATTTTCAAGTTCTCATTGCAGTACAACAAAACTATTTATACAATAACATTTTTGTCACCATTATTTATTTTTAGAAACCATTATCGTATTATCTGTTGTGACGTTGCAGTTTATAGTGGGAATCAATTTTCGAATGTCAGTTACTTCGTTGTACTTGTGATGACAGTGACGTGGTATTATTTAATTAAGTTTTGTGCTCCAGTGCAATTTCTTTGTTTCATTCGTTACTATTGAACTAGATCTAGAATGTACCAATATTGGATTTTGTTCTTGCAGAATCATCAAAACAGCTCCACAGAAAATTTTAACAAGATATCTTAGGTACTTTCGTGTTTACCTGTATTTACGGTGTCTATCTACCCTACATGATATTACTTAGGGCTAATTTTAATTAATATTTCGTAACTTGAAAAATATGCACTATACTTTGACCAAGTTTATGAGATAATTAGCTAAAGCCATTTAGTAATCTATGGCTAAAGTAATTAAAACTTCAACAGCTTCTTAATTAGAATTAGTTGGACTATTAGCACTTACGCAATTACCTACTTATCTTCTTTAAAACTGAGTCTAGGTATTTGCTAAAGATATATTGCATTTAAAGATATTGTACTGTAGAGGTTCGGAGGGATCCTCTAGAGTACCGCTGGGAGGTACACAAATGATACAACTTTAGACTTGGAAAAATTACTATATTGTAAAAATTGTACGTACAGCTTCACGATAATTATAAGAATGAATCCTCTAGAACAAAATAACTTATTAATTTATTTGACATGCGTTTAAACCTTCGAATCGAATATCATCTCCAGCCAGTGCCTTTTGCTAAAGGCGAGAACACACAGAACACTATAGTACCTACCAAAACATACCAAAAGTTTCGTAACATTTTCATCCCGACCAGTTACGTAACACTTGACTTCTGTCCATCCAATTTATAACTTCAAAGTAGACACCGTACGTCAAGTACGCCTCTCAAAGCGAGTAACCTTCGAGATCCCGTAGCTCGTAGTACTAAGGTCATGTATGCAGCGATATCTTTTGAACTTGAATGTCAGCGCGATTTGATACGACGCATCACTGTGACAGCTCGCTTCCTTTGTTGCTGTTATTAAATTATCTAATAATACATCGGTTGAACAATATTAACTTTGTTTCGAACGACTGTCGGCACGTTTACAAAAGGATGCGTAGGGATGGAGATATTGAATTAATGCGTGGAACTGATAACTTGTAATGAGAACAATGTACATATAGTCAAGTTAATACAAAATCAATCTGTCTAGACTTTTCCCAAATATTATGTTAGAGTCGACTTCAAGTACATCAGTTTGCAGCAGAATACCAGTATTTTAGATATACTGTCTATCATCTGGCCTCCATAACCCAGTTACTGAATAACGCGATAGGTACCCATTGGTAAGACTGGTTGTCAGACTTTTTGGCTTCTGACTACCCGTAACGACTGTCATCAATCTGTGAATGACAGCCGGGACCAACAGCTTAACGTGCTTTCCGAGGTGAGGTGCACCGATCCACGAACCGATCGAGGCTGTTATCATTTAGCCGCGAGCCCATTGTTAACACAATAGTTTGAAAATGATTAAATTGTGCACCTGCATCTATAGTTTCCGTATAGTAGGTAGGTCCTAACAAGGAAGCAAGAAGAATTATTGTTGCATGACATGCCCAATGGAAGCATCGGATGAGTATTTGTGAAAGCTACTAAAGGTCACCATGTGAACTTAAGGATGCACAATGTAGGAGTTGAGAAAGTTACAATGTTGAGCATAACATCCTCTACTATATGTTCAGGTTTATTATTATTATTTCCTTTATTTCATTAAATATCACATATAAATTATATTTTTAAATATTAGGATACAAAAAAGTATAAAAACATTTAAAAATATAAAAAATAGTAGCCCACCGGTATCGGGAACAGGGTCCAAGCTACCCGGGCGGCGGTCAGGGCTCCAGAGAGAGGAACCTCCTAACAATACGGGCCGTGTCTAGAAGTACCGCTTTCTGAATCAAGCCCTTGATCCAGCTGCCCAACGAGAGCCTCCTTAGGTGTTCGTCAAGGCTCTTGGCTCTTAACCAATGGGTTAATAGCCGAGCCGATAGTCGCGACAACCTCGCGAGCCAAGTCAAAACACTTGATCAGTTATTATTATTATGAGCCTATTATGTCCCACTGCAGGGTAAAGGCCTCCCTTCCGTCTTTCCATTTTTTCCTGTCTCTTCATACATCTGGTCAATCCTTTAGATAGGCGTCTAATTCGTCACGCCATCTCTTTCTGGGCCTACCGCGTCGCCGATTCCTGCTATTCGGAATCCAGTCAGTGGCTACTTTTGCCCAATTCTGTGTGTGTCTTGTGTTTTCTGTGTTCAGGTTTATGTTTGTTGAAAAACAGGAGTTGTCAAGTAGCAAGCACCATGTTGCAGCAGACGGTTTAACAGAAACTCATACATAAGCAAAAGCATAATCAGCCTATAATGTTTCCAATGCTGGGACACAGTACGGGCCTCCTCTCTGTGAAACGCCCAGTGTGGGTTGGTAGATGTCTTCGAATTTTGGTTCTAGAACATGTTCCTCACGATGTTTTCCTCCACCGTTTTGTTTGAGAGCAGTGGTGATGAAATAGTTTACACAAAGTAAAGTGCCTGTCTGGGTTCGAACTTCGATCTACAACTCGGAATTCACGGCCATTAGGCCACCATTGCTATGCTCAGAAACCGGTGGTTCATCATCATCAACTACTTATGTTGAAGTCGGCTTCCAGTCTAATCGAATGCAGCTGAATACTAGTATTTTACATGGAGTGACTGGCTATCTTACTTCCACAATCCAATTACTAGGTAATACGATACCCCTTGCTAAGACTGGTTGTCAGACTTTCGGGCTTCTGACGACCCGTAACAACTGTCAAAGATCCACGAATGACAGCCAGGACCAACGGCTTAACGTGCTTTCCGAGGCGCGGAGAGGTCTTGATATGTAAAGATGGTCCCATCCACGGACCAACCGCGGCAAGCGTAGCTTAACCTGATCAATCGACCCGTGCGGCTGTTATTACTTAGCCAAAAGCCTCTCCTCAGAAACCCGTACCCGAAACTGTCAAATTTTCCCAATCAACTTTGAACCTTATTCTTTAGCGATAAAGTTGAAAATCTTTTAAAGACATTTGACAGATTGTAGTAGCTTGATGTGCTAGCATCTGTCCAATATTATTATGCAAATTCAAAACCAAATATTCATTGCCAATAAAATAAACGCCAAGTCATCTCATCGGTCACTAATCTTCTTAATGATAATGTTTTGTAAAGAAAAATCCTTTATCGTATTACCCGTATTAACATCCAATAAACAAAAAGGTCCATTATTAAAACCCGTGACTAATTTATGCGAAAACACTTTAATGCAGATTCGATTCGAGATAATTTCAAATACAGTTCAATATAGTCTTTAAAACAGACATTCAGATGTCCGAATATTATTGATGAACGTCTCGCGAAAAAAGGCTTAAAGGCAATGAGAGAACCTGCATTAAAATTATTAATACCCATTCAGACGAAATGTGAGGGTTAAAGTGTTGTAAAGTGTGCTTACGCGCATCGGAATACAAGCTAAAGTTGTTGGTCCCATTTGTAAATAAAGACTTCGTAGCGGTGGAATTTAATATTCGTATTCGAGTCCGCGGGCCGAGTGGGTGTGGTCGACTTGTTCGTGCTTCACCGGAAAGATTTATATTACATGCATTTTCGTATGCGAGTGATCTGAAATTGTCGAGCGCGGTCCCCGACATGAGCAGAGAATATCGCGACGGACCGCATTGTGACCCACGCCCATTGCCCTCTTAACGACTATTCAATACACTCTTGAATGAACGATTGCTCTTTGCTATATAATTCGAGCGGACAACGATCGCGATGGTTTTTGCTTGATACGAAAAAAAGTCTGTAAAGCGATACGGCTCGGTTTTGAGTTCTAAAGAGTTCGCGGTTCGCACACAATATGAAATTACTGTATGGGAATTATAAGTCGCTGAGAGCTAGTAATAATTCATTTTATATTCGGTACAATATTCAACATAATTATATTTATTGCTTTCGACAAAATAGACTCAGGTCTTAGGTTGGGTTGACGAACACAATAATCTGATCATGGAGAACCCTATCAGGCACAGCAAAGTAGGAGAGAGGAAGAGGGGTTTAATTTGATAAATTACTTACAAACTTACTTTACTTACTTTTATATGGTGAACATAATAAAGAGTCATCATCATCTGACTAGCCTTTTCCCAACTATGTTGGGGTTGGCTTCCAGTCTAACCGGGTGCAGCTGAATACCAGTGTTTTACGTGGAGCGACTGCCTATCTGACCCCCACAACCCAGTAACTGGGTAATACGATACCCCTTGGTAAGACTGGTTGTCAGATTTTCGGGCTTCTGACTACCCGTAACGACTGTCAAAGATCCACGAATGACAGCCGGGACCAATGGCTACACGTACTTTCCGAGGCACGGAGGGGTCACGATATGTAAAGATGGTCACCCATCCACAGACCAACCGCGGCAAGCGTAGCTTAACCTGACCGATCGATCTGTGCGGCTGTTATTATTTAGCCACGGGCCCCTCAACATAATAAAGAGTATTCTATTCTATTCTTGCAACCATCTACTGGCATTTAATTGAAGATTTAAATGTTATATTACTTCTGAGTTGACAATTTCAAAACAGTGACACTGAACATCGAACAATACCTTTTGTTCTTCTCAAGTCATATCTTGCTCAGTACTTTAACATCAAAGATTACTTCCCCCGATGTGTTTATCTAACAAAAAATCGTATAGGAGAACGAGTTATGTAAATAACACTTCGATGTCATAGATAAGTAAACAAAACAAGAATAGTATGAGTAAAAAGCGATGAAACGATAGTTTTGGTTCGCCTCGAAAAAATTTAAACCAACCCTTTCGTTGTCGGCCGGTTTGAATCTTAAGTTGACGGGACAAAAAACGGACATGTGGATTCAGGCTATTGTGTAATTTTAAAATAAGGTCAGATGTGAGGAGGTTTCTGCTTGAACAATAACGCATTTTAATATATTTCATTAAGATTGACGTAACTGATTAGAGATTTCTAACCCTTCCATTTCCTTGATATTATGCCGAGCTTACCTAATTACCAAGTGAATAAGACGTTCATGTTCACCTTGCCAGGAAGGTAGTGACATATTAGATGATAATTTGGCTTCCTGTAGAAATCAATCACCTTAACAGAAATTAAGAATTAGTCCACTGGTCATAGATAAGATCACACTCACACCACATGTCTGCCTTAATTTAGTACCATCGAAACATTTTCCTCACATTGTTATTATATTCCCGAATAAACTCCGCTCATTTTTATTTTATCATATTTGAATAACATGGAATAAGGCCCAGTCCACTAGCAAAATAATTGCGAACCATTGTTAATTTTGAGATAAAACAAAAAAAACTTCCATTATCGAGTTAAATACTGCTCAAAAAGGATTAAAACCGCGAACATTGGCTCTCTTCTTTTGTTACAAGCAAATTACGTCTTCAGCAACTTATATCCAAACAAATTTTCTTTGCGGCAATTGTTTATAAAAGACCGAAGGAGGATTACATCGGCTCGGTGAATAACAAAAGAGTGTTGCGGTTCTACAAAAGCGGATTAAACAAGGAGGTAGCCATATCATCCACGGTAAGAGCTTACTTAAGTTTATGGAAAGGGTTTAAAGACGTTTAAACCATGACTTCCCATTAACATTGCGCTTTTTGTAAGATTACGCTAAGCAGTCCATAGTCGATCGCACGTCGAATGATACTTACGTGGGTATGGTTTTTTATGTTGCCTATTCGGACCGGCTTAAAACATGGTATCGTGGGGGTTCTAAAAGGTTTTATGAAGGACTCTGCTTTGTTTCTTTGTTCTACAGTTTAATTAGTGGGTTTCTGCCATATTGTCTTAGTTGAACCCGCGCTATTCCTTGGCGGCACAGTCGTACCGACGTAGGTGTCTAATTAATACCTCCGCGGCTACGAGTTATTGGTATCCAAGTTTGTTTGGTTCAATAATGAGTACAGATGTTATCCTTCCGTTTATTGTGTTGCCTTCTATGGTTTATGAGATATTAATATCATTGCAGAGATCCATTTTGATTATTTTGTTGCACTTATGTTACGAAACTTAAATTTTAACGAAGTTGCGTAGAAAATATTAAGTTTTTAATACACTGTTTTACAGACTGTGTGTAAGATACGAAATTATACGGTAGAATTTCCGATAAAAATGTCTCTTTCATAAAATCTTCCAATTGACTCTTCGATAAATAAAATTTATTTACTTAAGAATTAATAAATTCTCTGGCGACATGTGCGTATTCAGAATCACAATATTATCGCTCATTCACCGAATTGATTAACGAATATACGATATCGAACAACTGTTCCACTTAATGGAGCCGAAAAATCTTTTTTTAAGTATCACAATAAAATATTAACCATCGGCTCTTCTCCCAATAGACACATTTATCATTTTTGCTATTAAAACGGAACAACAATACGAACCCCGAAGGAGCCAATGAGCTCATCACAATAGCAAATGATACCTCGGGGCCGAACCGTCTGAATGCGCCTTAATTAACCCTCAACTGCTTATTAAAGGAATAATGATCCCTTGTTTATTTTATAACTAATATGTGGACAAGAAAATCTGACAATTTAAATGCATAGTTATTTCGTAGTTATTAATTTTAAATGTAGTTTGGTATGCATAGCTTTTTCATTAAAATGGACGTAAATAACGGGATTAAGTAAAATTGCAAAAAAAAATACCAATACCGAGGTGTAATTTGAAAATAATAAATGTACTCAGTTTTAATAAGAAGCACTAAATCTTTACAGTAACATCTGGTGTTCAGAGTTCGAGCTCTCTTTTAATATCAATGATTAATTTCATAATCAGAACAGAATACGTTTAGCTCAATATAAGTAAATGGTTCAGCTCATATTTCTCTTGTTATAAGATGTAGGCCATAAAAATTATATAAAATTCTGCTAATGAATGACCTAATATGACTTCTATACTAATTAATATAGCTAAAGAGTTGGTTTGAACGCATTAATCTCTGGAACTACCAGTCGGATTTGAAAATATTCTATTTGCATTTGATAGCCTATTTCTTGAAGGTTAAAGGCAAATAAATATTTAACATGACGCTACGACCCTTAGGAGACGAGCAAAAATAAATAAATATTCACGCAAAAATCATTAAAAATTAGAATCAACATATAAATCGCACAAAAGTTAAGTATCTACAAACAAGATAATACATATCTCATCATCTGCCTAGCCTTTTCCCAACTATGTTGGGGTCGGTTTCCAGTCTAACCGGATGCAGCTGAGTACCAGTATTTTACATGGAACGACTGCCTATCTTGCCTCCACAACCCAGTTACTGGGTCATACGAAACCCCTTGGTAAGACTGGTTGTCAGACTTTCGGGCTTCTGACGACCTGTAACTGTCAAAGATCCGCGAATGACAGCCGGGACCAACGGCTTAACGTGCTTTGCGAGCCATCCACGGACCAACCGCGGCAAGCGTAGCTTAACCTGATCGATCGACCTACGCGGCTGTTATTATTTAGCCACGGGCCCCTCGATAGAAGATATTACATATTTATGATACCGAAAAACATAACTCTATTGTTGGCAAGCACGAGATCCGAATACGAATTGATGTATTTTTTACTTTTTAATAGTCGGTCAGTAAGGCAGGTGGTGCACAGGTGTAAGAGGCGATTTTTTAAGACGTTCCTTTCTTAAAATAGGGCAAAGGTATCGTCATTAGTCCAAAAGTTTGTTTTAAGTCCGTCACGCTATTGTTGTGTAAATAACGTGAAACGTTTTTGGTTTGCAGCCATTTTGCTGACGTCATTTTTATAGGCCGATTTTAGATTAGTTTTTTTTTTTCGAAAGGTCGGTTTCTTTATGAGAGGTTTCGTATATATTCTGTTTGCCTTCGGTTAAGTTCGGGTCGGTCCGGATAAAGGCGATAATTATTTTATCGTGAGGGTGTTCCTTGTTTGTTTCTCTAATAGCTACTTTAATGGAAGTCGGTTTGTAAGAAGGATATAATGTATAAATTAAAAGCGCTATCTGTTTTCAACATCGGTTCTTTTGTTGAGTTAATTGTTTCGTTCGTTTGTGAAAATTTGTATTGAAACTAAAATCTTGTGTATAACTTTGCAAGTTATAGCTGCATTTAGGGCTTGTTAGCATAATCAGCCTATTTTTGGTTCTACTAACATACCGGTTTCCTCACGATGTTTTCCTTCACCGTTTTGAGAGTAGTGGTGATGAAAGTATACACAATGTAAAGTGCCTGTTTGGGTTCGAACTCACGCACTACAACTTTTAAGTCGGGGCCGATACCACTGGGCCACCTGTTCCAGAAGAAAAGACTGCCAAGTTACGGTAACAATTCAGTACAACACTTTGATTGCAGTTTACAATTTATTTCTTGTGTCTTTTATCTCAGCCTAATTACACATACAGCGATAGGATTTGTACACAAAAGATAAGTCAGGATAATAGTACATTTGCATGCAGCACTTCCTATAAAGTATCCATGTTAAAGTGGCATGACATGTAAACTGTTTTGCATTCAAGTACATGTCACTGTTATTGTCCAGCATTGTACACATTTACCAAAATAGTTGTGCTGTCGCAAAGAGTCGTTTTTAATTTAGGAACGCCTTCCTTCTTTTACATTAAGGTTGATTTTAGATTGATGCGTATCGTTGGCGGTGGTAAACTTAACTTGGTTGTTATAGGCCGGTATTCGCATTGTGCCGCATCGATATTTTGTATGCACATTTAAATGCGGTCATCTATGTCCATGTCCGCGTTGGCCCCGACATGTTAATACGTAACTAAAATCTCGCGAATCGGAAAATTTTCAATGGTTTTACACTGACCCATTGTTTTGTCCGCGCACCGTGTTAAAATTAAATAGATACAGAGATCTCATAGGATTAGCATGTTGTTCCAAGTATAGAAGACAACGCATTCTTGGGGTATTCCAATACCTACAAGTTATGGAATAAAAAATAAGACCGTATGAATACGCTTGTTTCTATAAGGGATAAACTCAGTACGGTTTACTCGTTTCCAGCTTATTCCATTTTAACAAAGGATTAAGACCTACCCAACCAACATTTGTTGGCAAATTCAAACTGAATGGATTGTCTAGCTGAAATGACGCCATAATACAGAGGAGCAATTCTCGTAATTTAACAACGTTCACAGTCTGATCTCAATCCCAATCTGTCAAAAAATTTGCCTAAATTTTTGACAAGTTTTTAACATGTATTGTCGCTGAGATGAGATTGCGACTAGATTTTTAACGTTTTTAATTTCTGGATTTAGCCTACAGGAGTTATTAGATATGGCGTATCTCTTAGACACTCATTACAGGTAATTATATAATAGTCGACCTTATTATTGCTTTACCACCCTAAGGTTGAATGTCACTGGCACTTCATAAAACGACAACACCTATAAAAAAAAACACAGTGTGACAGTTAAACGGTTACAACCTTAGCGAAGTTTCAATTTACTGGCAACTGTGATCAAAAGTGATGGAATATTTATGAGATCGACTATTACCTACGTGGGTCACTCTTACCCATCTTTGAAATATTTACGAGGGAAGATAGACATCTGCTTTTGTTTTCTTATAATCCCCGTATCATTTCTGCAGGAGTTCAAAAGTAGTTTTGTTTTCGTACGTCCACTCCATGTCCATTACAGTGTTATTTTTAAAAACAATGCCATGTCCCCTAAATCCACTTGATGGGTGTAAACATCTGCCAAATCCCGTTCTTCCGGGGTTAGCAAAATTCTTTGCAAGTAATATTATGTGTGGTCTTTCAACACTGTCCTTTTAAATAACATTGACGTTCCTGTGAAAAAAGTATCAACTACGATTGGTTTGGTACCTAATAAAACATTCTAATCGTAGATCCTCACTATAATTGCCTGAAAAAAAAAACAAAAACTAACCTCAATAATCTCCTATAGTATAATTTGACCAACTGTACCTTTATATTACCACAAAACTATTTTGTTTTTACTATAGACACCTCCTGTAGGAGGTAGTAACTAGAGTTGCGCCGAGTACAAGTTTTACCGAGTAACCGAGTACCGAGTATTGCTGATGATTATGTTTACCGAACCGAGTACTCTGCCGAGTAAGTCGATTTAGTTGACGCAGGTATTGGGAAGTTGGGAACATACGAAACGCTTAGAAGAATGCCATGCAAGTTTTCGGCATTGCTACAAGGAATTAGCATTTACAGCGCCGCAACAGCGTGAAGATCCGAAAAGTGCCATCGTTATAGAGTTAGACTAATATCTAAGAATTCTAAGATTATCACATGAAAAAGACAAATTAATTCAATAGTCTCTCTATTGAATTAATTTGTCTTTTTCATGTGATTTTTCTGACAATTACTAATCTATACAGGGTTATTGGTAAAACATCAACAACCTCTTAAGAGGTCATTATATTCATAATTATGAACAACTTTTAGTATGGGTGTTGGGTATAAACCTAAAATCGTGAAAAAAAAATCTGCTGTTACCTACATTTATGTTCGTATAACTCGTCAAAATGTAGGGAACAGCAGATTTTTTTTTTACCAATAACCCTGTTTAAATTAATATTGTAAAGAAGTCAAAAGGCCAATTCTCGTAATTTAAAACGTTCAAAATCTAGTCGCAGTCTTATCTCAGCGACAAACAAATTTCAAAAACATCTCAAAAATATAGAGAAGTTAGAGGTATTTTTGACAATTTTTAAAACTACGAGAATTGCCCCTCAGGTTATAAGTTTATGAGCTCCTTTTGAATACCTCGCCAGTTACACCGAGTTATTCGGCCGATAACGAGTACTACCAAAATGACCGAGTACCTATGCCGAGTACCGAGTACCTATGCCGAGTACCGAGTCACAAACAAGAACTCGGCGCATCTCTAGTAGTAACCAAAATTGTGTTTCATGATCGAGTTAGAATTATTATGTTCCTATCGCATTCATTCAGCGGTAGCTTGTAAACGAACGGCCATGACAGACAGTCGGACACATAAATACCCTCAATTTAATGAGGTCATAAACTCTTCAGTACAGTCTATCTATTAAGGTTGCGTGCTTCCTTTATTAGCTTAGTCGCACGCGGTTATTCCGATCGATAAATGAAGCGTAGGTAATTTGTTTTTATGGGCGGTGCAAAAACAAAGTGGATTGACCCGCAGTCGCTTCTGCTCGCATCGCGTGCTGACTTTGTGGTGAGGGCTTACGGACCGTCGCTTGGCGGGTGATTGAGCGGGATACGAATGATTTGACACGGGGAAGTCCTTTTTTTTAATAGGTGGTTAACTAGATTTGGTAATTGATCGGTAAAATGCTATTATTCTATATAAGTATCTATTTATTATTAATGTAAAAAAGTTGTATAACTATAGGTAATCTGTTTATTTGAAATAAATAAAAATGATTATTATTTTTATCACCTTTATTTATTGATAATAGGAATACCTATCAAGTAAGAACCACAGCCTTGGCTATTGCCAAGACTATTCGTATAGCTGACATTGCCAAACACAAACTGGCTATCATTGCTCTCCACACATCTTATGAAACCTGATTCTGGGAGATACAACAAGAAGGGCAAAATCAAAATCTTTCTGACGGACATGAGATGCTTTGGATAACCTGGAAGTCTTTAAACTGACTCTGGACCCAGGTTGGCCGAAGCAAGGAAAACCTGTTAAGGAGGAGATTCATAAACGACTCCGCCTTGGAGTGTAAACATGATGCTGTTCCACAAACGACGGGACACTTAATATCATGTCCTACGTGTCTTGTCAGCTGCACGTTACAGGAACTGATGGACGCTAGTAATGTGATGGACGCCTTTTAGATTGCCATCGATACGCTAAAAAGAAGAAGAGGCTTGACACTGATTTTTGAGTCCAAGTTTAAACGTAAACGGCCAGGTGGGCGAAACATCGTCAGTACTATGATTTCACATTAAAAAGCCTCATTAATTCATTAAAATCAGCCACCACATTTCCCACTAAGCGAGATCCCTTAGCCGCCCAGTCATGTGCACTGATGCACGCAGTCAGATGGACAAGTGAAGATCTACCCACCTACATAGCGTCCCACCTTCCTCACTATAATGATTATTACTTTAAAACTACGTCATATAAACTAGCGGTGTCTTTTGATGTAAGCGATAGACCAAACTGGATTTGGAAATTTTCGTGTGAATGTATTTGAATAGGAGTTGGTGTGGATTTTCTTGTATAATCGTTTTGTTGTTCTTCATTTTGGGAAGCTCTACCTAGCATATGATACGTTGCGTCTATTTTTTAATCGCTGCTGATTGCGACGCAGATTTGGATTCATTTAACATAACACTTCACGTCACGTCACGTCCCGTCACGTCATGTCACGTCACGTCACGTCACGTCACGGCACGTTTGTAATACCCGAAGTAAATTTCGCCGAAATAAATCCATCCAAGCCGATGAAAATATAACGGCGTCATTTATTACCGTTACCGTTAATCATAATATCAAAAGTGAGAAATCTATCTCATCATATTCATAGCTCTGTCGAAGCGACATATTGAATTCCAATCACGACGCTATCACTTACAGAGCTTGCTCTATAAACTGTACAAGTTGCTTTATTAAAGAACATATGACCAATGAGACGATCCAAAAATCAATTCATCACAGAACCACAGATAATATAATACTCTGACAGAACATAATAGCACGCCTGTTTTCTCGAAGGGGCAGGCAGAAAATTTATAGTATCTACAATATCTTAACAAGGAGTATCGTGTTACTCAGTAACTAGGGTATGGAGGTCATAGGCACTCGCTTCATGCAAAATACTATAGTCCGACTTTTAATTAGCTGCAGTAAAATGACACTTCTTAATAACTCATTTCGGACTGAGTTTAGAGATATGCATGTCAAATAAGTTTGTTACACTATTCTGTACTAGAAAAACAAGATTTGGTTGATGGCCGCGAAAAAACAAAAAGACGCCAATTTCAGTCATTTATGTAACACATAAACGGTCATTTTACTGCAGCTAATTAAAAGTCTGAGTATAGTATTCAACTGCATCTGGTTAGACTGGAAGTCGACCGCAACACAGATGGGAAAAAAAAATATGATTTAGTATGTTCACTATGTTTAAATCCCATGTAATTTGGGGCGAGCCTATTTCTATCCACCAGCCACGCATAAAAAGTCCAGGATGCTCCTCAAGTCGAGAAAAGTCTATTTGAAAAAGAAAAAAGAAGAATTTCTTAGTAATTGCTAATGGAAACATCCAAGTACACATTGGGGATTGAAACCAAGATCCCCTACTCAGCAGTCGCACCATGGGACCCTCGACGCATGATATCATAATAGTAGTATTGTATGATCAGCACCAAATACTTTGTAATCGCCACACATGTCCAGTCGTGCCCAAAATTGTTTTTCACACACTTTATTAATTTCACACGACGTTCGCGCCAGGAATGTACATCTAGGTACGTGACGGGACATTTTAAAAGGAATATTACACGAGTGAGTGCGAAATGTATTTATATCCGTGTTGAATACGAAATGTGGCTTCAATTAATAGCTTAGGTACGATTAAACCTGTCCTTTCCAGTTTGTTTAAGAGTACTTAATAATTATGTTCAGTGTTGCTTACGCTGAATGTACATACCTAATTATTGTCGCTGTTTAGTTATAGAAATACATTAATAACTGCAACGGGAGAAGTGCTATTAAACGTAGTAATATTAATACAACATTTTAAATGATTGAGTGTCTATTGAATGATTTCTTGGTAAAGTTTATTGGCATACTGAATTGCCTTGCAAGGTTCAAAAGGACTGGTATTACTAGTTCTAAGTTCGGAAGTAGGTAGTAAGTACATTGCATACAACATTCAGTGGTATATATATTTAGTTATATATTAAAGACGACTCTCTACTTTGATGATATTTCTTCTTACGAATAAAATGAAAATAAACGTTTGATTTGATTTGACATTAATGTCACTGAATCTCCTTGCCTACAGAGAATATCATAATAATATAAGTATATTTATATGAAAACTATGAAGTACCATATTTAGCTGACTTCTGCTTCTCTACGTAAACCAATTAGTTGACACAGAGATTCCTCAGTAGTGAAACTCCTTTGATCGTTATAAAATCAAAGCACACATCTAACAAGCCTATGACAGATTTATTGCGTTTTACTAAGAATTCCTTTCTCGTACAATATTTTTTAAAGGAAATGATTAAAAATAATTAAGGCGAGACTATGTTTTAGATGCTTTGTTTGGGCATTGTTTAGAAAAAAGAGATGTCGAGGAAACTTCAAACAATTCTAGGATTTTGAATCGATATATTTTCGACACATAGTGTTTCGAATTGTATTTACACGTTCAGAATTTCATAGCAACAATAATATTGCACTCTTGTGGCAATATCAAAGTGTGCCAACAGTCCCGATACTAAAATAAAGATGACTAGTTTGTATGCACGAGAATAAGTCCAGAGACAATTTTCCAAATCAATACTGAATAAATTATTCTCAGCTTTGAACAATGTCAATTCTCCACGCGACGCATACCAATAATAAGACTCATTGCAGGACAGTTCCCCATCATTTAGCAAGTGCGGTCATTGTACTCGATGCTCATTGCCGTTTGATTGAGACAATGCATCGGTCCGTTACGGTCTATGATAGAAACCATGATTTTATTTCCCCAGTACCATCAACCATAACAAGAATAGCCGCTGAATCAAACCATGACAGAACTCCAATGATTACCCGTAGTTCATTAACACTTTCGCAATTGTTTTTACGCTTCTTTAATTTATTGTGACCAATGGATAACCTGTTTCCAGTTATGTTGCTTCACAATGTCGGACGCTCGAATATAAAGACAGGAAAGACCGAAACGAAACTCGCTGAATTTAAAATCGATTCAGAAAAGATGACAAATATAGAAGTGTCAAGATCCTTGCGATTTAACACAATGCCATGGGTGGACCTTTAAAATACCGCATGAATACTTTTTAATGCGCCAACGATACGACCAACGTATATTGTGTAGAACGTTTGACAATAGACGAAGATTTTTTTTCGTGAGACTTAGCTCTTGAGAGGTTCATTCTTTTTTGTGAATTTCACATAAACTACATTTATATGAAGTCGTATCTGTGCGAGCACAAAGGCTAGCTGTCGCGGTCCGAAATATAGTTGACAGCTGCAGAATTTCCGAGCGAGCGTTCGTAACCTACCGTGAAACTTGCTCGCTATCCAACAAAGAGTCCGTTAGAAATGTTAACAATTAGATTTTTATTTAAATCGTCGTATCTTGACGATGCATGGTGACGCCACACCTACCGTTTAAATGAATGGGAAGCGCCGTCGATCAAAGTGCATTTTGACGTTTTATTTCAATGGCAATGTTTTCTGCAGCCTCAAGAGGTTTTTAATAGTCTCTTGCGATTTATGTGGTCACGGTTGATCGATCACACCTTCAAGTTCAATACGTTTTGCGGACATGGTATCATTTATGATTATCTCAATAGTCGGACTCCTTGAAATTGATTTTCGGTCGATACTCGTCTACGGCCTTGCGGATTTCACGATGCGCTAGCCTGTTTCGCTTAATTATTTTCTATTATGTTTGGCCATTCCAGTGGGTCGTTGGACAGCAGGCACGAGCTGTAAAATTTAGAAATCACGCCTAAAATGTATTCTATCAAGTGTTCTAAAAAAATCTTTTCATAGATTTTTCTGTGAAGTTTACCCGAATTTATATTGTTATCTATAATTCTCTATTCAGATGAGTTTATCACTAAAAATACATACGATACGGTCGGCAACACTATTTTATAAACGAAGTTATTATAAAATATCAATCTGCTATGGAATCTCGTGAATATTTTCTTAGGATCATGTCTTTATTATTATGATACTATTGTGCAACCATCTGTGATCTATCTGTCACTGTCGGGGATCTTACGAGACATTCCAATTTATTTAACAAAAAATATCCTTGATAAGTCGGTACAGCGAGGCAACTTCAATGTTTATTTAAAATGTATTTTGAAGACTATCTTTGAATAAAACCTATGAATAAAACTGATTCATATGTAATGAATTTACCACATGGTATCATTTTGACTGGCTTAAAAAATCTTACGCCAAAAATCAACAACGAACAACAACAACAAACAGCAGATAACAATACAACAACAATACAACACAATAACAAAACAACTAACACAATAACAATACACACAATAATCAACAATAATAATACAATAACAATATTCAACAAATGGTTACCGACAAGGTGGATGGTAAACGACCAAGAGGTCGCAGCCCTTTGCGTTGATCCGACCAGATAAGCTCTTCTCTTGACACGAAATTTCATGATGCGCTTCATCTGGCCAAGGATAGACAGAGATGGCGAAACATCGTCAGGGAAAATATGTTTTCAAGGGAGGATCACGACCCTCAGTAATGAGGAGTACAACTTGAGGAGGAGGAAGTCCAATAACCACTTCCCATCATTATAAAAAATTCATTCAATTGTCATCATTCATTTGTTTCAACCTCTTCTCTTAAGCAGGACTGATTTTATCGCTAAGACGGAAAATCGCATTGAATTGATCAAAACAAATGTGTTCAATAGCGACATTGTCTTGTAATACTCCTGATGCCACCATGAATACTAATTCCATAACTACTTAAACACATACCTATCTTTGTGTGGTGAAATCTAACCAGTTATTGAACTGTACGTGCTTCCAACCAATGCCAAGGTTTCCGTAGCAATGTAACCTTTGTGATTTATGATTGCTGTTTATGATTCTGTTCATATGTTTGCAAACGTGCAGGATCTTCTAAGTTTTCTTGACGAAACTTGACGACAGAGTTAATATATTAAACAAAATTGTGTCTAGTGACGGTGATACCTATGTTTGGACTTAATTACAGTTGCCAGTTTAACGTATGTGCTCCACACATATAGAAAATTTTAATTGCTTCATAATTAAATTTGCATTCACTGAATAAAACACACGCCCTTTCTTCATCAATTAAACGTTTAAGTACTCTGTTCAATAACAAAGAAATAATCTAAGCGGGTCCCTTTATACCGTATTGAATATTCAATTTTACTCACAGTCTACGGTGTAATTGAAGGGAAACTTATTAGGTAGTTGTATAATCACAGATTAGTATGCGATCGGCTCCTCTGCGACACAGATAAGCTGTTCGAACTCCGATAACGATCAGTATTCGAGTTACAAAGGCAATTGTCCGGGATTTTTTTTTTGTCCAAGGACTATTGTATTTGAAAATATTCGATTGCGTTTTGAATGCAATTCCTATGTTGTCCTGACAGTAATAGATACTATGTCGCATTTCGTCCCCACAAAAGATAAATTGCGCATTGATACTCGATATACCTGATGTTTTTCTGCCGTGTTATTCCTTTGTGTTGAGTTGTGAATACAATGGAGATTTGTGATTAGCTGTCGAATTCAGAAAAATATATCGAGTCTATAATTAGGTGCTATACGAATCAGTGGGACGGTTTGCGGAATATTATCGTTTCCGTCATTATGTTAAGATGAAATATAATGTCTCAGCTGCGTTGGAATCTAAAAAGAAAAATTATGTAACCAGTAAATGGCCGCGTACACACATCATGATACTTATCAATTCGATTCCCACCCAGGACAAATGTTTGTGTAATGAGCATGATCATTTGTTCTGTGTCTGGGTGTAATTTATCTATATATGTATGTATTTAGAAATATATAAGTATGTTTATCAGTTGTCTAGTACTCATAACACAAGCTCTGCTTAGCTTGAGACTAGACGGCGTTGTGTGATAGTTGTGGAATATTATATTATTATATTATATTATATCTGTAGATTTCAATATTATTAAGAAGCCTGAGATTGTTTTAGAAAACTGATCATACCAAGAGGCAAGCTGAATCTGAACAATAAACTGTTTCATAATTAATCCAGTATTCATACAAAATGATAAATTAAAATGATCACATGACAACCTATGGTTTGTGACGTGAGACGATTACACAATTATGACCGATTATAAACTGATAAAAAGAGATGGTGACTCAGACAAAAGTAAAGTAAAGTAAACCCTGGTCAGCGCTAGAAATAGCAAAATTGGTTTTAAGATGTTACAAGACAAGAAGAGAGCTATAAATAAAATTTCTGCTATGCAATGACACAATTTCATGCTATTTTGTACACATCAACAAAAATAAATATTGAAGTAAGATTTTCACGCTTCTCTATAGAACCAAAATAGAACAGGCCCAACATAAGGAAGAAACAAAAGCGAAACAGAATGCGAACACAGCATTCTTGGAATCTACATCCCAGTAGGCAGTAGGCAATCACTTCAAGTAAAGCTCAACGGGGCTCAAAAGGACGACAATATACAACCGGTAGCCCCAGTAGCCCCATATTTTATTCAACGGAAACCGGACAACAGCAACCAAAACTCATTGTTAAACTCATGTTTTTACCCCACCATTTTGTTTTCTCCCAAAAACATAATAGGGTTACGAAACCTAAGAATCTATTGTTCCCATCTGTTACTTACCTTCAATTATAAAAGACGGTAGCAAAATATTGTTTATTTTACTGTTGAAGGGCTTTTAGCAGTGACATATGGACTCGTTCTCTTTGAGTGCATTCAAATTTATGGGCCCATGACCACTGAAGAATTGGGTTATTGTTTAAATTTAGAAAGCTTGTTCAGAAGAATTGTTTTCTGTTGAGCCACACACCGTCGCAAATTTATGTAAAGTTAGTTTTATTTAGGAATTCTGACGTTTCAATGCTTCTTGTGGAGTCGTTTGAAGCTTCATGACGTAATGGTGTCGGTATATTTTATTTAGCACGTTATCGCCATCAGATTTTTTAAAGATTTCTATCCAATACTATTCTGTGCACCAGCTTTGCTTGCTTTGACAGGACGATTGACGTGGTTCGATTGATAAACCATGATTAGATTTCCCTGCACGCTGAGTAGAGAGTTAGACGTTAGTAGGGAAATGACAGAGAAAGTATCCAAAATAATTAGTTCTCAGTATTATGCTTTGATTCCCAGATCATATACTACAAGTTGACCATTTTAAGATGCTTGCAGGGTAAGTGATTTATGTGCAAAACAATACAATTCTCCAATGGTTCATGCTTTATTCATCCAAAGTAGGTATCATGGAGATGTTTTCTAATAATTAATTGTTATTACATTTTACTCGTCTTGGCAATGCTCCAGTTCACATAATTTGATTTACCTCTTTATCGGATTGCTGACTACAAAACATTTATTTTAAAAACAAATGTAGGAAGATGTATACATAATTCGAGAGAGAGATGAATCTCTAATCATTAGAATTCTAAATACTTTTTTTTGCTGCTGGAAAAAGTTTTCCCCAATAACTTTCCACTGTTCCTTCTGTGCTGCCTTCTCTGGCTAATCTCCCGTAAACGCATGTAAATCACCACGCCAGCGTTTCCTTTAAACTTACTTACTTTCCGAAAAAAAGGAAAAATTGTTTTCTTTTTGTGATCAAGGCGTCCTTTTTATCTTACCAAATCTACCAACTCCCTAGGAAGAAAAAAACAAAGTCAATCACACTAATGTTATAAAGGCGATAGTTTGTGAGTGTGTGTGTGTGTTTTTTACTTCTTCACGCTCAAACGGCTGGCCCAATTTTGATAAAATTTTGTATGGAGGTAGCTGAAACTCTGGATTAAAATATAGGACACTTTTTATCCCGATATTCCCCCTGGGTCGACATTTACGCGGGTGAAACCGCAGGGCGCAGCTAGTGGTTAATATTAAAATAACACATGACGTAGACATTTTAGATCATCTACATACCTAGCCATACCTGTTCAAATTATGTAGTTAGTAACTACAAGTGTCGCATTCAGTTCATAAGAACTATCGCTTCGCTAGTTCCTATGAAGTGAGCGCAATCGAAACTGGATACATAATAATGTCTCCAATTTCTAAGTGCAGGTGTTAGTGCTTGTGTTACTGAGAAGTACAGGTAAAGGTACCTAATGGGCAAAGTTGTTAGCTGAGGTGTCATAGGTAACCTAAATTGAGTAAGTATAAAGTTCATAGCACACGTATCAAACCGGAAAGAGATCGTCACCGTATTTACTTTGACGTTCAAAAGTGCCTTTAATATGCCTATTTGAAATAAATGATTTGACTTTGACTTTGAACTCGAGCCGTTCAGTATTCTTTGTATGAAACTCCCTACTGCAACGCACACTAATCGGAATCGTAACTTAATCGCCTCGCCTCGGGACAAGCTCGCGAACCACCGTGCGGTGCGTTACGGCTCGTCGTCCCCGCGCTTACGGCTCGTCGTCCCCGCGCTTACGTCACTCCGTACCCGAGCTTAAGTCTCTTCGTCCACCCTTGCCCCTCTCACCCCTCCGGCCTGCCTGCTGCACCATCAACCAGCAGTCGGCGAGCCGTAAGCGCGGCGTCGCCTAGCCGTAGCCGAGTAGACGTATCGGAGCTTCTGATCCGCTTTGGTTACGTGCTTACGTTAGGTTTACGCCTGTTTGACGGCGAGGCGAAAGGCGATACGGTGCCGATCCCTTTCCGATTTGATACGTGTGCTATGACCTTTAATAGTATTAGGTACAGTCAACAGCAAAAGTAGATGATCAAAGCCAGAAATTCAATACTAATGAACGGAGTTCGCGTCAGAACTGTGTGGCGTCGAAGTGATTCAAAACTATTCTACGTAGTAAGTATTCTAAGTGGTAGTACTTCGACGCCACACAGTTCTGACGCGAACTCCGTTCATTAGTATTGAATTTCTGATTTTGATCATCTACTTTTGCTGTTGACTGTACTAATGTAGTACAAACAAGCATACTAAGCGATTATGATGATTTCAAAATCGTGACGATAGAATGATTTGAATAATGCTTATTAGGAGGATTAAACGATTTAAATAATGCATAATTAAATAGTGATAAGTTCCCACTAAATAGTTTACTAGCTGACCCGGCGAACTTCGTAGCCTCTCCGCCCCCGCTTTTTAAATCTCTGATGTCTTCTAAGATATTAATTTATATAAATAATAATAATAAATAGCCTATGACACAAATAATGTGGGTTTCTATTGGAAAAAGAATTTTCAAAATCGGTTCAGTAGGTCCAGAGAATACCCCCTACAACCTCACAAACTTTACCTCTTTATAATATTAGTAAGTTTATATGAGTATCATTATTAAATACAGTATAAATTATGTATAATATACTAGCTTTGGCCGCGATTTGGTTCGCGTTATTGTCGGAAAACAAACATAATTATGTCTCTTTAGGTACCTACTATCCTGCCCTCTGTGTCCCAAAACATGCAGTCAAAGTGACCTCTGCGCTGCCACCGACAACGCCGTGGAAGTGGCAAAGTTTTGGGAAAACAAGATTTAAAATACAGTCGTGCCAGCGACACGAAGAAGAAGAAGAAGGTACCTACTACCTAATTATTATTCTAAAATAAATGTAGATTAAGTTACTCCTTATAACATCAGCTATCTGCCAGTTCCGTCAAAATCTGTCCAGCCGTTTGGGAGATAAACCGGAACAAACAGACAGACAAACATAATACTTACGAAACGTAAATACTTTCTTATGCATTTAGTAAAAAGCAGTTATTTTGACATTACAAACAGACACTTCAATTTTATTTGTATGGATGACCAAAATTATCCACAAACCAACTACAACAACACAAATAAATATTTACATTCGCTTAATGACTGAAGGGTTGGTTTTACAACTTACAGCCATAACAGTTACAACTCATCAACAACAGAGCATTGTAAACAATACATTATTACCACCAATAAAAAGAAACAGCATAATTACACCAAGTTTTTGTTAAACAACCAACAAACCCTTCAAAATAACGGTGTATATTTTATCAGTAACTAAGTGACCAGCCCCGTCTTCGAATGGTTTTTACAACATGATAAAACATGAAGATTTTGTCATTACATGTATGTTTGATAGTATTGTATTAAACACATAATCCTTTCGGAATAAATTCTCTAAGTATTGTTGAAAACCGCATCAAAATCCGTTGCGTAGTTTAGAAGTACAACGCGGTCACACAGACAGACACAAAAAGCGACTTTAATCCATATCCATACATAATCAGCCTTCAGTGTTCCCACTGCTGGGACACAGGCAGATAAATTCATATGGAAGTCGGGGGACCGTTCTGTGGAACACCTTCTATTCTAAGAGGTCCCCCGACTGCCTTAAGTATTTATCTGTTTTACTCTCGTTAGATAAATTCTTTAAGTCGGGGGTTTTTAAATTATTTTATCCTTTTCCAATTACATTTAACAGTCGTTGTTGGATTTTTTCAAAATTTTTCATTTTGTTTGCACCTATAAACACGGATTTTGATAAAATTTTTCAAGGAGATAGCATCCTGGGGAAGGACATATTATACAACTTTTTGTCCCCGTAGCACGTTCCCGTAAGATAATTCTCGACAACCACGCGAGCGAAGCCACTAGCAGTTACTAGTTTATAACATGTCTAGAAAACAAATATTAAATTGCCGAACAAGATATAAAAAATATAAACTCATTCAACTTTGGAAGCTTGTTAAATAATTGTTTAGTGAAATTAGAAGGTACACATAATCTTTATTGGACACATTAGAATCGTCAGGCTTTCAATGTGAAAGTTTAAAATCGAATGAAGCAATTACATTGATAGGATCAATTAAATTAAATGAAGCGCCACATGGAATTGTGACTGAACATTGAACGGTTTTTATTGCTGTGAGAAACAATAATTTTGATAATAAAATTGACGATTAATATAGCATTGATGATAATAGCACTTAGTTAATGAACGCAGTGTGGACATGTTCTGACGAGCGATGTACACGCATGTGGTTACTTATGTTAATTAATTAATAATACGGAGGTTTGGTTGTTGTTTGGTTTAATATTTTAAGTGGGTGTTAAAGTTATGATTCTACGATAATAATTAATTAATTCAATACCTTTGCCGAAGATTACGGTAAACAAAAACTGGTTAGACAATTTTTTTAAAATTTTTTCATCTAAATTATGGTGAAAACTGCACGAAAAGTCACTTTAATTTTGAATATGTTTTAGTTTATACAGGGTGATTGGAAGATGGGTGCAAAGCTTTAAGGCGATGATAGTACAGGCAATTCAGAACCATTTAAGCCATGGTTGTCTTAGACGAAGTCTTACCACTTTTTTTTTACCAATTTCTTAAGATTTTTTTCGAAAATTCCCAAAGTTTTAACTAAACTACTTATTTATGGCCAAATTGAATGATAAACGAATTCATTTTTATTGTATTTAATTAAAGTAATGTGTAAGCAATCTAGCAAAACATGTTTTAGGCCTCTGTGTCGTTAGACATTTTTTTTACAGATATTTAAAGTTCATAACAAATTTTAAAATTTATAAATACTTTTTGTAAACCTTATTTTAAAAATCACGGAGCGTGCTTTTTTTGTTCAAACCTTTTTGAAAACATGCTTGATAATCGCTCTTTCTTTTGAGGTAACATTTACGCAGATATCTTACAAATTATTGAAATTAGGACCTAAAAACCAATTTAAGGGAGAAATTTTAAATTTTAGGCAGTCTAAATAAAACAACATTTGAATTAAATTTATTTATGTTTCATGGTCAAAATGTTGTCCGTGATTCCTAATACAAGCACGGCTCCGTCTTCTCACTTCTGTTGTTGTTATTTTCAACATCATCTCCAGCTTCATTGTTTCAAACTCTGAATTCATTCTCTCTATCAGTTCTTCTCTCGTGTTTATTTCAACATTCGTATACACTAGCTCCTTGGCCCGGCCCCACACGAAAAAGTCCAGCAGGGCCAGATCTGGTGAGCGAGCGGGCCAAGGGATGGGTCCATCTCTGCCAATCCAGCTGTCAGGAAAACAATTATTTAAGTGTTCCCTTACATTTAACATCCAATGCGTTGGACAGCCGTCTCGCTGAAAGATGACTGTACTGTCTCTTGCGAATATCGGGACACCGGTTTCCTCTATCAGCTCTGGTAAATCCACTTGTAGAAAGTGCAAATCATTTTCACCATTGAAAGTCTCCGGTAAGAAGTGGGGCCCAATCAACGTCCTGCAAATTACTCCAGCCTCCAGAATTTCCTCTGAAACGACACCTGCTTCTTAAAATGTGGATTGTTGTCTTTGGCGGCCCATTCATGAAGGTTATGAAAGTTTTTAATGCCCTCCCTAGAAAACTTTAATTTGAAATCAATCTTATGGACGGATGAAAGCAAATTTTCTAGGGCATTACAAACTTTCATAACCCACACAACACATAGGGAACATTTAAATAATTGCTTTCCTGACAGCTGGATTGGCAGAGATGGACCCATCCCTTGGCCCGCTCGCTCACCAGATCTGACCCTGCTGGACTTTTTCGTGTGGGGCCGGGCCAAGGAGCTGGTGTATACGAATGTTGAAATAAACACGAGAGAAGAACTGACAGAGAGAATGAATTCAGAGTTTGAAACAATGAAGCTGGAGATATGATGTTGAAAATAACAACAATAGAAGTGAGAAGACGGAGCCGTGCTTGTATTAGGAATCACGGACAACATTTTGACCATGAAACATAAATAAATTTAATTCAAATGTTGTTTTATTTAGACTGCCTAAAATTTAAAATTTCTCCCTTAAATTGGTTTTTAGGTCCTAATTTCAATAATTTGTAAGATATCTGCGTAAATGTTACCTCAAAAGAAAGAGCGATTATCAAGCATGTTTTCAAAAAGGTTTGAACAAAAAAAGCACGCTCCGTGATTTTTAAAATAAGGTTTACAAAAAGTATTTATAAATTTTAAAATTTGTTATGAACTTTAAATATCTGTAAAAAAAATGTCTAACGACACAGAGGCCTAAAACATGTTTTGCTAGATTGCTTACACATTACTTTAATTAAATACAATAAAAATGAATTCGTTTATCATTCAATTTGGCCATAAATAAATAGTTTAGTTAAAACTTTAGGAATTTTTGAAAAAAATCTTAAGAAATTGGTAAAAAAAAAGTAGTAAGACTTCGTCTAAGACAACCATGGCTTAAATAGTTCTAAATTGTCTGTACTATCTTCGCCTTAAAGCTTTGCACCCATCTTCCAATCACCCTGTATATGTAAAGGTAGGTAGGTACACTAACAGTTTACAAAAATAGCATTAGCTTAAACAGTATTTGGATTATTACTTGTATGAGGGCAGATTATAAAACATCATCAGCATCAGCCTATAGCAGTCCACTGCTGGACAAAGGCCTCACCTATTGCACGCCATTCAACTCGATTTTCGGCAACTCTCATCCATCTCCTACCAGCCATTCTGCGAAGATCGTCGCTCCGCCTAGCCTGAGGGACCTTACGTTTACCGTTTTTATAAAATACTAGCAGTGCCCCGCGGTTTCACCCGCATAAATGTTGATCCCGTGGGAATATCGGGAAAAAAACTATCCTATGACCTTCCCCGGGATGCAATCTATCTCTCTGCCAAATTTTATCGAAATCCGTTCAGTGGTTTAGGCGTGAAAAGGTAACAGAAAGACAGACAGAGTTATTTTCGAATTTATAATATTAGTATAGATACCTACAGAGGTCGATTGTCGTAAAGCACTAATTTAAAGCTCTTTCAAATCTATGAACAGAATAAAAAAACTTTAAACTTTTTACCCCCCCCCCCCCCCCCCCCCACCTAAAGAAACAAACAACGATTTCCCAACATCATTATATTCATTAACTTAGTTCTAATACAACTTGTTTGTTTTTATTCGCCGAAATTACATGTTTGGACAACGTTTAGACCATGATTGTGCAATTCCACTTAAGATTATGACTCATAATAGTACACTTTGTATCGATAAACATACAAATAAGGCGTTGCACAGCCTTACATCTACAATTAGGCACTACAACAGTGATGTGAAGATTGTACGCTTTAAAAACGAAGTTGGTACTCATGTAAGGAGAGGTATGTTTGCATAAAAAGTAACGGAGATTTTTTGTTGCGGACGTTATTGGTTTTCGTTTTAAATGTACAGCATTATGTTCTAGTTTTTGTTGGTATTTAGGGTCAGAAAGTTTGCATGCATACATGAAATATTTTCATCTTAGACAAAAAAGTGCGTGTGGAGCTACTTACATCTATGTGGGTCGATTTTAAATATACAGTGATTTAAGTATAGTATACTTTGCCTTAAGTTGGTCTAGCGTAGTACGGAATTTCAATAGAATTTGAAGCCAGCAGCAAACGGTGAAGATAAAAATCGTGAGAAAACCGGCATGTCCTAGAACCAAAAATTCGAAGACATGTGACATCTACCAACCCGCACTGGGCCCGCATGGTGGATTACGGCCCACTACCTCTCACCGAGAGGAGGCCTGTGTCCCAGCAGTGGGAACATTACAGGCTGATTATGTATGATGTTATGTTAAGATGCCAGCTTATACCTACTGGTTTTTTAGGGGGTCATAAAGAATTCTATTAAAAAAGTAAATTTTACCATTTTCTATAATCTGAGTTACCTACTTTAAACCATTTCTAGACTTCCTTATTAGCTTGTTTGTGAGATCAACTCAATCTTTGGGATCGAGGGATTTTTTTTATCATAAAAAACGTAGGCTATTTTTTATCGTCCTGGCAAGCAGTCCCCAGGGTCCAGTGATGAAATATTATTTCTTTTTGTTACTCAATCATGTCGCTTCAGATCAATCATGTTAAAATTGGGAATCCACATGAGACATCCCTTGGGTAGATATTTTTGTATTACCAACCAAGTAGGTAATGTTTTGAAAAAATACTCTGTCGGCTGGAATTATGACGGCTGATGAATAGTCTTATCAACTGTTTGATATTTTGTTATTTATTAAGAGTTTGTGCTATAGAACAACGTGGGTAGGTACTGCGCATTTATTTTAGGGTGCGCTAGAGGATATCCTGGATCAGTTAGTTGAGTTTGTAAGTATTATACTACCCCACCTCACCGATAAAGAATGTGATTGAATTACGACCATTCACGCAATCTTTAAATTTTAAAATATTGTTGAAAATTATGTAATCAAAATGGCTTCTTTTTATGTAAGACTAGCGCAGTTCGCACCAATTTTTTTTCGTTTTCCCGTAGTTTTCTTTCTTACAAACCTTGTCCTGGCATTACCGAACGCGACAAAAAAGAATTATTCGATTTGGTGCAGTCATTCGGAAGTTAAGTATGCGGTTACAGACATTTTGAAGACTTTGTTTTATACTATATAAGGATGGGTCTGGACTTATCTAACAACACGCATAACATAAAGGGACACGGGTGGGTTTTAGTCAGTAAGAGTCTGACACTCTCTTCCGCTCCACCGAGAGCGGAAGGGGGGACATTTGATGATTTAACATCCTCAAAAAAAAAAAAGGATGGGTCTGGACTTATCTAAACTATAAATAGAAAAGATTTGATTTTCTGCATGTTTGTTTGTTACACTTTCACGCTAAAACTGCTGAACAGATTTGGATGTTTGGCACATGGGTAGCCCATGACCTAGATTAGGACATAGGATACTTTTTATCCCGATATTTTCACGGGATCGAGACTTATGCGGATGAAACCGTGGGCACAGTTAGTTTTAATATAAAATAATTCAAAGCACATAGGAGGAGCCACGCAGAACTGCCAATATAACATCAAAGTTTAAAAGCAGCTCCTCAAAATCCTTTCGTGAAGCTATGCGTAAGTGAATTCTTGAAATCGAATCATGTTTTGGGTGACTAACCCAAGTATGAGAGGGTTGTAACAGCTCACCATTGATTTTTCAAGCCTCACAAAGCAAAGGGTGAGAAGAGGAAATCCAATAACCTCTACTCACCCCTGAATTTGGACAAATCGAATTCCAATTAACGTGGAAACAGTTTGGTAAGTTAGTTTACGCAAACCTGTTAGGATTTAGAAGTAATCGTTGTGACAGCAATTCTCTAAACATTCGTAAATGTCATATCCGACGTAATAGGTAGGTACACTTGAAAGGACTTTTTATTGTAATACAATCCCCTTTGAGTTATTGTTGATCACTAATATTATACAAAAATCTGTTCAAAAATTTGTTCATAATTTGTAATTTACAAACTTAACTCAATTATATATATATTCAGATTTGACCCTTTGATGTACCGCTGCATCTATGCAAAAAGTTAATAAACACAAAAACTGCATTATATAATTGATTAATTTCCATAAACCCTGTCATAACTTATCATTGGAATCCATTGATTCGTATTCAATCCTTTTCATTGTTTTGGGTCAACACAAATTGTATACTGACAGACATTCGGACACCATAATTGATACCTCTACTAATAGTATGCATTTATTCCTCGAATTCTTTGAAAAAAAAAAGGTTTGACTGACTCATAACATAAGTCATAACTTGGGGAACCTATGAAGAATTCTGCCAACGGACACGGTCAGTTCATGGCATCAGTATATTAATTGATTCTTAGTATACAAGTCTGAAGTCTATAATTTATTTTAAAATACCATTTAGAAGTAAGACAGCAAGCTATTAAAATTTCGTTTAACGTTATGTTTGTTTAAGCAGTCAAAGGCTATAATTATCGACTCTGGTGGTTCCGTCTCTGAATTAGTGATGGGAATTTAGAACGTAAGTATATTTGAATCGAATCTACTCGAAAATAAAATATCGATTTTATTTTCGAGTAGATTTGAATTCAGACAGTTATTGAACTTGGCGCGGAGGTATAACATTAATCGATGGTATTCACGCGAACCTCGCTATCATGCTATTGCAATTGGTTAATGAGAAGCAACGAAATCGCTGACTTTAACTTACGATTGATGGTTGCATTTATGTAAAACTATAATTTTTTATTGCAATTCTAACATCAAAATCTATTTGACGTGAACTTGAAGTTAGACATGGACTTTGAAAGCTTTTGAACTTACAGTAACCTTAAACCTTACCGTCAATCTTTAATCAACTTCCAAAATTAACTTTGGTACAGTCAATAGCAGCCAGTACCTAGCCTATACATCTAAAAAATCGTATGAAAAAAGTAAAACAAAAAGATGTTTTAACAAAATCGAGTTTGGAACACTGTATTCCTCTGACATCTCTTTAAACAATAATTATAGATGCGAATGTTAATATAACGGAAATGTTAATTCTTGATCGATTCTAATTAGACAGTGATTGCGTACCTGCTCGGTGCTTCGACTGGAAGACTGATTGAATGCGATGCTATTTAATCTAAGTAACCAATTAGTATCGGTTAGGCATTTACCCGTAACTATGTAGGTACATATTGGTTGGCAATTTTGTTTTAAGATGCACTGTAGGTACTATCTGCCATAGTTTTCAAGAAATAAGTACAAGGAAATCGATCGATGTTCAAAACAGTGTTCACTTTTATTAACTACTAGCTTCTCTGCGCGACTTCGTCCGCGTTAAATTTCTTGTTTTAACATAAAATATATCCTATAGCTGTGCCCCGTTACCTTGTTTTGTCTTAGCGTTCTTTCTGCATTTTTTCTCGGCTCCTAAGGGTCGTAGTGTGATGTGAAATAACCTCAAACCTTCCTCAAGAATTAGGCTATCAAATACAAAAATATTTTTTTAAATCCGGCTGGTAGTTTCAGAGATTAGCGCGTTCAAACCAACACACAAACAAAAACAAATATAAAGATAGATAATATGGTAAGTATAGACATAGATGTAAAATTATTGCTGATCATTCTTACAGCGATTTTAAACATAGCCAGTGTGGGTTGAATATTAATAATACATAGTTGAAATTTCATTATTATCAAAACAGAGTAATTACGACTGTAAATCCAAAAAAAAATACACAATTCGTGTGCATTTTTTTTTTCAAAAAGTGTTATTTCAAAGCAAAACCAAACTTCAAAATTGTCCCATGCTCCTAACTTAGAACTCTTAATAGCTGCATTATTTATCTCATGTATAGCCCTATGCTTGTGGGTGTTTTAATTAAATAAATTGCTTTATCTGTTCAGAGACAATGGCGTCGGTTATGGGGGGAACTTTATTAATGCGGTCCTATCTACGTCATTCGTACGGTTATACGGGTGACCACTCATTTACTTAACAAATCGAATTGATTTGTTTGATCCTAATCTTATTTCGCTCTATATTAGATTAGTATTTGTAAGGGGCTTGTTTGTTTATTAGTGGGCTTATGGAGAAACAAAAGGAACATGTCAAATAGGTGGGTTTTGTATGTTCCCACTGCTGGGACACAGGCCTCCTCTCTTCCAGAGGGAGTCATCCACCACGCGGGCCCAGTGCGGGTTGGTAGATGTCACATGTCTTCGAATGTTTGGTTCTAGGACAGGCCGGTTTCTTCACGTCTACCTTGCGTTCATTTCGATCGGTTTCGTTCATTGTGTCATATTTATAGAGAATACGGCCCCTGGTGTGACACATGTGTACCACAAGCGGAACAAATTTGTACCAGCTCGTCCCTGATAGGTCAGAACTTTGTGAAATTTTCAAGGAATCAACATACTAACATAATCAGTAGTTACCATGAAAACAATATCAAACTGTCTTTATAATTACCAATGAATGCTTTGGTACCAAAGCCTCTACTTACTCCTACATTGGTACATATAAATGAGGCTACAAACATTGTTTTGGTAATAAGAGCATGTGCAACACGTGGTTTCAAACACACCGCCACACCGACTTTGTTATCACTGTGTACTACTTACTCCGTAACTATAATACCGTGAGAAACATACGTTGTAACGTTTTCTTATATTTGTTAATACTGTTTGCATACGGTACTGTTTTACGATGTTTTTAGATCTTATAGCAAGAGAATGTTCAATTATCATGACTGTTTTCTCCTGTTCTCTCTCGTTTGGTGAAAAAGAAAGCTGGCATGGTTGGTAGGAGATCTGAATCTAGGCTATAGTGCTTCGGGCATACCTCATCTTACTATCGTAACTTGTTCAACGTAAGAATATGTTAGGTCTTCTTTTGTTATTGAGAAAAGGAACTGCTTAGCTACATATTCAGTAAAAATCACACCGTGCTAACTTAGGTACAGTTCAAGGTCAAGGTCAAGTTTTAATAAAGGTCAACGTTTCAGGGTTACGTTTTTACAAGGTTTATAGAAATTTGTAAATAGTTAATAAGTTTTACGAATGTTTTTTCAGCTGTTTTTGTAAGCTCTCAATTATTTTAATACATTCTCTATTATTTTATACTATGGCTGCGCCCCGCGGTTTCACCCGCATAAGTGTCGATCCCCTGGGAATATCGGAATAAAAAGTGGCCTACATGTTAATCCAGGGTGTCAGCTACGTCCATACAATTTTTTATCAAAATTGGTTTAGCCGTTTGAGCGTAAAGAAGTAACAAACATATAAACACACACACACACACAATTTTTTTTTTTTATAATATTAGTGTCATTAATTTTGAAAACAAGGATAGAAAATAAATGGTAAATAAATAAATAAGGATAGAACATGGTGAGGTACCTATTTGAAATCTTTACTGGTCAGCATAATCTTTAATTAATTAGAGATCGGATATTCGGATGCATATTCACACCCGACTAGTTATGCGTGCATTCCCGGTGTTCCTGGCATTCTGGGATTTTTTTAAAGAAAAAATACTTTAAGAAGCCGCTTCCAATACTTTCATAGCAAAAATTCACTTTAGGTAAATATGCATCCGAATATCCGATCTCTAATAATAATTAAATAGGCTTCATCGTTAGGTCTTAAGATTGTGTCTATGGGTATGTCTGGAGAAAGGTAAAACCAGAGATTGATTGTTTTTCGAATTTTAGTTAACTCTGCAATCGCATGGAAAATCTTCTATCAAAAATTTTGCAATTAGCTTCTACGCAGTATATTTTATTCTACCAACGTTCATTCAATTAAATTATCACGCGTGTCTTACCTTTGTATTTACTCCGTGGTCTTACCAGACAAAGTAGACCATGTAGAATCATTACAAAGTTACCATGTGTGTTGTGTCACATTCATATCAATTCGCGGAAAAATTGTGAGTGAGTTAACAATGACCAAAACAAATGAACTCTTATTTTGAAAGGTTTTCATTGTTCTTATTTCGTTAGGCATTTGTTCTACAATGTAGTGGGCGTCGTGGGTGAACTTAATTCTAATCTTTTCGGCTGCTATTGATCACTTTCTATCAGCCAATAGCACAATTATACTAGGAAGTCGAACCCAACCCGCATATTGTGTAAAAATCTCATCGTGTAAACTTAGGTGAAGTGAGTTTCACGTGTGGTACAGAATTCATCGACTGGTCTTCTCCTCAGACATCAATGACCGCTAGACGAAAACATCGTATTAATTCTGTTGAAATTGTTGGTAATCTTCTGATAACCCGAAATTGCTTCAACATAATTGGATAATTCGTGTTCGAATTTATAATTTGGAAACTATCGTCGTTTATTTTATTTACATAACTATTCAATTGAAATGCCTCCGTTACGTAGCCTCCCACTCAATTGCCTCTTTAACTTTTGTACGATTTTAAAACGACTATTATAAGAAAAATAAACAAACTCGGGACCAGGCTGACTATTATGTAAAAATCTCTCCGTGAAAAGTTAGGTGACGTGAGTTTGAAGTGAGCTTTCATTCCACCTGCGGGGTAATTGCCTCACACTATCAGTAGCAATGGGTTTCATTTAGTAGACAGTTCAACAACATTCATTGCGTTATTTACGTTGCGAAGCAGACACATTTTTCGAACTTATGAAGCAATGGATTAGCAACATCCTTCAAAATGATTCAGATTGAGACTGATAGTGTGTTACGCAATTAAGGTGCTAATACTAGGGACACATTGACAGTTTGAGAAAAAGTCTTTGCTTTTACAATAGTGAAAGTAAAGATTTTGACTGTAGAATGCTACAGACAGACCTACAGACACAATCTTAAGACCTAATAATGACCTAGAAACGAGCATGATGACCAGTAAAGATTTCAAACACCTAATCATGTCCTACGCCTCCGTAATTTTGTTCATATTAAACTTGTTGAAAGCTAACAAAAACAGCTGAAAAACATTCGCAAAACTTGTTACCTATTTACAAACTCCTATAAAACCTCGTAAAAACATAACCCTGAAACGTTGACCTTTATCAAAACATCATCAATCAAATCTGTTTGTCTACATTATGTCGGATATTACTCGCCTAAGAGATTGTGTCAGCTAAAAAAGTATTTTATTTTTTACGAAAATAATGTTTCATCAATATTATTTTGGGAATTCTGTAACGTATCTTCAAGTTAATAGCGTTGATGTGGATTGAAGTTGGTAAATGAATGTGTAACAATTGTTAGGAACACTATAATCCGATCTAGTATGTCCCTTGCTGCCCTCCCTCAGCGACGCCCTAAACCGGTTCCGTACCCCACAGGGACGCCGCGCCGCGCCGTACGGCATTTCATACAAACTTTCAAGCCCTTGTTTTTCGAAATGAATGAACCGGTTTTAATGAAACTTCATACGCATAAGCCGGATTCGAAATGTCATATATAAAAAGATAACTGGAAATCTCTGTTTCTATGGAAAATTTCAAATCGGTCTAATTTGGCTGTAACACTATTTATCGAAAGTGTTCTTAAGTAACTTTTTAGACCTTTGTATCCTGCTTATGCGTATGAAGATACAGCCTTTTCAGCCTTCAGCACGGAATATGTTTTTGTACAATTTTGATAATTTTCCTCTCTCTGTCTCGGGGATTTTAATATTTTATTATAGGTAGGTACTACATAAATTATTATACACATTTGATTCATTATTTATGTACATCGTACTTGTGGAAAATAAATATTAACGCTTACAATTTCTTCATAATTACAACGAATAATCTAAAGACAAATATTTTGACACTTGTACAGTCACGAGCACCAATATGTCAACACTTGGCAACTTTAAATTGCGATTTTATCACGAAATAACGAATGCAGCGTTGAAATACGACACTTTACATATACCTATGGGTTCGAAAATGTTATGTTCCTACTAATATAAAATTTCATTCAAAAATAAAGGAGAAAATCGCCTTTGAATAAAGCCAAGTGTATGCATATTTTTGCTCGTGACTGTACATAATCAATGTTTGCATTACTTATTACAAAGTTCATTCTAACGTATATAGTTCGTATTATCTCATGTTTAGAGTCGGCACTATTTGCTTTTGTCTAATAATATACCCTATTAATTTGATAGATAACTACACTGTCTCCTGACCTTTGAATCTTTCGACTAGTTTCTACTAATCATTGTTATTGAATTGGACCTTTGAATCTTTCGACTAGTTTCTACTAATCATTACCCGACTGCGCGACGCAAAGGAGTGGTAATGTGTTCATCAGCCTATGTATGTATGTTTGTATGTTCCTTTGAAGCACTATACAGACCAAACGCCTGGGCCGATTTTTATGATTCACATGTCAATCGATTCCTCTTAGTCCGGCGAGTGTCACTAAAGACATGACGTCAGTGAAAATTCAATATGGCGACTACTATGTACATATGTATGTATTCGAAAAAAAAATTTTTTCTCAAAACCTGTCTAGTGGGGTGTCAAAATAAAGGGCTTTTAAAGATGATTACGAAAATATAAACAACTTATATGGTTAAAAGTAATTCGAAGTGACAAATCATAAAAAACACGTACCAAGAACTAAATCGTCAGCGAAAGCTTTCACATTTGTAAACTAAAAAGCTGGAAATAAAAAAAGTTATTAAAAAAAAAACCCGACTGCGGTAAAAAACTTAAGTTAAAAGAACTGAAAAGCTAAAAACAAGCCCATTTTAAATTAAATAAAAGTTGGAAGCAGGCGGGACCCATTTGAATTTGAAAATATAATAAAAATGGTATGGGTCCCGCCTGCTTCCAACTTTTATTTAATTTAAAATGGGCTACCATTGGAGAACCATTGTTTTTTTTTTTCTTTTAATCATTTTTCACTTACTGTTGAGCACAAATCCTATTGTATACAACCGGCAACCGAGACTTTACTGTAACCAGCCACTGTTAACAATATCCTCACCTTTCGGAAGCATCCACTGCAACTTGTTTGCCTGTCCCAACGGAAGGGTCGATTTGCATCATAAGCAAACCATACAGTAAATATCTTATATCTGTTAAATCCCATACAAAGTACGCTACAGAGACAAATTTATAAACTCCGGTTGCAATAAAACATCACAAAAGAAACAAATTATCTATGATAAACGACATTGGAATAAAAATCATTTATATCACACACGAGACTTTCTACAATTCGACAATATAACAAAAGAGTTTACTTCATATTAGACGCGTAAATATCCACTCGGTATGCGGCATTCATATTTATACAGTCAGTAAATTGCTATCGGGCGTAATGTAATAATATGAATTTACATAAATTTTCTATAACATTTACATTAGGAATAAATGAATTGCTGGTTGAATGGTGCCTTTGGCCGGAAAGGCGCTTGGTTCACGCCCGGAGTCGGCCGCTTAAAGGCTCCCGCAGACAGGCGCGACGCGAGTCCAGTAGAACAATTTCCATTTTCTTCTTAACGTATTAATGGGTAAGTTTATATAATGTTTAGTTCAAAATTAGCTACGTGACCTGCACTCACGGACACAGTCATAAATAAGGTCATCAAATGCACAGGTAACGGCAAAAAAAGAAAAAGAAAGTTTTCATAGAAATTGTTCCTCCAGAGTCGCGTAACACCGTTGCGTCGCACCTGTCTGCGGGGAGCCTTAACAGAAACGTGTAAACCTAATAAGTAAAACGGCTGTTTTTATTTATTCTGTTGACCATATATTTCCTGGTGCAGGAGTAGAAGTAATAAAGTAGTGGCGGAGTGGTAATCAAAATGTTTTCTCTTAGTAGCTGTTAATTATGTTTTTAGCTTTATGGCTGGTTTAAACTATAAATGAATCGACACAAACGGCTGCGGTTTGAGATACACGATGTAAAGGAAGGAATATTTCAACAGCTTATAGTGCATACTAAGGAAGTGACCATTGAAATAACATAACAACACACCTATATTCCCCGAAGAGCCAGCCTCTAGTTTTTGGGATGCATGAAGAAGCCTCCTCGTATAGCGCAGTTTGTCCCGCCAGTTGCTCAACAGAACCGAGCGCTCAACGCATCCTGGACAGTCACACCCAACACTATTTGACTGGCCAATTTTTCCCTTGCGATGGTAGGGCTAACGCCCGCTTGGTTTGTGACCACCCTCCCACCGGAGTCCGGCGTCAAGCAGCCTGCTGTGTTTCGTCGATGCGTGGAAGTGCCTTAGGCATCTTCTGGGCACGCTCGTTCCATCAATAGACCTCATTCATCGCTTTCCATCAGGCGTGATCGAGGTTAAGAGCGGGCCCATTCAACAATGAAAAAAAAATTAACTTTTCGTGCACCCCCATCATCATCTGCCTAGCCTTTTCCCAACTGTTGGGGTCGGCTTGCAGTCTAACCAGATGCAGCTGAATACCAGTGTTTTACATAGAGCGACTGCCTATCTGACCTCCACAACCCAGTTACTGGGTAATACGATACCCCTTGGTAAGACTGGTTGTCAGACTTTCGGGCTTCTGACTACCCGTAACGACTGTCAAAGATCCACGAATGACAGCCGGGACCGACGGCTCTACGTGCTTTTCGAGGCACGGCGGGGTCACGGTATGTAAAGATGGTCTCCCATCCACAGACCAACCGCGGCAAGTATAGCTTAACCTGATCGATTGACCTGTGCGGCTGTTATTATTTAGCCACGGGCCCCTCTTTTAGTGCACCCCCATTAGTTATATTTAAGTCCAATGCAATAGGAGCGAGCCTAATGCCAACAATCGGGAATTTTCATTAGCAACCTGAAGGCCAATTCCCGAGATTAAAAACGTTCAAAATCTAGTCAATCAAGATTATATCTGGACTTTAAAAGAGACTGTGACCTGTGAGTTCGTTTCGGCCTTTCTTCTCAGAGTATTCAGATAGGAAACGCCGACCTCATCTAGTTTTTTAAAACATGATTGACGTGTAAAAGTGTTTGTACAAACCTATTTACAGAAATAAAAATCATTTTTCATTAATATTAGTCGCAGTCTCATCTCAGCGACAATCTATATCAAAAACTTGTCAAAAATGTAGGGAAATTAGAGGTATTTTTGACAGTTTGAGGCTGAGATCAGATTGTGAACGTTCTGAAAGTTACGGACATGGCCCCTCAGGAGTCTAGATTTGTATCCAGATGCCAGGCTGCTACTGAAAAACAAACACAAAGTATCGAGACAAAATCATGTTTTTTGTCACACTCATCTTTGTAGAGTATGACCAAAAACATCCCCGCGGTTTAATAACAAATAGTCAAGAATAACCCAGAGGTGAATTAGAAAACAGAAACACTTAAATGCAGCCCAACTTACAAAGTAGCAAATTCCACTTCAAACAACCCATTAAGCTTCACGACATACTTGTATCTAAAACCACAGGTCCGCCCACAACCTCGTAAGCTCACAGAAAAGTTAAATGTTATAAAATTTAAATATTATAATGGCCGGTCCACGACTCGCGAGACACAATAGTCAGAAATGTGATTTGCATCGCAGCACAAAATACTGAATGTGAATTTTACTTAATCTAACTTTATACTGTCGTGATGGTTTGCCGTGACTTTTTATATCTTAGAAGCGAAATGGTTGGTGCTGCAATTCCGCATGCAAAAGATGAGCAGAACTGAAAGCTTCTTTTTAAAACTGCACTGTATTCATAGTTATTGCGCTCTCTTATTGGTCTTGTCACTAGCGCTACAGTTAGGTACTGCTGCTCTCAACTCGGGTAAAATGTTAGGTATTGGGTTTTCCCGTCAGATTTCTCAGCAGCAGCCTGGAGCCTGAATTTGTGCCCCCTATAACATGGGACTTAAACATAACTGGCGTGTCACAACACGACACAATTATTTATGATCTGTAGATCAAGCTGGTGATAGTAAAACCAACCTCCGCCATTACAAGCTGGATCATCCAGCCACTAATAGCGGACTTAGACGCTTTGCAGTTGGAGCAACTTTAGTTGAGGCAACTATCAACTTTTTGAAATTTTCCTTAAAAAATTGCCAGTTGCTACAACCAAATAGCCCGAGATGTATGTAAACAGCTAGTGGCCAGTTGCTGCAATAGTTGCTCCATCTGCAAAGCGCCTTATCGTAATACGTAATTGCAGCCTTTTTTTTATTGTGTCGACAATTTGAATTACAATTATTTAATAATGTGTGCAGATAATCGTTTGATAATTTGTTATAATCAGCATGTTTGTACCTTAAAATAATACCATAATATTTGTACGCCAATGACGGCTAGACTTCTTTAAAAATTACAACATCTATACCTAACCTACATTATGTTCAACAATAAAAAATATTTGTATTGGTATTTGTAATCCCATGACCAATATCCAGCCTGAATTATTTTTGTGATTACTGTCAATAGTGTTTTATCGAATAGCGTAGGTATAGGTACACCTTCAGGTAAGGCTGACATTTAGAAATAATAGATCTGCAATTTATCCCATTAGTTACGGTCATAGGAATTCAAACATCTATCCATACTAATATTATAAATTCGTAAGTAACTCTGTCTGTCTTTCTTTCTGTCTGTTTGTCTGTATGGTACCTTTTCACGCCTAAACCACTGAACGGATTTCGATAAAATTTGGCAGAGAGATAGATTGCATCCCGGGGAAGGACATAGGATAGTTTTATCCCGATATTCCCACGGGATCGACACTTATGCGGGTGAAACCGCGGGGCGCTGCTAGTTACATATATTAAACTTTTCGAACAAAATTCTTAAGTTGTTTATTGCCAAGGTAAATTCCGTCATTGTTCCACTCACATTTGACGACTTTTAATTTCCGGATCAACAGAGCTAATTAACTACATGAGTGCAGTAAAACATTGTACCTTGTTGATTAAAAGCTAGTTTAACTAGGCACGGTAACAAATATTACTAGGCTATAAAACCTAGCTTCCATGGTTTCAATAGTGATTCTGGTACTTAGATTATGATTTATGAGTTCCTAGCACCTACAAAACTTTAGCATTCATTTCCGCTCTTTCTTGCAATTAATTATATTACTATTAAATGCGAAAGTAAGTTTGTTTGTTACCTTTTCACGCCTAAACCACTGAACCGATCATCCTGAAATACTGCATCCCGAAAAAAAGTGCTGTTCCCGAGGAAAACAACAATAACGTTATTATGATAATAGATGGCGCCACGTGTCTTCTCAAAAACAGGACAACGTCTGCGGGTCACCTAGTTTTCAGAAAGAACGCACGACGAAATCTTAGGCTTTTTTTAAGTCTAAGATTTTGTCGTGCGTTTAGAAAATCAGTCCAAATAATAATAATAGTTTTTATTTCTTGAAACAGCTTTATCATCATCTGCCTACCCTTTTCCCAACTATGTTGGGGTCAGCGTCCAGTCTAACCGCATGCAGGTGAATACCAGTATTTCACATCACAGTCCCACAACCCAGTTCCTGGGTAATACCCCTTGGTAAGACTGGTTGTCAGACTTACGGGCTTCTGACGACCCGTAACGACTGTCAAAGATTCAAGAATGACAGGCGGGACCAACGGCGTGACGTGCTTTCTGAAGCACAGGAGGGTCTCGGTATGTAAAGGTGATCACCCATCCACGGATCGACCGCGGCAATCTTAGCTTAACTTGATCGATCGACCCGTGCAGCTGTTATTACTTTGCCACGAGCCCCTCACCTCACACAAGCTGTGTATCCATATTAATGAATTCCCTGGCTCCTGCGCTAATATATTAACTGTATTACAGGAGTCAAATGCTTATTTACTATCAGGTGTATTTTGTTGACATTTAGGTTTGGAATTTTATTAAGAAAGTCTGTCTATTTCACATTTTACCAGGTGTATGTTTACTTCAAATACTACCAAAAGATCAGCTATTACTGTTAATAAACATTCCTTCGTAATTGTAGTCTCGAACGAATCGATGTAAGTAATTGATAATGGTTTGAAGAAACTATTAAACATTTTGTAGCAGTATTTTTGAATATTGTAGAAATGGGAGTTTTCTATCAACGTATAAAGTTATATCTCTTGTCAAAACTGTCTAAAATTCATCTTGAAAAGAAACATGATTTGACTAAAATTTTTGTGAATGGTAGGTACTAACTTATTTTGCAATCTAATAGATAAATTTAAGAAAAAACTGTCGAGACTGTAAGCTTAGTCCAAAACATATTCTCGCCACTATAAAAAAAATAATTGAGACCAGTAAAAAAAAAAAAAAGATTTAATAGGAATAACACTGTGAACACAACTAACTTACTAAGTTACTTAACCCTTTAATTGGCAGAACAATAATTCATCAAAATTTTGTTTTTGCCACCATGAGTCAATTTTCAGTATACTTGCTTACAAAATTTAGTTTTTATCAACGTCCAGCCGGCTTCACTCTGCCAATTTACGGGAGAACATTTTCGAAATGTCTTATTTTAAAAAAGATAACTGGGAAATCTCTGTTTCTATGGAAAATTTAAAATCGGTCTAATTTGGCTGTAACACTGTTTTTTGAAAATGTTCTTAAGTTACTTTTTAGACCTTTGTATCCTGCTTATGAGTATGAAGTTTCATTAAAATGGGTTCATTCATTTCGAAAAACAAGGACTTGAAAGTTTGTATGAAATGCCGTCCGACGTAAACGCTCTTAATAAAACCTGACATTTTACAGATATCATTACTAAAAATCAGTTACAGGATATGACCGTGAATGCTTAAATTGTCCTACTACAATCCAGCCATAAAACCTACATCGGAAACTCAGAAATCAGTGCGTACATCAGTTGCGACAACGCAACGCGGTCCGGTTAGACGTAAAAACACATTAAAATTCGTGAAATGAGAGTTGAGTCATAGAATGAAGCCGTCATTGACATAGCTTGTAATGAAGCTGTCATTGACATAGCTTGTAACAAGCTATCATCGACACGTACTAACTGCACACTGAAAGTTATTGGTTTGAGTTCCACTGTGGTACGGTACGGGAAAAGGGTCTTTGCGTTAGCGTTTTTGCCGTGTCGTGCGACATTGGAACCCAAATCAAAATGTTCTTAGAGTGTCATTGGATTGCACTCATGACGGAGTGAGAGTGACATGTAAGTAGAGTTCAAGACATTGACTCTACTGCCTTCAAATCATCTTCGTTCAAGACTGATCATAGTACGTGAAGTTTTATTATTATTGATGGGCTCGCATTTGACTATCACTATATACGAGTATAAAGATACGATTTAAGGTGTGCAATTTCTGTTCTATGCAAACTAATATTATAAATTCTAAAGTAACTCTGTCAGTCTGTATGTTAACTTTTCACGCCTAAAGCACTGAACGGATTTCGATAAAATTTCGCAGTGAGATAGATTGCATCCCGGGGAAGGACAAAGGATAGTTTTTATCCCGATATGCCCACGGGATCGACAGTTATGTGGTTGAAACCGCGAGGCGCTGCTAGTTCTGTATGAGTTACTGCTCAAGTCAAAACAGATGACGGGGGTCCAGAAGCATACATTATTACATAGCGTATCGTTTAACAAACTTCAATGGAAACGCGCTATCGTAAACCAGTACGCGACAAGCTTCAGTGCCAACAGCTCCGATACTCGAATAAAGTACTTATACGTGTGTAATTCACCGATTAATTAAAAGTTATACAGGCGTGACCGGTGTAATTGCCAAGAGACTTATGTTACGTTTAGTGCATTCACTTTTATTGGCCCGTCTTAATGCCTAGCTAAGAAAGTGGGTGAATTACCCAGTGCGATCGTTAAGTTTCTTTATTTCAAATTGCAGTTCAGAAATTAATCGCGGTTTATGTTGAATGTGAGGTCATCTTTGGTACTGCTAACTGCGAAATGTTAGAAATTAATTTCGTAAGATTTTATTTTGCAAGCAAATTATACACTGTTCTTCTATTCTGGTGCCTTTGCCACGTCCACAGAGCGCGTAGCGCAGAGGTTGCTGTAGCTGCATTTTGGGCACAGAGGGCAGCGGTGCAATGTAAAAATCAAACCGGGAACAATTCGGTGAAGTGATCTTAAAGTGAACTGTCATTTAACCTGATGCTAAAGTATATTCAAACTTATGTAATGTTTCAAATTGATTTTATTTCTAAACAAATATCAACTTTATTTTAATGGTAATTAAGTTGATTTCAAAGTGACTAACACTATTGAAAAAGCTGTAAAAATGTTTCAAGTTGTATCGTAAACTGAACTTTATTGTGTAGTAATTAAAGCAATTTTTCCATAAACTCATATTTGTTTATATTTTTGGCAAATAAATCGCGAATGCAGATTAGGGATTGACACTATTGACAGCACACTTTCTCTAAGTTTTCACGGTGATATTTTTACAGAAATCGGCTGGATAGGGGATGGGATATAGGTTACGCTACAGCTCCACATTCACACTCTGCTGCCTCACCGTCGAGATAGCCCCACTATATTGTACACTTAAAGACATTTAAATTGATCACAAGTTTTATTATCAGGATCTCCTACAATCTGAAATATGTGAAATGGTTCAATGAGTTTCTGGTTACACATATATTGCTCCAATTATGAAGATATCCATCGCTATCACCAGATTATGTGTGTTCGCATTACTGATGCGTTAACTAACATGCCCTGAATTGTCAATATGTGTGTGTGTGTAATGTTCAGAAGTTATCAGTACATAACAGAGCAGGCATTTGAGCACAAGTATGTAAAGTCAAAATGAATAAAAGAAGGATTGGGAAACTAAAAATAGTAACCTTGATGCCAAAAACCTCAATACCTTTGGAGAATTTGACGGTCGAAAACAGTACTTATGACTGTGTACGAGATGTAGAAATAGTTCTATTAATTTCCACAAGTAGGTAATGCTTATCTATGTAGTAAAAGATTAGAATGCTGGATATATCTAGTCGTTCTAGAGTTTTCTTAACAACTAACTTGACGGTTTCATAATTATTTTGTGCCTGCCTAAAAACATATTCAGCTCAGAAAATTACCAAGCATAACAGTACAAGTCGCTAAAGTATCATAAAAGCGACAGAAAGTTATTAAGATTCTAATTTTGGTTCAGTTAAACTAATATGACCAACAGAGAAACATTCCAAAATAGAATGCCTTAACACTTAACTGAGAAGGATAAAGAAACTAAAGCGAACGGAATGTTCATGCTTGTGAACTTGTTGGTAATAACGTTTCAATAAAGGGTCCTGAAGGGTAATGAATAATCAGCCTATAATGTTCCCACTGCTGGGACACAGGCCTACTCTCTTCGAGATGGAGTGGGCTATAATCTACCACGCGGGCCCAATGCGGGATAGTAGAGGTCACATGTCTTCGAATTTTGGTTCTAGGACATGCCGGTTTCCTCACGATGTTTTCCTTCACCGTTTTGAGAGCAGTGGTGATGAAATTATTTACACAAAGTAAAGCGCCTTCCTGGGTTTGAATCCACAATTTACAACTCATAAGTCCCCCGCCAGGGGGACAGGGCGCTATGGCGCTCATTAGGGGAGGCCTATGTCCAGCAGTGGACTGCTATAGGCTGATGAGCTAAACACCGATAGTGTTTAGCTGTGGATCTTTAAAATAGTCAGCTAAAATAAATAGCCGTTTAGTATTTGTCTATGCGATATTTTTGTTGTCTGTAAAGGTTGGCGCTTGATTATGGTTTTACTAGCGCTGAGAGCTCAGAAGAAAACCTGAAGTGGGCTGAAAGGTCTTGTTAATCCTCTCAGTTTTGTATTTTATCGCCATTCTGGTCAAAAAAAAAAAAAAAATTCACATAAACCTACATGGGCACTTAAGAAACGTCAGAAGCTAGGTCCACGGTTCCAATTGGTAGTTTCCTATGGAGAAGAACCGGCAAGAAACTCCACGGTTAGATACTCTTTTTAAAAATAATTGGCTTTTACTATGTTTCCAGATTACAGTAGGTATGGGAGGACAGCGTAGGCTTGTCAACAAGTACCAGGTAGGTACTTGATAAAATAAAAACTGCTATGCTACTCATTAAAAGGGGCAAGGTAGCCTATACTTCACTGGGAGCAACACGGAAGACTACAACGATGTTAGCGTAGGCGCAATGTATGACTTTGCCCATCCAAGTAAACACAACTACACACAAGACCACAGAAACGAGACAATTTGAGTATCATAGCAATGAGTCACGTCCGGCTAATTGTTAATAAACAGTAGCAGAGGCAAAGGCAAGCAGCCGAGGTGGTCTTTGTTCAACAAGTTAACACCTACTCCCGCCGAATGAGCTTGATAAATGTTTTTATTACCGTGCACCACAAGTGCAACAATTCAACCAGAGAAAATTACTTTGTGCATAACGAAGCTCAAACAATGGTTAATAATGTTACGGTGTGTGACGAATCCTGGAGGCCAGTAGTTGTGCTGTGGTACACTATATCTACAAAATGGCACCCGCTGCGAACAAGGACAGAAGTCTAGAATGCGTAATTTCTGGGAATACGACAATGACATCGTGGTTGGTTAAATTTTTGGTGACGTTTTGAAGGACCGTGCTTTCATTCATTTATTTTTGCATCCCATCGAAAGCCTTTTGAGGATCACTCACAGCAGCAAATGTTTCTTTTTTAATCATGTATTCACAGATTTTTATTTATGCATAGTTTACTTACTTAGCTAATCAAAATGAGTTCTTATTAATATCAGTTTTTTGCCTAAAATTCTATGCTAATTAATTATTATTTCATTAACATTCACAAAACTAAAAATGTATTTGAATTTGAAATAAGGCTTTGAGTAATAATTAATCAAATAACAAGAGTAGCCAGTCCGTAGCATATTTTTTCGCTTTATGAATAAGTCAAATACAGATCACCTTTGGAAAGCAAACGCGAAAAGTATTTCAGTTCATATTTTATGTTTAAAAATAAAATGTGTTAAACTTAAAACCTTTTTTGGTTTTATGCTCTAAACAGCTACCTACGCATAACAATGCAACTGCGTGAGCTGCTGACTTCAACACAAATATGTCCACGATTCGCGACGGTACCCCATAAATTAAAGAGATAAATGGTTCACCAACAATGGCTAAATAAACCGTCCTGTTTCTTATAACACTCGAAAATAAGCTTTGTTTGGTAGCACCGTAAAAAGTTGAAATGTCCATACGCGAGGACTTACAATGGATCAGAATATTTAAGGGGATATTAATAAACGCGTGGGCACGCCGATTGCTGCAAAAAATTTGAGCGCAGCATTCGATACACTATTTTATGGACACTTTTGGTCTATTAAATATCTTAAGCACGACATAAAAGCATTGTATTCTGGTTTCAATATTGCATGTTATTGAAATAAAGTTTTATAAGACTTTATTTGGGTTAACATAACTTTTATTGGTAGTTTTCATTCCCATGTATTAACAGTGCTTAAATTTTAGTAAGATATTTATATGAGTTTTATGTAATTTGTTCCCACATACACATTTGATGGTATGTACTTTACTTTCATAAACTTATTTTACGATTGAAAATCTAATTTCATACACACGATTAAATACGGCAAATGAACTATTAAAACATAGTAGTACATAATTGTTTAGTTTATTTCTGTTTAAACATGAAGCTGTATCTAAATATGTTTTATTTTTTATTGCTGAATAGACCTGCACTTGACCTCGATCACGCCTGATGGAAAGCGATAGATGAGGTCTATGATGGAACGAGCTTGCCAAGAAGAGGCCTGTTCACTCTTGCTTTGAAGGCAGACGGGTTAAATGTGGAAGGGAACACAGACTCTGGCAGAGAGTTCCACACTTTGGCTGTGCGCATATTATACGTGGAGGAGAAGCGCTGCTAAATGAACTTAAGAAAACCAATTAGTGAAATCAGATAACCCGAAGTACTAGGAAACTATATCTTCAAGGAGGTCACTCTGAAAATTAACCCAAATTCTGTATTGAATGATTCCACCTAAAATTTGGTATCGTTTCATAAACAAAGCCGTGTTCCCATAAAAACGGCCATGTATAAAATAAGTGTTTACTTTGTCGGTGGGAGCGCTTTGAAGTGGCTTCCATTTCTGTTCATAGCAACCCTTTTAACATGTGCGGAGATAAAGATGAAATGTAACTACTTGTATACTCTTTCCCTTTCAAGATTCTAATCGAATATTTTATATAGTTACTTCTTAGAAAGTTACGTGGGACTAAAAGTCGAGATACAGTTGATTTACTTATCGATGAATATTCGTATAGGTGTGCATAACGCCCCGCCATAAAATTGGTGAGTATCGAAGTGTGTTGATACTCAGTGCTATAACAGGTACTCAGCCTGAAAAATGTCGTAAATGCAAAATCTCATGTAAAGATACCATTGGTTTCTTACAAAAGCAAGGAAACGAAAAGTTGCAATTGTAATATTGCAAAAAAAATGTTTCTTTCTAAAATTCTAAAAATATCTAGAAATAAATAATTGAGTAACATTATGAAAAGACTAGAGCCAAAATAAAATAGTGTGAAAAACTTACAACTTCTTTAATAAAAATCAATCTCAACCTTGAGGTCAAATCTAAAACAAAAGACGAAACTTTCACCAAATTCCTTCGGTCGCTAAATGCCAATGGTTTTCCAGCCAATTACCTCAATCTCTAGAACCTAACTTATTAACGAAAGCACGATCCCCTGCACCTTGCACCCTGACATCACAAGATGGATCTGCCGAGCCCCCGTCCACAAATTACATGAAGCAATTTTACCCACAATCTTAGCAATGACATTACTGCAGCGGAATCTCACCCACGATGTTTGGTTGTAAACTGTTACGGAGCTACGAAAGTATATGTTGAAAGTTGACGGTAGACGTGTTCTTGAGTGGAGACCACGAATTGGCAAAGGTAAGGTAGGACGCCCTCAGAATAGGTGGCGCAACGATCTACGCAGGATGGCTGATCGAAGCTTGATGAGAGTTGCCAAAAATTGAGTTGAATGGCGTGCGATAGGAGAGACCTATGTCCAGCAGTGGACAGCTGCAGGCTGATGATGGTGATGATAACTTAATTCAAGTCACAAAAGTATGTTTTGAATGGGCTTGATTACCGCTCTAATATTTAATTGTCTTCAATTTGTTAATTCTTGAGTGAACATCAAAAACTTTGGCCTTAGCCGAAATATGAAGGTATATGATTCACATGTAAAGTTATATTCATTTAAACGTTGTGAAATTGCAAACATCAACGTCCTAACTTTAGCAGTTTTATTAACGCTATATTTTATAGACTTCTAATATTTTAAAAGTTCAGCCGAAACGAATCTCCGTGCGAAAAGTTGCAACATTTTTGATGAAACTTGCAATACAGAATAAGATGTATGTCGTACATGATGTTATGTTGCATCAGTGTTTCTGTTCATTGATAAAAATAAAACGTTTCCAAAGTTAGATGTTATTGTTGCAATCATTTTAAATTGCACTTTAGATTTCGTAATTTATTTGTTACTATTATTATCATTTTGCTATTATAAGTCTACCGGAATCTCGTGGCATATTAAAAATTTGTTATTTTCATATAAAAAAACAAATTTTTAATATTAATAATTTTTAATATTAAGTGAAAGCTTCTTTAGGCGCGTTGGGCATTTTTCGAGATGGGAAAAAACCATTGAACTCGCGTCACTGTTACCGTAACCAAGTACGGGTTGGTGGATGTTACATGTCTCCGATTTTTTGGTTCTAGGACATATTTCCTCACCCTTTTTTTTCTTCGTTTTGAGAGCAGAGATGATGAAATGAAATACACAAAATAAAGTGCCAGTCTGGGTTCGAACTCACGACCTACAACTCGTAAGTCGGGGATAGGCTACCAATGACTACTATCTCTGTCAGTTTTGTATAATATTTAGCATTATATAGGCTATGAATTTTTTTGAGTATTTCTTAGCTCCGTGGCATGTCTCCCTAAAAGAATTCGTCCACGCATCGCATCCTACCCTCTGCTATACATCCCCTTGAAATTTTAGGGGAACGCAATCATTCCCTTTGATTCCTGTTCCGTCCTATTCAATTAGAAGGCGTCTCTAACTGACTTTTATAAAAAATAGTTTACTAGTTAGATATAGATTCTGCAGTACGGAAAAATCACGGCCATTAATATAAGTTTATTACTAACGACCTCATGATTAAAATATTCCTTATATAGTATGCCAAATTAATGTTCATTGTATTTTCAGGAAATAAAAAAGCAAGTCATTATTGAAATTAATGATACGTTGTCAATTACTACATCTACTATTCAAAATAAACTATTGTAGGTACAGAAGCCAGCACATCAAGCTACCCGAAACTGTAAAATTTTCCCAATCAACTTTGAGCCTTATACTTTAGCGATAAAGTAAAAAATCTATATATAGTAGCTGTCTGTACATATGAGGAATATAAGAAAAATATTTTATGGCATAAAAACAGCCGTTATTTATTATTTGAGATGCATTGGCACAATGAGGTCCATACCATCTTGTGTCATGGAAGAAGACAACAATTACGGTTAAGCCTCATCGATCGCTTAACGATGTCGTGCCCTTACGCATGAAAGGGTTAATAATTACGATAAAAGCCCTTTCAAATCCTGAGAGCATTCGAAGAACAGAAAATCCTAATGTTCCCAAATCATGCACGCTTTGAGACTAAAACAAATTGATGTGCATTATTAATCAAAATTCGCTTCCTTCCTGGCTGGAGTCTCTCAAATGTGCCAACGAAAATGGAACAATGGAATCTGTATTGTAGCATTTTCACAAATCCGTACTGACATAGTCACTTCCTGTATCTCTGAGCCGTATTATCTGGGTATACCGAATCGGGTCAGTGCAGTGAGAATGGTTTGACTACGAAAACTGTGAGCATGAACGTGGTATTGTTTCTTGTTTCTTGCTGTCTTGAGAAATTTCTAAAATGAAATTAATGAGCAAGTTATTCTTTTATTTTTTCTCTGTAAAATTATTTTAACGAATAATAAAGATAGTATTATAGCACAACCAGTTCTGTATTTTTTTTAATATACAATTCATTTTCAACAACTCCTTTTTCACTCAGGTTACTATTAGCCTTCACTCAGGTTGTACTGGTTTATTAACAAGACCACCCAATCCAGTGTTATTTAACATGATTTTGTCCCAACATCAGTTATGACAACAGACGCATAGATTATGGCCATTCATTTGACCGTCACAAGCACGTTTCATTATGGAAGTTTACTAAGAAATACCGGTGATAAAATTCACACTTCGTACACCTAAAAACACCCAAAGTTCACACTTATGGGCAAACGGTCGCATGAGTTTGTTCCGGCCTAATGAGGCGACGTCATTCATTGCGCAAGCGTAGAGACAGCGCCGCCGCCGCCGGCGCATTCGCCATGCTCCGGAACAAATCGCACCCAAATACGGGCGTGTGTGGATGATGGTGTGATTTTTAGTCGTAATTGAAATAGATTGGTCGCTTTCGAGTAGGTTTTATGTGAAAGTTTGATATTGATTTCAATGACTAAAGAATACTTAGTTTAAAAAACCGGCCAAGTGCGAGTCGGACTCGCACACGAAGGGTTCCGTACAACAAGGCATGAAACGCCGAAAAAAACGTTTCTTTTATACCCCTTTAAATTTTAACTTTATTTTATTTTTATTATTTGTTGTTATAGCGGCAACTTACAGAAATACATCATCTGTGAAAATGTCGACTGTCAATTATGACCTGTGATCATTCTTCAAGATAAAAATATGATTCAATTTATGAAACTAGATTAGTTTTTTTTAGTTCAGAAAATTCGTTATATTTGTTTTACGTGTCTTCGCCAAAAGGAACCTAATTAGCAAAACATAATTTCTTCCTTATTATAATAAGAAATAAATAATATGTTTTGATTTTTGCTGTCCTTCAAGATACAAGTTTTTCGTGGTTTAAAGGACAGGAGACTCACCTGTAATAGCCATACCATTACATACCCATCCCTTATTGAAACAACACTGATGTTTTGATTACTTACTTTGCAGGAAAAATGAGTTTTATTTTATTGATATTGTTTTAAGTATAGAAAGTTGTATCAAACCAGTTATTGTTCTTGTTTCATACTGTTTTTCTTATCTGTAAGTACCAGTTGTGATTAGAAACACTCCACTGATTTTTAGATACGAAACATGTTTTATCGTATCTTTGAATAACTGTCTCATCAGGGCATACTTAAAATCACAAAATCTTTAATACACACATTTGAATTAATTACCTATGAATAACTTCCTTTTACCGTTAATATTTACACAATACTCCGCTGGAAGTACTATTAACTAATACGTACGTCGTCATGCATAATAAGTAATTAAGTACTAACTATTACGCATTGAAAGATTCTAATTGTGCATTTATAATGGCTCATTATCGGTTAATGGGTCTCATATTAGTTAATATTTATACAGTGTTATTTATTTTATTACTGTACATGACACATTTTTTTTTTTTTTTTTTTTTTTTTTTTTTTTTTTTTTTTTTTTTTTTTTTTTTTTTGCGGATGGGAAATCATCAAATGACCCCTCCCGCTCTGGGTGGAGCGGAAGGGAGTGTCAGACTCTTACTGACTAAAACCCACCCGTGTTCCTTCCTTAGCCCTTTATGTTCCGGGCCAGCGGTAACCCTTTCGGACAATCCCGCTGACCCGGCAGGGTACATGACACATGCTTAGGCATTATCGATTTCCGTTGAAATACAATCATTGTCGAAGACATCCTTACCTAAATGTCCCGTAATGATTTATAGAGTAGAGTAGGCATCAAGTTATCTTCCTAAAAGAAAAATATAGGCAGCTAGAGAATTCATGAAGTGTAACCGAATTATCTATATAACGCTTTGTCACAACGCCAATCTATCTCGTCTGCTCGACGTCCGTATGTCACTGCAGGGATCCAGCAGAATATCAGCGTCATGTAAATTTGCCTGACACATGCTGAGCTGGACTACCATTTGGTGCAAACTTGAGACACACACCGCCCTTTGTATATTCGTTATTTTGATTTAAAGTACTTTATAGTGTCAATTTCTTTAAGTATGTCTTCATTTATTTATTTTTTTGTATTTTGATACCTTGTTTCTTAAATATTCATGTAATTTGATATCATGTAATTATGCTTTTGTGTGTTGTGGTATGTATTTTGTGTGCACTGAATAAGTGATTTATTTATCCACGGTTTGTCGTGGCTAAATAATAACAGCCACACAGGTCGATCGATCTGGTTAACCTACGCTCGCCATGGTCTGTCCGCGGAAGGGTGACCATCTTTACATACCAAAACCCCTCCGTGCCTCGGAAAGCACGTTAAGCCGTTGGTCCCGGCTGCCATTCTTGGATCTTTGGCAGTCATTACGGGTCGTCAGAAGCCCGAAAGTCTAACAACGCGTACCATGTTACCCAGTAACTGGGTTGTGGAGGTCCGATAGGCTGTCGCTCCGTATAAAATACTGGTATTCAGCTGCATCCAGTTAGACTGCAGGGAAAAGGCTGAGCAGATTGATTGAATTGGTTTGTACTGTAATCTGCTTGCCAGACAAGATGATTATGACACCATTTCCATGCGACAGTTCATCTAAAGTTTCCTACAGGTTTAACACATTTCCATAAGCTGTCGTTTGAACAGGCTAAAGACCTATTGATAAAACCAAGCCTTCCAAACCATCGATAAAACCACCAAGATTTATGGTAACAACTCTTTAACGACAGATAAAAATAGTGGACGTCAAGTCAATCAAGGTACGTCTTAACACGTAAACAGCAGTAGTATATCGATTTTAAATGCAAATGCGAACAGCTGTTTATCGTCTGAATGATTGCATTAAGCTTGCTTCGAGCTTAATTACGTCGTGTGGGCGAGCGTTCGGGATCGTCTTGAGACGAACGCCAATCTAGGAATGACAGACTTACGACTGTTACGGATTGTAAGACAAAAACCGGTATTAATTAATTAGATGATGTGATAGTGGAAAAAAGGGTTGGTCGCTAATGGTTGGAAGGCTAGTGATGTGAATAGGATTAGCGCGTCGACTTAATTGTATTGAGGTTTGACATGGAGACCTGACAGTGTTTGCTCGCTGTGGCTGAGATTTAAGGGTAAACGGATAGGAATAGAAGTTAATGGAACTGGGGAATTGGAGAATGGTCTTTCGGGTTTATTTTGTACTGGCCACAGTAAAGATGGAAACTTTAACACAATTGCAGTGTCTGCTGAAAGTATTACAAGAAACCATAAAACTATGTAAGATATAGAAGCTTAACGTTTATAAAATGATAGCTTTTTATAGTATCATTGAATGCATTTCCCACTCCTATTTAAATATAAAATTGAATTCAATAACGCCAATAAAAACCGCGTTTTACCTTCAATTGAAGACACTCGTATATTTTTTACAGCATGAGGGTACCTACTTTATACCACTAACAGTAGTTTATGATGCATTTTAAAAATATTTTTTTTATCAATAAGCCACATCATCATTTTCAAGGGGCCCATTGACGGTTAATAAATAACTCTCAACTCAATTCGTCACACTTTTTACATCTATTATTGTCAATTATTATAAATTTTAAATGTAGGCAGCGTGATTTTTTAACAACAAAAGGATGGGTTAAATTCAATGGACTTTCATTTGTAATGGCTTTTATTTAGTTTAGTAACAACAATGGTTTGATTTGGTGCACGTTATGGCATGTTGTTCAAAGCAATATTTTCGCATTGATGCGCTTTTTTTGAAAGCTACAGGAACGACAGTTACATGTTACATGTATATGGGATTACAAAATAAATACAAAGGTATTCAAGGTTATTTTGTGCTTTCGGAATTATTAAAATAATGATTATACAGGGTAAATTAAATTAGCTAGATCAACTCAGCAGTCGTAATGAGAATCGATATATAAACATGTTAAACAAAAAAACTGAATCAAAAACCGTATATAAAGGCTCCTTCAAACGAGCGATTATATCGCGTGTCGCGCCTGTTTGTAGGAGCCTTAAGCCGGTTCCTGTGTAGATATTGGTAATATTGGATTTCTGCAATGTTGTATTTCCACCCAACATTTGCACCAACAATAGTGACAATCTTTCCCCACTAATCACTCCGACCATAACCAACGTTGGCTCCAACACTTGCTACCATACAGCACTGTTTGACCTATCACGCTAAGAAAATAAAAACGCCTCTATACTTCAAATGCCAAACGTTTGTTTGTTTGCTTCATCGTGAGGATTGAACGGTATCATAAGTGTACAGTTTTAGTATTGGGATCTAAAATAATAAAGATAAGAACTCTTTGATCAGTTTTGCTTTTAGTTTTACGAAAGTATGCCAAACAAAACCACAAGATTGTGTTGACTTAGATCATCGTAATAATGTTTGAACGAGAACCGCACTTTACTATAAGAGGCTCTTGGGCTTCTTATGCAAATCATGGAATAAATTATTAGGTACCTATTAAAGTGTATCATCATCTGGTTCTTTTCTGGTTTACTTTTACTTATGCATAACTTTCTGTGAATTCGTAGAGAAATTCAAACTTTCGACATGCTTTTATACCTGGGTACTAAAAACATATACTAGCTTCCGCCTGTGGTCATACAGACAGACAGACAGACAGAGTTACTTTCGAATTTATAATATTAGAAGGGATAGTATGGGTAAATATTTTCATAATCTCTTAACCAAATATTTACACTAGGTACTAAATTAAAGACTAATTAACTAACTATATAAATAAATACAACTACAAAAGAATATTTAGGCGTCAAAGTACTCGTCTGCATCGCTGTCATCCGGAAACGTGCCCAAAAGACTAGCAGCATTGCCACGTTGAATGGCAATGCTAATTCTTTGGCCAAAGAAAGACCCAGCCCTCTGGTCACGTGAAGTGTTGATCAGCCGGTGAGAAATTTCCTTAAAAAGGCGATCCGCACTCGGGCCCTATGAACTCAGGTCATGGGGACCCAAGTGCGACCCCAAACGGCTCAAAACTGTAGTTACCCATGTTACCTACTTGTATTTTTAGATCGAACTTCTCACTCAATTTATCCATCAAGGGATATTCTATGTCTTATTGGATCAATGTTTTTCCAAGATTTTCATATTACGAGTATTTTTTGCAAAAAACGGTTTATAACATTCTTGCGAATTAAGCGTATATTTGTATCAGGCCATTATATAATTTTCTTCATGGTACTTTGTGTCCATTGGCAGCTGGCTGCAACCTTTTACAAAGTGAGCTATATTCCGTTCTGTGAGCTTCAAAAGTATCGTCAATTGAGTCTCGTTTTGGCGAGATTTCTAAATCTAAAAATCTCGCCAAAACGACACTCAATTGACGATACTTTGACGAGAGGACTGGTCTAGACTAATGCTAACCAAAGCATTAGTCCAGACCAGTCCTCTCACGCCCAGTCCTACTTTCGTTTTGCGTAGGTAACATAAATTTTCACTCCCACGAAAATCCTCCAACAACAGTGCCACATCGCGAATTACGCACATTCTACCCAAACCGTAGGGCTAAATGTTTGTTCTAACTTTACGTCGAAGGGCGCTAAAAGGTTTGCAAATAGACGTTAAGTAACGCGTCAACTGAGACAATGACGTCTGTTTTGCCGACACGTCTGACCCCTGTTTGTTGACGTGTGGTTGGTTCCCAGGAAAACTGGGTTATAATGTAATTTGAGGTGTTATGAAAAGTTGGGTTTTTTTCTAATTTGTTAGTTGAGAATGATGTCAGAGAATATTGAGAAATAATTTTGGTGAAAATGCGGCTGCAGCGGTTGGAGGCATCGTCAGTAGCTTGTACAAAAAGCTATACCTACACGTAATAGGACTAGCTAATCCAAAATTCTCTTGACCGACAGAATTTGCACGTAAATGCACCACCAACTCAGTACAGTGAAGTTTAAGCTTGCACGAGGTTTTAAACTTTATTACAATCTCATAATTAGTTTATTTTGCTTGCAAACATATAAAGTTTCTTATTGGAAAATACAGAGCTCTATCTTGTATGAAAGCAAACCGCCTAATAAACTGCAGATGATTAATCATATAGCAAATACCCAACAAATCATAGAACAAAACAAACTCTATGAGCTCATAGCTACTTTATTAATAACCCATACAGGCGACAAAGTTAATAACAGAATGACATATCAATTAATTAACAAAAACTCGAACAATAAGCTGTCGTAAAACTAATTTAATATCTGTGAGCAAACAGTTTATTTGCCGATCCGCTATGGCGCCAGCTGTTGCGACGAGGGTAGCGGCAAAGAAGAATCGAGTAAATAGCGCAGATGTGATGTTGAAGTTGCTTACCTAACTACAGTTGCACCTACGAATCATAACCATAAATATCATAATCAGCCTATAATGTTCCCACTCCTTGGACACGGACCTCCTCTCTGTGAGAGGGAGTGGGCCGTCATCCACCACGCGGGCCCAGTGCGGGTTGGTGGATGTCATATGTCTTCGAATTTTTGGTTCTAGGACATGCCGGATTCCTTACGATGTTATCCTTCACCATTTTGAGAGCATATGATGAAATAATTTACACAAAGTTATACGAAAACTATAGTTATTTTTATGAACAGCTAAAACCGGAACAACACTTATGAAAAACAATTTATATTTGAATAGCATGTACAGTCAACAAAGGAGTTAAGTATACAGGAGCGTCGGATATAGTTGAAGTTTACTAAGAAACCGATGGATGTTGTGGACTGAAATTTAATTTAATAAATGAGCTGTTTGTTTTCTATTAATAAACTAAAATTTTGTTCGAGAATATCCATCGGTTTCTTAGTAAACTTCAACAATATCCGACGCTCCTGTATACTTAACTCCTTTGTTGACTGTACACAATATAAATTACAGATATAAATGTACTTTTACAATGGGCGGTCTTATCGCTAAATTATTGATCTATAATTAATTAGTCTGTAGTGGTAGTGATTACATTGTTTATGTTTTAACTTTATTAGGTAACCTATTGATGATCCATCATAATTCAATTTAATAAACACCAAATCAATGACTGGTTCTGAACAATTTTCACAGCATCAAAATGGAGCTATTCTGTCTGAGCCACATAACATAAATTTTATAAGATTTCGAGATATCGCCAAGCGGTTAGTCGACTCTTCACGTGACCAGAGGGCTGGCCTATTTCTTGGCCAAAGAATTAGCATTGCCATACAACGTGGCAATGCTGCCAGCCTTTTGGGCACTGTTCCTGTTGACAGCGATGCGGACGAATTTTTTGATGCCCTATGATCATTTTGCTTATTTTTTTTTCATATAAATGTACATATTATTATTATTTTAAATAGGTATTAGCATAAATTATGTAAATATTATAAAGTTTAATAGATACAATATTAGATGAACTTTATAAAACTAGGTGGCACGTGTTTTTAACGAGGTAGGTACCAGTAAGCATGTTCACTTCTGCGATCTATCACGTCTTCATCTTTGCAGTATATTGCAGATACAAGTTTTTGTTTCGCCATCGATCGTCTCCTGAATGGAAGTCGTTTAATGGATGCAGTATATAGAAGGATAAGTAACTGAACTGTTATAACATCTTGGAGTTAACCAGGCACAATTTACCAATACCCTTGAAGAAGATACATTTTTGGGTCGGTAATAAGTAGGTAGGTAAGCCTTGAATTTCTAATAATTAATTACAATATACAAACTAATACTAATATAATATATTATGTACAAGTATATAAGTAAGTACTTATATACTTGTACTTACTAAAAAAATTAAGAAAAATGAAGGAGCTTATTGGGCATCAAAAACTTCGTCCGCATCGCTGTCAATGGGATAAGTGCCCAAAAGGCTTGCAGCATTACCACGTTGGATGGCAATGCTGAATCTATAAATAATTAATTGAAAAAGAAACTACAAATTCTTATATAAATACCTGGTTTTCTTGTATGTGATGATCTGCCTGCCTACCTATAATTTATCTGATTAATTATTCAGTAAGAATATCTAATTAGATCTTGAAGCGCCAGGCGCTATCATTGCAGTAGACTATTAGCCGCAATAACATGTCCTGGCATTCAGATTACCATAAATAAAGTAGGTAACTTTATCAGTAAATACTTTGTACATAAGAAGTTCCTGAGCTTATCGACGATCATACACTTGCAAAACTTATTTAGTTTTTAAATTCATTTTTATTTTACCGTATGGATCTGTACTTTACCATTTTTGGGTTTTTGAGCTATATTTTTATTTTAATCGAAGATTTTTTTATAACGTTGAGGCCGACCTTGAATGAGATGGTGAGATGACCTGGACGCGTACCGCGAGTGCTGGTTCGTGGTGGCAAGTTAACAAAAAAAAACATCACAGTCTTTTTGTGACTGATTAATTAATCATTACAAATACTATTAATCATGCAGCTAATTTCAAAAATATTACATCACAAAACCTGTCGACAATTATCAAAATCGAACCCAAACAAAACTTTCATTCAACCGAATAAGTACAACTTTTAACGAACAAATTCCTCCAAGACGACCTGCTTGGTCCCTCGGCTATAAATATAAGATCATCTAATGCCATCATTCGGTGCGAGTCAAAGTGATCTCTAACGGAGATTTGGTCCGAAGTCACTGATCGTATATTGTCGCCCGAGATGACTGCGATAGCGTATGATAATGTTGGGGTGAGATTTCGTTCGTAGGAGGAGCGGGTAGCGTTTAGTGACGATCAATTAATTACGATATTTAAATAATAGACAATTACCAAAATAGTTTAGGTCGAACAAAAAAATACAGGCATTCACTGTTTAGATTCAGGATTTCAAGATTCAGAATTTCAAATAATCTTTGAAGTTCTGAATGTATATAATGCGACTGCATGTCACTGTTATAGGTTTTTTTATAAATTTATTAATATTATGTAGCTTCATTTTCATAACAGTTTGTGCAAGTGACTAAGTTATAAAAATACGACCTCAATTTAATCTAAAAGCATAGACAAATAGGTAAAGTTGTAACAAACAATACCGAAGGTGACTTTCTAACAATCATAAATTCAGTAACATAAATATTATCTAAAACAGACAAACAACATTCCATTCAATTCAATCAATAATGCTAATAAGCAAGATAAATCAGTAGACAATGATATTATATCACCAGTGAAGCGAAAGATCATAAATTGATATTGGTTATTTGAAAGGCAATTAGACAAATAAGCTAACGAATTGCATAATAAAGATAAGGTCAATCGAATATGTTGATTTAATTAAGTTTCTAATGTAAGTAGTGTTATTCCACCTGACAGCTTTATATTAATTTATTTAACACTAGTAACACTATCGTTGATACCATCACACTAATACTATAAAGGCGAAAGTTTGTGTGTGCTTATATGTTTGTTACCTCTTCACGCTCAAACGGCTAAACCAATTTTGATAATATTTTGTATGGAGGTAGCTAACACCCTGGATCAACTTATAGGCTACTTTTTATCCCAATATTCCCGCGGGATCGACATATACGCGGGTGAAATGGCGGGGCGCAGCTAGTTAATTAATAATTTGCCATGTAATCTTTAGAAACAATTGTTATGATGTACGTGACGTAAGAATCCAGCTAGTACCGCGAATGTAATCATCATACAGAAATCCTTGATGGCTACTATCATCATCACCCACCTCTCGACTTCACCCACAGCTGAGCTTTCTTTTTTTCCTATTGTCCACGCTCCGGTGCTGATGATCCACCTACGGTACAGAAGTCACTATACCGCATGATTATTATCAATGGTTGATTGATTATTTTTTTGTTGTCTTTTGAGTGCCTCCACATTTCTCTCACTTTTCAAAACTTTTTGATCGAACTCGAACAAAGGTTACCTACATTGTCATCAGTGGAAAGAGTAACGTTCATTAGTTTGCAATAACTGACATTATAAATTACGAATTGCCTTTATCAACATATCTATCTCAGTATTTAACTGACTGTTTTTGTTGATCAACTTTATCGAATCGATACGAAACAGAGATGTCGATTTTATATCTAAATCGAAAGGCGAGATACATTAATTCTTGCTTTTAATTCACTACATAAAATACACTGGCGCAGCATGTTCTCTATCTTATCTGATGTCATTTATAGGATTAGGGCTAGATGAGATAGATATCGAATAGATGGGTGGTTGAACACCAAGGAATGTTTGAGAGAAATCGTTCAATGAGTTTCTAGCTTTGTTTTTATGTTAATTAGTAGGAACCAGTCGAACGGGATTCGTGGACAAACTTCCGTTGGAAATATTTGATGTATCATCACAGTACGTGGGTTCCTGTGACGTCAACTGTCTTTGTCTTTTGATGTTAGATAGAAGGAGAGAAGATGATACCTATATGGTTTACCAAATTGAGTGAGAACTAAAAGATAATTTTAACAAACAAATGTAGTGCGGTGGTCGATGTTTCGTTATTACCGTTCATGATGGAATGATTAAGAGTACAAGGTAGTGCTAATGTATGAAGTCAACATCTCGACTTAAGTACAGATTTATTAAGTAGTTGTACAGGATAAGTGTGTTACCTACCACAGACTTGTATCTCCTTTAGAAATATCCTTTCTAGGACGACAAATAACATGCTCTATTTTATGAAGATATCGAAATCAGATTACCATATTCATGAGAACATGAAACCTACATTAAACAGTTTGCTCTATGTGCTATTTCCACTTTAGTAACTTCTCATTTTAATAAATAATAATTCAAATTAAATGAACTTGACGTTCTACACTTACATATCTGTTAAATTATGCAACAAATCGATGTTGAAGTAATTTTGAACCGTTTTTCAAACATGGTGGTCTCGACGGCCGCAAACTCGATAGCCAATGACGGGGAACGAAAACCGCTAGTCCAGAGAAATCAGGATGTTCTTGTCCCATGATTGGTCGTTTTTATCAGGAAAACCATTCCAAACGAAGAATCAACATACAAATAAGTAAAAGCTAACAATGAAGACAGAAAATAATTCAATCCGGATTTAAGTCACATTTTGCTGGTTCACAAAGCTACTTGAAATGTTAAACTTGTAAAAACAAGATTTGTTTATAAGGCAAAGTCTATGAACAGAACATAATATGGCATCGCGCAAATTGTAGACTTGCACTTGCCATAACAGAATATAGTGTTGCAGTCGTAAAACCTGTCTAAAGGCAAAAAGTAAACGATGGACACCGGCTCTACAGCTAAAGATGGTAACAAATGTGCTTTTTTGCAGACCAAGGGACATATAGGAAATTATAGGTGACTACCAACTCGTCCTCGAGTTTACTGATGGTCCTTGAACTTATTTATATTCAACAATGTTGTATTCAAAAGTTGAATAATGAGAGAGAGGAATAATTAATTAGTAGAAACCCTCAAGGTCTCATTATTTATTGAGATAAGCATTTGGAGTTATCAAACCAAATAAAATGTCTTATATTTACAAAGAGATACCTACACTTTAGAGAGAACCCATCTTAAACATTTTTGCGTTCCGAACTTGATGAATCTCGACTGTGATGATCTGAAGCATTAAATTTTGTTCAACATTTTCTTCTTTATACTTTTTAAATCGGTAACCTCGTTATTCCTCTAGTAAAATTATATCTTGTATATTCCGGGGAGTATGAACGATCGTTCAGCCGCAGAGGCGCGTGTCAATCGACAACGGACACCACTTTTGTTTTTTGTCTCCCGATGGTGGTTTATACCGGATTTGGGGTCGTCACATTATCTGTTTGTGATACTAGTTACATCCTTTATGACGGAATTATCAGTTAATTTTTAGTGAAATGGCGTTTAGAAATTATGAACATTTTATCTAGTATGTTTGCTGAAGATAAAATTTTCAAAAATATTTATCGCTACCGTAAACTTACATCATGACAGAAATATTTATTCTGTTCAAGCAACAAGGTTTCCGATGAATCATTCTTAACAATATTCCCGAACAAATTTCGATGTTCAAACAAGATCCCAAACCGCTTCAAAATGTTTTATACCAAGTGGGAGTGTCAGTCATCATTCACTTCGAAGTACATGTCTATACACGGTAATAAACTGGCCAACGCCTACATTTGTGACCACTTTACAGACGGACGGACCATCTTACACAATGTTACCTCTGTTCTTCAACAATCAACGCAACGAATCTTTGGTTTCTCCTTTCAACATGTCCACTTATTCCTGTGTTGTGATCATTGTTGCATGAATGACAACAATACGCTGTTATTAGCTTCGCCTAACGTTAATTTTAATTAACATGATTAGATGTTTCCGTATACAAAACATGTTTTGTATGTTTAATCACTGCCAACAAATTTTGACATATCCAATCTGTGAACTCCCCTTGTAAACTATCCCTGGAATATCATGATTGTTTTAGTTATATGAGTTTTTAATTTCGTCGAAGTCGAAGACTCTTGAAAATGACGATATAATAAAATAAAGCGTGAGAATGTTCAAAACATTTCGTGCAATAAAAACCAAGTGATGATATGTGTGAACTGCGCAGCTTTAAAATGAATTTAAACTGCGTTGCATTGTTATAACAAATGACGAACACTCCTCGGTACAAAGTATGAATGGGCGAAAGTTGGGCGAGTCCATCACGATCCACGGTTTATCATGCAAATGCACGATGTTTATGTGGTTTTTTAGAATATATTATCATTATTCATTCCCTGTTTTCCTTTTCGGTCTTGATTCACCGTTTCAATCAGGCCATTCATGAGTATGTTAGATCTGAACATAATGGACCGGAAAATGTCACATTTTTGGCCAGTTGACGTCATATTTACAAAACGAAATTTAATAAATATAATTATGAAATGAGCTCACTGTGATGTAATCAAAAATTGATTCGTTCGCCTTTACGTTCATTTAAAGTAAGCAAAACATTTTTTTGTAAGATTAAAACTGGGATACAGAGTTTCGAAAGAAAAAGAAACAATTCAAAATGGAAAGGAAAAGGTTTTTAATACTTTTTTGCGGTGCATTTCAAAGCTACATATCTCATGTTTTCCTTAAACAATAAGAGGCATTTAACAGCATATTTCTCGAAATAATAACCTTCCATTGATAACATCTTTAGCACTGTCATGTAGCGATCCCTTTTCGCTGAAGAGGAGTGGCTGACAAATGAACCGGTGGGAACAAAGTGTAGGTGAATCATTAACCATGATTTGCCTTATCGCTTTTAGGTCCTGAATACCAAGTAGGCTTATAGCAATGATGATTCAGTATACCGGGCTTTAGTCATCAGTATGTGGATTTGTAAACGTGAACTGGAAAATTTTACGACCGACATAATGTGCATTTCACAAACGACAGCTTACAAGGGCTCCGCCTTCCCTTCCAAAAATACAAAATGAACAAGAAGCAGTTTCCAGAAAGTCAGTAAGAGCCTGCAATAAAATATTGTGAATCCCAAAGATTGAGAGAAACAGGACAATAATGTTACAAAATTTACATTTCCATCTGGAATTGTGGTTTCATTGTGTGTACATAAATATTATCGTCAAGTTTGCTAAAAAGAGCCTCTTGAGCTTCCCTCTTAGATCAACTTGCCACTCACTAAACTGTCTTAAGATAATAAGTATTGAAACCCTTTAGAAGGGTGCGGGCAAGAGTCAATATTTGCAAATATAAGACGTTATTTAGATGCAAGACACGATCGTCTGCCCCCAGAGTCGGCCGTCCAGCCTTCTTATGCAAATCTCGCCATATCTCCGACTATTCACTAAGAGGTTTATTTGGTGAGGTCCTTTGAAACTCTTCAAAGTGGGTGTATTAAATTTTTCATAACTGCCCACTTCACTTGGAAGTGCGTTTATTATACTTTCCGCATTCGGCGCTAGTTATTTGATATTTAAAAATTTCCGCACAGAAAGTTGCACTCTGGAATTTTGGTCGTATAAAGCTTAAACGAAAATTGTGTAATGTATGTGAATGTTTGCTTTGTTGTTAGTTTTTACGTGTAAAACGTTAAATGAAAAACGCTTTTGGTGTTTAGTGCTCAAGTATTATTTGAATCCCATCTACCGTTTTCAGTTTAAATTGTTTGGGAGTAAAGGCAGGTATTGCGAAAAGAATATGGTTGCGTGTCTTTGAAATTGGCCGTATTACAAGAAAAACACGCACGCTTTTGGTTATCAACGTATCTTGTCAGCACCTTTCAATTAATGCTGAGGAAAGCGGTTTAAATTGAAAAAGTAAAAATTCAAGCTTTTACATTTTTATAACAAGCTGTGGTGGTTATGTAAGTGGGAATATCTTTGGTAGATCACGATTCTGTTGTTGAGAGTTGTACCCAACATGCTAAAACAAAATATGTTAGGGTATATGTACTTGGTATTATAATAAGTCCATGATTTGATTGACTACTCTGATAAGAACGGCCGAAACAAACGAGGGTTTGGTGAGATAAAAATCGTTAGAGTGCCTTATTACACAGTAGCATAAATCGTCATCTGCCTAGCTTTTCCCAATTATTTTGTGGTCGGCTTCCAGTCTAACCGGATGCAGCTGAATACCAGTATTTTACATGGAGCGACTGCCTATCTGACCACCACAACCCAGTTACTGGATAGTACGATACCCTTGGTAAGACTGATTGTCAGACTTTCGGGCTTCTGACTCCGTAAGGACTGTCAAAGATCCACAAATGACAGCCGCGACCAACGGCTTAACGTGCTTTCCGAGGCACGGAGGGGTCACGGTATGTAAAGATGGTCACCCATCCACAGACCAACCGCGGCAAGCGTAACTTAACTTGATCGATAGACATGTGCGGCTGTTATTAATTAGCCACGGGCCCCTCACACAGTGGCATAAATACCATATAATAAAACATAACATCACCCATGTAACACCGAAGGATTAGTCTGGATTTGTGTCCTATTGATGGTAATATCAGGCTCGTCCCCTATTAGCTGGACTTTAACAGAAATGTTGGAGTAGGTACTAAATATAATGTCTTTATAATTTAAGTGAGTTTTATTATGCAAATTAAATTAAACCTGCTACACTTTTATCTTTTCCACAAATTAAAGCTTACATGAAACTGCAATGTCCTCGAACATCCCGGATTTCACAAGCAACTCGTGACACAATAGTATCTTGACATCAGCGATGCATCAGCTTTGCAAACCTACGGGTACTTGCGAAATGAGTAAGTAATATAAAAATACTTGGTCACGTCATGGCAATCTAAAAAGATAATCTATCTCACGCTTCTAAGAAAATAACTGTAAGTCCTGTTAGAGTCATTTGACCCAGCACCCCACCTGTTCACGAATTGAATTAAACCTTTGCATGTCTAAGCGCAGTAAAATCTATAGTAGCCGAAATAACGATATCAAAATATTTTAACAGCCATTGTTGTTGTCAAGGGTGAGAAGATAAGTTAATAATATAATGACATATTATTGCTCCCTCTATGCTTATTCGGCTATTTCCACGATCTTAGCCTCATAATTTATAATTTTATCAAAGCTGTCAGCTTCATCTTTATCAACTGTTTCACAAAGCTCAAATTCTTTTGACTCTTCTGCCTTTTTAACTTTGTTGACAAGAAACAATCGTGTTGTTATTATGTTTATGGTGTAATGTCAAAATAAAATGTTTTCTCTAGTTGTGAGCGCGTCATTAATTCGAATTTTATTCACATTATGGTGCGTGACTGCATTATGTATTTGATTTTCAAACTGTTTCGATAACGCATCTAAATAGGTTATTTCTATTAAAAATTATTGTCTTCCTACTCACTTTAACTCAACTCCTACAAATGGATAGTGTAGAGTTTTCTGTTGGTTGTATGTAGGAATTAATTCAATGTTAGCTGTAACTGCTAACGGAATAACATAAATATTTGTCCCATAATCTATATGCTTGTACTTATAATAAAGCTGAAGAGTTTGTTTGTTTGCTTGAACTTCCCAACTAGCACACTAGTGGCAATAGCAGCCTATTTTGCAACTTTTAGCTGTACAACAGCGCTTTAGGGGTCCAGAAAGTGGTTTTAAGTTCTACTATTGCTTCCGTAACTGCTCATAGCTGTAAATATCACTAGGGGTAGCAGAAACTGAACCAAATGCCACTCTAGGTTTTATAAGAGTTAATTTTACAACCCATTTGCCGTCTATAGCTTTAAAAGAGAGTTAAAACATGTACGTTAAAGCTTAAAGCTGCTAAAAAGCTTCTATTGCCGCTGCTGTACGCTTCAGAACTGCACAAAGACTTTAATTGCAGACTTTTAACGGAACTGTTTATAAGATATATTTATCACTGTTCTGCCACTGAAAGTTTCATTGCAGAAGTTATTTGTTCTTTTGCGCAGACTTAAGTAGGAATTTGATCGACTGTTTTACTAATAGTGCCATTAAGGCTTCACAATAGAAGCAGGAGAGTAATGGACATTGCCTACTCATTTGGATACATTCTGCTATTTTTATTGGAGAAATCACATTTTATAAAATATTTAAGCCAGTTTTAGAGAAATATGGATCTGAAAGCATGGAAGTTCTAACAAAGAACTGGTGGATATCGCAAGAAAGTACGGAGAGTTTATCAGAATATGCAGAAATTAAAACCGGCCAAGTGCGTGTCGGGCCACGCACAGTGTAGGGTTCCGTAGTTATAGCCCGTTATCACAATATAGTACGTTTCTGTTGTTCTTTATTCTGAATATATGTAATGGTAAAGATATTAGGAGTTAATGGTTATAATAACAAAAATCGACTTTAAATTTGAATACCTTGCAAGAAAATCTTAACACTTCGCCTCTTGTATAATTGTATTGGTGAATTGAAAATAAAAAAATATTTGAGATAAAATCAACTTGTTTTATTGGCAAATTGGCTCATAATTGACATTATTAAAATAATTAAACTAGGTAAATTCAAAAATAACAACAGTATAAACAATATTTGCACAACATTGTGTATTTTGTCTCATTCTCTTCATGTGTCTGACATGGTGAATCGAAACAGACCAAATATTTGAATAAAAAACAACATGTTTCTTTGGAAAATTGGCCCTTACTTACATAATAGACATAGTCAACACGTTTATTAATAATAAAAATAAATATTCGGGATATTTCACATACACAGACGCACTACGAACTACGCCAACAGGCCTGTCAAACTAGGATAAGTTTAAAGTAGCAATATAAATTAATCTACGTATGGCTATAAATTTCAGTCTTATTAGTTATACTATACCACCTCTATATTATCAATGTTTTTGTTCGGCCAGTGTAACATTCCATGTTTTTCCCACTTAGATGGACAGATGCAAAGTTCTTGTTTATTTTGATGTTCATTATAAGTTTGAATTATTTTGAAAGGCATTCTGAAAACATGGTAAGACATAGTAAGTGTTAAACAATTGAAAGAGCGAAAGTATAGAAGCAGCTACAAATGATCATCGTATTTTAGGGTTTTCAACGAGTTCTACGGATCTTTAAACAAATAACCATTAGTGTGGTTCGATATCTGCAGTAAGTACGAAATAAAAGTGATTGTAAAGACTTGAACTGCATTAGTGGTACAGGTATTACTTGGACCTTCAGAAGAGAGAAACTTAGCGCTTTGACGCGCAGAGAGGAAGTATTAAGGTTGAAGTTGCAAGTTAAAGCTGCTTCTCATAGACGACATGTTTACAAGACAATTATTTATCATTACCTGAGAAATTTATAGGTTTTTATCGCAATTTGTTGTAAAATATAACTAAACATAGAACCAGCAACTTACTAAATACAAATGTAGTCAAGTATGTAATTTCAATATCGTGTAGTATGTGATATAATAATATTTATGTAATAATATTTTACATATTTTACGATATTCTGAGGTAATTATTGAGGCGCGTTAAAAATACTCCAATAATATCAACTATATGCACGATAAACTGATCTGCGTTTGTAGCCACTTGCATATAATACAAAATATATCTCAAAAACACTTACCTTCACTTCACTTATTATTTATTTGTATTCAGTAATGTCTGACTCAGGAACAACAGATGTATTTAATAAATGAGAGACAAGGTGAATGATCAGTGATAATTTATTCGTTCAGTTATACCTGTCATTCATTCAATAAGCGCCACAAGAGCTTTAGTGTGGTGTTAATTATTAGTTGCAGCTCCTGTAGCGCTTTTATGCCACTATTATGAAGTTCTAATGGAACTATAGATTGCAAAAAGTTGTGCCCCTTTGGCTCCAAAGCGGCTGCATAAGGTCTGCAGTGCACGCTCTGGCGCTTGAGCTTGGCACCTTTGGGAATAATCGGATTAGCTCCAAAGCTCTTAAGCAACCAGTTTGTGCTAGTTGGGTTACTACTGGTTAGATTTGTTTTTTTTTTTCATTTGATAGCCCAACTCTTGAGGAAGGCTAATGGCCCTTAGGAGCTGAGTAAAAAGAAAAAAATAGTCAGTACGAACGCTACGCAAAAACAAAGTACAAAATAGCGCGGCCAGGCGATGCGATGCAGCGGAATGAATCAGGGGAACAAGAAATTTAGTCGGGAGCAGAAGCTAATATAAAAATAAAATTCCTATAACACAATAGATTGCTGATATATTATGGACTTAAGTTGTGCTAATTCGTAATGTTGACGATTATGTTATGACACACTATAAGCACGCCACTTTAATGTACCATTTGGGTTTTATAATAATTTACACGAGATGACATTATCATGTTTATTGCAAACCAGCTTTCGCCCGCGGCTTCACCCGCGTACTGAAATAAAAAATTTCATAAGTCCTAACCCATGTGCCAAATTTCATCTGAATCCATTCAGCCGTTTTAGCGTGAAAGCGTTACAAAAAAAAATCACATGCGCAATTATAAAATTAGGATTAGTGCAGCTTAAGTCTATAACATATAAATTCAAAAATCTACTAAATGATTTGTCTTTAATTGGATCACTGCATGAAACAACAACCTATCAACAGAATCTTCAACTTACCAACAGAATCAGATACCACGATCAATATGCAAGAGTAACTACCAAATAGTCTAATTATGCCGTCAACATCCTCAAAGTTAGTTACAAGATACTGATTGTCTGTAACTAAGTATTTATTTGCTCAGGAAACTAATAACAAAGTGGAATGGCTTGGAGGGATGAGGAAGCAGAAACCGGTCGCAAGGATGCTGTTTGTTTGAGGAATTTGCGAATATGCTGTTTGGATCTTAAGATTAGAAAGATGATTGATGGATTTAATAAAAGTAATGTAAGAGTGACGTCATTCAGTTCGGAAGGCTGAAAATAAATGACAGTGATTTTAAAGAGGAGTCTTGTTATAAATGGATTAGATATAAGGATAATCAGCAACTTTTCATCATCATTACCGTATAAAAACCTTGCATAAGAGCATTGTAGGGACACTGAAAGAAACAAGCAGTAAATAAAAATGAAAAAACATTGATATGAACTGCTTTAAACAGTTCCTTAAGAGACTAACGTTCAAGACAGTATTTTTTATTGATCCGAAAACAGTTAAAGCTTCAGGCAAAATGTTACCGTTATGACCATAGATATCCGTGGTTATGACAGTAAACTTTAACGTTTTTTTTTTGTAAACGGTATGTTCCATCATTAAACGTTACTGTTCTGTCTTTTAATGTTTTACAAACATTTCTTCTTACTGCTTAAGTCAGTAAATCTTAATGAAATCACTTTAATGTGATGTTGTAAGAAATTATTTTTTTCAGTGTATGCTCTTTGGCTCATTAATTTTTAGAATAATTTAAGGTAAAACTCAACAATTTCCATTTAATTGACACAAGACAGGTGATCATTTGAAATCCAAGAGCATACAATGGAGTGCGACATAGTTAGTGCATAGGTTGGTTCAGCAAATTTTGCGAAACAGTTATGAAAAGAGAAACCTGAAAAACTACCGTATCAGTAAAGTTGCTAATAGCGAGAACAAAGTGACGCTCGAAATTGACCTACGTGTCATAGTTTTCTAGCGTAGTAGTGCGATACAGTCATACGAGTAATTTTCCCACGCAATATTGTACAGACGTCAGCACATCAAGCTACTCGAAACTGTCATTTTTTTCCAATCAACTTTCAACCTTATGTTTTAGCGATAATGTTGAAAATCTATTAAAGAAATTTGACAGATTGTAGTTGCTTGATGTGCTGGCGTCTGTACAAATTAACAGGGCTCTGTTCTATGTGAACTGACATGTATTACATAGAATCACGCTATGATAGTTTAATGATTCACAAATAGCAGGAGTTTTCTTTAAGTAGAAAAAAAAATATTCTGCCAACTTTTACGTACCTACCTTTTTTCAGTACCTACTACTTGAAAAAGTTGGCAGAATATTTTCAGCCATTCACATAATGGGTCATAAGAAGTAGTGCCAATGGCGAATAGTGAGCACTCGGCAGAAGAATTGAAGATTCCTGTACACTGTTACAAGGGTGTTTTGGCGCTCGAGTGACGTTGACTAAGGGAGGCGCCGTTGGTAAACATTTGTGCAGTTATTGTTTTGTGGAATGTATTGAAAAAATAAGATGGTGGCATTAGTTTCGATTTTGGCCATGCACCGAAAGAACCATGTAGCGCTTTAAGTGTAATATACCACACATAATGATTTCGCCTTAAGATAAATGTGAATTATATTTTAATCAATATACAACCTGACACTGACCTGTAAATTACAAAAAACGGAAGTAAAGTTGAATTTCGCGGGTTACTTTAGCGCATCTCCCATGTGTTTAATGCTCACACAGGTTTAATATTGTAAAACAATGTGCCTAGTGTAAAGACAAAGACATTTATTCGTCGGATAAGGTAGGTACAAGGTTGATTGGAACATATGGATAAGTTCAACATATCCATATTTAGAAATATATAAGTATGTTTATCAGTTGTCTAGTACTCATAACACAAGCTCTGCTTAGCTTGAGACTAGACGGCGTTGTGTGATAGTTGTGGAATATTATTATTATTATTATTATTATATTATAAAGAGGTAAAGTTTCTGAGGTTTTAGGGGGCAATCTTCGGAACTGCTGATTTGATCCCTAAAATTCTTTCACTAATGAGTAGCTACATTATTCCTGAGTGACATAAGCTGTTTTATGTTAAAACGAGAAACTTCACGTGAACGAAGTCGCGGGCAGAAGCTAGCATAAAATAAAAACACAACAATATCAACATTTCTATTATGCAATTAAATGAATCTACCTTTTTATTAAAATTGTATAACCTGAAGTTCAACGTACCAAAAAACGTAAAACGAAATTGTCCACTATCCCAACATCATTTTCAAAGACACTATCAATCTCGGTTCCCCGCACCATTTTTTATGTGTTATCTGTAAACACAGCAACGTCCGGACGATATAGCATCCACAATATCCCGAATGGATATTGGATAATATCGAGGTTAAATGCTGCCATACAACTCATGCACTGCTCGCTGAGTTCACTTTACAGTTTTTCAAGTCCAATCTTTAACAGCAATGGATGACCATGCGTCCAAAGCTTTAAGAAAGTGCATTTATCAAAAGATAGACGCTCCCAAAGCGAATCTGCTGGACATTATCCGCGCCCTTGTTTGAACAAACTTTTTTAATTTTCTTCATAAAATCTATCCTTTTTGAGCGGTCAAGCGGGAGGGAAACTTTTAAAAGCATTTATTCTTTGTATAACGTTAAATAAAGGTTTCAGCATACATAAGATTGGCTCGCATATTGCTAAACCTATTTAAACATTGACTTTAAAGTTTCTGTCATTGTTATTCAGTTAATACTCTGAAGATGGACTGTTACAGACCAAAATTGAGTAACTTATTCTTTTTGTTGACAGTGAGACAATTGTTTTTTTTCTAAAGTGCTCACTTTGATACGTACATTTATATTCTGCTCACGTAATCAATTCGAATCGCATGTTTTATTGCACTGCAGCTAAAAAAAGTTTCGTTGAAGATTGCTCGTTCAGAACGGTCTTATTGATCTTCCAAATTATATCGAAAAAGTTCAGACAGACTTATCATTTTGTGCCCAAATTCTTGTTTGACATCCGTATACTAGTAATTTATATTCCAGACCACACAAGGGTGACCAACAACCTACAAATAGTCGGACCGTTACTCAAATTCCCACAATTTATTGCATCACAATGACGACACAACTCACAACTGCAAATTGCACATCGCTTTAAGAATGTACAGTCAACAAAACAATTAAATATTCAACCAGATTATTAAAACTAATTTTCAACCACCATTATATGACTAAAGAGTTGTCAAATCTTCGACATCGCTCGTTTGATTGGATAATTTGTTAAAAAAGTTTTTCAGTACGCAATAACAATGAATTCTTCCAGGATAGCGCCAAGATGTTTATGTCTTAACTGCATACACAACTCCTTAGCTGTCTGTACATTCATTTGTATGAACACAACGCCTGCGGGCGGCTCACAGTCTGTAATATCGGCGGGTCATATTAGCACTGAATGACACACGTACTGAACCTGCGAACTGAATTAGAAATGAGAAGTATGGTGGGTGTCATTTTGTTTTATCGTCTCTGAGACTTTAACTGGAATAGAAATGGAAAATTGTGAGTTAAAAAAGTTAAACTGTTCTACAAAGCAAAAGAAATAAAGCTATGTCAAAAAGAACGTCGGTTTTTCAATATTTTTCATTTGACCTAGAATCTTGATATTACTTTTCAGCGTTTATTAACTGGTATTCCACTTCGTTTTTGTTCAAACTTTGAAAATACTGTGATGGAAGTAGGTACTATCCCGAACTACTTTTTTCTTTTTATTTGATTCTGTCTGCATTGATTTTGTAGCGGTATCTACAACGCCACATGCGAACAGCGCGTCATACTGACGTCACGACGTCAAATCCTGCATCGCGCAAGCAGAGTTTACCGCGCAACTAGCATAGATACAACGGCCCGCCATGAATCATTGGGCAGTTGCCCGCCAGACACAACACCATTCTGGTCGGAGGATCCTCCCTTTTCTATAGAGTGTGAGTAAACTTTACACCCTGTTCCTCATACCTCCATAATTTTTTTTTTTTTTTTTTTGAGAAACCCACATAACTTTTACTATCATTTTGATCAGTAGGTATTATGATAGTTCCTTAAAAAACATTATACATACATAGTACATATCCGACACCTGTCCGGCAAAACTCTCACGCTTCGTAACCCTACACCATCGGTACCTGAAGAATACAGCTCATGACTGTGCAATTGCTAACGCTATTACTTCTCGAAAGTTAATCGCTATCGGCTCGTATTACGTGTCATAGGAACTGAGACGTTTGACAACTTCTAATGATATAGAATTTGATCGTTATTTGACAGTTTGATCGGTGTTTTGGGTAATCTGATTGAGGATGTTCAATGGTGTGGAAACAAGGATTATTTTGTAAGCGGTTTTAGTGGATATTGTCGCTATGTTATATAATTGTAACACTTTCGCTTTCGACTAAACTTTATCTCGTTGAAACCCTCATCTGCCTAGCCTTTTCCCAAACATGTTGGGGTCGGCTTCCAGTCTAACCGGATGCAGCTAAATACCAGTATTTTACATGGACCTCCACAACCCAATTACTGGGTAATACGATACCCCTTGATAAGACTGGTTGTCAGACTTTCAGGCTGTCAAAGATCCACGAATGACAGCCGGCACCAACGGCTTAACGTGCTTTCCGAGGCACGGAGAGGTCACGGTATGTAAAGATGGTCACCCATCCACAGACCAACCGCGGCAAGCGTAGCTTAACCTGATCTATCGACCTGTGCGGCTGTTATTGTTTAGCCACGAGCCCCTCGTTAACCCCCTAAAGGAGTTAAATTTCTTAGTGGTTGTCAGGTTTTAAGTTACCTATTTATTTTGTGTTTCGGTATGTCCTAGCGTTGATATTTTACCCAAGTAAATATATGTTATAAGCTAATCAAAACAATGTTTTTAAAAAATGCAGTGCAGTGCACCTGTCACATTTGAAAACAATTACTGCACACTTTCGTGCAAATCGACGTCCAATTCAAAAGTATACCTAAAGAAACGAAGTCAGACTGCAGCAAAAGTAGGTCTACAACTAAAACTTTTCAAACTGGATATTTCACAGGGTTATGCAAATAAGACCCTAAAGTATACTTCTAAAGTGGAGTTACTTTTAATAAGTTCAAATGCAGTCGGATCGGTACAAGTAGGTGCGAAAGTGCTAACTTTGCAACATTTTTCGTTTTACGTGAACTGGCTGGAATTTACATAAGAAGCAAATCCTGTGCGCTATTCGCTTTTGAATAGTACTACTGAGATATTAAACTGGCGGTATTATGACTTTACTAGCTTTCGCCTGTGAATTCGTTCGAGGCAATTTTTATTTTTAAACCATTTTCCACTTTATGTGGCAAGGTGTTCTGATTGCAAATTGATTCTAGCTAGAGCTTGCCAGACATAAAATTCAGACAACGGGTTGAGGTACTGCACTCAGAGCACCGATTTCAACGGCACTTGACTGAATTGCACCTAAGCTGATCCAATAATCGCACTGAAAATTTATATTGAGTGCGATTATATGAAACAGTCCTTTTTTAAGTACCCCTAATAATAATATAAAGTAGGTACAGACGCCAGCATATCAAGCTACTACAATCTGTCAAATTTCTTTAATAAATTTTCAACTTTATCGCTAAAGCATAAGGTTCAAAGTTGATTGCGTGCTGAAGCGTGCTGGCGTCTGTACGTAGAAATGTCTTAAAGACCCTATTAGTCCTCCAGACCGAATTTCCACCATAAGGACCAATTTCGCGCGGGAGATGTTATAGTCCACAAGTGAGTGCGTAGACACAGGTGCACTCTCTTTCCTCACACTCATAGTCCAGTGGGACAGCAAGCCGATACGACCGTAGAGAGTTCAGGCGCAGGGTCAACGGCTTAACGTGCTATATAACTCTTCCTAAGGCACGGGGGTTCCACGCGCGCCTCAAAGAGATGTCAGCATCGAGGAGGGGCCCCATAGGGCCGAAGCCTGCCGGGTCAGCGGGATTGTCCGAAAGGGTTACCGCTGGCCCGGAACATAAAGGGCTAAGGAAGGAACACGGGTGGGTTTTAGTCAGTAAGAGTCTGACACTCCCTTCCGCTCCACCCAGAGCGGGAGGGGTCATTTGATGATATCCCATCCGCAAAAAAAAAAGGCACGGGTTTATTATTTATTTATTAAAACTTTATGCACAAGTAAAAAAAAATACTGTACAAAGGCGGACTTACACACGCTTTTGCCTATCACACCTCCAACTTCCAAACTCCGGGCTGTTACTAAGAAGTTCCTACTGGGAAAAACACAATAACACAAAGGCACTATTACATACGTATTAAAGCCCCACAACACACTCCATTCACATATGAACATGGATAGGTACTTAAAAGTAGAAAGTTTATCAATAAACGCTGATGAACAGCCAACGGACCATCCCTAATAGATAATCAGAGTCACATTCGTAGAAACATCAAAGTACCTTAATAGTCTATAAGCACATCGACTCTAAAAGCCCATTAGTTGGCAGAACAAGCAGCTAATATTCTATTTTCCAATGAAACCTACATAAGCATAGAAATTGGCTTACTTCACACATAATTCCAACAAGTTTCCAAGACCTTCTTATAATGCAAGTATATATCGCTAGCCGCAGGTCAGTCTCATGTTTGAATTTGTAATGTTTATAAATTACCCGATTCACAAAGGCCATTCTTATGGTAAATAGGGAGCACAATTACAATACAACAATACGATTTTAAATTAAACAATTGACGTTATGTGGGGTATGACAAAGACAAAGAAACTAAGGAAAACGGAAAGCGTGTTTCCGCAGGAGTTTGTTTTATATTTTAGCGAATACGCGAATGTTTTATAAGAACAATATTCCTTCTTCCCAAAACCAGCCATCATGTTTATTAAGTATAACAACTTGAATTTTAATTAACAGCGCGTCAATACACATAACTAGATCCTAGGTTAAATACAATAAGTTAATATAAACCTCTTTGAATTATTCTGCACTTAAGAATAGACCCTGTAAAATAAAAAACTTCAGTTAGAAATTGAGTCGGAAAAGGTTTTCTTCCTCTTCTACGATCGTGATATTTCTAATGAACAAAATGAGCTAGCAAAAACTGCTTTAACATTCTACAAACTCGACTGTCTGCCAACAACATCTTCATGCCTTAGTTCATACTCGTTGCTGGCTCTGGACTTAAAAGTCTAACAAAATACGTGTTTTTTTAATTGAACAAGAAATTAAAGCGTTACAATTATTTGCGTGTTTGTAAGAGGTAATCTCTGGAAGTAAATCCGATCACTAATAGAAAGCTATACTATTGCCAAGTGCCATAAGATGCGACAAAAATTCGTTCACGCTGACGAAGTCACTAGCAATACCCAGTTCCTAATAAGCGAAATGAACTAGCAAAATCAATGTCAATATTCCACAAACTTAATGTAAACCAGCCACATCCCTATAACATATAAGCACATAGTTCGGCATCCACACAACTCACTAGGTGGCATTCCCCTCAGCACCACACTAAGAGTGTATTGATGTTGTTGGTTATAGCACTTACCACGTCTCAGTACCGTTATGCAGTTTGACTTACAAATAAACGATCGACATCGAGATGTTTCACTTTAGAACCTTGTGTGCTTAGGCACAGGCCCAAGACTATTATGATAGCTTTTGGAATTGGATCAAATATTGGTTGGGTTTTAATTTTTATGTATGTTTGCTGTTGTGTTTTGTGGTTGTATTCCTGTACATTTTTGTTTACTTGAATGCAAAGTTTTTGAACTTTGACCAACGTGAATTTACTTTGCATCTTCATTTGGGAAGTGGGTAAAACTTATTTTTTTGTTTTACATATGGTAAAAAAACATTTTAGAGAACACATTGTCATACCTAGGTCAAACAATTTTGGAAGAGAATAAAATTGTGTTTTTAATTAATTGTTACATTTTTGGTTTTGTAACGAACAAACTGCAGAAACGAAATTCTTAGTCTTAAAAAGATCGGCTCCAGCGTAATTCAATTCCATTGAAGTGTTAAACTATGGTTATACATATAGAGCCTCCTTTATCCTAGCTCTTGACAGGACATGTAATATTTACAAGGGGACATATTATCGGCTCCCCAAAAAGGCTTTTCATAAATTTCGCACAACACCTCTGCAAGGGCCTATCCTTCACGATAGGATAGTAATAAAATCGCCCCTGTACATATTATAGGTGCAGGGACACCTCGAGGGATCCATCTATTCTGTTTAAGCATTAATACTGTAGTACATAATCATAGGACACCCTAAATGTTGTTGTTTTTGGGTAATATTAATATATCTTGGTTATTATTGCTTCGGTTTTGTTGAACAAAATAACTTTTAGTATCTAAGGGCTGATTTTTCCAACGCCAGCTAATTTTATCCGAGGAACAATTTTGAATTTTTGACAGTTCTTCTATAAAAAATCTGTCAGACGTCAATTTTATTCCACGAATAAAAATTATTTGTCGATTGAAAAATCAGCCCTGTAGATTAAATTAGAGGTAAAAGGAAAAACTATTTTGGCACGTTTTAATATCTCTATGGACTAATGACCAAGTAATATCTTTTGTGAAATCACTATCTCAGATTTCTTTATCGATTTCTTCTCTATCCTCAACAAGATTTTCTTCTGGTTTATTGTTAGTTCGAAACAAAAATAGAAGTTGAAACCAACTTTGTTTTTCTTCTTCATCATTAAAAATTTTACGTTATTTTTAAGGACTTTAGGTTGGCAAACATAAAGTTTTTCCAACTAGTTGACCATGACTAATTACTTGACTTGTAGGTAATAGGTAATAGGTAATACGTAATAGGGGCTGGTTTCCGCAACTCCACGACAATGCGCGTATTTTGCGTACGGGTGGGAAAATCGATTATTCGATCCACCCCAGCTCCTCAAGGAAGGCCAGCAACGCCTTGATGTTACTGACCGTCTCACGTAGGGTACCTGGGTTACCGAAGTACTTTGCCCTGTAGGTACGTGGCGACTACCGGGCAGTTTAGAAGCACATGTGCCGCTGTCTCGTCATCCTCCATGCATGCTCTGCACAGCGGACTGTCTGTTACTCCTATGACATAGAGGTGTTTATTAAATGACCCGTTGTACTTGACTTGTAATAAATGACCGACCAAACGAAGTCCCATAAAATACATATAGCGATTAACTGAGCCCATGAGAGCTCATTCAATATTTTGGAATAGAGGTAACCATTTAATACTGTAAGAAGCCTGAATCAAATACGACCTATGAAAGTTAGCCGAAGATTTTTAGCGACTCTAGAAACTTTTTAGTTCCTTTAAATTTTGTAGTAGCTTTTCAATCTTAATAGTTTTAAAATTGATTGCAGTTTGTAGTAGTAGTTAATTTGAAGTAAGTGAAGTAACCGGCTGATACCAAAGTAAATAGACTGATTTCATGAGGCATGTGTCCATAAAAATAATATAAAATATAAATACTTAGCAGATAATTGGATAGTGTCGCTGTTAGGATAAAAAACGAAACTAAATTCCCAAATACAAACGAATACACACGCAATTGCATAGCACATAAATTTTTGGAACTAAAGGACGGAAGAATACTGATAAAATTGCAAACATTCAGAACAATCAGAAACAACAAAATATAAATAAATAAAGTCTTTACAAAATATTAAATATACAGCCCGTAGACTCCTTATAAAAACATAGGCTAATACATTTATGAAATATGCAGATCCAACGCTAAATAATAATAACGAAGATGTTCATGAAAGCGAAAATAAAAAGCGCAAAGATAAAGAGCGGATACTTAAAAATTTACATTTTAAAGGACTCCAAAACAGGGGTTATAAATTGCATCTTAAAAATATACAGGTTTTACAAGATTAGCTTGGCATAGCCCTCGGGGTTGCTTTGATATCAGTAACAGAGGAGATCAAACAGATGAATTAAAAAGACTGCGAAGTTTAAGAGCACATCCACTTTGGTAAGTATCTTAATTGCGCGGTTAGGGAAGCAAAGATACTTTCACTATTCAAGTTTTTTGATGTTTTAAGTATATGGGTTTTGCCTTTGAGTTTACAACAGGTGGAATGGTTTTATGATGATTATTGAACAAGTTTACATCTGAATAATGTTACGCAACATTTATTTCAATATTAAACTTAATTTCATTGGTAATAATTATTGTATGTAAGCAGAATGAAGACAAAACAAAACTTTTCAAAATGATGATTAGAGAAATCCTATAAATTGTAATTTAGTGCCAAAGTACTACCCAAACTTCAGTTTAACTCCAATATAGACTCTGTTATCCCTCCATCATTATGTATACAGATATCATATTTCAGAAGGGGCCCTGCCCGAGTTTATTGCGTAGGTACGCATCCATCATTCAATTTAACACGACTTCACGAAAAGGTCAACAGTTTTGTTGTGATTTTGTTCTGGGAACGTAAAGGTCTAAGTACGTAAGGGTTGTGATGACTACGTAGTTAGAATGGACGATTCGTAGATTTAATAGAAATTATTTGGAAGGAAGTGCTTACGATTTGTGGCGCAGATTATGAATTAATTTTAAAGTCCTATTGTTTTGACCTTAAATAGACCTTCCGCATTTGCTCAATGGCCATCGTTATCTATAAACATTGCATGCTATCTAGTTTTTTTTTACTATAATGACTTTGACATCTTCTGTTTTGAATTCTTAAAACTGAGATTAAAAATTGTTGGTACTTAAAGCTCATCTTTCATCGGTGCTTAAAATCTCATCTTCACCACAGATTTTTATACGAAAAATCTTTTCGATTCATTGTTTCAAAAACAAATGCTTGCCCTAAGTAAATAAACCGCCGAAGTAAATTTATCACGAAGAATGCCGTGTCATCGCAACTAAGAGCTTTGTTTAAATCATTGGGCCCCGTCACGCCTCCTACAATGACTTTATAGAAAGGGTTCCAGTTAAACAATTTGAAATAAGTGTTGTCTGTTAAGCATTAGAGGAATTTTAATTGAATAATTCGAATGGAGCTCGATTAATCTGTAACTGCTGCGTTTTATAGCCATCTTATTAAACTTTAGTTTTAGTAATTTTGTTTCGAAATTTTAAGTAAGACACTTTTACCTAAATGACAGCAGTGTTTATCAAAAAAAATTAATAAACAGACCAAATAAAACGGTGAAGCAGCTGCGTTAGACAACGAACATTTTTTTCTGATTTGTTAATAACGCCTTTTTTTATTAAGCGACCGTAAAATAGATGTGGATGATCATTAATTATTACAGGGTCGCAGTTTGTTTTAGCTCGGTCACGGCCTACAAATTTATGTATGAGCAAAACCATTAAGGGATTGTCGCTTCGGGTCATTTTGTTTGTAACATATTAAAAAAAATCTTCGGTGTGCATAAATTTAGAGGGGTTCGAATTAACCCACCTTTGCAGAGAAAATTTACGCTCACGTAAACACATTGTGCCCATGCTCAGTTAATTGCCGAGATATCAGAGCAAATAAATAGCCTATACGTTGGTATAAAGTACTCCAGGTACGCACAATGTGAACTTCATTTTCCTCATACATTCACATCTTTCCTTTGATGTCCGAGTTCTCTTTAAATAAGTTTAATGGTGACTCTTTTTTTTATTTAAAAATGGTCCAGCTCTTGACCTCGATCTCACCTGGTGGAAATCGACGGATGAGGTCTATGATGCAACTCTATAAATCACAAATTCGAGCCTCTTATTCATTTTTATTTATAGTTTCATCCTGATAGAGCCTCAACCATCTAAGCAAGCGTAAAACTTTAGAATAGAAATCAATTGAATATCTCTGTTTGTTTAATAATAACAGATTATCAGTATAAGCAACCTGCTTAAACATAATTTTCAACACACAAAGTTCACACATCTGTAGCACTATCAAGTATCTAAAGAAGTAACAGGTGAATATTTGTTTTTGTCGCCCTGCATATCATCTGGTCGATGAATAAAAATCCGAGCATTGTCACCTGCGCAACACATTGCGTGGGACCCACCTCGCAAGGACATTACTTTTAACCTAATTAGTCTAATGTGAGAAGTCTATTTAACTTGCTAATAGACCAACTTCGGCATTTCCCACGGTAATGATTGACATGAGAATATTTTGAGCAGTGCATAATAGTAACCTAGTTTGAAAAGATAGTAAAATAAATACACTTTCACCTAACATGTCGATTTCACGCGAATATTGAAACTTTTGGCATCAATGGATTTTGTATGATGCAATTCAATGCAAAGCCCTTTTAGTTTTTTGTAAGGGTCACACCTACACGTGTGCGGAATCCTCTGACAATTGTGTAAAGTCTAACAATTGATTGCGTTGTATCGCCAATATTGTGGCGAGACGAATCCATTGTTGTGCATTCTGGTGACCTAATGACTTGTTTTGCACAAGCCCGTATCAGGTAACTGCGACAGATGTACGAAGCCAGATAGTGGGAAAGTTTGAGATGCAAACTAAGACAGACGTGACTCTATTAGACTTTCTACTATAATAACGTTCGGGGTGCATTTAAGTTGTCATTCGTGGGAATATAAATAATGGTTATGACAATCTCTGGTGTCATCAAAGAAACAATGAGAAAGTTTTTGTTCTAGCTGCTACCTGTTGCTAAGCGTTGCGAAGTCTTAGTTTAATAGTAATTTGTAGAAGTAGGATACTTAGTTGTGTTTAGGCGTCGACCCGGGGTGTACGTCAGAACTGTCTTAAGAGTAGTCGTAGCCAGAGCAACTCTGCGGGAGATGAGAGAAATGTTGGCAGGGTGTTCAGTAAACAGATATGAGGCCTGACAATTTGAACGTTGCGGAAGAAAATATATTCCTGGGGGCCTAAAAAGGCCACTTTTGCAGAATCATAAAAGGAATTCATCAAATCATTATAAATCATAATAGACAGTTAACTGTTAAGTTAATCGTATCAAATCCCATTGGGAAGGATTTTTCAGTTATTTTTTTATTGTCTGTGCTTAAATACCAATCCAAATCCAATCCCAATCTCTTGCAACGAAAAAAAGCAAAATACGTTTATGATTCTGCCAAAGTGGCCTTTTTAGGCCCCCTGTATTTTATAGCTATTATCGACCTATCTAACTATTATGTTGTACTGTTTTGTCTCTGCACCACCCTAAGGTAGAAAATGTCTCAGGTATAAGCAGTCCGCAGTCATGCAGTTTTTTTATTGTGCATAAAGATTTAATAAATTAAAAAAAAACTAAAATGGTTAAATTATTATAACATTATGTATTAAAGTTAACTCCTAAAGTATGTAGTAGTGAATATGTACAGCACTGAATTGCAGCTTGAAATCATAGAAATAAGGCATAAAATTCAAATTATCTTTATGCTTTACATAACACACTATTTTAATATGTTTTTACCCAAAGGATCAGCATTTCCATATAACGTGGCAATGCTGCAAGCTTGATGCAATGTATGCAGATAAATTTTTGATGTCCTACTGATATTATTTCCCTTCCTTTTTTTATAAAAATGTACATACCATTTTAAGACTGTTAGCTTATACACTTTGCTCACACAACATGGCATTTATTTGATTGTTTGTCAGTGTGCTGCAACTAAACCAACGTATGCCTGCCCTATAGATCTACGTATGCTCATAAACCATTATCTAGAGACCTAATTCGTGCGCTGCTAGACAATAGTCTATTATTTGAAGCGATCATACACGCCACAGTGAAAGCGACACACATACCCATTATATTGGTGATAATTCCAGGGCAGTTACTATATCAATATTACCGTGTAATATGTGGAGTTTGAACTGTGAGGAGACCTATGGATTTCGCTTTATGTATACTTAAGTACCTACGAATTTAGCAAATACAACGTATGTCAACATATAACAATAGATTGATATTAGCACCCCCTTAAGTGGGTAGACAATGCAGGATCAGGAATTCACCCTCTCTTTAATCAACCACTGTTTATGCCGTGTATAGATATGCAATTTTTAAAATACAAAATATTGAAAATATTGTCGTGTAAAATAATTCGTTCTACATCAAGTCCTTCTTCTTCTTCTTCGCTAAGAAGATCAAGTCCTTTATCTAATGGAATACCCGAAGATTTCAGTAAGCCCATTTGCACTCCGTATAACAATGCCAATAGAAAATCAGCATAAAATCTCGTCCACTTGAAGCACGAATTAATTGGTTGAATTCACAACGCTATAACTGAAGAGGTGATTAGTGAAGTGCTTAACCCATCTCTAAACCCTAATCCAGGCCCCTATTAATTTGAACGTACGTGTCCCATACAATTGAAACACAGTAATGGACAAAGTACGGTTTAACACGCTCTGTGGACAATTATGGCCGTCAAATTGCATCGGAAACAGGCATTTTAAATTGTCCTCACATGGAAAACCTAAATTGCCAAATTGTACCAATTCTCCTATACTTTGCAGGCTTTAAATTTAAGCTCGTTCACTAGTTGCGGTCAAATGATTAATCAATTTTTGAAATGTTGCTACGTGGTTTATTAACCGCAAATGTTGAAAAGTGTGATTGGAGTACCAACGGTCTAGTCCACACTCTGATAATTTGATTTTGTTGGTGAAGTTTCGTCTGCGTTTAGTTGATTTTTTTAATTTTTGTATCACCAATATTTTTTATCTCAATCTGAATCATTTTGAAGGATATTGCTAATCTACTGCTTAATATGTTCGAAAAATTTGTCGTGTTTGTAAATAACGCAATGAATGTTGTTGAACTGTCAAAATGAAAGGCCATTGCTACTAATAATAATAGTGTGGTTACGCAATTACTATGAAGTTTTCAAATAACATCGATCACTTTCAAATTCACAAGATTTACTATCTGATTACTGTTTTTTCTATTTGTTTTTTTTTTAGCTGGCAATCTCATCACAAAGGTAATATTTTCTCATTGTTTGTGTTATTTATTTTTAGTATATTCATGTAGTTATGTACCTATATTTATTTGTGCTTATATTTATATGTAATTAGATATATATTATATTTGTAGTTTTAATAGGTTTATGCGTATATTTAAAGTATTTATTTATACTGTACATTTATGTGCTTGAAGTGTTAAATAAATAAATACTACATGCAATTTGAAATTGATAATTAAAGTATTACATTTCTGTGAATAAGTTCTTGTTGGGTATTTCTAATATGAACCCCTGTTACCCCTTATTTCAAACAATCACAAAAGCATACTGCCTTATTATAAAAACAGTTACACAAACCGGCATTATATTCGCATTCATATCTAAGATTTTATCATTTCAATCTGTTACTATACATATACATTTCCCCTTCCTGTATCATTAAGCCATACCTAATTTAAATGAACAAATTTAACTTCAATTATTTTGAAGTGATCCGCCGCACCGTATCCTTTTCACGTGCACCCTTCCTTCATTACAATCCTCCGTTTCTACATCTAGATAAGGACTCCCATCTTTATTTTTCTACCTTCCTGTTTCCTAGGGGCACCGTTCATTTAATTCCGATTCAATCCGTGGCAAATGAAATCATTTTTTAGTAGAAAGAGATGAACTTACTGATAAAATGTTTAATCTCTTGTTTGTGACTGCGGGATGTGCTTTCATGAACTCTTTTGATGCCGATTTTTGATGAATTTTTGAGTAGAGGTAGATATTAATCTTACGTGAACTTTATTTCAATTGTTGATATATACTTTACCTGGTTCCCATATTATATAGGATGTCTGTTTTTATAGCTTAGGCATCCTTTATGAACACTTTTAAAAGTAGATGGCAGAAATAGGAGACAAACATTGATTTATAAAAAGAATAAAATAAAAACAATAACAGTAAGAAGCCAAGTGACAAGAATAAAAATATAAAAACGTAGAACCGTCTTCTAGAAATTATAAGTAGTGTAGTAATATGACAAACTGCCATGTGGTTTTATTTACTCGCTCCGGTACGGAGACCTGGTAAAGCTCTCACAGTACACTACTACCAACCTGTGTATCATACACCTTGTCCACATCACCACATATTATGTCGTGACGGACAACCAACGTATCAGTGGCGCCATCTCACGATCCAGTTGTCAAAATCAAGAGCAACTGCACCCACGTGGCCGGCAGCCATTATAACCGCAAATTGGCTCCATTAGCCTCTTTTCGCGAGGAATCGCATTCATCAGCAGTCGATTACACTACTTTGTTGCTTGCTTCTTTTGTATACCGTTGAATGAGACTAGATTGCATATAGGGCACGGCTTTAAAGTAGGTTTTTATGGCTTCGAGGGAACTGATTTGCGTGCCTGGTTACATTTTTGTTTTACAGTAGAACTATCGAGTAAGCACAAAGAATACTGGACAAAAATGTATGGGACTTGGTCCAAAAGTCTACCACTAACGAGACCTGTGACACTGACGAGTCTATCAAATAAGTAGTAACTTTTACTAATACTATTTTGACTAAAATATCTAAAAAAAATCTTTCAGTACAATGTAGTAATGTATAGCGAATAAAAATAACTGTTTTATCAATAATTTTAGCCTAAACGGCTAGATTAATTTTATATAAACTAGTAAGTATATTAGATTTTTCTTGATTTACTATTGATTCCAGTTACAGTGGCTGTAGGAATTTAGAGCAAGAAAAAGTTGACGGATTTTATCCACCATTGAGTGTTATGTGTGTGTAATTATATATTAATGTTTCCATTATCTTTAAATTGACAGATGTTTTTATTGGTATTTGAATATAAAGTACTCCTTGTAATTAGAGTATTCTGTTACATAAGTCTTGTTAAATTTTAGTCATTTAGAGCATTTTTGCCAATTGTCTTTTATCAAGAAAATAATTTCGACTGACAAAGAAAGTCTCAACTGTGATTATCAAATTGACAAAATATGAAATAGCCGAATTAGCCTGGGGACAACATAAAATTGTTTTGGAAAGTGAAATAACTCTGTTGTCTACAAAATAGCTACGTAAGTAAAGATTATAGCTCATTTGGCGCCACCAAAACGTTTGTTTTTGGTATAAAATGACACAGTTCCGTTTTTAGTACAATAGTAGTTCTCACGATGTTACTCACTCCGCTATTTTGAGTAGAACATTAATTTTATAGAAATGGCCGCTCTTTTGCTGCCGTGCTTTTATGGGCACAAGAACAACAGAATGTGTCTGATGGTTTAACATATCATTCTAGTTGAAATGTTGATAGGTTACTGTTCTTGCTTCCCGTCTGTGTCATCAAACTAAGGTGAATAAGGGATTAATTAGGACAGAAACCCTCGGGGCACCCATATTTTATTATGTATTTAATAATTTATGTAGGTACACACATATCCTCGCTAGCATGACTAGCAGTCGGGCAGTCCTATCTCAATTTTCTAATTTTTTGCTTTGAAAGGCAACAAAATGTAATGAATCACGAATAGAAAAATGTAGTTGTCCTAACTCAAATCAGCTAAAAAATTAGATAGGACTGTTAGTCATGCGAGCGAGGATATATTAACAGACAAGAAAAAAAAAACAGAAAAATAGGTACAAAGGTGATGCTTCTTTCTAAAGAAATCTCTTCCAGCATACCTGCGATGGGAAAGTAGATAAAGAGATGCAGACAGCGTGTGTAAGAGTACTTAGATGTTGTTAACAGACCAGGAGATATAATCAACTTCTAAGGGGAGGAGGGCTGGCGGGATGTATAAGGGAGAGAGCCTCCCGTCCCAGCCGCCGCGGGAGACGCTCCGGGCGTCGGGAGCCGCGTGAAGACTCGTGGCCACCGTAGGCGCGGGCCTGCGGGCGGAGAGTAATGGGTAGCTCACCGTCTGATCAGGACCATGCCCGTGTCGGACGCAAAGAGATGTCAGCATCATAGGAGGGGCCCTTAGGGCCGAAGCCTGCCGGGTCAACGGGATTGTCCGAAAGGGTTACCGCTGGCCCGGAACATAAAGGGCGTGTGGGTTTTAGTCAGTAAGAGTCTGACACTCCCTTCCGCGCCACCTAGAGCGGGAAAATCACTAAAATCATTTGATGATTTCCTATCCGGAAAAAAAAGGGGGAGGAGGGCTGGTTGGAATTACCACCAACGACCGCCATGGCCCCCACACACAATGGTCCACCTGAAGAACTAAGTGCGGAAACCAAGCTTCTAATATAGAACATAGATAAAGCCCAAAAGTAGCATTTTCCGGTAAAACAAACGTAAGAATATACTGCGATTACCAAATCATTGTTAGAGGTGCAACAATGTTGTCTTATTACAGCCGTTTCATCTCATAAACAAACTAAAGTACTAGTTCTCAGAAATTAACGGTATAAAACAAGCTTATAATATTGTGTGATAGTATGACAATTTCAGAAGCCCATTAAAATATTGGATTACTGTCAGTAGTAAGCTGTCAGTTTGTAACTTTAAAGGGCAATGTTGCATTTTACACGACGTATTTATACCAAACTTGGTTTCAAACAGTGATTTGGCACTGAATGTTGCTTTGGTTACTCCATAGTGGATCATTTTCTTGTGATGTTTTCTATGAAGGGCCTTCCAAAAATCATAACGACGTATATGACGAAATGTCGCCCTAATAGCAATTTCATTTTTCTCAAATGGTACGTGGAGGGCTTCGTCACCGATCTATTTTGTGAGTGTTGTGTATGAAATGAAATGACATATCGACTGCAAACTTTACTTACCTTTCAAAACCTTCACTTTGTACTTTATGCTCGTGATCATAAGGGTGGATTTTGTCTTGTTCGGGTGTAAGTTTGTCGTGGTCTAGGTTACTTGCACCGTCAGTTCTCTCCCCAGTACTGCACCCTAATCGAATTGCTCCACGGATGGTGCGTCTCGTCTTGTGGGTCGGACCCCTGTTCCGGACATCAGAGGTCGTGCTGCGAAAAATAAATAAGCACCGAAATCAAAAGGCGATGCTTTAATTGGACCCTCCCGTTCTTTGAGGATTACTTAATTTGATATTGTCATTGGCTTTCACATAAATAAACGTAATGACGTAATGTGTCAGGGTATGATATGGATGCTTAGTGATATTTGTTCTGAGGTAGGATGGTTGGGGAAGAAAATATTCTTATTTGATTTTTATAGTACATTTTGTAATATATCCAATTAGACTTTATATGTTATCATTCTTGCATGAATAAATTGGATTCAGAAAAAATCGCAAATTAGACGAATAAAAGTATAATTCCGCTGATTTGCTTTAAATTAAATATTTTTTCAAAAATTCGAAGACATGTGGCATCTGCCAACCCGCACAGGGCCCGCGTGGTGGATTATGGCCCACTCCCTCTCACCGAGAGGAGGCCTGTGTCCCAGCAGTGGGAACATTATAGGCTGATTATGATGATGATGAAATATTTTTTGCATTATTACGTGGCACAACCCAATAATTTCTGTGTCACATTACCAAACAACGATCTAATTTCACACTAACAGTCTTGATACACATGCAAGCAAATTCTCACTGTCGTATTTACATTGCCCAATCCATTATTCTGTCATAAATCTCTACACACGTGCCTAAGTCCGTAGTCAGTCTCATTTATGACAAAAATCCTCAAAATTATGCAAACTTTGCTTTACACTTCCTGTAACTCTTAAACCTTTGTAATTAGGTTAATTTTTTGATGAATATGGGGTTATAATAAAGTGGTGTTTGTGCTAATTTGTAGTAGAGTTTTGTAGTACGCGTGGCCGGGACTTGACAGCGCACGGAGTTGTTCCGTCATGCTTGGCCGGAACGAATTGTCTAGGCGAGGGCTCTTTATATTGGCGGGAATTTGTTTTGTTCTGAAGTCCAAAAGTTGTTTTTATTTTTATATACGTACTCTCCCCCTTTAGATGTAAGAGCACTGCACCATCATTATTTTTGTATGAACCATTTTTGTCAAAATGATAATTTTGCATCTCAATCTGTACTGCTGTCACAATACAAATTGAATACCTACTTATTTTTTGCTTTTAAAGCTACAAAGTATAGCATAAAACAACATTAGATCACGTTTGTATTCCCCGGGTTAGTTAGTAGCCATAGATGAACCTACCAATAGTATTAATTCTAATTAGCGGCCAATTAGGACAAAATAAGAAAATACACCTAACATTACCCCTTTTATGTTAAAAATATTTTTATAAAATTCCCCTCTTAAGTCGCCGCCAGCATCACGCACACATCAAGAATTACAACAAATGCAACATCCGGAAGATATGAAGGATCCCCTTTCATACATTTGCCCCCAAAAATCACTTCCATTAAGTGAACTTTGTCACATGTCCGAAACAATGAACGTTGTCTGATGTCATTCTGTTGTCGTCAGCGTTCAATTCGTTCCACTTCTATTGGGAATGACAGGAGCTGGGTGACAAATATTTCATGATAATTTCTTAGTATTAAAGTAGAGCATACTTCTTAGGTAGAAGTATGCTACTAATATACCTTACATTCAAAACAAAATCGTACATAATTATCTACAAAAAGTTTGTACGACCTGGGTCTAAACTGACTTATAAGACAGACCCGTCTAATAAAAACAATTGTGGCGCCGCGTACTCTTGAAAAAAAAAACAATACCTATGAACTTGCCAAAAATCTACTGATAAACATGTTCTTAACCTAAGAGAAAAACTGGGAAGCAATTCTCGTAATTTTAAGAACGTTAACGGTCTGATCAAAGTCTTCAATCTGTCAATAATACCATTAATTTCCTTATATTTTTGACGGTTTTTTGACACTGATTGTCGCTGAGACGAGATTGCGACTAGATTTTGAACGTTTTTAATTGAAATTGGCCTTCAGTTCTTTTGAAGTCTTTTGAACGAAATAATCATTTATTTGACCAAAGCTTCATTTGTTTCGTTTCAATTATTCTGAATACGACGCATGATGCTTCCAATTGGAATTGATACTTTAATTGGAATCAGAGAATCATATTAAATGTCCGTCAATCATAATAACTTCCTCATTTCTAACCCTCTATGACTGCTTTGAACATTTATTCAAATCATTTAAACGCAATCGATAATGCTTAACCAGCTTTAAATGGAAAGCAAGAAGCCGCATATTGATTTATGAAACTCTTATTAACCAGCAAATTGATATAAATATTGTTTTCGAACAGTATATATATATATTCAGTATCAGTCTTAGATTATACATCGTGTATCATAAAATTAAATGTGTGGTCATATACAGGGTTATTTGAAAAACACCAACAACATGAATAAGTACTCATCAATAAGAACAACTTTTACTATGAGACTAAACCAGAAATCGCGAAAAAAAATCAGCCGTCCCCTACATTTTGACGAGTTATACCTACGAACATAAATGTAGGGAACAGCTGATTTTTTTTCGCGATTTCAGGTTTGGTCCCATAATAAAAGTTGTTCTTATTGATGAGTACTTATTAATGTAAAAGTTGTTCATTAGGATGAGTACAATGACCTCTTAAGAGGTTGTTGGTGTTTTCCCAATAACCCTGTATAAGGGTGTGGTACAGATCATTACACTGAACAACTTTCTCCATGGGATAAACATGGTAATCGCAAAAAAAATGGCCGTCCCACACATTTGGGTCGAGTAGGCTTTGAAATTTTGTATAGGAGAGCCGATTATTTTTTCGATTGAGATTATGATGTTGGTCCCACAAAAAGAAAGTTGTTCAGTTTTATGGTCTGTATAACACCCTTAAATATGAACACGCATTTCTGTTAAACACTGTACATTTATTATATTCTTACCGATCAATATATTATACAATATCAGCTTAAAAGAATCTAATTCACTACTCCCAAAGAGATAGCAATAAAAATCGTATTACGCCCATTTTAATTTAATATATTACTGATGTTTTAGAAAATGCTTAATAAATCTGATTTCTATTTTTCCCTTATTCTGTCCAATATGCCATAAATTGTGATAAGCGTCTACCTCGATTTAGGGAATGAAATACTTTTATTTTACATTGTCCCATTTGGATTTTGCTATAGGTTTTCGAAACTGTTGAATCGACTTTCTTCTTGATGATAAAATATTCGATATAAATAGAGATTGGATGAAACTAAGACTACCGATGGGTATTAAAGGCTTTATTTATCGTAGACAAATATCATAGAAAGTGGTTTTTTTAAACATAATTATTTGAGATGGTATCAGTCTCGTCAATAAAGTTTCAATCCTAATAAACAATTATTTTATTCTGTTTTCGTGAAACTACTGCCTTATTTTAACGTCATCCGTGAACAAAAATATGGGACAGAAACAAAAAAGAGAATAGAAATTCATTTAAAAATTCACGCTTCATGAAAAGCAGAGCAGTTAGACTAAACGCTAATACTTACTCCGAACAAATTGCTTAGATTTCATAAACTTCCATTTGACTTCCGTGTTTTGAGAAAAATCTAGCGGTCATATTTCATATTTTTTTGTTAAAATAAGCAGACAATTGTAATTTGCCGCGTCACTGCATCGCAAGGAGAAAAATGGTCCAGTTTTTCTGGCTCACGGGGATCTAAGCGACGAGTTTTATTTTTTATGACGTCATTAACTGGAGGAAGCTGGGGTAAATAGAGCCTGCGGTCGGGCCCTCTATTTTAAACTGTTGATTGCGAACATAACGGCAGGGCAGTGATTTACAAGCGGCTTTAGACGGGTTCTTGTTGATTTTAGTACGAGTACAGCGGTTATTTAGTAGGCGGAAGATAAAAAGTGGGAGATAGTGTGGTCTGTAAGTCAACCAAGTAAATTATGCAGTGGGAAGTGCGTAACTACGGTGATTATTATGTTGTTCCGTCATTATTTTATAAACTCAAGACGCTGCAATGCAAAAATGTTGATGATATTTTTTATTACGAACTTGTTGGAATGCAGGTGTCGAACATTAAACTGAGCAAGCGAGGTGTCGAAAATATAAGGGTTGATTTAACTTTACCAACACGACAGTTTGCAACTTAATCCTCACACTTCGACGTCACACCTAAAATAGAGGCCCCCGCTGATTTCAAAAACATTTATATCATAAAAACATTTCACACCATCGAAATCTCGGAAAATGTAATTTTAATATCGAGAAAACAAATCGGGTACTCGACGGGGGGCGCTTCGGTCACTCGATCCCTTCTGCTACCGTTTATGCCGTCGGCTCCCATAAGTCGGTCATTCGAGAAGGTAAACTATCGAGTTTCATACTCGATAGATTTAACATGACTCGACGGCGACTCGAATCGGGTGACAATTTGAGCGTGACACTATGTTCGGTGTTCATTAGAATAATAGAGTGAAGTTTTGAACAATTTAAACAGCTTTCTTGATAAATGCATGGTATTTGTTATTAACAATAATATCATGAACAATAACAGCCATAATAAGTATGTTTACAATCTATTACTCTTGTTACAAAATGTACGGAAGCTAACTTAATCACAATTTTCCCGAGCTAAATAAAACATCAAACAAACATTTCACGATGACTCGGTAACAACATTCACAATTTTAATGATAAACCCGCAAAAACAAGGCTGTGGGCATCCGTTAGTCGCAATTTGCGATAATCACTGTATAAAGAAAGCTTCACCCTTCTCAGTTGATTCCGAAACTCATTTGCGGTATATGTTTTTGATCTACACGGTTACTCTGCGAGCAGTCACTAGGGACACCACGCTTACGTGTTGACTGAAAATATGGTGCTTTTGTTATAAATACTGCGTTTATTTTGATACGATTTTGACGGCTTTATTGAACTTCAATGCTTGCAAAATTTTCTTGGCTGAAGCCAATTGGTATTAACGTTACTTATGCAATTTGTTTTCAGTTGTAGTTCGATCGCTATTATCTGCAACAAAAAATGGCAATAAACGATCAAGCGGCTAATATATAGTGTCATCGAACAATATACTGTTTTTTATTTTTTGTTTTAGCTTTTTTCGGACTCTTTTATCGTGCACGTCTTTTACATCGTTCTCAAATGTCAACATGAATGATGTAACCAATATTTTGTAATAATTTTATGATTTAAAAGGTTGTCCGTGGAGTTTCTCTCCCGTTGTTCTCCATAAGTACATATTACGCTTTGGAATGGGCAACTAGCTTCATCTCAATTCAAAAGTGCCTGTAGTTGGTTTATTTTAAATAAATGCTTTGAGTGGGAGTTTAAAAACCCTAGGACAAAAACGAACCACAGAGTCAAAACAATCAAATACAGAACAAAATGACTGTAGAATAAAATGACAAGTCGAATTTTCCCGCCATCATTGTCACTCTAGGTCTCATTACAAGGCGCTCAGGCACATAATTTTGTGGTTACCACCAAACGAGAGAAGGTCGCGGGTTGCGGCCGCCAGCCACGCGCTTTTGACGCACACAAAGTGAATTTCGAAAAAATATATACATTTTAATGAGTAATAGTCTCATTAAAATGACTTAATATATTTTTTCGAAATAATCATTTTAATTAGGTATTAGATATTTTGCTGGCACTTCGTAAGAATTTTATAATCAAATTTTATTGCTGCAAATTAAAATGAATGCGGTTTCGTTTGTAGTTACCGAAAAAACAAATGATTCTTTCATTTGTTTTTGACAACTACAAAGTACACAAAACTAAACTATAGGCCGACGTTGTCTGAGGTAGCGGCGCGGTGCGGGAGGGATGTGGTGACGTGATGCGAGAGCTCAGTGATTCGTGAACTTGTAACAACTATCACCCCTCCCGCACCGCGCAGCTACCTCAAGCAACGCATCAGGTAAGCGGTCGGCCTATAAAGGAAATTGTTTTATGGAGGTAAAGAGGTGTTGCTAAGAATCAATTACCATGTTAATAAACTACAAATTAATGTTAAGTACAACCAAAAAAGTGATCACCGAACACATTCCTACTTTTTTATTCCCATATAAACACGATCATTAAAATAACAAATTAAATACAAAGACGACGAAAAGCGTTTACGATGCATTTCTATGCATACATTTCAAACGGATGAGCCCAGGCGTAATCTTTTGTAACACCAATCTGACCGATTATACACGGTTCCGTTTTAAGCGATGAATTCAATTGTTACAGATGAAACTCATTGATTCACAAGTCAGAGCCCATGCGAGACACGTCGCATTGAACATTTTATAGTTGGTTTTATTACTTATAAATGAGACGATTAAATTTATAGTTCTTATGATTAGGTTTACGATGTAGCGGTTAGTCTTACGTCACATTGCATTTACGAATGTCTACGCGTCGCCGTCGCTTTTTATGACGGTAAACATTAATTAAGCAGTAAAATGTTAGGTAATCATGAGATATCATCTTTGTTTTATATCTACCATCGCGTTGATAAGCGAAACGTTGAACGTTGCCCAAATTGAGTATCTACTTGTTCATATTAAGGTGAATGTCCTAATGAAATTTTATGCAGACAACGAGACAGTTAAGGTTGACTATATGATAATGTAGGACAGACTAATGTGTATATTGATTATCTACAGTATCTGTGATATCTATCCGTTAGATATGAATACGCGACATATGCAGATGTTGTTCTTAATTAGTATCCGAGTTGTATGCAATTTTCTTAATGAAAATTTATTGTTATTGTACCTTATGGCCTTCCTAAATTTATGTGATATTGTAGCTGAATAATAATTGAAATGTGTCACAAGATATGGTTGAATGATAAGTGAGAGTTGGGTGTGACAAAATAGAGGCATGGAAGTCGAATAAAATCTGTGGAATTGCGTTCTTTGTAAAGCATGTGTGATGTAACTATGAATGACAGGCTGAGGAATGTAATGAGGCAACAGTGCGGTTTAAAAGAAGATTTAGTGACAAAAATGTAGAAGAGTATGCTTAGATGGTTTGGTCATGTTGAGAGGACGAATGAAAGGTAGATGTGAGTGGAAACGAAAGGACCCCGATGCCCTAAAAAGGTATAATTATACTGACCTTATTAATGTTCTCCAGAAATTTCCTATCTGAAGAATATCACCAATAAGGTCCCTTGTAGTGCTCGCAAACGAAGCAAAAAGAGTATGTAAGGATCGTAGCAGGTAGCGTTCTGTAGTTTCTGCCTATCCCCATGGGAAGAAGGCGTGAGTTTATGTATGTATGTGTCATCAGTCTGCTTTTAATTGTCTGCTTTTTTGAACCATGCAAGGAGACATTATTACGACATTATTGCATAATAATCACCATTCGTATTGAATAATAAAGTTTTATTGACCTCATTTCTTCAATCAACTCCAATATATCGCACAATGAAACCCAGTTGATTCTTATTACGATTGATTTCAACGTCACCACTATTTTCGTCATATGTGTCATTTTTATCAGCTTCATCTAGCCAAAGTATAAATGCACCGAAATTCAAGCTGCCAGGTGCAGTATTTTTAAACAGTACCTAAAACTCCTGTATCTGTTTTCCTTAAACAACTTTTGCTAGTTCCACAAGTAGATAAGCAACGGTAACAACTGTTTGTCTTGCAGTTCATTCATATGCATGAACGTAAATACTTATCTTTATATTCGTTTTCCCTTGTGATGTCTACGGAACTTCTGTCAGAATAGTTCCGTCATTGTATGACTAGTGTTTTAGTTTATATGATGCAACTGCATTTGGAGACTATTTAGAAGGTCTCCATTCAAGAGTTTGATAATTATCATAAATAATTTGAGGGTTTACATATTTTGCTGGATTTGGCCCTATCCCTGGTTGCTTACGTTATGTCATCTATAACATGCAATGTTCTCGCTTAATTAACCTAAAAGAGCAAGCCAAGAGTTTGTCGACCAGCGACTTCTTCCGCACATAATCCGGCCTTATCCTTGTCTACATCATAAAGGAAACCTCTGAGGAAAGTCTCTGTCACATCATTTCACGACTTAAGAGAGGTCGTAAGTTCGAACTCAGACAGGAGCATTACTTTGTGTAGTAAATTATTTCATCAGTACTGCTCTCAAAACGGTGAAGGAAACCAGCATGTCCTAGAACCAAAAATGAGAATACATGTGATATCTGACGACCCGCACTGGGCCCGCGTGGTTGATTACGGCCCACTCCCTCTCACAAAGAGGAGGCCTGTGTCACCATACTATCCAGCTTTCTAAGTCCAAGGGTTTGGGCGGTGTTCATGACTCAGTCAGTGAGTGAGTAAGTGCGTCAGGAGTTTATTTCTAAAAGATTGCAATCAGTAGCAGAAGTACGAGTTGATGTATCCAATTCAAACTTAGATGCAACCATGTCAATGCCAATCAAAATAAATTTCAGTAGTACCATTAACACGACAGAAGATTTAGTAATCAAACACAACCAATTTAGATCTCTTGACATCTATTACAGCTAACGAGTATAATAATAGTGAATCAGATAAATTGAGTGTGTTTAGACAAGACCGTTCCGTTTCAATGTGGGCAAATAAATTGAATTGTAACGTTATGATGCCAAGGCTATAACAATAGTAAATGTTGGTCTAACACTTCCAAGATCGAATGTGATATGTTTAGAAACGCTTGCCTAGAAAATTCCAACTCATAACGCTCCAAGAAACTTGTGAAAACAAATACTTGGGCGTATAAATAAATAGATTTTGTACAAGGTGAAATCTTATGACTGTAGTAAAAATATGACGTGCTTATAGTAGTTTCTCAATATGAAATTAGGAATTTTGTGAACCGTGGCTTAATCATAATATTATTTCTTCTTCTTTCAACAAAATTACTGGTATACATAGCTTACTAAATACCCTTTACTATGACGCACAGGGGTAACGGTCCTGACTTACTTACTTACTTACTTGTAAGTCGTGGGGTTCGAACCCAGGCAGGCGCTTTACTTTGTGTAAATAATTTCATCATCACTGCTCTCAAAAAGGTGAAGGAAAACATTGTAAGGAAACCGCCCTCGAACCAAAAATTCGAAAACAGCTTTAGAATTATAGAGACCTAATTCGAAATTTGAAGATTTAATTTTTAACTTTGACTCATAAAATTACCTTGCACGACCATCTTCATCGAATCTTAATAAAACGGAGACTTATATGTCAGTCTTGTCAGATATGTCAGAGTTGTCTATTTATTAAGATTCGATGAAGATGGTCGTGCAAGATAATTTTATGAGTCAAAGTTGAAATCTTCAAATTTCGAATTAGGTCTCTACTAAGGGTGACATCTACCAACCCGCACTGGGCCCGCGTGGTAGATTATAGCCCACGCCCTCTCGAAGAGCGGAGGCCTGCGTTCCAAGAGCGGGAACATTTTAAGCTGAATATGCATGACACCAATATATACCATCCGTATTTATTTTTTTAGCTGCCTATAGACCAATAAACCCATTTTCTTTTTAAATAGAAGCAGAACTTTTCTAGAAAGTTTTGTAAAACAGAGGAAGTGCTTCGATCATACCTATTTAAAAGCTATGCAGGTTCTATGCAGAAAGTTGTTTTGTTAAACTTTTTGCCTAGGGTTACTCGAGCGTAAGGAGGTAACAACATTCCACAATATGAACAAGGAAGGTCACTTAAGTAATAAACAACAATAATAAATTTCTTTACAAAATAACTTCAATGGTTTTCATGAGACAATGTTACTATATCGGTATGTACCCTTCAGACATTTTCAACTCATAAAACGAGTAATATAATACAAGATTTGCATATTATGAAAGCTTACGTACGCTACAACCGTTTGCAATCACATTACTATTGAAACAAATGGCCTGCGACAGAATTATCTGAATTACATAGGTGTAAAAGAGATGGGAGATAGGAGTCAAATGAGTTGACCCAAGATTCCTTGCCACAATCAGCGTGCGAAGTCAAGTCTTGTTGGTCCTGTCAGTCTTGTTAAATGTGAAATTCAAGCCATATTCAATTAGGCATACATTACTTCAATGAGCAATGAGCCTGCTCAACTGTGTGGTATGGTAAGTAGGTACTATAGAGACTCTATCTATATGATATTATATAACAGTGACAGCAGTGTAGCAGCAGTCTAGAACTATAGTGTCTGAACTGTGTTATGGTCTTATAATTTTTGAAGTGAATTTGTGCTCATTGGCCTCTTGGCCTACCTAAGAAAAACAATCACATGTCATTAAATTACGATGATGCAAAAAAGTAGCCTTATTTCTGTCAATCAGAATATAACCATAATTTATAGTAGACTAGCTTCCGCCCGCGGCTTCGCCCGCGAGTCGAGTATATCGATAAAAACTATCCTATGTCCTTCCCCGGGATGCAATCTATCTCTCTGCAAAATTTTATCGAAATCCGTTCAGTGCTTTAGGCGTGAAAAGGTAACATATAGATAGACAGACAGACAGACAGAGTTACTTTTGAATTTATAATATTAGTACGGATAAATTATTTACTATTTGTTTAAGGAATTTTAGATAGGTAATATTTATGTATAAGCACTTGAGTGAAATACCTGAGACAGGGTTATTCCTAGTTTAGGTAGAATAAAATTATTTTTACCTACATCTAGTATATTATGCCTGCCCTATTTTGTAAATATTTATGCAAATCAATTATTTCAATAAACAATTTCAATTCAATTAAATAATCAATTCAATTCTTTCTTTAGTTTCTTCAAAGAAGTAATTTCTATTAACACCTGGGATTAATAATAGCTTTAACCTTTTAAGAAAACGATTACATTCTGAATCAAATTAAACTCATTTATGACGGGCAAAGGTCAATAGATGTAAAATCCAGTTTATTTGTTATCTATCTCATTTTATCAAGAAAATCACAGTTACTCAGAGTAACTGTGATTTTTTTGGTTGAAAATGTATTCAAAAGTTGTCGACGCGACGTTTTACGAGTAAAATCATATCAAACTCCTACGCGCCAAATTTTATTGCGCTGACATAGAATAAAGAGGTGGTTATTTTAATAACGTACTTAGCAAAAAATCACCATAAAATTATTTAAGTTAAATATATTTTCTTAAGTTATTATATTTTATTTAAGTTATTATATTTTCAAGTAGGTGTGATAATAAAAATAATTTCCCTTTTTCCGAAACGATGTATTTTTTATAGAACATAACTGTAAAAACGTATTTTTACTTCAAGTGGATGTGTAGCATAAATTAGGATATGCATTTGATTTCTCTTTACGTCAAATACTAGGTAGGATACATCAAAATAGTAATAAGATTTCTTATGAACCACAAATAGTATTTCATCATATCGAAAGACCAAAATAAACCTACAAAGATGACGTCATAAAACAAAACGTCTCCGTTTATCATCGCGAAGAAATGTTAATTAAATCACTGTAAACATTGGGTGGGTAGGCAGAAATCGTCATTAATACACGACAACTAACGCTAATGGGTGTGGGTGGCTGACTGTTCAAACGCGAACCGATTGGGTCGACGACAAAAATGTTAGCTTATATTTAGAAGTTGCTCATTAAGATTTAATAGGTTTATTATAAATGCATTTGATGTTCGAATAGTAACTTTTGTACTTGGAATACAAAAGGAACTAATATTCCGTAAAATTTGCAAAAGCGCTTTTCTTGGAATTTGACTAGGCTGCCAGATTTGAACGTGAGTTTTGTTGTGTAAGTACTGTTACGTACTTAGTTAGAACATTGTCTTTCGTATTGCCCACATATTTGTTTATGTTTATAAACGAAACTACCTTTTGGAAGGGGCGACTAGAATCAATTCTATTTTTTTTTTTGTAAATATTGACGTTCAAAAGTGCCTTTTATGTGCCTATTTAAAATAAATTATTTGACTTTGAAACCACTGTCTATCCCAACCAAATTAAGATTCTGAAAAGACATCAAAGAATCTCACTACCGGATTTTAAATCTATCTTGAACTCAAAATTAATTTAATTCTCAATCATGTTTGAATTATAGCAACAAAAAATCATCATCACAAATCAATCAAACAGTATCAAAATAATCATTTCCTGTGACATAAAAAAACGCATCACCTTTTTGTACCCAGAGTCAAAGTCACAAGAAAATGAAACTGACTCCAAAAATAGTCATTTGTCGCCAGGAGTAACATTTTTAGTCGCTCGGTCAGATATGATTTAATGGAGTGGCGAGAGGTTCGTTAACATTAATAAATTCTATGCCCCTACCATGGTACTGCTTTTTAAAAACAAATTCGTTTCAGTATTTTCTTTTCATACTACATCACTGGATCGCAAGTACTGGAAGTCATGGGGAGAGGTCTTTGCCCAGCTGTGGGATAATACGGGCTAACAAAAACAGTAACTGTATTAGGTCATTTGCTGTTTTTTGGCTCAGACTTCTAGACTATGCGTTACTTCTAAAAGTAGGTTGCGACTAGTTGCCAAGATTTTTTTACATGAAGTGGAATAAAACAATAGCTTTCCTAACTGGTTATCCAGATGAAAGTAGGTGTAGGTAGGTCGTAATAAAAAATAGACCAGTACTAGTATTATTCTAAAGCCAAACACTGTGTCAATCAAACAAAACAGAACTCGCAAAAAAATTCTGATTGGACATTCTAGCGAACTCATTTAATCAATCAGCCTAGACTTTTTTTCAACTATGTTGGTGTCGGCTTTCACTCTAACCGGATGCAACTGAATACCTGTATTTTACATGAAGCGACTGCCAATCTGACTTCCATAAAGCTGTCACTGGCTAACGCCCCCTGGTAAGAGACTGGTTGTCAGACTTTTGGGTTTCTGACTAGCCATATTGACTGTCAAAGGTCTACGAATGAGAACTGGGACCAACGGCTTAACGTGCTTTCCGAGGCACAGATGGGTTTAGCCACGAGCCCCTGTAACAAACTGACAAATTCTAATACCGCAATTAAAACTATCACCAATATCTCCATTCTAACACAAATCATTCTTCAAAATCTCCATACTCACTTGTAGATTCCAATTAGAACTAGGAAATCGATTCACAACAAACAACCGCCAGGCATATACAAAACCAGTAGTAGGGAACAAACTCCTTCCTTACCAGACGCTTTTAACTTTCCTTCGGCACTTCGTTAGTCTTGTTTGTATTTATTTAAAGCGTGATAACTTATCCGGCGACTGAGTACAGGATATGTGCCTAACAAAGTCCTGGGATTCTGGGATTCATTTGCCATTTCCACGCCTAATCTGTAAATACTTTATGGGATCGTTTTACCTTCGTTTGGTCCTTCGAGAAATAAGTTTTGAAATAATGGTCATTAGAAATTGTTAGGAAATATTTATAAAGTGTTGTGGCAACCAAGATTTAAAGGAACATTATTCATTGGTCGTCGGATCTAGCGCAGTAGGCCACTAAAATTAATAAACATACATTTTGGAAAATTACGAAACGCTATTTTCTTTCAAATAAAAGTATTCTCACGCCTAGAAAATAGTTGCAGTCAAACATTTTCATTTTAGCTTGCAGAGGAAGCAAGCTGAAATGGCAGTGGGCTGGCCCTGTTTGTCGAAGGACCGATGGCTGGAGGAGCAGACGAGTCCTGGAGAGGAGACCGCGTATCGGAAAGCGTAGTGTCGGACGCTAACGCTCAAAAAGATGACTGGGGCAGTCTGGATGCGGAATGTGAAGTACAGAGTGTTGTCGCGCAGAATGGCCTATGCCCAGCAGTGAACTGCGATAGGCAGAGTTGATTGATTGGAAATATTTTCAGTCTGTAGTTTTGAACACTGTTTGCAAAAAGTAAGGTAAGATGCAAACCAACTGTAACCTTAGATTATCTACCATTACCCTCACGAACTTAATATGTCATTGTGAAGTGACACAGTCGTGTGATTTTTTCATTTGGCAAGATAAAACTAACAACTTATGTTAAGTAAGTTAAGTTTACAATCAAGTCGCAAAGACATTTTGAATGTAAACTGAGACTAGTGGTTCCTAACCGACAAAGTCAAAGTTTTGTATAAGTAGCAGATGTCTAGCTCTGAATCTGCAAAAGCTTTGCAACTCCTATCATCAACATCGTTAGAATCGTCATAGCATAATCACTAATCAGCTTATAATGTTCCCACTGCTGGGACACAGGCCTCCTCTCTGTGAAAGGGGGGTGGGCTGTTATCCACCATGCGGGCCCATTGCGGGTTGGAGGATGTCACATGTCTTCGAATTTTCGGTTCTAGGACATGCCGGTTACCTCTCGATGTTTTTCGCCACTGCAGATTTGAGAGCAGCGGTAATGAAATAAATTATACAAAGTAAATTAATCCAGGGTGTCAGCTACCTCCATACAAAATTGGATCAGCCGTTTGAGCGTGAGGAAGTAACAAACATATAAACACACCCCCACACACCCACACTCACACACTTTCGCCTTTATAATATTATTGTGATACATTGGCAGTAGATTACAAAGTGTATGGCAGGCTTTAAAATTTTATTTCCATTATTACCGCCTAGCTTAAAGGCAATAAAATATTCTAACACAACAATGCAAGCAAAGTGCCTCATGTTCAAAAATACCTCTCTTGAAATAACCTTGGTTGAATAAAACGTTTCAATTTCCTTTAAGAGTTGATGCAAACATGAAAGTTGCCGGTTATTTTAAAAGTATGCGTTAAAGTTTATATGATGCTCGAGAGAGCATGTCGCAACTAAAGAACAAAATTGAATTTGTAACGTGAGAAGTCAGTCGTAAAGAGTTATTATTATAGGTGTTTCTTTTGTTTGTTATAATAATGCGCTCAGTCGACGCTGCGCTAAACAAAAAAAAATCTCAAAGGACCAAGTTTACAGTTTGCGCAAATGAAAAATCTGTTTTGGATTTTTTTGCGCTGTGGCAATCTATTATGCCGGTGTTAAAGTTCAAATAAAAAGTAGTGACACTAAAATATTATTAGCTGTGTATTGGATTAGAAATGTAATAGCAAAAGTAGCTGCTTATTTTATTGTATACTGGCTTCCAACCGCGGTTTTGCCCGCATGGCATGTCGATAAAAAGCCTATGTTCTTCCCCAGGGTTCTACCAAAGTTTTAGACAGACAACAATTTTTTTAAATAAAATTGTTATAAGTACGGTATATACTTTCTTAAGCGTTTAGAAAAAAGCTGTTATTTTGACATTACAAACATACACTTCAATTTTATTTATTTGTATGTAAGTATAGATAGATGCAATTAGCTAATCTAACATGGCTATCGAATATACCTACATACAAAATCAAAATCTCCTGATACTACTAGATTTTTCATGTTTCTCCAGTGTAATAATTATGATCTCGGTTTTTAACCAATGCAATGACACATATGCAATTTCATCTTCAGTCTTCATGCATGATGTCAACAATTAATATTGCAGGTAATTTTAGGCCTCTAATAAAGTAGGATCAATTCGTCACCTTCCAAAAGTTGTCTTTGCAGGAAACTGGTCATGAATCCAAGACACAAGATACACAAGATACTGACTGGTTGTGACTAATTCAGACAAAATTAACGCTAGCTGTGTAAACCATGTGTCTGCATTTTGAGATCAATCTTGTGTACCTTGGTAAATTAAATCTTTAGAAGGTTTTATTTATTTATTAAAATTATATGCACAAGTAAAAGAAAAGTACTGTACAAAGGCGGACTTAATGCCTGAGGCATTTTACACCAGTCAACCTTAGGTTTTCAGCATTATTATAAGCTTTTGTAATACTAATAACGTCATAACTAACATCGACATATCAAAACTTTATAAAGTAAATTATTCAGTCTTCATTTTTGTTGTAGCTTATTCTATCAATGCATTAAACATAGTTAACTACACAAGTAATGAAAACAACTAACTAATTGTGTAATCCAGATAATTTTGCTCGTAATGGTAATAAAATGTACATAAAAGTTCTGCTGGTGACTTATTGGTGTCATCGATTTTAGTATTATGTTGACATTGTAACTTACGCTTAAGATAACTTCTACATTCTCTGTAGAATCGTTCATATCAATTAATAATGTCTTTCCGTCATTTTATAAATACGCATAATATATTCTTCAATATCGATTATTATTATCAAAGTTCGTGACTTTTTTCATTCAATATTTGGCGATTTGCTTTTCTTTCTAGCAGTAAGTAATCCACTGTCCTGGAGAAATCTAAGTTTAAACTAAACTTTGTCACCTTCCAGCCCTTGTCCCATGTTACTTGGGGTCGACTCAACATCTTTTTTTTTCATTCTCCTCTGTCAACCGTCACGCTGTCATTCCCTCCTTCTCTTTCATATCTTTCACATAATCTATCCATCTTTTCTTTGGCCTTCAAACTAAACTTATTACGTAACATATTGTTTAAGATGAAAAAACCCAGTCTCAGGTTATATGATCTTGATATTTGAACAAATATAAAATATTTAACAATACACACGCTTCTAAAGACTGATCTACCGTCCTGGAGAAATGTTATTTCAAACCAAACTTGTTACTTATAACTACATAGGATAACAAAAACCCTTTCTCATATTCTATTCCTGTTATTTTAGCAATCTATTTTTCCATGGCAAAAAACCCTCTTAGTTACGCACATGCTTCTAATCGCAACACAGTAAAACCCTCAAGTGCTACTTCTTCAGCTAACCCTTTAACATTCTCTCAAAAGATCACAGTATAACTTGAACAAGGCAACTAGTTCATCGTCAACTACTTCAAACATTCCCCTCGGTTGACTGTTGTCAGTAATAAGTTTCTCGTTTATCTCAACTAACTCTGAGATTTTCTCTATCTGCAATTTATTTTACATTTTATAAACTGCTGTTAGATTTTTTATTTTGCATTTTGAAAAATAAGTGGAATGTATGACTTTGTTTTAATAAAAACAAGTTTGAAATGAGTATTCATTCAAATGATTTTTGCAAAGGCCCATAAATAATAGCGTTGACATTAATTTGAAAATTATAATTGAAATAAAAGGATAACTGCCAACATATCCATACAAATATTATAAATGCGAAACTGTGTCTGTCTGTCTGCTACCTCTTCACGCTTAAACCGCTGAACCTATTTAGATGAAATTTGGTATAGAGATAGTTTGAGTCCACGGGACACTGCTTGTTACCTATATAGCTGCTTATTACCTACATCTGGATGACAAGCAAAACTCATACGCAAAATATCGTGAACTCTGATGGGTCAAATCTGATCTATTAGACTTTAAAAACATCCTAATAACTTGTTTATTGATCATAAATTAATACATGCACGCGTTTTTAGCCAAATTCAATTCAAATTGTATGCACGGATATCGAAAATATGTTACTTTACATAAACCTACTGGCACTTATGAAACATCAGAAGCTAGATGCATAGTTCCAATTAGTAATTTCCCATGGAGAAGAGCCGGCAAGAAAGTCCCCGTCGTTTGAATTGTTTTTTTTTTATTCACAACATACTCCAAAAACAGGACAAAGGCTAGTTGCACCGAACGCCAATAATTTACACACAACGACGGTCCGGTCCTCCAGGAAAATACGTGGCAGCAAAATGACGGACGGCATTAATTAACACGATTACCCTATTCGTGATTGGGGGCTAATCGCAGGGGCTGTTTGAACTGGCGACCTATTTGTCCAACATTTGCTTTTGTAATTAAAAGTACATATGAGTTTAATTGGTAGAATAGGATCGGTAGGATCAGTGTGTGACGTATGAGGTGATGGTTTATGTTATTATATGGGGAAGGTGTTTGAAATTGGATTTAAATTAAAAATAAGTTCTCTCTCGGAGAGGCGAGGCCTTATCCCAGCAGTGGGGACATCGTTAAAAGAAGTGCAACAAGTTTTATACTCGCAAATCCATAGAAACCATTTTACATTAATGATTTATCGTAAGTAGGTGGGTTGCGAAATCTTTGTAACTAATACGAGAAAGCCTACTTCATAAGTGTTTCCAATGCCGAGGAGGATTTCGCTCAAATCTCATATCGGATGACTACTTAACAGAAGTGTTCCTTTGATATCAAACTCTGAACAATTTGAGAATGGACAAGTGGTCATTCCGGACGCAAGTGGACTCAGTGGGATGGCGTAAATTAGAACTGTAAGCTTCTTGTTACATACCGTCCCCAAATTCCCTGCTATAGGATCGTGTGGACTGTGGATCCTTTTTGGGTCTTCCTTAATTGTAAGCCTTGAGATCCGATCAAGGGGTATTGTATATTAAAATAGTTACTGTGTCTTAAAGGCTTTTCAAGTATTCTCTCTTCCGTGTGTCTATTCATTTGGTATTGCTTCTCTGGACTTCGTAATATTATTGGAGCTTGTCGCCAAAGCTTTAACGAAACCCCTCCATAAGAGGGAGAGGAACTGTCTTTGAGCCAGTGGGCAGTTTGATTTAAAACCTTACAGTCCACTCGTAATCCCTTAGTTTATTATGATTGAGAGGGTCAAGGAGTTGGCATTAAGGTGAATGATTTAGAGGTGCGTTTGTTAGATTTACTGGGTTTGTTGACTAACGTATAATTACGAGAAAGTGGAGTGAAACTATTGAGACAAAACGTATCTCATACATGTTGATATATATAACAATTTTATTGCCTATTCTCCGTCTAGACAAGTTGACCGATAGCGCGATTTGTGTCTGTACATAACAGTAAAGACTGTCATGTCGTTTCTATTCCCCAGTGTCTAAAATATCTTGTATATTCCGAACATTGCGAAGTAGGTCAACTGTCTTAGCAATGATTCAAACAAATGACTGTGTTTGCTGTTCTCGAGTTTATTTTGATGAAGACAAATCAAGAACCCTTGTCTCAATGATCAATCAAGTATCACATTTAGAACTTTAAATTACTTAATTAATTCATCAAGCTACTTCAAAAAAAAATCAATAAACTATTTAATAATCTTTACAGTTAGAGGGGCAATTTAAATAATTAGCCCAGAATCGTCGGATAATAAAACATTCAAATATTCGATACGTAACGTACTTTATCTTAAAAGTCAGATAACCAAAAGCGGAATAATTAAGCAACTTCTAATTATTTTCTATTGATGAAAGATAACACGATTGATTTATTGATGACGAAGTAACTGAAACAGATAAAAAGTTGAATTTACGATGTTTGTATGATATGATAACCGCTTTATAATTATTTGTTTCTACATTTTAATCGAGCTTGAAACGCTTTGTTCTAATGAATTATTGCTGTTGTAAATTGATCATTATTTTCAATACGTCACTGCAATTGGTGAGTTATTTTGTTCGGTAACTGATGACACTTCATAATTTTTAATGGCCATTGATTTTAACGGGTGAATTAATTATTTTTATCTCCCGTTTCCCTCGTAGCGCTGCCTGGCCTATTAATTTTGAACTTTTATCTATGTTGATATCGATGCAATTATAGGTATTTTATGTATGGCTCAGGAGCAGTGATGTCCAAGTGGTAACGGCCGCGACTTACGAGTTTTAGGTCGTTGGTTGTGTTTGTTCATCACTGCTCTCAAAATGGAGAAAGAAATCATCGTGACGAAACGGGCATGCCCTAGAACCAAAACTTCGAAGACATGTGACATCTACCAAACCACACTGGGCCCGCGTGGTAGATTACAGCCCACTCCCTCTCACAGAAAGGAGGCCTGTGTCCCAGCAGTGGGAACATTATGGGCTGATTATGATAAGTAGGAATTACTCATGTCATATTATGGTGAATTTTATATGACTCGGAGCGATATCGTCCTGTTGTCATCTTTTTTGATCATTTGTCTAAATTTGGTATTGTTGTTCATCTACTTCGACTCCTTCCTACATAACATGTTTTTCCCACATTTACATTTTTAAATCCAAACTCCATTTTTTTTTTTTTTTTTTTGTTAGCCTAGTTTGTGTCCCACTGCTGGGCAAAGGCCTCCCCTTTTTCCTTCCAAACCTCCCTGTCTTGTGCGATTTCCGGCCATGTTGGCCCTGCGAATGATATTAGATCGTCACGCCACCTTCGCCTTGGTCTACCTCGACGGCGATGTCCTGCCTCAGGCGTCCAGTGAGTGACGATCTTTGCCCATCTCTCCGGGTGCATTCGTGAGACGTGTCCGGCCCACTCCCACTTCAGCCTGGCTGTTTTTTCTCCAACATCCGCTACTTGAGTTATAGAGCATTATAACTTCAAAAAAAAATCATCATCAGAAAGCATCAGCAACATGTCTCCATTACGTACTTTTTATTTTCCGCCAAACTCCTTAATATTGGGGGCATTATAAACAGTTATCAAGGTTATAATATTTTAATGGTTCAAGTTTAGTACAAATAGTCGTCGAGAGGGTACTATTCTTCATTAGCAAGGAGACCCTGTAAATTATTCTTTGGGTCACTTCGGTGCTATTTAAGTTAATTTAATAGTAACTTTGCACACTGCTCACGTTCTTGCGACGTTCCGGCTAATATTAATTTGGTGTTCATGTAGTAGGTAAGTGACTGGGTTTTCATTTTGTTTTATGTATTGTAGTCATTTTGAGGTTTTAGTGTTTGGCGAAGTAAACCTCTAATTTTCTGAGGGTGGTTCGTTTTATGCAGTTAGCATTATTGTGGTAAACTTTATGAATCCGGTAGGAACGTTATAGTATAGTTCAACAAATTGAATTTGCTTAGACCTTTTTAATAGTGAATATTGAATACCTGGAATTGAGTCAACTCTTCTGAAAGATGCTGTATAAATTTTATGGCTTATTATTCGATTCGCTCGAATTTACCTACTCACCCGCAACGCGCGAATCGTCACTTTTAAATAATATAATTTTTTCTATTGTCGACTCGCGATCGACTAATAAGCCAATTGTATGCAGTCCAAACTTTGTAGGTACTAAAGCTTACTTTAATATTAATTTTCTATCATTATTTCGTCTCTTTAGGGTTCCGTATCCAAAGGGTAAAAACGGGACCCTATTACTAAGACTTCGCTGTCTGTCCGTCCGTCCGTCTGTCTGTCACCAGGCTGTAACTCAAGAACCGCGATAGCTAGACAGTTGAAATTTTTACAAATTATGTATTTCTGTTGCCGCTATAACAACAAATACTAAAAACAAAATAAAATAAATATTTAAGGGGGGCTCCCATACAACAAACGTGTTTTTTCCAATGATGGAACTGGGTAAAAGTTTGAAGTACCTACCTATAATATAACCACAGATATCCGATATCCGTGAATATAACTGACAACTGTCTGTATAATTGTTACATTGATCTCCAAAAAAAAACGATATCTACTTCCCGACAAAAGAGTTAACTTTTACCGTTTTAAAACTTAAAGCTTACTTCAATAAGAGTAGCTCGTGGATGCATTCCTGTTCGAGCAACATTTTACGACGTGTTGTGTGCCCACTCTGTGGTTTGTTGTGGATGCCCGTGGTACAGCAGTCGCGCGATAGATGGCGACACGTGTACAGAAAAATAAAAATAAAGTTTTAGTTACATAATTGTTTCGGAGTAAAAAGAAGGTTTTTTCGATTTTGATGTCCACTGCAATGTCTTTAGCATGTTTTTGAGAGACAACATAATTTATAAATTTAGGATCAAAATTATTTCTAGTGGGTAATGCTTCTACGTTATACCAATTTCAAACAAATATTTTGCAGTGTTTGGAATTTCCAAGAAAATTTTTAAGTACCGGACCTTTTTTTACACATAAAGCCTTCTCAACTTGAAACAGGTTAAGCTCTTCAAGATGAATTTATACACAAATAAATTACAAGTTTATACTGAACCTAAACTGACATAGAGCGGCGGGTGGCCAACCGAGGCAAAAAAATTTAGTCTGAATAATTATTTCGGTACCTACTTATACAGAATGAGGATGTTTTTTTTTTACCGGTTCCAAATTTTTACAGGTTGTTCTATCCATGAATATGAACCACTTTCAGTATAAAAAACTTGACCAAAATGTATGAAACAGCAGGTCTCGGTATGTAAATATGGTCACCCATCCACGGAGCAACCGCGGCAAGCGTAGCTTAACCTGCCCGATTGATCCGTGGGGCTTTTATTACTTGGTTACAAGCCTCTCCATAATATGAATACCATGTACCACTATATAAAATGTGTACCTACTTAGATAAGTCAATCCACTATATAAAATATGTTCCTATAAATGTAAATCTTCAGCTTCAAAGACTTACGAGATGTAGAAACATCAACTTCAACGACAGTGTACTGTAGTATTCTGGGAAAGGATTGACTGAATTTAAAAAGATTACAAAAACGGCCAAAAGCAATATCGTGTCTATATTCTTTACTCATACACTCAGCACTCATGTTAACAACATCTCATATTTATTATCAAACAAACACAATAAATCGAGATTGAAACCTTAATAACATACTGGTTAGCGTTTTGTTTTTGAATTTATTGGACACGTTGAAAGACGAATAAATCATACATGGACTAGCGTAATAAAGTGTAACATTATTGGGTGTGCTGGACCGAAAAAGGATTCGTAATTAGCCTGTGGTCGAGTCTGGTTAGCTAGGAATTAATGTTGTAAAATATGAGGCTTTGTCTGTGTGTGAATAGCGGTAGAAATGAGTAAGTATAATAATGTCTCATAAAAAAAAATTGATTGTACACATGAAAGCAAAAAGCCTGATCAAGAGACAGGCCTGTTAATCTATTGTCAATGTTATTATATAGTATCGTTAGTTGTTAAGATTATTGTGATGTGTTGTCTATAATAACAACACATAGTGAAATATAGTTCTACTATTCTAAGAAAACAGATGAAATTAAATGTCAAGGAGGTTAATTAGAAAGTTAAAACATATTCAAACCCTACAATCACAACCTCAAAGAAATACTGACGAAAATAAATTAAATACAAACTTCGTAAAGAACGTAAAACATGAGAGCTTGGAAACAGCATCACGGGGCACACCTAGTCTTATCCATTTAACGGTAGTAATAAATAATTCGTGTATAGGGATAACGACGGACGATCAAAGCAGGTTTTTTTTATGGAATTTGATTGGCCCGTAATTACATTCAGTTTTAACTTGCTGGTCATGTGAAATTGGTCGATAATAGCCCGCCGATCGGTCCGTGGGTCCTATTACAATATGTAAAGAAAACAGTTTAATGTAATTTGTGGAATTGACTTCTTTATGGCATTTGATCAAGTTTTCAAAATTTGACTGAGCCTGTTGGAATCTGATGACCACCAAACTACCGCGGAAGCATGACTGTAGCAGATACTGGAGGTTCTCTTAATGCCAAAGTGCCAATGCCAATTTTAAAAGATAAAACGTCCCATAAAATATACATTAAGAAAACAATACCTACAAAAAAAAATACAAAAGGTCAACTCTTCTACAGTTCAAACATCAAACGCGCGACTCACAACATACCCGCAACTAAAAGCCAAAACAAATCCAGATTAGTATCAAAACAAAAAAAAATGTATCCGCAGAAAACCGTAGCATATCAAATAACGTAAAAAAATACAATAGACTAGCAAATACCGGTCCTAATAGTAGATAGTGAAATAAGGCGTGACTAACCCAATTTTGTGGTCGCGGTACCAAAGTAGATAATAATTTTATAGGTGATAAATGTGGGGCTGTGTGTGAATTTTATGGTTCTGCGAATGAGAGAAATAATCAAACAAGTGATGTATCAACTGATTATTTTGCCGCGATTATTCATCAGTTTGGCGAAGTGAATACCGAAGTAGCTGAGTTCACACATTTGGTTATGGGACCGTTTATTACCTGCAAGTGCTATCGCAAAGTAGGGACGCGTCATAACCATTCACAATAATTATTATAAAAAGCCTTAATCAAGGTTATTTAGAAGTAGAAGAAGGTAATTAGGTATGTTGACTGATGATAAATGAATTTCAATCGTTTTACCTAAACGATTGAAATTCATTTATCATCAGTCCTATCAGTCATATATCATTAGTCCTACTACAAAAACATGAAATCTCAAATCTGTTCGAAATGCACTGAATTTCAACAGTAGTACGTAAATAAGTAGAGGAGAGCAGTGGTGGCCCAGTGGTCACGGACACGACTTACGAGTTGTAGGTCGTAGGTTCGAACCCAGACAGGCGCTGTACTTTGTGTAGGTAAATTATTTCATCACCACTGCTCTCAAAACGGTGAAGGAAAACATCGTGAGGAAACCGGCATGTCCTAGAACCAAAAAATCGAAGACATGTGACATCCACCAACCCGCACTGGGCCCGCGTGGTGGATTATGGCCCACTCCCCCTCACTGAGAGGAGGCCTATGTCCCAGCAGTGGGAACATTATAGGCTGATTATGATTATGACAATAAGTAGAAACGATGAATGCAATTTGTTACAAATCTTTAAAAACGTAAAATGAAGAAAAATATTACACTTATAATAATATCGATGACAAAGCGTTCAAAATGACATAAGATTCAACAAAGGCTATCATTTATTGTAATACTTAAATCCCAACGACAGATTACAAAGGTGACACAGTAACGAAGTCACTGCAGACAAATCTAAAAAATCACCGTCATTAATTATACAATTTCTAATAAGCTTTCGAAGAATGACGGTAACAATTCTTTACCAAGATCAAATATTTGACCTGCGATTATCGCAAACCACAGATGACTCAGTGTAAAAAAACGCGTTGTGGTGTGTGGCTACAAGAACAGTATCAAATTTAACGACTCCCGTGTTCATGGTAATGTGACAATGTTTATTGCTATCATCGCTGTTTTATTGGCTTTCCGATTTATTATCTTAACAACAAAAACCCACGTTTTTTGCACTTCGTTGGCTCGATTTTAGTGGTTTACCATGTAATCTCGTGTTCCAATGAGTAGGTAAGCGCCGAAAGGAAATACTTAAATTCCCATTTGACTCATATGTGTATTATTAATTTTTTTTTGGGCTTTGTCATCAAGTTTTACTGTTTAATTATCTTAAAATTTAGGTGAACAGATAACCTAAGACAGAATTACTCTTGTTATCTTTATTGTTTAGTGTGGATATTATGCATTATGTGACACCATATGATGAAGATGAGATTAATTGGTTTATAAATGTAGATGTTTTGGAAATATCCTATCCTTCAATAATTGATTCGAAAGTGAAATATTTTATTGTTAATATAATTTGAAAGTTTCATATCTTTTTCATCAAAGCAATAACTAAATAAGTACTGTCAAAACAAAACAACAAGCAGTAAACAAAGAAACTAATAACTAAAACAAAGAATATGAATTACCTACTTAAAACGTACTTAAAACACTACTTAAACTGCGCAACTATACAGATTCAACGATAAACAAAAATAATCTCCCACAATAAAACGGCAACTAACCTACAAAGCAGGAAAAGGAGTGTTTTGTTGTCGATAAAGACATTATTAAAACTGACCATAATTTCGTGGGCATATTACTGCATCATTAAGATTAGTCTTATCATATTACCGTTTTTCTACGAAGAAAATATTTACCATACGAGGTATAAAAGGTATCCGTAAGATAAAGGCAAGATTACTAACGGCCCACATTCGGTAGTGCTTTATGAATTTTAAGTGATTCATAGCGTCTAGTTCTATATGAAATGGGTTATCTTAATTGTTCCCTGTGGTAATTTATTGTCCAAATTTGTTGGTGTTTCGCTAAACAGTTGGTGCTTAATATAAACGGGGTACATTAATGTGGTCAGATACATCATGTACCGTTGCTTTATCGTTTGACATAGTTTTAATTTCATAGTAAACTTGTTCATGAACAAACGAGAGATTAATCTTGTGTTTTATTAAGTTTATGGGATCTTGTAACTGCTTTTCTCATAATTAATGCCTTTCAACAACTTTGTTTTAATTTCAACATCATTATTATCATGGTTCTCATACATTTTAAAATTCTTTCGTTTTTTCTGTGCATCGAATGATATTCTTAAAGGAAGTCCGAAGTTAGGAGACGGAAAATTCACTAATACAACTAGTTATTAGACACCTGATACTAAAAACATTTGCTTAAAAGCTCCCAACACACTAACACACATGCCCTAAGTTCACCTTTCACAGTCTCGGAACAGTATAACTCTCATATGGTGTAAATTAAATATTTGCGGGTGTCTCGGCTCAACGTGGGTTGTTCATAATGAGCTATCATCACAAGCTTATGTCAACTATCGCGGCTTCTTCGACAGCCCGCTCCTGATTCATTGACACTTGGACGGTCTCATTTAGTGCAAATATTGTTTGAAGTAATAAGAGCGTCCAGGCCTGTGTTTGTGTTTGTTATAACGATTTTTAAATAAGGAAAAAGTCGTGATTTTTGTATTTTTGACGACTTCATCGTTTTTAATATTTCTTCTTTATGTATAACTGGCCCCTCAGTGTTGAGAATCGTGAAATTTTGGTGCAATTAAAATCGAAGTTAGTAAGATTTTAATGATGAAATATATAGTATAGGTACTTCCCATACATATATCATCTAAACCTAAAGCTTTATTGATGATCAATAAACGAGAAGCTTTACGAGAAGCTTTTGTTTGATAGTTCAAACAAATTAAATTTATTCATATTACTCATAATAAAAAATTCACAACACGTAAAAATAAACTAAACGTTCGTTGAAATACTAAAAGAAAGTATACTTACCCAACATCAAAAATCCTCGAGTCACATTTGAACCTCCATCACGCGTTCACCCACTCGGCCACAATAAAGACCTCTCAGAGGCGTTCAATAAATTTTCTAATATCGTAACAAATCGGTCTTAAGCTTGTACTACCCGATAAAGCTCTATTCAGCTTCACACTATCAATCATAGTTTAGCAAAGGTTATATCAATATCACATAGTTGCACACTCATGCTGCCTTTATGAGAATTTTTGTTCGGCAGTTTGTACTAAGCGCTGAAGAGGGTAATGTCAATCATTATTCGTAGATGAAAGTTAGAAAGAAAATCTTAGAAAAAGATAGCGGTCTATTTCCTTGACGTCACACGTAATGCCGTTTTACTTTTGTGTCTCCTTTAAGGGCCCCTTTTCCCGAAACTTTAGGCATTTTACGCGCTGAGTCGGCTTGCGCCCGCGTTGCACAGGAGCCGTCGCGGTATGAACTCCGGTGACCTATGGCGGCGGACGAGCACGCCACAGTACAAATAAATCAGTAGTACAAATATTACACTAGTTTACAAATTTTTATTTTTTTTCGTTCACAGGACAAAACCGTTGGATTTGTTTTGTGACTACTACTCTAATCAGTAAAAATAAATGTCAAATGTTTTTATCAAGTCTGTTTTTTTTTATAACACTCACAAGAAGTTTTGGCTTAATCTGGTTACGTAGTGATCAATTAATTGTCTTAAACTCAAAAAGGAAACATTTAATGAAATTCTATTTTTACCGACTTCACAAAAAGGAGGAGGTACTATGTTCGGGTGATTTTATGTTTTTTTTTTTTTGTATGTTTGTTCATCGAATACTCCGCCAATTGTCGACGGATTTTCAAAATTCTTTTTTTGTTCGAAAGTAGATAGTTCTGAGGTGGTCCCATTGTCACCAAGTTAGGATCTGATGATGGGATCTTATAGAAATCGAGGGCAACCCTCAAATTTTATAGGCTGACTTATTGTTTTTCGCATATTTTATGAAGTATCTTGTGTATTTGTGTATGGTTGTCACCATCTCAGGTAGCTGGGCTGATGATGGAAGCTACAACTCCTTAACAGTAAGAAGTTACTCGAACAGGCAAGGACTGTTTTAGTAAATTGTTTTGATGTTTGATAGGGCATTTGCCACATTTGGTCTCATGATCATCAAGTCATGACCTGATGCTGCAGTCAGGATAGTCTGCAGAGTACCTGACTTCTCGACAAGTAACAGCAGATATATCGTGTTTAAGCTCATTGAAAAGGGCTCGATGTGTGGATAAACGTACTGTTACTGAGAAACACCGAAGACCTGATGCTGAAGCCAGGAGCATCAGAAAAAGTACAAACCTTGAAATTACAGCACCGTACTCGTATTTGGGCTCATTTTAAACAGGACTAATTTTAAGTTCAATGCAATGTTGACATAAGTCTGGCCTGATGCTGCAGCCAGGATTATCAGCATCTAGTCTAAAAACTAATAAAAGGAGAACTCCTCAACAATTAACGTCCCTGCATCGAGAAAAGGAATATTTTATAAAAAGGCGATGGGCAAGTTGACATTATTCTATTGTAACTTAGATAAATTATAAATAGACCCACTAAAAAGCGAGAAATAAAAACTTTTTTAACAAAAAAAAAAACCGACTTCCAAAAAAATCACTACAAACTGAAAAATAACTTTAATTTCGGAAGTCGGTGGCAAAAACTAAAATACTGATCCCTAAGACACCGACTTCCGAAATTAAAGTTATTTTTCAGTTTTAGTGTTTTTTGTTGAAAATGTTTTTCAGACAGTGCAAATTAGATCATAACATTTTTTGTTGTATTTACAAGAAAAATATGTAGTAAAAAAAACAGATCGGTTACAGAAGCTATACTTTCGGTAGCAAATTTTAATAAAAAGGGTTTTTCAAGTAGTAGATGAAAAGTACTAACAAATTCGGTAGCAAGAAATAAAAAATACGTGCAATTTAGATTGTCAATTTTGTGGCAAGACCTAACAAATCACGAAACTAGCTGTTATTTTTGCCTAACTAAATATGTAGCCTTTAAAAACCAGAACAAGTGGTGTTACATACAATATAATGATGACCCATGGGTCAAAGAGTGTGGTACTTAAGATAGAAACACGTTTGTATGATACAACTACATGCAGAAAGCATGGCTAATAGAAATCTCTATTCCTAGACAGCTCGTTTCGCCGAAAACTTTGTTGATAGAAAACATTGTTCGTAGATATCTCGGTTCATAAGAAGCACTTTTGACAGAGATCTCTGTTCATAGATAGCATTTCTTGTCGGAAACTTTGTTCATAGAAACCACTGTTTCACCTTGGTTCACAGAAAGCACCTTTGGTTCACGGAAACCAATTAGATCATTATTTTTTAAGTAAGCTGTATTCCTATTCACTCGCTCTTGCATCCTATGTCGACGGAGCCCCGCTTGGCGGGGCTCCTATTCCTGTGTAAAGGGTTTAAAGTAACCAAACCGAACCTCGGGGTGCCCTTCGCTCGCTCTTGCATCCTATGTTGCGCTTTTTTAACCAAGGGAAACAGTGGTTTCTATGAACAAAGTTTACGGCAAGAAGTGCTATCTATGAACAGAGATCTCTGTCAACAGTCCTTCCTATGAACCGTGATATCTACGGACAATGTTGTCTATCAACAAAGTTTTCGGCGAAACGTGCTGTCTAGGAATAGAGATTTCTATTAGCTGTGCTATCTGTATGTAGTCGTATCGTACAAGCGTGTTTCTATCTTAGGTTCCACACCGTGGGTCAAATCCTATGCTACATTCGAAAAGAATGCCTTACCCGATGTTGCCTAGTAGTTTCAGTCAATAAAACGAAGCAAAACCCACAGAATTGGAGACAGAACCTAAGACCCCATTTCGAGCCAGATGTATGATTTTGATTTCGAAGGATCTGAATTGAAGGATGGCAAAGTCAAAGTCAAGATTTCTGGTATAAAAAAAAGTTAGCAGATTACTGTTGGTCTAATTTAAGAGATACTGATACAAATCTGAATTAAAACAGAGTAAAATTTGCAATATGTAATACTTTCACTAAATGGTAATCTTAAAATTAACAAAAAAAAAAAGTAAAAATTTGAAAACTAGACGATCTAAATTTTTTCCACTTCAGAATCTCACTAAGCATTTTATCCTCTATGCAAACACATGGTTTTCATCTCATGAACAAAAACGCTGTAAACTAGTGTTATTGGCGTTGGCGACAGACACATAAATTCATAAGATTTAACGTGGGAGATAAAAAATTAAATTTAAAATTTAAAAAACCCCCGACAAAAATAAAATTAAGGAATCCCTACAAAAAGCACGAAATAAAAAAATCACACACACACACACACGTCAAACTTAGAACACCCCGTCGTTTTTGCGTCGGGGGTTAAAAATTAGATGGGAAGCATTGTATAGTGTTTCTTAAGTTCGTGGTTCTCTTTGTGCTCTTTTTGAAAGTTTCACTTCTACCACGTGTGAATTGCACACATGTTTTTTTTCATACACTTTCAAATTTCCACGCGAACGAAGTCGCGGGCAACAGCTAGTAAATAAATAAATATCGTTGGCTTTTGTCGTGGACACCAGGTAGTTGATATAATAAATATATACTTTTTTTGTAAATACATAGGTACTTCTTATGTACAAACATCCATGACTCAGAAACAAAATAATGTCCATGCTCATCACACAAACATTTGCCCCTACCGAGATTCGAACCCGGACCCTAAGATCGTAAGGCGGCCTCACTACCGCTGCGCCATTCGGATCGTCAGTTTATGTAAAAATATGTAAAGGTGAATGTTTCCATTAAAAATATTAAAGATTTAAAACTCTAGTAATACTGACTTCGCTAGTCTGTGTAGAGAACCACAAGTTTTCTTCACTTCAGATGCCCTTTTTTTCTTAATTTTGTTTTTTTTTATTTGCCATTTTAATTACTTCTAATACAACACGTTTTTACGCAGGTAAGTAGGCACTATTACGCGCGCGAAGACGATAATGTGGTTGCGAGAAAAATTGCATAGGTCCTCCCTCGATGACGTCCGGCAGGACACTGGTGGACACTGGCGCGGTGCGCGCGAGTCGTTTTTCACGCATTTATTTTTTAGGGAAAAAAATAAGTGCCATATTATAAATCTATCCAATAATATCCCTGTTAAACCTGATTAGTAAATGAAATGTAAAATTTTCATAAAAATTGCGTTCCCCCAAGTCTCATACAACTCAAAATCCTTTCAAAATCGACTTTACTTCTGATTTTTTTTTTGTCGAGCAAAATGTTAAATATTGTGTTTTTAACCAAAAAAGTCACTAGATTAAACATGTATCTGTACTATATATTTTTTTGCGAATTTAAATATGGTGATTTCTCTGAAAACAACTCGATCTAGAAACGTAAATTTCGGAAAAGGGGCCCTTAATATTCCGTTGATAATAATTTGAGTAGGTCTAAGTGAAAATACAGTAGACACTCACTGGTAACGCTATGACCTTGAGTTAGCCTACCTTACTACGGAGTTTCAATAGAATAATAATTCCGCTTTATACTGCTTTTGTAACCACTGCATCCGGACTACCGTATTTACTTCACAATAATAGTTTAGTTAGTTTCAGTATTCAAGCAGACAAATGGGCTTTACTACTATCTACTGTGGCCACTTTATTAATAGGATTGAAGAAAATACAGAATGTAATAAAATATAACGTATGAAAAATTCTTTAAATAAAGATTTCGAAGGAACATTAGAATGTTACCGGCACGGTTGGCGCAGTGGTTAAGCGATTGACTGCTGAACTGCGTGTCGCGGGTTCGATTCCCGCACGGAACAAATATTTGTATGACCTACAAGTAGTTGTTCCGGGTCTGGCTGTTTGTGTATGTGAGCTTAAATGTTTGTAAACGCACCCACGATACAGGAGAAATTCCTAGTGTGGGACAATGTTTAAAAAAAAAAATAGGTATGGCGCTCAGCTGACACCAAAGCTATGAACCCACCCGAAAAATTAAGCATAATATCTTACGTCACAGCAAATAGAAATACGTGACCATTTCATACTATACGCCATCTAAATATTTGTAGAGCAATCTATATGTTTGCGTACAATAATACTGAAGAGCTCGCGTGCCCTCACCGTCTTATTTGACTTTCAAATTATTTAAACGTTACCAACATGAATATAGAATTTAAAAAGAACTTTTTGAAGCTCTTTTTAAGTGTAGTGGTTTTTTAATTATTAAATTAACAAAATCAGTTTCAGTTCCGGGTGTCAGAAAAGTTTGTTGGTAAATTCCTGTACTTTATTAAATTATTATTTTAAATCTAAACATGGCACTAACTGCCTTGAACACCACCGATCCATCTATCTTCTGACGTATACGTTGCCTATAACTACAAAAAGTTTAAACAATTTCTATAACCACCAAACTAAGTAAATGCTACAGCGAGAATTTTAACAAAATTGCTAGTACAAACTTTACGAAACCCGTATAAGTCATTGCTATCGGAAGACAAAAAGTGCAGGAATAATATTTAACAATGTTGTTTTTAGTTCGTGTATTGAGCAGGTGCACCCAATTATTTTAAAACAAATGAATGCTTTAAATGGAACAAGCACAACCGACTGGTTATGTTCCATAATAACAATAAAGAAAAATATACGCTATAAACAAAATTTACAATGCAGATCCCTAAATGAGACTCAATTAAGAAAATATAAAGAAAACTGCACTCAATTTCGTTAGCAGAACTCGATTGCAAAATTGTACAGAGCGAGTATAATGCAGTTTAATTAAGCCACACAATCAGCAGCCGTTACCAAAGGAACGCCCCAAACGTGGAATAAATTCTTGAGGGGCTAGAATCAGTTCCACTGTCTGTGGTGATATCTTGCAAACTTATATTTACATCTTTATTCTTGTAATATAGCCCTAAAATCTACGCCAATAAGGACTTTGTTATCTCAGTATTTGTGCTTGCAAAACTTACCGTATCATGGGGTTTGACATCACTCCCTGAACGTTTAATTTTCTTTTAATCCCAAACGCTTCGATCTTTATCGTCGGGGGGTTGCCGCGTAACGAATTAAACGGATTGCATTGGTGTCACAAATGAGGCTATTTTATTCCTCCTGAGAGATGTCTCATTGGCAGGGGATAGACTGACGTGATTGTCTGTGTTATACTCCACTGCCTTGTTATTGGCATTGCGAATTTCGGATGTGGTTTCGGTTAGGGGATCGATCTGTGTTATAATTGCCTCCCTAACACAGGCAAATTGTGAGACAACGAAGATCGAAGTATTTTTTGAATAGCTACATATATTTATAATCATAAGAAGCTTCAGTAATCAAGTACCAGAACTATTTGTCGACAAAAATGACAAACATCTCTGCGATTTTCCTTTCCACTTCAAATTGGCATTCTCCAATATTGATATCCTCTAAAATTCTAAAGTAGATATTACAAAACCATCAACTCCACTATCGTTGTGAGAAACTTGCTAAGAAAACGTATTTTGCTTCAACAAACAAAGATCCTTCACAAAGATAGGATTCATACACCAAACTGGACCGTAACTAAAAAGAAAATTACTTGAACGACGAACTACAAAGTCAGTGCTGTCATGAAGACGTAAAACAAAACTTCACAATACATTTCAGTGTAAGAAACGTTTTCAAAGAACTTCTAAGATAGTCTAGAGCGCTTTACGATTTGCGAACAAAAGCCAAACAATCCATTGTCTATCGATTGTAGCCCCGAGTGCAGTTTGTCGTCAAAGGCCGTAAGTTGCTCTTTTCAGAGCCTTTACTACGTGTTGCTGGTTACTGCGTAATTTTGTGAGAAGTGGTTAAAATATTATGGAGCTAAGATTGTGTTGTTTGTCATGACTGTAAAACATCGGCTTGTGAATGTATCTATTACAAAAGTATGGCTTTCTATAATAGTGGTTCTTATTTTAGTGGATGTCTGTTTTACCGAGTGTTTTATCAATATTAGATTGTTGTTTATTATAATTAGTTATTTTACAGATATTTATATAGAATTAAGATATTTAACTGGAGTTATTTTACAGAAATAATAACTATTGCTAGTTATAACCTGGTGTTCCACAGGAATCCGCTGGATACGAGAAGCACAGAATCGGCCGAAGTGGCGCTGCTTGGGGAAAGCCTATGTCCAACAGTAGACGTCTTTCGGCTGAAATGACGATGATGATCATGTTTTGAAGGTCTGTATAATTTACAGATTAGAATTAAATCACTTGCGTTATTTTAAGTATGAATTACCAAATTTCATCACGACCACCTATTATTTATACCGACCTACTATTATTTATATTTTAATTACAAGTTGGATTTTTTATAAATTGATCAAATACTTTAACAAATGGTAGGGTTCATGTCTCTATTGGGAACATCCCCTAAAGCCCCCCATGTGTTCCTTACTTTGTTTCAAGCCTTTAACATTATCGTTCACTTGTTTCTTACTTGTATGACTTAACATCGTGTTCTTGACTTCTAAATCTCTTTGTATTTTAAAGTTTTACATTACTCTTTAAAAATTATACAGTGTTTAGAACTTTAGAATGCTGAATGATTATAAATGTAAAAACTTCAATAAAAATGACTGTCATTTGATTCAAAACTTATAACATTAGCTAAATAGAGTTTTTAAGTCTAGTTAGGTTTGCTCGATAACAGTCCGAAAGTTTAAAGAAGTTTGTCTGCTAAAATTTGTGAGGACCCTGAAATTTTGAATTGTTTTTTTGGAAAAAAATGGCTGGTAGAACTGGGGGAAGCCATTGCTCAGCAGTGTGACAGTACAGGTTAACTAAAAAAAATAGAGGAAATATGTCAAGGTAAAATACTGGTATTCAGCTGCATCCGGTTAGACTGGAAGCCGACCCCAACATAGTTGGGAAAAGGCTTGGCGGATGATGATGATGTCAAGATAAGACTTAGAAATATTGTTATTTATCATATTCATAGCATAGCCAACTCCTTGACCTACATTCCGGTACCTAATAACAACATAATTTCTATACAAAATTCAAAACATATATCACTCTGCTCCCATTGCTCAGATCTCCAAGTACTTAACATGTCAAGAAAAGGAACAGTACGTTCTCAAAGGATTCAATCCACTCACGAAGCGAAATTGTACGAAGGATTCATATTCATAACATCATCCCTCCTTGTTTATTACAAGAACATATCAGTCGTTTTGTTCCATCCTTTATAACAACATGAAAGGCTCAATTCGCAAATAAGATAATACATTTTATACTGTAGTGCGTGTTTTCTCCTTAATTCAACCATTTTGGAAACTCGCGTAAAATAAGACTCCGTCAATTGTTACTTCAATTCAACTCACACTCTTCATTAGCATATGAATTAGTTCGGGAAATTGGGAGTATTTACTTAGAAAATATTGGAATTCCAATGAATATGGAACATTGCGTTGTATGCTCATATTTTAGGCAGGAGTTCTTGCATTGGGGCAATGTTTTGTTAACGTATTGTTTGAATTGTATGTTAATTATACTGTTTCGCGGCGACTCTTTTCTTACGTACTTGTTTCGCGATCATTATTAATACAAAAGCTATTATCGAAAACTACTTTGCTATTCTTTATGTTTCTGATAAGTTACGGTATCCCAAACCAAGGTCACTCTCTCTATACAGGGTGGCAGGGGTCATCGATCCGCATACTGTAACCATGAATTCAGCACATGATTCTAGACCTCCTAGAGTATAATTTTTTCGTCGGTTATCCAAAAATTTAATCATCTGTTAATACGTACGCGGTCAAAATGCATGGAGCAGCAATTTTTTTTAATAACCTTTTCAGAATCATGTCTTGAATTAATCCATGGTACAGGTTGCGCGTCGATGCCACCCTGTATAAGAGTATATCACAGCTATTTGAAAACTGTTTTTAACAAGAGACTCATACCAATGAAGCTAATGTTATATGTCCACATTTTTAACGAACATTTACATATTGGCGACCATTATTTGGACAGCATCAACTCCTGCCTTTCCCATAAATATTTACGGTTTCGGATCACTAGCTTAGATGATTGCATTAAATGCGCATACGAAATGCTCCTCAACGTACCGGAACGCGCTGATGCGATGGGCGGAATTTCGCTTTCATTTAATAAAGGGCGTTGCTAGTAAAATTTTAGTCGGACCAAAGCGGTTTAATTTGAATTAACGGTCGCCTGCGAAGCGAACGCGTGCGCGTTCTCACGAGATTTTTCGTAACCCTTTTATGAGATAGATTATGCAGTGCATTATTTTAGACTAAGTATGGTATAATTAGATGAGATTATGCTAGGATTATTTTAGCTCTTGCTACGTAAATTATCATTAAAGTCTTATTACCATAGGCATATACACAGAGTATTGAGAATGGTTCGGTCATGTTGAGAGGATGAATAAAAGGCGACTATCAAAAGGTATTTACAAGGCAGATGTGGAAACTAAGGGAAGGTAAGCCCTAGAAGGACATCCAGGGATCATATTGATGGTGTTCTTCAGAAAGGTCAGGTGCGTAGTACTGTATGACAAGATGCATGAATATACACGAAGCAAAAGGCGTATGTAAAATCGTAACTGCGGGTGGCTTTCTGTTGTATCTGCCTACCCCCATGGGAAGATAAGATGAGTTTATGTAAATATTGAGTGTCTTCCAGTTAAAATACCTAACAGGAAGAAAAACAGGAAATTTGTAGTGTTACCAAACAAAGGTTTTTGATCAAAGGTTAGTGCTCATTAATTTCTAACGGAACTTGTCATCAATTTTACAAGTTCATTTGGCTTGTTTTGTTTCCATAGAACTAGGATAAACGTTACAAGCAAAAGATTTATAGAATGCAGCATTTCTAAATGAGCAAGCAAAGGGTCAGACATCAGGGAATGTTGACTGCGCGTTCATTCGCCATGGTCCATTTGATTTACTACGCTTTGCTCAAAACACGTGCATATCACGTAACGAACTATATTTTTTCAACTGAGACATACTAAATCCAACCTTATTATGCAGACAATAAAGGTGTTTATAAACGCAAGATAAACTAGCTTGTAAACGTTAATTAAGCAATATTTCATTTGGTGACGCTTGGCGCCGTCTGCTAAACGCCTTGACGAAATAATCTCTAGAAAGCTGCGTTTCTTTGAATATTATTTCAGGGCTCAAATCAACTGTCTGCACAATAAGGTGAAACAGTGGGCGCTATTATAATTGGAACGATATTTCTTATTGAAAGCGAGTGAAAGTAACAAAAGTTTACGTCAAATTAAGGATTTCGCTAGTAGCTTTTGCTTGTTCATGTTTTTAAACTAAGCAATATGATTTGTGACTGTAACCATGCACTAAAATTTGAATTTCTTAACTTTGATACAAGACTGGATATTTTTTCTAGTCTAAAAATAAATCAGCCTATATTGTGCCACTACAGGGCAAAGGCCTTTCATTCCTCTTTCCATTCAATACTATCCTGCGCCAATCTGGACCAATCCCGTCTATAGGCGGGCAGCTCGTCCCGTCATCTAGGTACATCTGGGTCTGCCGCGATGCCGTTAGACGTTTTCAGTTACCAATGTTGCTTTAGTCCATGCGGTAAACGTGTCCCGCCCAGTTCCGTGTGAACTTTGCTGCTTTCTGGGTGACATCGGCGATTTGTGTTTTGGAACGCAGTATCCTGTTCCGTATCCGGTCGGTAAGTCGACCTCCAACTAGTTTAAGATTTCAGATATTTTAACAATTAATCTATCAACCCAGGAGCCATTAGGCCGCCTGGGTTGGCGCTGTCAAAGAAAAACGGTATTTTGATATACAGACAACAGCACATCAACCTACCCGAACCTGACAAATTTTCCCAATCAACTTTAAACCTTATGCTTTAGCAATAACGTTGAAAATCTATTAAAGAAATTTGATAGATTGTAGTAGCTTGAAGTGTCTGTACAACACCGTTCAGAACACCGTTTTTCTTTGACAGTGCTTCAAGTGCTCGAAATTATCTACCTTAGTGGTTAATATTTCTTTATTTTTTTAAACTTTACGCATAAGTAAAAAAATACTGTACAAAGGTGGAATTAATGCCTGAGACATTTTCAACTTTAGGGTGATGCAGAGACAAAATATGGCAGGAGCAACTTATGAAATAGATAGCTCAGAAATACCGTTAACACAATATAATTATAACCAGCTCTAATTATCATAGTTTATGGAATCATTTATTGTTAGATACCATAAACTTTCCTAAACACTGCTCATCTAAACAACATATCATAAAATAGCTAAACAAGTTACCACAGCATGCAATAATATGATTGTATTACCATTAATGTACTGTATATGGATACGATGCGCCATCAAAAACTAGTTAAAATTATAATTTTCCAGTTCAAATGAGGTTTATTTGAAAATTCATTGCAAATAACGATAGGTACGTATTGCATGAATTGGGTTCTGTTGTGATTGTCGATATACTAACAATGTGTTTAATTTTCCGTCAATAAGCAGATAGTGCTATTACAGTTGCCACAGAATGTTAGAAATACAGACATGACAAGATATCGATAAGGTTACATGAGAATGTTCTACGATTAAAGTAATCCGAATCTTTTGTCGTGTGTGAATCATAGCACTTGAAAGTTCGTCTGTCGCACTTAATTGGATAGCTTTATCGGCCATGGTGCTTTAAACATGCTAAGACTGATGTTCATAGTGCTTAGCTGTAAGTTAGGTTAAAACTGTGGGGTAATTGCGTAACACACTAACAGTAGCAATGGCTTTCATTTTGACAGCTCAACAAAATTCATTGCGTTATTTTTTTTAGTAGACAAATTTTTCGAACATCTACGAAGCAATGGATTAGCAATCTTCTTCGAAATGATTCAGATTGTGATGCGTGTAGTGGCGAGGAACAGTTTCGATTTAAAATAAATGGCAGAAGCATCTATCATTTTCAACTACTCTGTGGGTGATTGAACATTACCTAAAATATCATTATCATTAAATTAGGTATTTAATTTTCAGGTCATTATTATATGTGTTTAAGTTAATGTGTTTATCAATTTATTAGATTTTGCCAATAATATGAGAGCTAAATAATTCGATTGCTGGGTTCATAACTTCAATTAATGGAATTTTATAATTAAACTATTTTATGAACATAATATGTAATGATGAATTATTACCCACGAATAAGATTCATAGAGTTGTGTAAACTCTAAGTTAAGCTCTATACAGCTTGTAGAAGATTATTCCGTAAAAGAATCATTTGAACAAAAGAGAAAACAAAAGAAAATAGTGTGACGTTCAAAAAATTCCCACCACCGTGTAGTGACCTATATTCTAGCAAATAAAGAGATCATTCATTAATTATTTGAATATTTATTTTATTCCTTACCAATTATCTTTAGACCATTTCTTAAAACCTGTATTGTCAGAACATGACCATTCGCGTAAAGCCTACATGCAAACTATTAGTAACAAACTCCTTGAATCCGGGCCCAGTCATAGGTCATGTGTCCTTGTAAATTCAAAGATAGCAACAGGAAAAATCCTCCACATCGTCCATTATATCAGATCAACGGTTGTGACAGTAAATAAAATAAATAAAATAAAAATAAAAAAGCCTTTTATTTCCTACTAATTTACATTGTTTTTTGAGTTTCTTAACTAATTTAAATAATTTCCTTCACATAACTAGTTTTATCTTTATTTGTTTTAGATAATACTAATTTATAATACGCTTAACTAGTTTGTTTCCGTTTACTGTTTTACTTATTAACTATTTCAACATAACATAATTTTTAACATAACTTAATTTAGTTGTGACAGTAAACGCCTCAAAATCTCCGAAGTATGTCAACTCAGTGCGAATACTATTCATTTATCACCTCGTCAAGCTTCGGAACAATTCGTGTCAAACATTTTAGTAAGACCAGTGAGATGTTCGTCGAAATATGTGTATGTAGTGGGATTCCTGTTGCTATAGGAAGTTGTAAATCTGATTCTTGTTGCACATTGTTTCCTGTTAGTGATGGTGTTCCGGATGTTGGAATGGTATATTCATGCAAAGAGCAAAAGCTTGGAGAGGCTACATTCTTCCCAGACTTGGTACTCTATAGGCAGTATCATCACCTGTTCTAAATCATTTACTGCTAAGTATTGAATACCATCTTTCTTTTCCAAGAGCCTTCAGGTTTTTTTGCGTTCCTCGTCTATGTGCTTCCTGTCTCCCTGACTTTGCGTTGTCATCAACGCAACACGCTTTCAAATGTCCCGTCTTTCTTTGACCTGGAAGTAATAATAACAAAGTACAGCAATTATATTGACAAAATTTCATTTATCTGCGTTTAGTTCGTCTGTATCGTCTTCATTCATTTCGAAATCTTGTTCCACATAATTTTTAAATCCAATAATGAATTTGCCCTTTGTTAAACTTTTTTAAAAAGCTCCAACTTCCGAAGCATTTAGCTCTTTTTGATTGCACAAGCATTGTTTATATTATGAACAGCCATCGGCGTTGATTTCCAATAACTCGAACGATGAATATGACCTATATAAAATCCTCATGTATTGGGAATGTGTTTCAATGTTCGTAATTGTTTTACTTATTCGTTTTGGAAGTAGGTCATTACGCTCGCCCATTTAATAGTCTTCTGCACGATTGTCTACAATATAAATCCTCTAAATACAATACGACCGACGTAACTTAAAGGGCCTGAACTTTGCGCAGAAGGCTGCACAGTAAGATTTTTTAGGAACCAAATGGTGACATGGGGCGAGTGTAAGTGAGAGAACATGCGCGAAAGTTCTTAGTGCCTATGTTCAGGCCCGCCAAGTTACGTCGTCGGTCGTATTGTACCTAATGTAATGGAAAGTACATAAGCCTTCAAGTTTTTTAATATAATGAGCCTGCAGAAAATGACCCAGCGGGCTACCAACTACCATGGCCGCCTGAAAATCTCTTAACCGACTAAGAAGCCAGGTGGGGTCGCTGCAAGTATAACTTAGTCAGGTGGGGGTACTCCGACGAGCCATAGTGCGACAGTGGAACCACATAACCAACGATGCATCACCTCTTGTCGAGCCCTCTGTGAAAAATCACCTGCACTAAGACCTTTGCGAGGTCAACGCTAACGCTGTCGAGGTGGTCGAATTCTGGTCAAAGCTATATAAAATTAATAAAAGAGAATGATTCATACAACGAAAAAGAAGAATATAGTAAAATATGATATTAATCAATGGGCCTGTGTCGCCTGAAATAAATGGTATTACTTTATACTAGTATAGAGTTATGTTATAAGTACTCGTATGTACAGACGACAAGCACATCAAGCTATTCCAATCTGTCAAATTTCTTTAACCTCTCAGACGTTTGCCTGCCTACCTGTCGACACACCCCACGCGTCGGAGTAGTTGAATGGACGCATTGAAGTCATTGTTTTCACAGTGACAATGATAATAGTTGTGTACCGTTGACGTTTTGAGCACTTTGTCTTATGTACACTTGGTGTACACTTGAAGCTTGAGGGGTTAATAGATTTTCAACTTTATCGCTAAATCATAAGGTTCAAAGTTGATTGGGAAAATTTGACAGTTTCGGGTAGCTTGATGTGCTGGCGTCTGTACAAACGTATTTAAATAAGCGACAAAACAACAACATCAGCGTAATAAGTGAAAATGTATGATGATGGAAAGGATTTAATGATTAAACCTGCAAGCAAACTAGGTACTTATTATTTTGTAGCATCAAAAATATAAAGAAGAATTAAAACTCTGAATTCACATATTTACAACATGTGTCAATGACCGCAATTATAAACTCATGTAAATAGTTACTACTAATTATTATGCAGAACGCAGAACGAATGCCCGATGGGGCCGAAAGGTTCTAGAGTGGCTACCATGTGACTTAGCGTTGGAAGGTCTCCTACAAGATGACTTGGTGAAGGTCGCACGAATCCGCTGGATGCGAGAAGCACAAAACCGATCGAAAGTGCGATGCTTAGGGGAGGCCTATGTCCAGAATTATTTCAGCTAAAATGATGATGACTATCGCACAATCTTCTAAACCTGAATATTAGCTATTTAGGTAAGGATAATACATAGACAAGCACAATAAAAAATTCTAAGTTTTCGTTCAAAAAGAATTATTAAATTATTTTCGAACTCAGGCTTGAATGATTTGAAGTCTTCAGAGCCTTCGACCACTAGATCTATGAAGATTACTCCTAACTCTGTGACATTATCATTACCCTTCATAATATATCTCTCAAAAGCCAGCACAATTATCAATTCAGACGAAATCGCAGACAGAAAACTGTTAATAATAAATTAACGGAATGAAGGATTGATATAATTCGGCATTCACGCCAGCTGCTGCCAATATATTGCAAAATGTGTCTATCTCACCATTAACAGATCTCATTTGTCAATGCATGTGACACCTCCTCGGTTTTCTATATTTCATCTAACTTTGAGAGGCTATTTGTGTGAATTTAAATAATGTCGTAATGATTAATGGCGGAGTTTACCTTAACATACGCTTTACGTGTATAAAATACTGTTGAAAAGCCACTTGAGATACAAAACGAGTATTCATCATGTTCTAGATAGACGATCATCATCATTTTCTAGTCCTAATCCCAATTTATTTCGGGTATGCGCAACATGTCACTTCACTTCTTCCATACCTCTATATTAGTCGGTATCTCACCCCGTCTGTAGCCATATCATCTTTGACACAGTTCATCGTTTCTTTTGTCTTCCTGTACTTTTTTATCCATCCATTCACACTTTGCATTTCTTACGATATTTTTAGCTAGACGATGAACAAAGTAAATTGACATCAATAATACATTTTTACAATTTGATTGTTCGTGTGCACACCTGGAGCAGTGGTGGCCTAGCGACTTATGAGCTGTAAGTCGCGGGTTTGAACCCAGGCAGACGTTTTACTATCACACTAATATTATAAAGGCGAAAGTGTGTGGGGGTGTGTGTGTGTGTGTTTATATGTTTGTTGCTCCTTCACGCTCAAACGGCTGGACCAATTTTGAAAAAAAATTGTATGGAGGTAGCTGACACACTGGATTAATATATAGGGTACTTTTTATCCCGATATTCCCACGGGATCGACATTTACGCGGGTGAAACCGCGGGGCGCACCTAGTGTGTAAATAATTTCATCATCACTGCTCTCAAAACGGTGAAGAAAAACATCGTGAGGAAACCGGAATAAATCCTAGAACCAAAAATTCGAAGACGTCACATTTACCAACCCGTACCGGGCCCGTGCGGTTGGTGACCACACTGCCCACTCCCTCTCGAAGAGAGGAGGCCTGTGTCTCAGCAGTGTGAACATTATAGGCTGATTATGCATACCGCCACTCTTCAAAAGTGATACAAATCTCAATATAACTACGACCACATATCGCACAACTAGATCTAAACAGCGATTAACTCAAAAAAACACTTTTTTCAGGAAACTTGAAAAACTGATTAGGTACTATGTCCATGTGCACTGCAGGAGTTTGCTGTATTGATCAATACTTTTTAAGTTGAGCAATGGAACTATTTTTGAATCTGTTTTGTTGGTCGCTAGGTAGTGAGTTAGGGAATTTGATGGTATGCATACCTCAAAAATTTAGATTTTAGAGTTAGCTCTCTTTAGATCTAGGTGTGCGATATTATATTCAACTAGATACGTTCTCGATTTCCATGCACTTTATCCAGTCTGCTTAGAAAGCAGCAAGAACTTCAAAGTAAATCAAAATAAGGTCTGGTAATACATTCAAGTCCATAAGCTTGACTCATAATTTTATTCACCACGGAATGATTGACCGAATCGAGTGCGACCATTGTCTGCGGGTAGTCGAGGCACCCTGGCCGACCATTTGTCAGCCTACATCGTTTGTCGTACGTCGGGTACATAACTAATTGCTGCTGTAAATCGTCGGCACACGCGACATTCGCCGACGCTTGCTATCGAATGAGTGACGCGACCGGCGACATGTTTTTTTTAGTTTATTTTGGTTTTTTCGTGGACTGTGAATGTGTTATAATGAGTGGGTTTCTAGCGTTGGGTGGGTGTCATCATGACACCCTGACATGATGACGCCACTCTGTAGAGTGGCGGGGGCTACGGGATATTGTATAGATGTGGAGGAGGATAATGGTGCCGATTCCCTTTATCACAAACTAAACTAAATTTGAGCGAATTTTTGTTTAGTCCTGTCAAATTAATCAGCGCCTGACAACTACTCCATACAAGTTTAGACGTGACTAAAAACTTGCTTACTTACTTACGTCAAACTTACGTTAAACTTACTTACTACTTACGTCAGACGCTGATTAATTTGACAGGACTAAACTAAAATTTTAATCTGTCCTTTTCTTAATGAAATTGAAAGAAAAAGATGTACCGAACTTAAATCGGGGGGCACGGCAGTGCCCCCGCCAAGTCGAGCAAAAAGCGGCACGGCCGTACCATCCTTTTCTCGAAGCAGTTCAGGCCATTTTCGACCCCCTATAACTTCGTTGTGGATAAAACTAGAGACCTGAATTTTGTTTAAATAACTAAATTGACTTGGCCATCGCCATCGCATGAAAACACAATGTATCTCACATTGCGATTGCCAAGTCAATTTAGTTATTTAAAACATAGAAGATTTTTAATATTGATGGTCACTACAAGATGTTGTTAGGTTAGCTAATTATGTAATAACTTAAGACAGAAGGTTCCTTAAGTAGGGAGTGAATAAATTAACCGACTTGGTATTTCATGGATCTCACAACTTTTTACGGTAGAAGAACTGAGTTGCGAGACTTGGCTTTTTTTACAAGTTATGTTTTTGATGGCATTTAGTTTAGTTTGCGAACAACAGAATCAGCACCATTATCTTTTAAGTTGTAGTCGTCAATTGTTTCTGTTACCTTATATTCCGATAAAAACTACAGAATTCTTTAAAGACCTACTTATGATGCTTTAAAAGTATTTGTTTGAATTAAATATAAGATTCTCAAACGTAGACATCTATTTTCATGAGTAACAAGGCAAGTAAAACGATTCCTCTATTCCTTAGCAACAAAATTCAATACCCTCAAAATCAATTCGACTTATCAAAACCCGAATTCTTTTTTCTGTGTGTGTCCGAAACAAGTCAATTATTTTTCTGTTAGCCGCCGACTTACACATCGGCAGGCAATCAGACGGACAGGTGATCTAACAGGGAAATAGTTCCTGAAAGTTCCATCAAAATCCCGAAAAATTTCACACAACTGCCCAGATACTGGACAGCGGCTAAGGGCCAATGATTTAGGCATACGCACATAGTCAAACCTCAAAAAGACTTACCTACGTTTATCTCTTTAGTCAGTGTTTTTTAAATGCAATTGTAATGAGGTCAATTTTTTTTTGAGTTTTTTTTTTTTTAAATTAAATATCACGAGTCTAGCCTTAGAACAGTTTGACCTAGGCACTGTCATTCAATCAAAGACAAATACGCAAATCAGTTGGGCTTTTGGATTGAGCCACTTACCAGACTAGTCAAACCTTAAACAGCCTATGCTTCGAACCTTAACATAGATATACCTAACAAGTACAGTCCACTTGTACATTAGTCGAACCACTCCAATTAGTTACCAGCGTCTAGTGGCTACATGACACGTCGGGTTAATCCCGGCTTACAAGCGCAACTGTACTAAATAGTTGAAATCCTCTACAATGCAGTGTATTCGTGTCTTTGAAGCCTATGACAGGATCAAAATGTCTCGCTGCCAGCGGATTACTGTGGACCTATATTGAGTGAAGTGTGTGCGGAAAATGGCCGGCTGTAGTCTAAACGGCATTTTGTATTGATGTCAAGTGGTCTCGATTTCAACAATGTTGGTGCAGTAGTTTAACTTGTCGATGATTGGGAAGTTGTAAATGTTGATCGGTCTACAAAAACACAATATTGGGAAGACCTGCGTTATGAATGAAATGTAATGGAATGAATGCGCAGTAAATTGGGGTTCTTGGAGATAGCTGGTATTAGATGATTCATCATAAAATTATTTTGGGATGAAAAGCGAAAGAAAAGTCTGAAATCAATCATAAAAGTTCACAATTTGCAAAGTTGACTAAAGTCTTCGATCATTTTGCGGAAACAAAAATACTGTGGGCGTAAGCGTTTTGCACACTGAAAATGATGAAAATGTTTCTAAAGTTGAAACCTAGTCACAAAATACACAATTTTTCAACAAGAACCACTACTAAATAATAGTCTTAGAAATTGTATTTAGAAATAAAACAATATCTGATAGTGCCGTCGTAGAAAATAGTCCAAATTCTTAGTACGAAGTAGTGCTAGAGAATGCAGAACACCGAAATAGACCGGGCGCCGTACATTTTGCCTTACTTCGAAACGGATCGAGGGAAGGAAATGAGTTGTGTACTTACGGTATCAACAGCATACATATGATAACGAGTTGTTCTTGCATTTTTGTTTAGCAAATTGCGAATGTGTTTTGGTACTTTGTGTATATTGTAGTGTATTGTTCGGTACTATGTGGACTTTGGATGGGGAATATGGATTTCTTGCAACCTAAATAGTCTCTTGATAATGTTTTGAAAACAAGCAACAAAAGCATTATTATTTATTTATTAAAACTATAAGCACAAGTAAAAGAAATACTGTACAAAGGCGGACTTTAATGCCTGAGGCATTCTCTACCAGTGAACCTTAGGGTGATGCAGAGACAAAACATGGCAGGTGGAACATACGGGATAAATAGCTAGGAAATGACTATAAAAAACAAGAATAAATACTAATACATAGATAGATACAAACATACATACATATAAAAAAAAAATACTGTGAGAAAAAAAAATATCGGTAGAGGAGAAAACGAATCCAGCAAATTAGCGCTGGGATGTTACGGCCAACTTTCGACGGATATGTTTACGTGCCTTCACTTTAAAAGATAACCGACTGGTTTCCGTCCTGATGTTCAGAAATAAAAATGAATGAAGCCAGAACGGTGAGACATACTATCGACACAACACGACACATACACAGATCTGGATAATGAAAACGTTTAGAATAATGAAAACTGGAATCGTACTGGCATTAGGATATGCTTCTGTCATAGAGACAGTTTCCATGTTCTGATAAAATTTCATCATCATTTCAGCCGAAAGACGTCCACTGCTGGACATAGGCCTAGGATAAAATTTCATGTCCTTTAGAAACTGTTCCAGAATTCTCATGTCAATTGTCTCTCTCAGACCCCTTAAACGGCTGCAATTATTATCGTATTAAAAACCACCATCATCAACACCATCACGGAATCAGATTACGAATTATTCATGAAGTTTTATAATTCTCGCCTCATCCCCGGGCAACAAAGTAATCAAGGATTGAGCGTTGACAACTTGGACGATACACATTCAGTTAACAGCCATACAATTCATGTTAGTAGCTTTTTAAGTAGTCATTATATGCAAATTACTGAATCGTGATGATGTCTGTCTTGATATACTGAACGTGTTTCGCTGCATTTGTGACTCAGTGGTTTAGTATTCAGCGAGCATGCTGTGATAAATTAGAACAGGTTGTAAGAATATGATTTGTCTTGATAACTTTGCAGTTATTTTATGCAGAAGACTCCTGAGTATTAAGGAGTTGATACCATAATAGTACAGGGGTGTATTAATCCATTTATACTATAATACACAAAACCTACACAATTTTTTCTTTTTAACTCTCTATCTCTGGAACTATAAGTCGGATTTGGAAAAATCTTTTGCATTTGATAGCTCAATTTTTGAGAAGTCTATTTAACATCACGCTACGTCCCTAGGGACCCGAGCAAAATAAAAAAAGTCAGAAACAAGTGAAAACGAAGTAATATCGCGGGCGGGCGATGGGATGCCACGCGGTGGGTCCGGGGCCGAAATTTCACGCGGTCAAATTCGCAGGCTAGTTATTAATAAGACTTCAAGCACACAAATATACAGAGAGGGAAAAGCAGTATTGTTAAATAATCAAAAAGTTACGACTCGATTTCTGGATATATCGTCAGTATTCAATTTCCAACAACTAATTAATTTACTCCTAGACCTCTGAAGACAGACATCTAATATCGTTGAACTTTACTGAAACTTACTTTAGCAAATATTGAATTTCCATCCTTATGGACACAATATCGTTTAATAGGAATTCGTTAAACTTCATAGCAGTGTGTCCATGCCAAGAAGTAGAAGCGTAATTGTTTTGAAAGTAACTGTCAGTTAAGACGTGGGAGTTTGTATGGCCAATCCAACTTGCACAATTCTCAGGCTGTTTGCACGAAATTGTACCTCCACATAATGCTATGGAACTGTAGCAGATTGTAGCATATTTTTTTATATCCTTGGGGCTAGAATGTAATGCATAAGTAGTTTAAATTATTACTTCAAAATTATTGTAGTTGATCATCTAAAACGAGTTTCAAAATAATGGGAGCTTTGTTTAATCAAGCCGCTGACAGATTGGAGTGTACTACGTGAACTCGACAAATGGATGTGCGATTAACGCTTGTGCGACAAAACTGTACTGCGACTCACCATTTCGAAAGCACGCCTGTGCGACACACTGATGCTCGACATTACTCTGGTGCGACATGAAGAATTAACATTTGTATTCATAATCATAATTATGTATAATATCTGACCTTAGGTAAGTTGTCTTTTCATCATCATCATATTATGTTGACAGATGTCCATACTGCTGGACATCGGTCTGTTGTATTTAATTTTTCATGAAAAGGATTCTATTTTATTTATGAAGCAGTCTTCGTAATTTAGTCACTAAATAGCACTTCCTTGACAAAATTAAGGCTTCTCTTCTAGTACAAATTCACAGGCTGTTAAATACGGGTGGTATGCTAAGCAGGCTAGCCGAAACAATGGTGATCAGATCGCTTAGAGCGAACGTTTTTGTGTTAATTTATGTTACTGCCGTCTGGATTTGTTAAGGAAATCTAGGTGTCTGGGTAAGTAGGTATGCTGAATAGAGTGATTTACTTACCAGTAATGTGCCGTAAGTGTACAGCAGTCTACTTACATGAGACGTTTGTTTTGTATTAAGCTGATTTCAATTAAACTTACATAAAGACTAAATACTTAAGTGTGTATTCTAGTCACATTCACTCTCTACATTTGTATTCAATAAAAATAAAATAGGTAATATTAATAATTTATTTTTAATTTATATATTTTTATAATGAATTTTAATAATTTATAAAAAAAAAATTTCAATAAACAATTGTGTGGTTTGATAGTGCTAAAATAGGGATTTCCATTAGGAATTTCTTAGGAACAGCCCGGAGTTTAAAAGTTGGCGATGTGATACCCTCGTGCCTGGGAAAGCACGAAAGCTGTTGGTCCTGCACCTGATCTCTCTCCGGTCGTGTCGGATTGCGTGCTGTCCCATCTGACTATGAGAGTGAGGGAAGAGAGAGTGCCCCTGTGTCTCCGCACACGCTTGTGCACTATAATGTATCCCGCGCCGAAGTTTAGTCTCCGTTGAAATTGTCCGCCGTGGCCGAAATACGATCTGGAGGACTTTATTTATGCAAACATATTTGTTGTTAACTTACAAAAACAATATATTCAATATAATAATTTTATCAATAATTTGTTTACATTCCTACTTTGCTAGAACCATTCGGCCTTCATCGGCTAAGAAAACACAAACACCTCCCACGCAAATAAGCCCAACTTCGGAGCCTACAAAACCCTTCTGTCGTAAATTACTATTTGATCAGTTCCCATAACATTGCAATAATTTATTTGTTTTGATAGATTTTTATCACTTCCCTCAATAATATCTGCGGGCGGGCTTGTTTGATACTGATCAGTATATTTGAAATCAAATACTCTTTTGGGGTGCTTTTGATTTAAAACAGAAGCGGGTATAGAGGGTAATCGGAAAGTATAAATTGAATTCTTATCTCAAATCTGTTCGAACATGGTTTCGTCTCGACTCAATTATTCTATTATTAATTTTCGACTGACATTATAATCTTGTTATACTGCTCAATTGTTCAGCGTACTAGGGGAGGCAAAGCTGCAGTTATTTAAAAGAAAATGTCCAAATTAATTCATAAACTCTTCAAAAATTACATCTATGAAACATTTTGTTCTAAGAGCTTCAATGAATTTCGTTCAAAATTGATGTCCAATTTATATCCAAACAGTCGCTTATGTCAAATTGCTTTCTTAGTCATTGTAGGGAGTCCAGTTCGAAATTCCAAAGCCCCATTGAGCATCGCCTAGTATAGTAGATCGTGATCATGAATCGCCGGTTGAATGACGCGTTAAATTGCAGCTGCGGCGGCACCCGATGACGTCATAAACATGAAAAATAATGCCATGATATTATTCGCTGTTTGATTATTTGGTTCCAGTTCCAAGGGGTAAACTTTACTGCTCTTGCCATAAATATAAACATTACCAACATTGAGAGGAGTGATCGCTGCTTGCAGAATACAAATCGTCTGATTGAAGTCCATAAATAATTCAGTAAGCAATATTACTTTTCTAAGAAAAACAGAAACTACTTAATTACGCAAACTAGCTATCTACATACATACATGAACATTAAAAGTGCTCAGTAAAATATAATCAATATTTATGACACTATAAAATAATAATCACATGTGGGTTCAGCTAATTTATTTTTCCTTCACAGTGTTAGAGTTTGTTTTTTTTTATATTTATTTCTACATGAACAATTGCATTATCTAATTGCCATCTAACGTGGCAACGCTGCCAGCCTTTTGGGTACTTTTCCCAATGACAGCGATACGGATGATAAGATACCTAGATGTAATTTAGTATTAGTTTGTAGATTGTATTGAAGATTTCTTAATAAGCAAATAAAATTAGTATTCCATTATCAAATTAGCAAATCGCAGCCATTTAGGAACTATATTTTATAACTTTAAACAAAAACAGCCGACATTCTGTACGAGCACGCAGAACATTCGAGTACCTAAATGGATTGTTAGAAAATAAAAGAATGAACCCAATAAAATAGAAGCAAGCTCTTTGAAACATAAAATACTTAATAAAGAATAGAAGCACTAACGCCAAAGGCCTTCATGTAAGCCCGACCGGCGGTAGCCGTAAGTAAGAGAGTCAATATTAACGTATATAAAAAAGCAATTCACATGCCAGACGCGACTGGAGGCTTTCAGCCCTGCCCATTCAACTTCTTATGCAAATTATATAATGTTCTATACGACATGAGATGGCAAACTTTACTTAAGGAGTAAATATTTATGTAGTTACATATATTATAGCGGATTTTTTTCCTTTGAAATAAAAGGAGAAAATGTTTTGGCTTGATATAGTCTTATGAAATGTGGTTTGGGTTTGTTAGACAGTTTGTTTGGCTTATTTGCCAAGGCAATACAAAATTCTACCTCAGTCCCGCGAGGTCACGGATAACTGGGATATTACAAAGGTAGTAATAGCAAAACATAAGTTAGGTATACGTTTTATAGATAATGTTCAAACAATAAATGTCTGTGTAATTTTAATGGCTAAAATTAATGTTACCATTAGAAAGAAATCACATAAAGACTTTGAATAAATCATACTATTTCTACAAGAGTAAAGAGAGGAAAAAGTCACGAAAAGTAGGTACAGAAGACAGGGTAACGAACAATGAAAGGCATAAAATTATTGACAAACTCGTCGTGCAAATAAAATTTCCTGCAAAGCAAACATTTTGAGAATAGTTAGAAACCTTTGCAGGTGTATGTGTGTGACATCTGGTACTATCAGAAATCTTGCCAAATTCGATGGAGAGCCCACTTGGAGACAGTCCAACTTGGCACTTGACGCCACATGACCCGTATTAATAAGCGACTATAGCTTCTCTAGTTATGGGGCAAACCATGTTAAGTGAGAAGATTCATGGTTAATGGACGATTGGGAGCTACTTGGTTTGACATTTGAAATATATTACATGGAATATTTATATTTGAAGGTACAAATGAAGTTACTGTGAAGAAAGTCTAAATATCCAACCAGCTATTTGTTGGTTTGAATGCTTCAAGTGCAACGGCATTCTATCCACGTCGAAGGGAGTAAAACACCTACAGAGGTCCCATCAAAATTGGGGTTCGTGTCTTACCAAGCACGACATTCGGGCTTATGAGAGTCACGTCTTTCTTTAAAGCAATGAAGAGTAGGTAACTTAAAATGAATAATGAATATATTATGTCAAACCAACCTTTTAGTTTTTTTCTATGCAAAAGAGTAGAATTTCATAGTCCTTTCATCATATACAAAACAACAAACCTTAAAAATACAAGCATTCTAAAAAAAAAAAAATTAAATTCCAATGAAAACACAGACAACGAAAGAGAAAATACAGAAATACCCAAAGCTGTTAACCAAACAATTTATTCAAACCTTGGAATCCCAGAAGAACAAGCAAATCTCTTATTACATAAGAATAAAAAGAAATTAAATTGAACACGGCCAGTGGCCACCCTCTTCCATAACGCAATCATGGGACCAAATGAAATATCAATTGGAAATAGATTTGGCCAAAAATCTGGGCAAAGTTAGGGGAGTAACGTAAATCTCCATCTTTAGTCCCCCTGACACATAATTGGAATAATCGATGAGGCTTACTCTATTATCTTATTACCGGTAAATAACTTAATAAAGCTTTATTGACCAGAGTTCGAAGGACCAGTATTATGGTATTATGGTAGAAGTATGTTTTTGTATTAGGGTGGAACAATAATATATTAATTCAGCTAGATTTTTGTTTTGAGGGGCAGTACGGTTACCAAACTTGTCCACGTCCGGGTTCGAAGGAAGTTATGCATAAAGATGCAAAACTACTGCCACTAAACTACACTACAATACTACTACTTTGATACTAATATTTTAGTATAGATAATTTAACGGACACATGCAACTTACATACAGCCATGTCCTTAAAATCAAATCCTTCACATGTTAGTAAAAGTTATCGGTTACTAAAACAATTACCTAAACAGAGTTTAATTTCACGATACCATAAATCAAAAGTATTATTATTACATGCGAACAATATCGTGATCGAAGGAGCAGTTAAAATTGCATAAGTCAGAAGTATCTTTTTAGTTAATATGCACATACGCGCAGCAATCGGACCTACAGACAATTTCAAAATTATCACGATATCGTGAAGTAAGATTATAGGGCAGACATCAATGCAAAAGTTACGGAAGACCAATACAAAGCTATTGAACCAATACCTCCTAGAATTAGCTTAGCAAATTGGACTGGAAATAAAGTGATCGATTATTATAGGTCTAAGGGTTCTAACTGTAGAATCAACAACGATTGAGGTAGAGTCTATGAAAGAAAAATATTAGGCAAATCTAAATTCATATTAGGCAAATGTCCCGGTACCTCAAAATAGTTCAGCTCGATTAAATTGTCAGACATACCTCATGCAGTAACTTCACTAGAACAGACCGCATTACCACCAATAATCCTTGGAGCGTTCGGATGTGTTCAAAATTTCACACCATTTCACAGTTGAAGTGGCGATTAGTAGTTAGCGGCGAGATGTGTCGAACCTCGCTATTAATTTGTCAGTTCCAATTATGTCGTCTACTGATAATTGCTGAAATGTTGCAGTTAAATATAGCTTGCCTTGATGCAGCTGCTGTATTTTTTCTAAAGCCACTAAATGGTGCAATGGCGTCACATTTTTATAAATATTGTGGTAAATAAAATTGCTGTCAAGAAAAAGATCATAGAAGGCAAGGTAAGGTATTTTGTGGTGATAACTAGTCGCCTTTCATTTGAAGGAGACCCTATTGCAGAAGACATTGACTTTTTGGTATTTGGTCTTTTTATCCACGAAGAGAGCGTAACATATTTTAAAGTTATAAAATCATCCTTTAGCACCAGAATCCATGACGGACTTTCGATCCCAATAATTACAGAGCAAAACCTTTTAGGATTAACTAGATTGAAACTAGGTAATCCTATCTGCACGGAACCCGTTATTCAAGATCCCGTATGAACATAATAGCCTCCGATATCGAGGATTTTAAATAATTAAAGATCGGGAGGCAATTTCACGGAGTTGCGCGGATATTGTCTGACGATTATATTAGTTCCTTTAGGAATATGTTACGAGATAATATTGTTAGGAATATACATATTTTTAGATGACGTAGGGTTATTTTTAGTGCATAATTACGTAGTTGAGCATGGACTTGTTATGTATCTACTTGTTGTGTGTTTCTTTGTGATCTCAACAATATTTTTAGGGTTCCGTAGTTCCTACAAGGAACCCTTATAGTTTTATTAATATTAATAAATTCTCGGGATGAGCTGGATAGGTTCCGTCAAAACTGGAAGGAGGACGCGCGGGCTCGCGTTAGATGGATGGAGTGGGGAGGCTTTTCCCAGGAGTGGGACAGCTTAGGGTAGTTAAAAAATAAATAAAAGAGTCGTGGAAAGATTGTGAGACTTCACTAAACTGCAATTTTAAGCTGTAATCTAAACTTTTCTGATGGTAAAATATTGTTTAGATATATTTAGACTTGATGGTTCCAAACATCGATATAAACAAATTGATGTCGAATTTCGAAAATATTATTTTCAAATTCACAAAATATTTATGTTAAGCCACTAAAAGGGCAACACAATAAATATTTACGAGTATTAGTATTCCCTTTCACTGTTTACATCTACTTATTACAAAACCGAACAATAAAAATTATTCACAACGCATTTTCAAAAAGTAATGGCGAAACAATAATAATTTTATGGACCATATTATATAAAATATTTTCATCGCTCTAACATGAAAAGTTGCCTAACGATTTGTAACGCTTTTATTTTGGGAGATAAATTTATGTTTGAGTATCAAGGTGACGACAATAGACAGATAGATAAATTTTATTTTATAGTCTTAGTTCTTTAGGCTGATTTCTCATGGAGCGACTGCCTATCTGACCTCCACAACCCAGATACTGGGTGTGTCGATATCTAAACATGATACAGCAAAAATAAATTAAGTTAATTATGTTTTTGTGTGTAAACTTCACATATGTTAGGGTTTGGGGGGGGGGGTTTATTGTTTTATTTTTTAATAGCTGCGCCCCGTGGTTTCACCCGCTGAAGTTCCGATCCCGTGGAAATATCGGGATAAAAAGTATCCTATGTGTTAAAAATGGTAATAAACTATCTGTGTGCCAAATTTCATCCAATCTGGTCAACGGTTTACGCGTGATTGAGTAACAAACATCCAAACACCTTCACAATCTTTCACATTTATAATATGTATTAGTAGGATTATATCGTGTTTAGATACCGATACACATGACGTCTGCAGAGTTACCTAATTTGTTAAAACCGTCACATGAATTCATCGGCATTTACAAGCGTGAGCGATACCCGCATAAATCCATACAAGTAAAAACAAATAAAATCATAGGAACTGATACAATTTTATTCTGTCTCAAACTTTATTACTGATGATATCTACTGACTTATTTCGTGTTCCGCCCGCGCTCAATATTTTATGAGTTTCACACAATTTTGAGAAGGTTATGTCATCATTGGTATAAAATGTCGCTTTGTTAAGTATAGTAAAATCAGATGATATCTTATTTGGAGGCTGAGATGTAGAGATATCAGAGTTGGACGATGATGAAAGGATTATTTTGTCTAATCTTGCCGTTGGAAAAGGACCAAGGAACTGGAGATAAGTGACAAAGGACAAATCAAGAATCTAAAAGACAAAGTTGTATCCAATAGTTTATATAACATCACGCCTGTAATCCCCAAGTGGTTAAGCAGAAGTGTGTATATAGTAGATCCCCTTTTCGCCAGTTATTTTTAAATTCTATATAATAGGGGGCGAGAAAATTGCCACTAACCGGTCTGAAATTCTGACAAGACTCCAGGATGCTATTGAGAAAAACCCAATAACACTTCGCCTGGAACTGGGAATCGAACCCAGGACTTCATGTTCAACAGTAGCACTTGCAAACACTAGACCAACAAGGCAGCTTATCATCATCTGCCTAGCCTTTTCATAACTATTTTGGGGTCGGCTTCCAGTCTAGCCGGGTGCGGCTGAATACCAGTATTTTACATGGAGCGACTACCTATCTGACCTCTACAACCCAGTTATTAGGTAATACGATACCCCTTGGTAAGACTGTTTGTCAGACTGTCGGACTTCTGACGACTCGTGATGACTGTAAAAAGTCCAAGAATGACAGCCGAGACAAACGGCGGTGCGGTCTCGGTATGTAAAGATGGTCACCAATCCACGGACCGACCGAGACAACGCGTAGCTTAACCTGATCGATCGACCCGTGCGGCTGTCATTACTTAGCCACGAGCCCCTCTATCTCTACCTCTATCTATATATCTACAATGTTACCTATCTAACGCGGTTAAGTAGGAATGCTCGCTTAGTTAAGGATAATTAATTCTAACGACACCCATCGTGGCTGTTAAAATGCTTCTAGGCACTTTTTAATTCCTTTCACAAGCGTCTTATTTAAAAGCCAAGGAAACGGGGCATAAGTCCATGTTAGAGGGTTTTAAAATGGTTAATTGCCCGATTTATAATAGTTCATTATATTAAAAGTCTCTAGGTACTGTTTGACAGTTATTTTATGTCCCCCTTTTTAAGACCATAAACGTCTGGTGTTTTAAATTAGGAATGTCCCATTATAGCAAGTGAGTGATGTTGAAGACATGGAAGCTGATTGGTTAATTTAAAAGATCAGTTTCGAAGTACACTCAGGAGTTTTGTTAGCGTGTTTTACAGTTGGCACACATTATTCAAATGCTTGTCTCTATGTCATTACAGAATATTACTATACTACCATTGTACCTACCTACCTACTTCAGGAATGTGTTTTAAAATAATATATATAAATTCTTGTCAGCTTACAATTGGGTATTCAGCGGTTTCAAAAATCTCAGAAAAACAATGACATGGAAAAAGTCTCATTAAAAACGTAAAAAAATGTAACTTAACATCTAAGTTACATTAAAATAAAACTACGTTTATCATGAACACTTTAGATATTCTTTTCATGAATAATACAACTAATATCAGGATTTTATTGATATTGGCGCTCGAATGACGTTGACAGAAAGACGCCGTTGGTAAACATTTGTGAAATGTCACAAGAAATGTATTAAAAAACAAGATGGCGGGGCGTTAGTTCCGATTTAGACCATGCGCCAAAATAACCTTGCAGCGCTATACATAATTAAGACACCTATAATAAACGTCAAAAAACAACAAATCATCTAAAAACAGCTTCCACTAAAAAGAATTTCATTTCTATCATAAAACACTAACAAGATTACCTCATAAAATTATACATAAATTATTTTAATTTAAATAGCCTTTTATTAATAAGGACCTAAATACGCTGAACTTAGCAAGGCCTGGTACAGACCCACGGGACGTAGTTACAGCCCAACAACTTGATAAGTAAGCTAGGACAGTAAATAGTGATTTACTACCTATTATGTGTACGAGGCTTAGCAATTTGCGGTCAGGGTATGTCTTATTACGAAATAGTTTTTCGATGGGACTTTTCTTGTTAGTTTGAAATGAGGATTCATAGTGGTGAGCCTAAGGATTACCTAATGTTAGTTTGTAATTAGGATTTGCACAGGTAAAGTTAAGGAAAACTGTTGAAATATTTTTATTTAAACCTGTTATAATTTGTATATATAAATAAGATTGTATTGTCTACATCATAATCTTAGGTACGTCCTCAATATTCGGTCCCCAATTTGTTTTAGGAGGTAAGCTCTATTACAAATTGGCATGTGGCAGAGTCCGCTAATTAAATATGTAACGAGATTTCATTGGTACAAAAAAAAAAAAAATATATTATTTCACATAAATCTCCATGGGACTTATGAAACGTCAAAAGCTAGGTGCACTGTTCTAATTGGTCGTTTCGATCAATTAATGTAACATCAATAGCAAGGCAGAAAGAATTACCATTATGAATATCTTCACTAAACTACCAAAAACAAAACTTAGGTTACTGTAGAGGCTTGACCTTTAATTGATACAGGCTGGTAATATTTGTTGATGGATTGGATTCGAAAGTTCAAACGAACGTCAAATAATGAAATATGGTGTTTTTGGTAGAATACGATTGATATATTTACCGTGAAGCTGTAATGTTCCTTTTTACAATATAGTAATTCTAAGTCTAAAGTCTTATCGTTTGTGTACCTCTCAGAGGTACTCTAGAGGACCCCTCCGCACCTCTACAGTACCTCCGATAGCCAGAAAGGGATAGAAAATAATACCTAAGTCCTTGTATTTCCTCTCCACCGCCGCAAATTCTAATTACTAACCACTACAGATTATCTAATCCTTACTTCAATATAGTACTCGTTGTGGCTTTATTATGTATGTAACGGTTCCCTCTAATTGAAACTTATGAGATAGTAAAGGGTTCCTCTACACTTACACTACGCTACATTATGTAGATGCAGTTCTAATTTTGTTGACATCAAGTAACTTAGCAATGCAGTCCAGTGTATGCATTTGGAGTAGGAAAGATTAATAAAAAAAAATTGTCTTATTTTTACCGACTTCACAAAAAGGAGGAGGTTTGTATGTTTTTTTTTTTTTGTATGTTTGTTCATCGAATACTCCGCCAATTCTCGACGGATTTTCAAAATTCTTTTTTTGTTCGAAAGTAGATAGTTCTGAGGTGGTCCCATTGTCACCAAGTTAGGATCCGATGATGGGATCTTAGAGAAATCGAGGGCAACCCTCAAATTTTATAGGCTCACTTATTGTTTTTCGCATATTTTATGAAGTATCTTGTGTATTTGTGTATGGTTGTCACCATCTCAGGTAGCTGGGCTGATGATGGTAGGTACAACTCCTTAACAGTAAGAAGTTACTCGAACAGGCAAGGACTGTTTTAGTAACTTGTTTTGATGTTTGATGGGGCATTTGCCATATTTGTTCTCATGATCATCAAGTCATGACCTGATGCTGCAGTCAGGATAGTCTGCAGAGTACCTAACTCCTTAAGGCTCCTCCGTTAAGGCTCATTGAAAAGCTCTCGATGTGTGGGTAAACGTACTGTTACTGAGGAACACCGAAGACCTGATGCTGAAGCCAGGAGCATCAGAAAAAGTACAAACCTTGAAATTACAGCACCGTAGTCGTGTTTGGGCTCATTTTAAACAGGACTAATTTTAAGTTCAATGCAATGTTGACATAAGTCTGGCCTGATGCTGCAGCCAGGATTATCAGCATCTAATCTAAAAACTAATAAAAGGAGAACTCCTCAACAATTAACGTCCCTGCATCGAGAAAAGGAATATTTTATAAAAAGGCGATGGGCAAGTTGACATTAGGCTATTATAACTTAGATAAATTATAAATAGACCCACTAAAAAGCGAGAAATAAAAACTTTTTCACAAAAAAAAACCGACTTCCATAAAAACACTACAAACTGAAAAATAACTTTAATTTCGGAAGTCGGTGGCAAAAACTAAAATACTGATCCCTAAGACACCGACTTCCGAAATTAAAGTTATTTTTCAGTTTGTAATGTTTTTTTTTTGGAAGTCGGTTTTTTTTTGTTATTCATCATCCTTTTGCATTTGTTTATTTGCATAATACATATTCGGCCTATAAGGTTCCCACTACTGGGACACAGGCCGCCCCTCGGTGAGAGGGAGTGGGCCGTAATCCACCACACCGGCCCAATGCGGGTTGGTAGTGTCACATGTCTTAAAATTTTTGGTTCTAAGACATGCCGGACACGATATTTTCTTTCACCGTTTTGAGAGCAGTAGGTAGGTATGTACAGTTTATAATTTCCATAAAGTTTCCAGAGGGTCGCGTAAAAGAATACTAAATGACAAACCGCTGATTCCTAAGCAAAGGTCTCTATAATGTTACACCAAAACACTATCAATCAATAATTGGAATTAAAAAGTTTGTGACCTTATTTTGTCGAAAAAAATACAACAATGCACATGCCTCCATCTATTGGCCCTTACAAGCAACCAAGTTAATGTAGTTCGTTGCTACGAGATGTCGCTAGCGGGACCTGCGCATAACTTTGCCTTCAGTTGTGACTCAATACCTTATCAAAGTGATATTTTTAATATTTATTGAAGTAATGGGGTAAAAATAAAACAATGAGGTAAGTTTTAACCATTTGACAAAAATTCACTAGAAAATCTACTGTGATAGTAAACGTTTTTAACAAAATACATGAAGTCAAGCTCAAACTTAAGCTATTTAAAAAAATTATTTCGGTAATTCAATTTTCCGCAGTATGAAACAATAAAATGGAAGAAGTTATCAGATTTTTTTTTTAGTTCAGAACGCTACTTAATTGAAAAAAACTTATTCAAAAATTAATATATATGTACTTATACGTACCTAAGCTTCAATGGGCATCACGTCTATTTTGGACACCATCCGATTCTTTAAATCTGATTTAAGTAATTTCTCTTTACGTAAAGACCATTTTAGCTACAAAAACGCATCGATCCAGTGAGTTTCGTATCTTCTTCCCCATCTCGATCTCCGAAGCTTTTATGGTAACCATGACATTTCAATCGTTTATTGATTCATTGACTGATATCTTTATGGTCCATACTTACTTTTAATTTATCTCGTGTAAGTTTTAGTTTATATCTTAATAAAAATCTTTGATGAATCCACTGTTTTCATTATTTACAACGCAGAGGCAATTAACAAAAATGCTGCTCAGTAACTACCTACCTAAAAAAGTTGAAAAAAAAACTATCAGTTTTGTAACAATGGAATTGCATTTTCCAGTGCAAAATGTTTTATAATAATATTTAAGCCCGATTATCAAAACTCTGGTAGACGCCCATGAAACCAAAAAAACCTCACTCTTCAAACCAACCTAAGAAAAAACGTCCCATTCTTATTTCATCTTACTTACTAAACAAGAAAATATATTAAATTCAAAGACTTTTTCTATTAAATCGCGATGCGACAAATCCTTGCAAGAAGCTGCCACCACTGCTGCATTAATATTTATCAATTCAATCGTGTTACCAACAACAGTGTTTTGTCGGGAATCGAACCGGAGTGCGGCGACTACACGACCCAAGAATGCAATACCGTCCCGCTAATTGACAATGCTCTAAGAAAAAAGTTATGATATCATTATGTTGACGATTTCATTTAGTACAACGTGCTGAGATTACTTAATCTATAATGATTGGTTCTGTTCTTTCATTCTTGATTTGTGTACTTTACCTACTTCCTTGTCTATTATTTGGTTGGGAAGAGGTATCTAGTGACAAAAAGACAAAAAAAAACCGATATCATAAAAATCCACAAAAATGTAGGTACGCTGTGGTCTATCATTTTACAACCAGCACCCTCCTTAATTGCGTAACAGACTTTCAATCGCAGTCTTGACCACTTTGAAGGATATTACTAATCCATTGCCCCTTAGGTTCGAAATATTTTAAGCTCAATAACGTAAATAATGCAATGAATGTTATTGAACAGTCAAAATGACAGCCATTACTACTATTAGTGTGTTACGCATTTAACCCCGCAAGTAAGTGCTACTTGGACTTTGGTAGTGATCGTATAAAATAAGTAAATCAATTAACTCATCTGTCGATAACTATGGTAATCAATTTAATCATTACATCAGAAACCAACCAAACTATAAAGTAATCATCATCTTCATTTTTTACATATCCCAACTAGGTAACTTAATTCATCTATTACCATCCCACCAACTTCGCATTACAAGACCAAATAATTCGGACATTCGGAAACCCGTATTATCCGCGTAATTCAGTTCGGATATAAGGGCACGCCACTGGTGTCCGGTCCCGAAAACGTGTCCGTTAATTTGACAGGCCCCCCGGACAAAGACCCAAAGCCATGGAATCCAGATTACAGGCGGAAAGCTGCAGTTCGTGATTCTCGTATTGCTCTAATTTTGCGAGGCTTACCTATTTCTCTTTTATTTCTGAAGTTTTGCATTGTGACTTTCAGTTGGAACTTTAGTTCATTCATTGAACTTGGAAATGTAGTCTTGATTACCAATTGTAGCGAAATAAAAAAGTCACTTCACTGCGTTAAATAAAAACGTATATTTTTTTTAGGTAAACCAAAATTTAAATATAAAAAGAATTATTTAAAAAAATCTAAATACAAAACACGGTTATTATAGGCCGACCGCTTAACTGAGACGTTACAAGACATTTATGTTGCTGCTGTAAAAATATTAGGAAAAAGAGAAATAAGGAGAGTTTCTTAAATTCAAGCTATCCTTAAGGATAAAATATTATAACGAATTTCACGAACTATCGACTCGATTGCAATCGGATTTTAGGCTCGTTTAGATTTTAACGAACAAACTTCGCCCGCTAGCTTGCATCCATAATCAGCCTATAATGTTCCCACTGCTGGGACACAGGCCTCCTCTCGGTGAGAGGGAGTGGGCCGTAATCCACCAAGCGGGCCCAGTGCGGGTTGGTATATGTCACATGTCTTCGAATTTTTTGGTTCTAGGACATGCCGGTTTCCTCACGATGTTTTTCTTCACCGTTTTGAGAGCAGTGATGATGAAATAATTTACACAAAGTAAAGCGCCTGTCTGGGTTCGAACCTACGACCTACAACTCGTAAGTCGCGGCCGTTACCACTTGGCCACCACTGCTCTGCTTGTAGAATATCAGCAATTTGGGAATAGATTTTAAGGTACTACGTTTTCCATAAATAAATAAAAAATCGTGAAAAAATTGTTCAGCAACTAAAGAAAATTTTCTATTTATCAAATATGACTTCTTATCATCAAAAATACGAATTCCATTTAAAAACAATAACAACCAGTCAATCATTCATTATTTAGAAAAAAGGTTTTAACCGCAGAGGTATCGCTGCACAATGTAGAAGCTATAAAATTAAATAGACTTACTGCACCTACTACTGAGATTCGGGCCCCTAACACGTTTGTGACATAACTTTCGTAAAACTTTGAAAAAAGTATAGATATACCTATAGGTACAGTACCCCGCATGTCTGCGGTTATACTTTGACCTTGAGTTTGCCTAACGTAACGTGTACGGAGTTTCAATACAATAAAATTACAGCTTATACTGGTTTAGTTACCTTTATTAAATAATTGTAAACTATGTAAACACCTTTGTGTATCTAGCCCCAATCACAATAACACTATACCCAATTTTCCACTCATACTCATATAATCAAAACAAAACATGAAAATGAAACAATCAGAACTTAGAACATATCCCTAATACAGCCAAATAACTATTTACCGGTAGACAAAACGCCCCGTCGTCGTCGTCCCCACTCTAATATTCTCTCACTGGATGTCCGACAAGGTCCGACTATACCAATGTCTAGCTGTACTACGGCTATACTTATACCTACCCTCTAATTAACTAGGATTAGCTCTCTATTTCGTACCTCTGGAAATGAGCCTGTTTTCTGAGTCTGTTTTCTCCACAGCAAGTATTTAGGAAGCTCGTGTTCCTATGTGAAAAATAAATGATGTCTGATTTGTTCGAGGAATATTTTTGGTCCCATGATGTTGGTTTATTTGTAATCTTTATTCTTGTTTTGTGCCACATCTCTTTCGTTAGAGACTGCAAAGATTTGGCGCGACCCTAAAATTGAATGGCCAACCAAATGCTTAATCTATCTTAGATATTAAGCAATATGTGAATTTGCAGCAATATCTGTAATATTTTTTACTAATACATCCAATTATGCCAATACAATTTATTGTGCCTTTGTCTTCTCGTTTTGAGGAACAAGCGGTTTCCTAATTTCGTCACCGACTCTCTAGCCAATTTGTAACTACTTTAAGTGCATGTAAATTAGTGTGAAATCGATTCGTATTAGTTCGTTACTGGCATCTGATTACATGTGCGGTTCTAGCACTCATTTGGGATTCGATTACATTGCCTTGCTTGCTATATTGGTTGCTGACGACACTATTAGTTCCTAGGATAGTTGTTTAGTGTAACTATTCGATTTCTGCGTTTCTTTGGACCCATTGGTATTTTTACAAACATGGCTCTCTGAATGTTTGGAAATACTCTCCAAATCTATAAAAAAAAATCACCGACCCAAAAACATTTTTTCCAAAATCTTCCAAGTGTACAATGTGTGTGTGTTTTTATGACACAATCGGCCAGCAGTCACAATCAGCCAGAGTGTCCATCAGTAATACCACCTTCGGAAAGCCTCCTTTATTATCCATTGATTCCATCTAAGATATAAAAGCTAAAACTGTCGTCACTTTTTTACAACGTTTTAACAACTTCTTTACTGCAAGACGCCAACATCAGTAACGAGCAATTTCTCTAAGAGGGTAATAGTGAACGAAGTCCTAGTTTACGATCCCTGTACTAAGACAACATAAACATTAACAATTAACTCATGAACTATTCAATGTAATTGCATTACCTCCGCAATGGATTAATGTGTTCGATTGCTGCGATCCCACTGTGTTTTTCCTCGTTAGTTTCTCCCTCTGTATCCCAAAGTGGTTTTTCTTTAGCTCCTTTATTGGCAACCACTTTGACTTCAGTATAAATAAAACAATTCGGATACTGCCCTAGAACGAAGAATTTACTGCGACCAGGGTTGAAACTTCCATTACACCAAACGCCCTTTATATTAACTACAGCATGTACAAGTCCCTTCTAATTACCAGTCTTCAGAAACCTCATTAATTTTAACACTCGCATTTCCACTTACTGTGAAGTTTCCCCAAGCAACAAGTACAAAAGTCCCATCATATCAATTCGCTAGCCAGTAATTATAACATTTAAATATGGAAGTCTGGCGTAAACGGTGTCCGTGCAGGCGGAAAGTAATAAGTCCCTTGACACACGGTGATTAGACTGTCATAGGGCGGGGAGCGTGCATTGTAATCAGGTCCGCGGGCACTGCGCCTCGGATTGTGTAACTCCACACTTAGATTGGGTAGCGGGCTGTACGAGTAGACGCGGATTCTTATAATCAAATTGACGTTTAGAAAAAATATGGGGAATCAAAAATACTTAATGCCATGTTAATACCTTCGAAAGCTAATTAACTGCACAACTTAAAAATATATTCTTTCTGTAGCATTTAATCATGGTCCAATTAAAGCATGAGATTAGTTTCCAAGTTGTAATATAACGAACGAAAGATTTTTTTAAATCTAAGGAATGTAAGACAGAACGACTACTGTGGTTTCGATAATCAACGCCTATCTTAGATAATATTTTTCCTTTTGATTTCCGCCTTTTTCATCACCATGTCCAAACTCTAATGCAGGAACAAAAGCTTTTTTGTAACCAGTGCACCTCGGGGACGGACCGAGCGAGTCATTTACATAACTACCTTATTTTATTTAAGAGTAGTCTCGCTCTCACTTTGTTACCGACACGGATATCTTTATGCAGTTCCCATTTAGTCTTTTTTTCTTCTTTTTTTATCCGATAGATTCGCGGCCAGTGTGTTCATGTGTGTCACTGTATTGTTCTAAGTAAGGCTACGTGCAGATTGACTGAATTATTTTGATGAGAATTTTACAATTTCTTTATTTACGGAAATATCTTTTTTTGTTGTCGATTTTTGAAGCGCATTGTCCAAGAAATATTCTGGTTAAGCGACAGACCTACATAAAGAAACCTGCTACAAGTAGGAGCAACGAAATCACTACCTAAGATTCATAATTAAATTCTACTCTATGCTAGATTAATCAAAACTCTAGCATTATTATTCTTTTGTAGAAGAAACACCTACGGTCGCTACAACCAGAGTTTTTGATTTTTAAACGTTGATAAAATAATTAATTACTATAATTTATTGGACCATCAAATAGTCATGAGTTCATAGTTATTTAATACTCTCGTGTCTAACAATAGCTTTATTCATAATGAATAGTTTATGACGATTGTTAAATAAAATATTTGCTTTTGCTGTTTGAACTGTTAATATTATTATGTTTTTAGTAGTTTCAACCTCGGCATAAATATTAAAGAGGTCAAACGTGAATATACTTTAACAATGAAATATATTTCATTTGATTTTCATTCCAATTCTAGTTCTTTACTCATTCACCAATAAATTAGGTACTAACTAACAAACTATTTACTGTACTGAAAACTCAAAGCATTTATTTCAATTAAACCAATAACAGGCACTTTTGTTGTCAAGGGGTCGGTCAGTCAGAAAGATGAAGCTAGTTGCCCATTCCAAAGCGTAGGTACCTATGGAGAAGAACGGGCAAGAAACTCCATGGACACTATTTTAAATCAAAATAATATGGTTACAAAGTCTTGTTTACATCATTCATGTTAAAAATTATGCATGTGAGAACGATGCAGAACGTTAAAAGCGTCCGTAATGAAAAGACGAAAAAAATAACAATTCAAATATTAAATTAACTTAAATAATATAATGGTTTAATTACCATTATGGCTATAGTCTTTCTAAGTTCTGCATATTATTATTTCGTTAAATAAAATTGCTGTCAGCTCCTTCTCCCATTTTCGAATTTCTTTTCGTTTCTTGTCCTCTATTATTAAATTGTTCTTCATGTTTATCAACGATTTTTTGTAAATTGCAACTATGTTCTTCTACGGATTAGTCTTCGTTTATAGTACTCTACTTACTGTACTCTGAAAGCTCAGTATTTATTGAGATCGGATATCTATGATTGAGATCAATATTTCTTAAAAGCGACTAAAGATTTGCTTATTCTGTCAATAATATAATCAATCATCAATATACACTTCCCAAAGCAACGTTATTACGGGAAGGTGCTGTTCTAACCTGAATAAACCTCAAAGCATAAATCCAACATTACAAAACCTATATGTAGTCCTGTCAGTTCTGTCAATGCAAATGAATGACTTGCTGATAATTTACTAGAGTAACAGTTACATAACACCTCAATATTGGTTTACTTCCTCAATATTTCTAGACATGGCCCAGTTTAAATCAAGTGAGAATATGGCTGTCATACTTGGAGTCTCGTAAATATGCCTGTACAGAGTGTTGGATAACCTATGGTCTTAACTAGAGCACTGGTAAAACGTGTGTGCAGGATAGACAATATAAGTGCTCTACTGAAGTAAGGTTATATTGAGCTGAATGAAATAGATATCTAGGACTTAAACAATGCCTTCTGCTCAGCTGATTTGTTAAACTTTTATTTGTAACCATTTACTTTTGTTAAAACTATTATATTTTACCGTTATTGTGGTATCTGCTTAGGGTTTAGTATTAGTAATATAGGTCCACTGCAATAGACAGTCTTTAGATACTTTGAAGTTTTCTAAATTCCTACATCCAACTAAAAATATTCCTTACATCACAAACTCTTAACCTCATCAACAATCCGTCTACTACATCCCCGTCTACGCGACATAAAAGATTTGGTAGTCCAATTTCCATGTTTACAGGTGGTAACAGTGTCAAGTATTGTGACCGCGGCTTCATGCAACCTGTGCAATGTACCGAATCATTTGTAGCAGATGAAATGTAAATGCACACTCGTTACTCGGCGCCGCAGCGCGCTTCGTATTCATGAGTCCGGTGGAATGGAGCTAAGTGGTGAGAGGAAGCGGTTCTATGAATTATTAAAATTAAAAATGATTTTTATAGATTATATGATAATTTATAATTTTAATGATTTGACATTGTGTATGTTTCCTTAACGAAGCAAAGAAAACAAATTGCTAATTCACTCATTATTATCAAACTACAAATTCACAACTTCATAGTCATAAAATATTAAGTTCGCAAAAATTTTAACAGAATGCTAAGCCAGTCCTCTACCTGAACTTCAAAAAAATCAACCTGAACTTGGCCATTATTATTGATTACGTTTAATTGTCCTTTTTAGAAATCTGAATGCAGATCTCTGACCACGGGGCTCCTACTTATTTGAACAAATATATTTTCGGTTTGAATATATTGAAAAAGTTGATAGCGTCCCTATACAAGTCAAAATATGAGTAGTCTTTCCCGGGGCATATTATGCTTGCTCGAAAATGCTTGGGGCTCCCGTATCATTTCTGTCAGCTCCCCGATTTTCTTGATACGCTGTAGCTTCTCTCTTTTCTTCATGTTAACCTGAAATTAAAAATAATAAGTTTGAAATTATACCTATTCAAGTATGTTTTACACTTACGTATCCATCAAAACCCTATTCTAAAGTTTTCAGTGACTCATCACATCATCTGGCTAGCCTTTTCCCAACTATGTTGAGGTCGGCTTCCAGTGTAACCGGATGCAGCTGAATACCAGTATTTTACATGGAGCGACTGCCTATCTGACCTCCACAACCCAGTTACTGGGTAAAACGATACCCCTTGGTAAGACTGGTTGTCAGACTTTCGGGCTTCTGACTACCCGTAACGACTGTCAAAAATGAAGAATGACAGCCGGGACTAAAGGTTTTAGTGACTATAGTGCAATAAAAATATTCCCACAAGAATCGCTTCTCGCTTGTGACTTACACTTGGCTCTTGTCAGAAGGGTATGCGCACATTATCTTCAAATGTGTCAACAGCTCACGTTTTTTCTCGTTTACTAGGCACTATCCGTCTATTGTGACTTTTTCGACTTGTTGTGCACTTTTTATGAAAGGTTAAACGTCGATTATTTTTGTTATATCGCTACTCGTATTTCGATACCTAAATAAAATTATATTTTAAGGGCGCATTCCACCAAAGTTAATACCTAGAATAACTCTTATCCTGAGAATAAATTTTGAATTATTGACAGTTTTACCATACTAGAACTATCAGACGTCAATTTTATTCCAAGAATAAAAGATGTCTGCTTTGGTAAAATCAGCCCTAAGAGACAGAAATGGCCAATGTAGAGTTTCGATCACGAAAGCTCCCTTATAAAAAAGGATTCTTTCTTTTGGCAGTACTTTATTGTTTTTACTCAATATTTAAATACTGATGTTTGAGACGGGCTTGTGGCTAAGTAATAACAGACGCACGGGTCGATCGATCAGGTTAAGCTATGCTTGCAGCGGTTGATCCGTGGATGGGTGACCATCTGTACCTTGCTACGCTTGCCAAGGAAAACACGTAAAGCCGTTGGTACCGGCTGACAGTCGCGGATCTTTGACAGTCTTTCTAGCTTAATTGGTGCCTTTATTATCCAACAACTATCTCCACAACTGTCCGTCTTCAACCGGTCGTCCGCTCTGGTGGGACATTATTCCACTTTCCATTCCATTTAGCCTTGTCTGGTCATCAGCGGCGATCAGCGGTATGATAAGAACTTGCTAAACATACACTTTTGTTGCAAATAAAAGACGTCCGTTGACAAGAATAAGCTGCATGCATAATATACGACTAGAAACAATACTAAATAACTTGCTCATTACCCTTCGATCACAGTCACTCACTATTGAAGCTCCCGCAGGCAGGCGCGACGTAACCTTAGTAGAATAATTTCTATGAAAACTTCATGGAAATTATTCTACCAGAATCCCGTCACACCGTCGCGTGGAGCCTTTACCCGTTTTATTTTTAATCCGCACCGAAGCCTGTCCGATTTAACAACGACAGTTAAACACTTATGATTTATTTTAATAAAACCATCCCCATCGATATGCAGTTGCGAAATTATAAAACAAAATGGCCACGGGGTCCAATTCTCAAGTCAAAATTTATGCGTTCCATACAGCCGAGCGATGCATCTCCTTTCCGTGTCACCCGGGCTGGGTCCAATTAAGTTCAACTCACGACCTCGAATTGAGGCGGCAAAGTGAGCGATCGAAACCGTACACGGTGTGGACATGTGGATGGTGTAATTGAAATGTTGAAAATTACAGATTTTGTATGGGAAAAATAGAGATTTAATTTATGTCGTTCTCACACGTTCTGCTATGTCTGGTTTTGACACTAAATATTTATATGAGAATACATTAATTTTGTTTTATTAGAATGTCCCACTGCTGGGCAAAGGCCTTTATACTTTCTTTCCATCTCTCTCTATCCAGAGCTACCAAACTTATGGGCAAACGACATCGCGGCAGGCCCAGACAGAAATGGCGGGATGAGCTGGACTCTTTAATAAAGATTGTAAGAAAAGTGTTTAAAAAAATTTATGGTTCCGGGCAGCACACGTTATACTGGGTACCTATACTTCGTATCACCTCTAATGCGGACCGTAATGTGAGTCTCCACATTTTTATCACACTTGAGCAAAATAACTAAAATCAAATACAGCAAGTGTATTATCACCTTTCAAGCAATTTTTTGCTCAGTTAACTCAAGTAGCATGCGTATAATGATAAAAGCAAAATGATACAGTCTGTTTCACAGTAATTCTTTAGTTAACTTCGACGCAGGTAGACAATTGCGTATTTTTTTCAATCTACTTGTTGTTCGTTCTATTTCCGACTTAAAAGGTTCCGTCAAGTTTTTAGTGAAATGAAAAGAAAGAAAGAAAGAAAGAAAAACTGTTTATTCTGCACAAACAAAACGCACATTACATATAAAAATAAAAAATAAAATAATAAACAAAAAAATTAAAAGATAAATATAGGTACACACACGACGTAATCAAATGCCTCGTACTCAAGCTTAAAAAAAACAAAATACATAGTTGCTTTATGTTTTTGGCAGCAGATATGGACAAAACTATATTTATATTCATCACTAATATTACAACATATCATGGACATTTCTTTCATCTTGCAGATTTGTACTAAAAGAAAGATAAATTTTTTGATGTATGGTCTAACGCACTTTCTTATTTTTTTGTTGTTTATTTTCTAATGCGTCATGTTTACCGCAATTAAACGTATTTTCTTTCTTTTCTTTCTTTCACTGTTGCTGTTAAGCATTTTGGACTTCAAAAAGACAATTGAAGATTTTCGGCGAGTCCATTGTGAGAAACTAGTTTTCTACCCAAAAGCGGCCGCTAAAGCGCTTTTCTCATGGCCTCACGACGGCCTCAGTCAGAACTTCGTGCTAGAGAAAGCGAAAAGCGGGTCGCTGCTAGATCACCACTATTAGATTGTCATGCATGTTGGATGAGGTAATTAATTGTGACAGACCGTTTTGCAGGAGTTCACTCACTTGGTGCAACTACGATTTATCGTAAGTAGGAAAACATGGTAAACGTCTTGTTTGATCATCTTTATGCTTGTTTTAGAATCTTTTGCATTTGTGAAGCTCTCTCAAAAAAAAAAACAATGCCTGATAATGATTCTACGCGCAATAATTCCTTTACAAACAATGTAAAGAAGACTGATCATTTTTCTGCATCTACAATGTAATTTCCAAATAAAAAGTTACCTAAACCTTCACCTTGATTGCGTAACACACTATCACATTCTGAATAATTTTGAAGTATATTGCTGATCCATTGCTTCATATGTTTGAAAAATGTATCTGCTCAGCGACGGAAATAACGCAATTAATGTTGTTGAACTGTCGAACTAAAAGCGGCAATTACCTCGTTAATTGTCGTTCTAAAACCAAAGCAAGAATATAATTATTTAAATATACTTACTTCGCATTATTTTATTACTCCATCTAAAAGCATTGCAATCCTTGAAATATTCGCTACCTCTTTATTCAAGATAACATTTTATTAGCCTCACAATATTATTAAACCGCTGTATTTTAAGCTGAGAAATAATGCCTAGCATACCACTAATTGTAAACCTACTTAGCCTGAAAGATATGCGTGATTGAATGCACAATGTATGTAGGCCATCGGCTACCAACCACTTATAAAACACAAAATGCTATTCATATAGGTATGCACTGTATGCAGGTATACTACCGTTTCGTGACTGCCACTAACGTTAATAGGTACATACCTACATACACATTAACATTAATATTACAAGTTGGAACAAGCGTGAAAACGAGCTAAGTGGTGAAACTATCTGCGCAAATTCCCATGGTGTTAATGAATTCATGTCGGATTCCTATGCGTTATCGACATATGTGTGTGAAGACTTGTGTCAGTCTGATAATAATAAAGGATATTGAAGCGTGAAAGCGTGTCATTATTAGAAACATCCATGGGTAAAATTAGGAGCAGTGGTGGTCGTAGTGGCAACGGCCGCACTTACGAGTTGTAGGTCGTAAGTTCGAACCCAGATAGGTACTTTACTTTTTGTAAATTATTTCATCACCTGTGCTCTCAAAACGGTAAAGGAAAACATCGTGAAGAAACCGGCATGACCTAGAACCAAAAATTCGAAGACATGTGACATAATTATCTACCAACCCGTGGTGGATTACGGCCCACTCCCTCTCACCGAGAGGAGGCTTGTGTCCCAGCAGTGGGAACATTATAGACTGATTATGGTAGAATAATTGCAATGAAAAACCTATTAGTGAACCATACGATTCGTTTCACGATAAAAAAAACTGGACTAACGTCCAATTCAATGTTGACAGCTGTAGTATTACACAATTTGCGTAATTGTACGTTTCTGTAAAAACGATATTCAATGTATGGGAGGTGTGGTATGTAAATGTAAACTAAGGGTGGACGAGAATGTTAACGGCCGCCTTTACGGTTCGTTTACTGTATTTGTACGGGAGAAATAAAATTTTATTGATGTAAATAAGCAATAGAAATAATAACAGAGCACTTTGATGTAGAATTAGCGTTCTCACATTTTTAATGTTCTGTAAAGAGGGATCAGGAAATCAGAGATACCATTAAAACGTATCCTGATTCGAATGTATACATTTTTGATAGCGATGGCTATACAGGGTGAAATTGAAAACATGCGACAAATCGAAATGGGAGATTGTACTCAAAATTATGAACAACTTTTACTATGGGACCAAACCTGAAATCGCGAAAACCAAATCAGCTGTTCCCTACATTTATGTTCGCATAACTCGTCAAAATGTAGGAAACAGCTGTTTTTTTTTTTCGCGATTGCAGCTTTGGCCCCTTCGTAAAAGTTGTTCATAATGATGAGTACAATCTCCCATTTCGTTTTGTCGCATGTTTTCAATTTCAACCTGTATTTGATAAATTCATAATTTACTTTGTATGTTAGGGCCTTGTGATGAGGGGGAATGGGGATATTTCGAGCAAAATGTTTTGAGTATGAATATAGAATTATAGATACAAGAAAAAAGGACGACCAAGACAATTATAATTGAAGTTTGTGAAAGATGATGTGGCTAGAAAGGCGTTAAATAGTGTGAAGGCTTGAGATGACGGCTGATAGCGATTGCGACAGTATATGCAGCACCGATCCTAAATTAATTGGGATTTTATGGGCGAGTCGATAATAGGTGCCCACTAACTATTATGAACACCTACGTTGATCATACAGGGTCAAATTAAATTAGCTAGAGAAACTCCGCAGACGTGATGGGTATTGATATTTAAACATGATAAACCAAAAAATAAACAAATATGTTGATTCATTCGATTCGTTTTTTTTATGTATAATTTATATGGTGTACATAATAAAGAGTATTCTATTCTTTTTTGGGGCCATTGATTTATTCTGGTCTGATCCCCTGACCTCCCCTCCTCCTCGATCCATAGCTAGTTCGTCTTCTGTTTTTATCTCCGTCTTATCCACTTTATCTAGGTTACTCTTCCTACCACCACCACGACTACAACCACAACGACCACACCAAAGCCGACCACGACCCTGGAACCTGCGAGGTAAGTACAGTCAAGAGAAAATAAACGTTTCATGTTTTAATTTTTTTTTTTTTATGTACCATGCATGCTCGATGAATATCAGTTTAAAAATAACACTTTTCGTTCATGTAAACATTACATACGTGATGGTAATATTGATATCTAAACACTTATTATCTTATAGTGTTTAGATATCTATACCAATCACGTCTGCAGTTTCCCTAGCTAATTTAATTTGACCCTCTATTTAAACGCACAAGCTTAATCCTTATTGGTGTCATTCGACTGATGGTAAAATAAAATCAACTGTACATTAATAAATTATTCTCGTGCAGATTATGACAGTCGATTGTAGCAAATAGATTAGCATCATTCTAGAGACCGGAAGACAACATTTTGTCGTCACTACAACCTCGTTAGTCTAAACCTATTGTGTTCCAACAATAACTATTTTATTTATTAAAACTTTATGCACAAGTGAAAACTGTACAAAGCCTACAAACAAACTGCAAAGTACAAGCAAACTGTACATTAATGCATTTGTAAATAATTTCTAAGACTTTATTTAATAATTTTACCAATTTTAATACTGAAAAAAAAACATTTATTATTTTTATTTAAAGGCTGACATCATTATGTCAGCCTTTAAATAAAAATAATAAATGTTTTTTTAAAGACTGGTAGAAAGTGCCCAAGGCATTCCTTGGGTACTTTCTACCAGTCTTTAGGGTGATGCAGAGACAACACACAGTAGGTGCAATAACAGAAAATAAATTAGAATTTTTTTATAACTAAAATATTAGAATAAATACATAAATAGGTAACATACGACTAAATATAAAACAAGAAAAAAAAGTTATGAGAGATAATTGTTGTTGTTATACATAGCACACATAATCAGCCTTCCCACTGCTGGGACACAGGCCTCCTCTCTGTGAGAGACAGTGGGCCGTTATCCACCTCGCGGGCTCAGTGCGGGTTGGTAGGTATCACATGTCTTAAAATTTTTGGTTCTAGAACATTTTCTCACGATGTTTTCCTTTACCGTTTTGAGAGCAGGTGGTGATGAAATAATTTACACCTCAGACCAAATAAAAAGTCAAGACATAGCGCTGCGAACAATACAGTGAAGCATGCAAAATCTACACCTCCACTCTGTGCATACACGCTCACACGCACACATTTACAACCATTTACAATCAAACTACACCTCACTATGTGCACACATGTTTACGAAACAGGCCTCACTTTACTGTTGACAGCCCTCTGTCTTGGTGTTTTATTTGTTCTGAGATTTACACAAAGTAAAGCGCTTGTCTGGGGTCGAACCTAATACGAACCAACTCGTAAGTCGCGGCCGTCACCACTGGGCCACCACTGCTCTCCGTCTCTGTTGTTAATATTGCAATTGTTTAATACCCATAATGCAGTATCTTCCTAAAATTCGCATTACATTATAATACAGAAAGTGCGTTTTTTTTTATAATTACGAAAAAAGAAATTGTAACTAGCTTTTGCCCGCGGTTTCGCTCGCTTTAATTTAGAATTTCACAATCAATCTCTAAAGTTTCTAATATACCTAATTGTGAACATGTGGCGCCATCTATTATCATAATAACGTTATTGTTGTTTTCCTCGGGAACAGCACTTTTTTCGGGATGAAAGGTCCGTCCTTTCCTATGTCCGTTTCTGTACACCTGACAACGTATATGTACAATTTCAGGATGATCGGTTCAGTGGTTTAGGCATGAAAAGGTAACAAACAAACAAACTTACTTTCGCATTTATAATAATATTATAAGTTAGGATTAGTTAGAATTATCTGAGTGCTTCAGCTGTATTCCTTTTGCCTACGAATTTCTGTGACTGTAATGTGTAAACTCAAGTAGTAAAAACACGGCAAGTTAAACCTTAGAAGATCTTGCTTATAATCAGCGAAAATACTAAGATAAAGAACACATGAAAATTTTCATCGTAAACTGTACCTACTTTGTTATACTTTCTTCAGCTAATAAACAGTACCATAGCGACTGTAAAACATTGAAGTTTCAACGCATTTTGTCCTGGAAACGGCGGCGGCGTCGCACTTCTCACTTTTACACATATTTTACTTTCTCTACCCTCATTTGTTTTGGATGGTTATGCGAAAACTTTTTACTACTGAATTTTCTTAAAGAAAGTGCATACAAAAGGAGTGTGATGCTGATGAGTATAAGGTGAAAGTTCATCGCCTTTGTTGGAGTACAAGGAGCATTGTGTGGAGTCCTTTGTGATCAGGAACAAAAACGTCGAACAATGCTTCCTTCCCGATTGATTGATTAATTAACTTAATTTCAGTAGCACTTCGAGAATGTGTAATATTTAATGGCAGGAATTCTGTTCTGAAGCACGATTGTTTCATTTCTGAGTGGGCACCTACTTGGTTATTTCATAGATATTAGAAGGTGTATTGATATTACGTTTTAGTGTGCCCCTAGCCTATTTGAATAGGAAATAGAAGGTTATAAGGTGAAGTTGTAATGTGGTAAGTAAGCGTTTTTAGCCGCCGCGGTATCAACACTTTTGAAAACTCATCGTCCATACAAATCCAAGGGTGACTAATACAGCGGCACCGCGGCGGCGACGCACAGTGGTCTGAAAATCGAGCTCCATACTCATAGAAACTTAAAGTCAGGAATTTAAAAAAAAAAAATTTGTAATGTCTCTGGTATACAACCCTATATATGATATTAACGTATGGATGGTAGTAGCAGCTCCACGCGTGTTTTTTTTGTATGGGAGAAAACACTTAAAGTACATTTTTTTGAAATTGAATGGAACTGAAGGGCTGGTGCTCACACGACTTATTATACCATACAAGGCGATCAAGATGACATCCAATTCATACACCTTTGGGTGCCGCTTTGAGTGTAGCAAATTTTTTAACTTTTGAATTTACGGTATGTGATTTTTTAAATTTTTGACGTGGTTAAATGAAGTTGCCGATGGATTTACATATACTATCGTTAGTTAATAGCCTGCTAATGACTTTTATGATGAGAATAATTAAAGACGATATTGATTAAATACTTATATTTACAAAATTGCATTTTAAGGACTAAGTAACTAAAACTAAAACTCCACCGTTACTCTTTTAAAAAGTTTTACAATATTTTGCATACATTAATTATATAATAATAATATGTGTCGACGATGTACCTAAAATAAAATTACTATACCACAATAGGTAAAATAATTAAAAACGAAACCATGACATATAAATTAATTAATTTGCTGATAGATACATGGTGCTCACATATTTACAAACATGGTAAAAGTAGGTAAATGATTTTCATTTAAAATAATAAACAAAAAAAATAATTCAAGTTGTCAGGGTCAATGTCAGGGTGTGAGTTAAAGAAAAATAATTACAGAATGTAATGAATCTCAAAAAGAATAAATTTACAATAACTATGTTAGTATCACTTAGTTGCACTAAGTCTTTGTGCGTTCCGGTGGCACTTGTCCGCGAAAGCGGCGGAATACCACATCCTGCGGCCAAAAGCTTTCTTCCATCACCAGGTGCAGGTAGCATGTTGGTATGCGCACCACAAACGCCTAATGACATGAGCATTAACCTCTATAGTACACATAAAATCTACTGCTAACAGAGAGTATCTTCGCCCTCATCAGAGTCCTCTAAATCCGAATCCATCATTGACGCACTAACATCGACAAATTCAACGTTCTCTTTGTCTACACCTGAATCGTCACTAATGAGAAGAAAGAAAGAAACAAATGAGTTACTTAGTTCTTGGAATGCACTTTTGTAAAAAAATTGTATTTAATTAATATTATTTTTTAATTATTCTCATCATAAAAGTCATTAGTAGGCTATAAACTAACGATATTATAAGTAAATCGATCAGCAACTTCATTTAAACACGTCAAATATTTGAAAAATAACATGTCGAAAATTCAAAATTTCAAAACTTTGCTACGCGCAAAGCAGCACCCAAAGGTGTATGAATTGGATATCATCTTGATCGCCTTGTATGGTATAATAAGTCGTGTGAGCACCAGCCCTTCAGTTCCATTCAATTTCAAAAAAATGTACTTTAAGTGTTTTCTCCCATACAAAAAAAACACAAAACTTTTTTTTCTCACGCTTGGAGCTGCTACTACCATCCATACGTTAATATCACATATAGGGAGGTATACCAGAGACATTACAATTTTTTTTTTTTTAATTCCTGACTTTAAGTTTCTATGAGTATGGAGCTCGATTTTCAGACCACTGTGCGACGGTGTCACTGCAGCTAAGGCGTAATGTGAAAACGACCTAAGTAGTAATGTTCCTGACAAAACAATAATGACAAAAGTATCGATCAATAAAGTTTCATAATTCACTGCAATAAGTGACAATATGTTCTAATTAATTGTGTATTTAAATTATTTTGTGTATTTTGTATGCCAAAATAATCATAGGTATTATGACGAAATATGTCACTGCACAATAATTATTTTTTATCACCTTTTGTATGACCGCATTTAGCATGTTCACACTGCAGGGACAAAGGCCTCCTCTCTTCGATAAGGAGTGGGCTATAATCCAGCACTCGGGCCCATTGAGGGTTGGTAGATGTCACATGTCTTCGAATTTTTAGTTCTAGGACACGCCGCTTAATCGCATTTAGAGCAAATACCTAAATTACTGACTTTTCTGGCCTTTGGATATGCATCATATTTCTCGTGATTTTGTTGCTATTTAGAGAAATAAATAAACTTGCACAACACAACAGGGTACATGCATACCACAACAAAACATTCACATTTAATTCAAAGATCACAATGGCACATTAATAACCATAGAGCAATTTGACGCAAGCCCGAGGCGAAACTACTTAGCCTATTTCCTTCACCTGATTCTTCCACCTTGCACAATATTATGTTTCCCAGGTGACCCACTCTAACAACAATACCATAAAGTATATCATTTATCATTAAAACCTCATAATATTTAAGACTCAATCTTCGTAAATAAACCCGAAACTTTACTTCTAAAGATTTCTAAATTCGATCGTCAACTGTTTCTGATCTTCAAAACCATTCTTCTTTTAAATTACACACAATGTGACGTCTATAACCATCGGCCTAATGGCGTGGAGTTTAAACGAAAACGCCTCTCAATGAGTGCCCCATTAATAAGCTAACTGGGATAAAATATCGCACGCTCTACAAAGTTTCCTCTGAAAATGTATTAATACCTATAAAAATTAATCGCATCTGACAGATAAGTCGATATGTCTATACGTCACAGCTCCTTAGGACGAATAGACCGCTATTTTAATTCGTTCTATCAAACGGAACGTTCGCACGTTATAAATAAAGCAGCGGACAGACTGTCGCGACGATTCCACTGGCAATATTTCACAGCCAGCTAACGCATCGGGTGTTCGTCTTACTTAGATTGTAAAATTGTGGATAGCCGTAGATTTGTTGTTTTTGTGCTTTGAGCAAAAATTTAAGTAGGATAGGTTACGGAACCTTGTTCATTAAATACGTAGGTACAACAAAGACCTAGAAGTAGTGCTTAAATAAAAAGTAATTTAAAAAAATTAAACCGACTTCAAAAAGAAATCAACTCAAAATTATGAAATAACTTTAATTTCGGAAGTCGGTGTCTTGGGATCTGTATTTTATTAGTTTTTTTTGCCACCGACTTCCGAAATTAAAGTTATTTCATAATTTTGAGTTGATTTCTTTTTGAAGTCGGTTTAATTTTTTTAAATTACTTTTTATTTCGTAATTTTTAGTTTTTGCACTAGAATTTGACCAAGGTTTTGAGATGTTTTCCCTTTGACACTACACCCGTAGCTCGTATCAATATGCCAGGCCGTCACACTTACACGTATTAGTCCATATCTTGAAAATTACTGAACCGATTTTGATGAAACTTGCACTGTTCCCTAAGTTGAAGTAAATGTAAGCTAATAAAAAAAGAATGGTCACGATCCGATTAATAGTTACGGAGATATGCGTGGACAAACATACATACATACATACATACATACATACATACATACATACATACATACATACGTCTATGAAATTTTGTATATTTGTTTGGAAGCCTTAGTAGATTGTCATATGTGAATATAATGCAATTCCAATAATATTACATACATACGTATCGAATTGATAACCTCCTTTTTTTGAAGTCGGTAAAAATATTTGGTAAAAAATTAGTGGTGAAAAGGCGATGAAGATTCCATTGGTATTTGGTAAGCTTCGATTTAAATACTGTTGGTTGAGTCCACTTAAAATGAACTACCTGAAGAATGTGAAAAGAACAACAGATATTTTATGATTTCGGTGATCTATACCTAGGATCTAACACTTACTTTTGTTCAGATCCGGGGATATAAGGCGAAACGTTTCCTATCCACTTATCTCGATTCTACGGAAGCAAACGCATCGGGAGTCCTTTGATGATTCTTCTTATGAATATCGTGAGTGTACTACGTTGACAGCGTAGCGGGAATACGCGAAAATACGCGACCATCCGAACGAAGCCAACAAATATGTTCCTACTGATTACATTTGTATACGGTTATTCGGTTTCTATTTTATTTAGAGGGAAAATGTGGCGGAAATCTGTCACATGGATATCATTTTGGTGGAAGTGTCATTCGATCGCGGAGTATCGGTGATTTGTCTGTGATAGATCGTGTTTGTACATATTTGTCTCCTTTATCCTCCTTTTTAGGGTTCCGTACCCAAAAGGTAAAAACGGGACCCTATTACTAAGACTTCGCTGTCTGTCCGTCTGTCCGTCTGTCTGTCACCAGGCTGTATCTAAAGAACCGCGATAGCTAGACAATTGAAATTTTCACAAATTATGTATTTCTGTTGCCGCTATAACAGCAAATACAAAAAAAAAATATTTAAGGGGGCTCCCATAAAACAAACGTGTCTTTTTCGGTGTTTTTGCCTTGTGGTACGGAACCCTTAGTGTGCGAGTCCTACTCGCACTTGGCCAGTTTTTCATATCATCATCATCATTATTTCAGCCGAAAGACGTCCACTGCTGGACATAGGCCTCCCCCAAGCACCTCCACTTCGACCGGTTCTCGGTTCAGTTTTTCATATATATTTCACTTAAAAAGTAAATGCTTTCTTGGCCAACCATTGCAGATCACGGTAAGCAGAGTCACAAAGACACCACACATGCAGGATCAAATTAAATTAAGTAGCGATACTTCGCACACGTATCGGGTGTCTTTATCTAAACATGATAAAACCAAAATAAATATAATAGTTATAATATAAAATAAATAAAAATAAAAAGCCTTTTATTTCCTACTAATTTACATTGTTTTTTTGAGTTTCTTAACTTATTTAATTAGTTTCCTATCTTTATTTGTTTTACTTAATACTAATTTTTAATACACTTATCTAGTTTGTTTCCGTTTACTGCTTTACTTATTAACTATTTTAACTTAACATAACTTAATTATAATATACCTACTTAATAATAATTATTATTATTATAATATAATAATTCATTTGATGAATTAAATTTTTGGGATCAACGACAGCTGGCTTTTTTTTGTAAACTACGTAAAACAAAAAAACACTCTTACTTCAAGTGAGTACACTACCAACAGTCGTTCAAAAAAAAAAACAAAAATCATCAAATCTTTTTTCTTTTTTATCGTGTTTAGATATAAGTAACCATAATTTTCTGTTGAATTTCGCTAGCTAATTTAATTTGATCCTGTATATCAATATTCAAGTAAATAAAAAAGATAGATATTATAAATCCATACCAATATTATAAATTCGAAAGTAACTCTGTCTGTCTATATGTATGTTACCTTTTCACGTCTAAACCACTGAACGGATTTCGATAAAATTTGGCAGAGAGATAGATTGCATCCCGGGGAAGGACATAGGATAGATAGTTTTTATGGACATACCTCGCGGGCGAAGCCGCGGGCGGAAGCTAGTAGGTAAATGGGTAAACAGGATTACAGTAATAATTAATGTGACTAAGGGCTGATTTTTACTAGTCAGATATGTAACTCTAAAGACAAATATGACAGTTCGGCCTATTTTCTATACAAAAGCTGCTAAAACGCAATATTTATTTCTGAGATAAAAAGATATCAGCCTATTGAAAAAATCAGCCTTAACAGTTAAAAAAAAACTTCTTTATCATTTAAATGATTTGATTCCAACTCAATATCCCTCTAAATTACGCATGTATAGGTACTCCCTACTTACTGCTACCTATAATCGACAAAAAAAAACCTCAGAGCAAATTGTCGCCGGTAACAAGATGTCGGAGAGGCTGCGGTTTCAAGATAATGTTTTGTGGTTTCGATGATGGCCCGACATCAAACTAGGTGTAGGTAGGTGCTGTGACCTGAGAGCAATCATTGTAGTTTGGCTTTACATTATGGAAGTAATTCTACTGAGTAGGATTAAGGGGCGGATTAAGTAAGGAATGTCTTGGTGAATGGTGGGTTATTAGCAACAGTGTTGCTTTTTTGCCTATCAGTAAAACACAGAAATAATTTGATTAGCTTGCTTGGGCTGATTTAACCAAGTCATATATATCATTTATCCCTAGAATAAACTTGACGTCTGACATAAAAAATCAAAATTGAATCTCAGGATAATTTATATTTATATTTTTCCATTCAATATTCTTCGGAAAAATAATGAGATTCACATGGTTCACAATATCACAGAATAAATAATTAAAAGTTCACTGAAATATTTTTTATAGATTCATCATATATTAATATGTTACTCCATTTTATTGACAAGCATTATCTAACAGACTCGAAGTGATTGTAACAAATTACTTACAAGTTACAAACTAAGTCTTAAAATAATAATAATAATATGTACAAGTAGGTATATAAAAAGGGAAAGCTTTAATTTAGCTGTAAGTATCCCGAACAGAATAAAATAAAATAAAGGGTAAAATTCATAGAGCATCATCATAAATTAAAATAAATATTGACAACTATTTTAAACATCCTCTCATTATGACAGCAAAAAGCCAATGCTTTTTGATAACCAAATAACCTTTAAAACCCATTACAAAAATAAACTTACTAACACCAAAACTTATTACTCGAACAGGCGTCTCGTGGTCACTTACCACTACGCTACCGTTTACAAAATGTCATTCTACCCACAAATCGAAATTATTTCACAATCCTCGACGGTTATTGAAAATATAAAATTGAGATAATTATTAAAGGGGAACTTAATTCCACGTTGGCGATATAAAGCATTAAGTTGAAATTGTGTGTGGTTAATTATTTGCTGGCATTAAAACAAATAGGCCGTCGACAAAATGGCGCTGATAATTGCGGCGTATCAAGAATGTGCGGCCGAAGTATTTTTGTGCTACAATTTTATTTATTGGACTTGTCCTTTTTTAATGTGCAGGTAAATTGAATTATTAAGACGCACACGTCTTCTTAGGGTTCCGAGGTTTGTAGGATTTTCTAGTCAGATGTCTGCCGTCAACATTGTACGATTATGCTCCGTAATCTCGTCCTCATTGTTCCTTATTTACTATGTAGTTTGCGCTTCTTGCAGACTCGCCAATCACATTATTTAAAGATTTTTTCTTCATCAAGAAAAAACAAATGTTATCTATGGTTCACTCGTTGGCGCGCTTTCCTGACATCTGTCAATCATTGTACTTTTTTGTGCCGCGCGCTGATCACGTTTTCGTATATAAAAGTTCAGAAAAGTTTTAACGAGATGGGAAATCTTAGAAGAAAACGAGACAAGAAATGAAGGAGCTGACCGAACGTCTGCGAGAACTGGAAAATCGCTTGAAGAAGCGAAAACGGAGCCGTCATCGAAACTCAAGGTATCGGCAGTTGAAATCATGTTCCTAAAATAAAATAGGATGCCGTTATACTATACGCACAACAGTCTCGAGAGTTTTCACGAGAGGTTAACCATGAGAACGTAACTGTGCCGTATACTTACACAAGAACGACACCACATGAGCTTTCACGAGAGGTTAGCCGATGGTACATACGTTCAGTGTTATAAACACGTTTCTGCTGGATTCCTGGCCGTCTCTAAGAGTTTTCACGAGAGGTTAACCATGATAACATTCAACTGTGCCATATATTTACAATAGAACGACACCACACGAGCTTTCACGAGAGGTTAGCCGATGGTACATACGTTCAGCGTTGTACACACGTTCCGGATGGATCCCTGGCCGTCTCTAAGAGTTTTCACGAGAGGTTAACCTTGAGAATATTCAACTGTGCCATCAACACCATACAAACTTTCACAAGAGGTTAGCCAATGGTCTGTAATAATAATTTATTTATTTCAGGTAAATAACCATTGCCACAAAACATAAATTAACAGAAAACATAATAAATAATTCAAAATAAAATCAGATAAAAACCAGTCTATATGTCCAGTATTAAAACACATGCTGTATCCCTGGAGCTATCACGAGAGGTTAGCCGTGGATTTAGATCTAAGCAGTCTGGGACTTAACTCGTCATAGATGAGTACAAAGGTCAAGTAGGCAGTCGCTCCATGTAAAATACCGGTATTCAGCTGCATCCAGTTAGACTGGAAGCCGACCCCAAAATAGTTGGGGAAAAGGCTAGGCAGATGAGATGAGTACTAAGCCCTCTTCCATGGAGGGTACTGCAGTTGGACTGTGACCGAAGTCAACGCAGCCGGACTGAGAATATCCATACTCAAGGCCGCTAATTATAATCTAATTCCAAAATGCTTCATATTTCTATATGTTAGTATAGAATGTAACTTACATAATATATGCTATGTTAGTACTTCAATTCTACTAAAGCCTTAAGTTCAAGTATTAAAAATCTACTTGTGAGATGCTGGGGTACAGTTAGTTACTGTACCTATGGAACTGTATGGCAGAAAATAAATATGAAACACGCATAATCTGTAGCATAATGAACCCACCAAAATTGAAAAAGGAAGGGTTGTAGCATAATGAACCCACCAAAAATGAAAAAGGAAGGGTTGTAGCATAATGTAGTAAATAGGAGTGGAATCAAATGGAACCACCATGATCAGGGAGCAGCGAATTACAGTGGCTGCTGCTATTACACTCATTGGAAAAGTTTATAACAGTCTAATAACCTCCCAAGTGTTTGTATAGTGCAGATCAAATCGAAATATTAAGTTACCGAGCTAGATTACTGTGTGACATTTATCATGAAAATTGCAACACACAGATCCTTAATCCTACCCAGCCTTAACGAGGAAATGCAAGAATTGATGTAAGTAAACACCAATATCAGAATACCAGATAAATTCAATGCCAACAAATCATCGCCAGAACCAACATCATCACTAGCTCAGGTACAGACTGGTAGATTGCAGTATTTCTCTGAAGTATGGTATTACTAATCCAACTATACATGAGTTGGATCAAGGGTTATAAAGTACCTTTTACCGAGTTCCAGTTCAAACTTCTGAATAACAACTTCAGTCAGAAAGAAAGCAATCTATCTCCATTGAATAATCCTTTACCAGGTGCCATAGAAACATGCTCCTGTCAATAATCAAATTTATCTAGTAACTGTATAATTTTACCAAACTCACATGGTACTTGGAGATACATATTAAATCTCAAAAACTTAATATTATGTAGTATGTTACTACTTACATAAGTTTTTTGTCTACAATAATACATAGATAAAAAAAAAAAAAAAAAAAAAAAAAAAGAGGAAATCAATTATCCATATGAAAATATGTCAGAAGATATCTCCAGTTTCTATTTCAAGATATGTTAAAAGTGACATGCCTCGTATTTGGGCTAAGCACCGCATCCATGTATTCACAAACATCATGAAGCCAGCTGTCTGTCATTAGAGTTCATTAGGGTTGCATTTTGACAATTATATTCTGTGCCCTACCAATTCATATGTAAAGTGTTTAAAAAAATGTATCTGCTACTTAAACAAAGACGAGTGCCTAGACAGTGCTGCCAGTGTCTAGGATAATTGTTGGATTCAGTCCAGTCTGCCATTTCACTTTCTCAGGAAAAGATAGAGTTTATCCTACAGTCCATAATATAAAGAATATTAAGTCTGAAATTAGATACAAGTAATAGAGTTTATCTAATTACTAGGTATTCTAGCATCTGCACCGGCAGCAGCTGTAGAATATAGTTATCTTTCCAATTCCAATTTATAGTAACGGCTCCATCGTTTTATCAATGATTCTACCAATGTCAAGGTTAAAGGAAACAAAGTGTATTCGCTGAGGTTGACCGGTTGTACTGCCTTAAGCACAGTTTAATTGCAACTGGATCTGTTTGAATAGCCTGTAAGGACAACACAATACATTTATTAGGATAAATTGTTAATAACCAGACAACACAAATTGATTTTATTATGGGACAAACACAATGAACCACGACTATGATGGTTAAATTTATACCAAGATAATGGAAAGTAACAAAACAACAATGAAAATAATAAAGTTAGAACTAGATTAAAAATCAATTATTGCAAATACAACAAAACTAGAAACAAATTCAAAATCATTTATTTGCAGAGATTGTTGGTTACCTTACATTCAACAAACCATAATAGAATTAAACAATTTGACTTTGTTCTTGAAATATTGCCTGATACTTCTCAAACTGGCTGGGGACTGGTATGTAATGACATCAAAATCCACAGGCACTGGACAGCTAATGATGAAAAGTTCCTTACCATACCTTGAACTAAGTACTAGCAGCAATTATGGGGCTCAAAACATTTGCAAGCTAAGTCAGATATTGTGAGGACTTAGAAAAGATATCACAATGGCCATAGCCCGTATCAGTCAGATGGGTGGTACGCGCTTTACTCATGTAAATAGCTTGGCTTGACAGTTTTGGCAATGGTGCGAGGAAAGACAAATATGGGTTTATGCATGAACCCATGAACCTGTTGTAAACAGGTCCAATACTAAACGTCAACATAACATGACTTCCTGATCCAAGTGCATGTTTATAGATCTATTTACTGTCAAATGAGATCTTCACACCCAATGCACAGGAGTCACTCACTGATTGCTACCATAACATTACCAGAGACGCTTTCCTGAGAGGAGAAAGACTGATCCCTTCAATTGATATAGTGCTAGCTTCCTTATCTAGCAAAACAAAGGAAAACTATTTATGGATTTGCTCTAAATCAGTGGATTCTCTTCTGTTAGAATCAAGACATTGGCCCCTAGGCTCAGTCATGATAGTTATATAATTTTTACCACTAAGTTCAATGAAGCACTGTCATATAGCTCACTCAACATCCTAATGGTATTGAGTGAGCTATATAATAGACAGCAAATTCTCTAGTTTTAGCCCCCACATTGACACAGATGACAAAGGGGCAATATTTATATTAAGTAGTAAATAGTTTGGGACCCCAGTATCGTTTGGGTTATTTAATTTATTTCCTAATCAAAACCTTGGTTTAGAGTTACTAACCAAACAATTAGTAACCAGAATAGCTCCTGTAATTGCATACAGAATTCAAACCTTGTCATTTATTAGTATAAATAACATTCTTGTAATGAGGATAATATTAACACAAACATTCCAGATATAATTAAAACCTGGTAGATCTCAACTCAACTTGATACTACCATTATAAAGAGAATTTATCTATCTGTACTGCCCACAACCCTTAAATTGTCCTATCTAGATTTTATTATGAGTATACCTAAGACAATATTGTAAATCATTAATTACAACTATAAAAAAAAAAAAAAAAAAAAAAAACCTTATGATGTCACCTCTACTGTAACCAATAGTAGATGGATAAAACAAATTTTAAGTAATAGTGGAATAGATATTTCTAAATAAATTCAATACAGACATGTCTCTACTTCAAAGGGCTCTGAAGAAGGTGTCAATATGCTGGTTGGACCACAATTCCTCAACCCTTGCTCGGTTTTATAAGAGTCCTTTTTATTAGTGATTCTAATGATTTTGCTCCAGCTGTGTGCTATACAGAGTGATTGTTCATAGAACTTATTACATGTGCCTTAAAGGATTATTAATTAAACTAGTTGATTCAAAACGGAATAAGAATTCCAGAAACTAATAGTAATTAGAGAATTATAAATTAAGTTAGGTAACTATTTACCTTAATGGTAGACTGATTCTTAAATAGAAATACATATACAATTATTAAGTAACAAACTTAGAATAACATGTTAGGTTACAATGTTCAACTATTGAACAATGCTCATTTTATGTATTACCAACACAACTATTGAACAATGCTCATTTTATGTATTACCAACACAACTTTATTCTTTGAACATCTACATAGTAAATAAGGAACAATGAGGACGAGATTACGGAGCATAATTATACAGATCGGACTAACTTACCTAGTGACGTCCGATCCTCAATTATGTGAAGTAATCTCGTCCTCATTGTATCCCAACCCTTCCCAGATAATCATCCTACTTGTATGTGTAGGATTGGATTCACCCCTTCTAAAAGTTGTGTTGTGCTGTATGCACTATGCCGGGACTATAATTATGATGCCCATATAGATCATCATGAAGTCCCGTTTTTATGCTTTGAAAGAATGATTGACAGATGTCAGGAAAGCGCGCCAACGAGTGAACCATAGATAACATTTGTTTTTTCTTGATGAAGAAAAAATCTTTAAATAATGTGATTGGCGAGTCTGCAAGAAGCGCAAACTACATAGTAAATAAGGAACAATGAGGACGAGATTACTTCACATAATTGAGGATCGGACGTCACTAGGTAAGTTAGTCCGATCTGTATAATTATATTTCACATTTTGTGGCTAGCATTGGATGCGAGAAGCACAGAACCGGTCGAAGTGGAAGTGCTTGGGGGAGGCCTATGTCCAGCAGTGGACGTCTTTCGGCTGAAATGATGAAGTGGCTAGCATAAGCATTTTTTATTCCCATAAGTAAATGGATGTATTATTAATATTATTGAGAACACTTTTGAATCGACCTTGCTGGCAATAACGCGTTGTTACAATTAATAAATCACTTATCAAGAAGTCATTCAGATTTGTTTTATATATCTATATATACCTACAAAACGGCTAAGTTCATATTAATATGCCGTAACTGAGAGACGGGACTCGTCCTAGTTCGGCTACAGATGCTCCCATGTTAAATTATTACAATAAATAAATAAAATATTAATTATTATTATTAATTACTATTATTTCCAAGTATTAGTCTATAAGTATGTGTAATATTTGTGTTATATTTGTTGAAATAAAATTATATCAAGCAAAAAAGCCTAAATCAGCCAAAACTTGTAACTCAGTTTAGGCATGAAAATCGCGTCAATACTATTAACAAGTACGGAACCCTCGAAGGCTAAGACCAATTCACGCTTGGCTGATTTTTTTTACTCGCATTATCTATCTAGTGTAAATAACATTATATCAGCTGCGAACGCGTGCTAACCGTGTGTAATGGCTTCTTGCAAGCTAATGTTTCCATACACAGCTGGAAACATGAAACGGATGGAAACGTGGCTTCAAACGTGCACTTATCCTCTGTTTTTTTTTTTTTTTTTTTTTTTTCTAAAAAAAACGTTGCCCCACACTAGGAAATTCTCCTGTATCGTGGGTGCGTTTACAAACATTTAAACTCACATACACAAACAGCCAGACCCGGAACAACTACTTGTAGGCCATACAAATATTTGTTCCGTGCGGGAATCGAACCCGCGACACGCAGCGCAGCAGTCAATCGCTTAACCACTGCGCCAACCGTTTGTAGTTAGGACAAAGTAGATGGACATGCATGGTGATGGCAGGTGGAGCAGAGCCCTAAAGAAGAAGCGTTGGCAGAACAAACAGCCAGAATGGGTGGCAGACCTACAGAAGATTGCGGGGAAGACCTGGATGGGACTCGCACAGACCAGGGAAGCATGACAGATAAGGAAGAAGGCCTACACAACAAGGAGGGTAGAACAAGGCTGACAATTATTATGAGACTAGTTGCGCCCCGCGGTTTCACCCGCATAAGTGTCGATCCCGTGGGAATATCGGGATTTAAAGTAGCCTATATGTTAATCCAGGGTGTCAGCTACCTCCTTACAAAACTTTATCAAAATTGGTCCAGCCGTTTGAGCGTGAAGAAGTAACAAACATATAAACACACACACTCACAAACTTTCGCCTTTATAATATTGGTGTGATATAGTGTGGTGGATATAGGTAAGTACGGAGACTCCTGACCACACGGTGGCCGTACTCAGCCCATGAAAACTGGTCGAGGATCTTCGGTAGAATACCTATATTTACCTACATTCTAATGCTTCTTCTCCAATCCCATCACACCGAGGAACATGAATCAAAACAACTCATGGCACTGTTCATTTTCTTTTAACCCTTCATGCCTTTTGTTTAACTAACAGTATGTGCTACTTGTTTGGTCTTACGTTACAACTTATTTTAACCGTAGTGGGGTCCTATTGACCTGTAACGCAGGTTTTTTCTTAAAACCTACACCAGAACCCTAGTCTCTTAAATAGTGGAATATAGTCTAAGTATTACCCAAAAACATTGTTAATTTTCTAAGGCAGCTAATTGTGAAGGGAGATTAAATGAAATTTTATTTATTTATTTAATTCAGACTCAAACTTTCATTCACTTTATACACCTTTAGTTTACCTTGAAGTAACTTGGAAAATTAAAGTTTCCAACTTATTTTTTACGACGCCATTGAATAAAATGTAACGCTAAACGTAGAGAAGCTTTTACTTGAGTAGAACAACTTTACGGTTTGTCATAAGTTTTTATTTATTCACAAACTTACTTTTCGCTTATAAGTAAAGTAATAAAAATTCACAAGAGTGGTGTTTAGGAAAATTTTAAAACCACCTGAAGGGCTGTTACATATTTTATGGTGTTTTAAACGATATGGGCCAAAGAATCTTTGTAGTTATCTTTTGAATCACGCTTTTAAAATCGTTAATGGTAAATCGTAACGTACCTATAGTATCTTGATATCTTAGTCGTTTACTCTCAGTTAGGTTTATTTATAAATTATCTTCTATTTTTCATAAAATATCTTACTTCACTGTAACTATATCTCTACCTTTGCTAGTGTACTTTGCTCGTTTCCTTCCACGTAAAAACAAAATGTGAAACACTGGAATAAGTTGAGTGAAAAATTGTGTACTGACCAGTACGTGGCATTCACTGCCAGCCTTTTGGGCACTTTTCCCACTGATAGCGATACGGACGAATTTTTGATGCCCATGAGTTTTTCCTTTTTTCCTTTATATACTTGTACAGCTAACCGAAACGGTCAAAATTTCCCAATCAACCTTGAACCTTATACTTTAGCGATAAAGTTGAAAATCTATTAAAGAAATTTGACAGATTGTAGTAGCTTGATGTGCTGGTAATAATAAATATTAGTGTTAGATTTAATTAAAAATTTCTTTATAAACGGTCAGAATAATCTTAATAATTTGGAAGAGGGGATAATAAAATTATGAAAGTACTGGATGAAATAAACTGCCCACCTGTTTGTTGTAGCTATATTTTTCTTTTCATTCCAGTACACAGCGAAGATAAATTTATTTCAGTGTGTATGCTAATTACTTCTGAGCACATACGAAACGTGTCGTTCACAATATTATGGCCTGCGTATTATCATAAAGTCCCCAGCAGCGCGGCCTTTTATTAATGAAACTGTTAGATAATAACATAAAATTTTATTGTGTATTATATTTTATAATTTGCTTTCTCACGACATGTAAACGACAGTCGAGTTTTTATGTCAATGTAAATATTTACTATTTCTAACAGAGAAATTCTATTTATCTTCTTGCATTAATAAAATTATTTTGTGGTGAAACGATTTTATGACTAAAATGATTAGCTTTTTACGGTATTCGTAAACTTATTAATATTATAATTTGTGCCATATTCACAAGTTTTTGGAAATGTGGAATTGTTTTGATACACATAAAGGTTCGTGTAAATAAATAGTTTATGTTAAGCGCCCGGTGCTTGCGTAATAAATATGTGATCGTTTAAATGAAGTCAACATTAATGTTTCCCGTGAAGAAAAGGCAGCTCTATCTGATTCGTGTGACAAAACAGTTTGAGGGCTTACCACAAAAGTAAAAAAAACGCTTCTCAATCGATAAGATGACAGTAATTCATCTCTGGTTCGTAATTAACAAAAAGTCAGGATATTGAAGACTTTGATAAAGCAGTGACCAAAATCTAAAAATTTTTATTCGATTGACAACGTACCAATGCTTAAATTACAAACTCACTCCACAAAGCAAAATCAGAATGTAACCATCACCTACAAAATAAGCTGTAAGGCACAACCAAGATTAATTTCTCAGGCGATTTTAAATAACTCAACGCAATGTGGAGGATAGCGAACGACTTTATTTTCTTTTTTTTTTTTCCTTTAGTGTGCAATGTAAATAGCTCGCGATGCGTCCAACCGGCCAGGTGCAATTGCCCGCAATTTGTGTCAGTAAGATGGAGTCGCAATTACTATGTCTCGACAAAGAAAAATTGATTTTTCAATGTCGGTTTTAAGGTGGTCCTTGATTATTTTGTGCCAATAAAGGCTTAAAGGATAATTATGTCTAGGTATCACTTAGGTGGTGCTCGGAATTATTGATTGTTTTATTGCTTACGGTTTTTGTCGCTATAAAATGTCTACCATGGCATTTATTATGTCATTTATTGAACTGGAATTAGCTTTTATTGAATGAAAATAAGACATGAGGCAAAGAAACTGAAACAAAACCTTTTATTTTTCGAATTCAGGCTGTTTTTAAGAATGAGGCTAGAGTTAGCTTTTGGTTGTCTAGTGTATTTAAAAGCTCACACAAATTGTTCGCTCGAAAACAAGAAAGAAACTTTACTAAATGACAAATGTGGAACACTCAGACATTTGGGCACACACCCAAAAATTGGCTACAACCGGCAATTGTTTTTAAGAGAAAACGGGACTACAGAATCAAAGCTCACCCAAAACTTTGAAGTTAAAGAATGCTCATCAGATTCAAGATCTATCGAACCATTTAAACTTCAGCCTTTGATACCTCAAGTGCATTTCCAAAGGGTTATGCAAAGGCATTTTACATACATGTTGTCCAATATATCTTGACATTTAACGCCGCCGTTGCTTGCAAAGAGAAATGTCGACAATATGTCAAACTCGGAACATTTAAATTTAGTTCCATAATTCGCCGTCTGTCAAGATACACTGGTCAGGCTGTATGGCACTTGTAATTGGATAGGCCCTTCAGACGCTCGACCGACAGATGGCATGTTCAAATTAAATTAACAAGGGTATGCGAGACCCGGAGCCTTCGAGACCCAAGACGCTTGTATTCTTCAATGAAGATTTTTTGTTGCCTTTAATAGGGTCAAGAGAAATATTTCATAGATGGATAACAACAGGTTTAATGGCAAAAAAACCCGATATGTAGGTAGGTACAATTTTTTTCCAGTAGTTTTATATTCTTCCCATTTCCGGGAAAAAACTTTTCGGGAACGGTCTTTGAGACACACCCGTTATTTCATTCCGGCAATACACTATGAAAGGTCACAAGCACCTGCGGGGTACCTAATTGCGTTACACGCTTAAAATGGCAATGCCTTTCATTTTGACAGTTGAACCATATTTATTGCGTTATATATACATTTTTGAGCAGACGATTACTTTGAATATAATTATGAAGCAATGGATTAGCAATTTCTTTCAAAATCCTTCTGATTGAAAGTGTGTTGCACCATTAGGTTGCTGATGAAACATCTTATTTACCTATATACCTATAGAAGGAGCTAAAGGTGGCTAAATGAGGGGCCCGTGGCTAAATAATAACAGCCGCACACTTCGATCGATCAGGTTAAGCTACGCTTGCCGCGGTTGGTCTATGGATGGGTGACCATCTCTACATACCGAGACCCCTCTGTGCCTTGGAAAGCACGTTAAGCCGTTGGTCTCGGCTGTCATTCGTGGATCTTTGACAGTCGTTACGGGTAGTCAGAAGCCCGAAAGTCTGACAGTCAGTCTTACCAAGGGTCATCGTATTACCTAGAAACTGGGTTGTGGAGGTCAGATAGGCAGCCGCTCCATGTAAAATACTGGTATCCGGTTAGACTGGAAGCCGACCCCAACATAGTTGGGAAAAGGCTAGGCAGATGATGACACTAAAGAAGGAAACCATCGAAACCCTGATTTTATTTTCGTTTGTGATATTGCAGTGCGAGTCCCAATAAATACTTCTTATTTCTTTCTATTTAAACAGACAATAATTTTAGAAACATCAACTAATGTTGTCTTTATTTGCATACCGCAAACAGCAACAAGCACACAGACTTAAAGGTTGCAGTAAAGTGCACATGTTGCTAACCCTTTCATACAAATGGCATGCATGATAAAAACATAGTAATTAGTCGGTACTGCGAATGCAAATTAAACGTAGTACGCGGAATGCACCCGCGGTCCATAATGGTAATATTGAGGTAAGGACGTGTTTAAAGGTTAGTAAACAGGCTACTGTAGGCACTACCAACTTATAAATATATTAAAATGGATCACCAAAAGAGGTAGGTACCTACATTAACAGGACCTCCACGATTACGTTATACGTAGCTCGCTTGTGTGTAGTTGTATCGTAGCGTATGTATGAACCTAAACGAAGCAAATGGAGATGTAAGGATGGAAACAGGTGGTTCTGTAGTTTGTATGTGTACGTAGGTTCAAGGATCCTTTCAGGGTATCCCTGAAAGGATCCTTGAACCTACGTACCTTTACAGTCTCCCCAGAGATGAGCTCTAACAGGCGTTTTACAGAGGGGGTTTCGGATCGGTCTTTTGAGAGGTGTAACTGTGTAATATGTGCTGATGGTGACCACCAGGGTGGTTTTAGTGAGATAAAAATCCCGTACTTCCTGGTCTTATCCCAAAGGCCCGGGCGCCTTTTGAAGAATTCAACCGTAAAAAAAAGGTCCAAGGATCATGCGCAGTCAGCTTCTTGCCACAGCATTACCTTTTGTCTACTAAAGCCATCATGAGAGATGAAGAAAAAAAACTAAACTATAGGCCGACCGCTTAACTGAGACGTTGCCTGATGTAGCAGCGCGGTGCGGGAGGGGCGTGGTGACGTGATGCGAGAGCTCAGTGATTCGTCAACTTGTGACAAATATCACCCCTCCCGCACCGCGCAGCTACCCAAGCAACGTCTCAGTTAAGTGGTCGGCTTAAAGAAACATTTAGAGGTTATTGCGGTTGGCAGTGCACGCGCTCTCTATCGGCTATTTTCATGCCTGAACACGTGACGTATCTAAAGATAATTTGGGTACGTTTGATTTAAGGGAAGAATAATAATAATATTTATTCCTCAATGTTCATGATTGTCTCTGCATCACCCAAAGGTTACTGGTAGAAATTGCCTATGGTGTTAAGACCGAGGCGGTCTGTACATCTTCTTTCTTCTTTCTTTAAGTAGACGCCTTTAGTGTATTTTTTTAAAGATCCATCAAATAATTTTCTTGGTCATGCTTATATCATTTAATTGTTTCACCGTTTCCCACCTGATCGTATCATAGCCAGTTTAATTAAAACTGGTACATCAAGTATCACATACCTACCGCATTTACGATCCATAATGCATATTAAGGGAACTTTTACAGTATTTAATTTCATACAATACATTTTAAAACTCCATTACAAAATTTTACTCAGGGCAATTTCGTCGCAGTAAACAATATGGGCCATATTATAATTGTCGGAAGAGTATATAGATATATTAAGTATATACTGAGGTAATATATTAAATTAATGCAACCCATGTCGAACGGCTGAGCAATAATGTCATAAATGGTGGTTAAAATTACAGCTGTTTATGTACTAAAGTTTATATAAGGGTGAAACAATGTAGTGATGTCGTGTGTGGTCCAATCCCTGTAACTCCTTTGTTCAGCCAATGGTATTTTAGTGTGCTAATAAGACTGTATAACTGTAAACCTCCTACCTTATTTTGTATTTGTACGTAAGAGTTAATATCGTGGAGTAAAACAACAGCAAAATACATTTTATTAGGTACAAGTCCTGTTAAATTGCCCTGTTAGTTTCGTAATAATTATTGTTAGCTTGTAATTCTACTCCAATTCCTAAAAGATAAACAGACAAACAAAATATAGGCTTTTTTTACTTTTTTTGGTTTGAAAATCATCAAAATGACCCCTCCCGCTCTGGGCGGAGCGGAAGGGAGTGTCAGACTCTTACTGACTAAAACCCACCCGTGTTCCTTCCTTAGCCCTTTATGTTCCGGGCCAGCGGTAACCCTTTCGGACAATCCCGCTGACCCGGAAAATATACGCTTCCAGTCTTCGATGACAAAAACTTCAAACATCTTTGGCCCAAGATTCAGCTGCGCGAACTCCGCTCACTGACGCAGTCAGGGATTATCAACTGCACAAGGCATATGGCGCAAGATGGAAGGTGGGCCATTGTCTGTGATTTGAGATCTGAGCCGTCTGTAAACCCCATCTGTGGAGCGTGTCTTCGCTCCGGCCGACTTTTCAAAACAAATATAAATTGTAATTAACTCACTGCCTTCCAATATGAAAAGGCTTTGGTCCCCCATATCACGAAGAATATAACTCCTAGGCCTGTACTGTAAACTACTAACAAAACCTATGTGAATTGATAGAGTCTATTTGTAGCTAAGACCACACAGCACGAACCAAAGCACACACACGTCATGATACAATTCAAAACAGAAAATATTCGCCATAAAATCTCCATACACGATTGCAAGACTTGCCACACAGTGTACCTACAATTTACATACGCTTGTATCAAATATTTATGACAATCGAAACACAATGAAAAGAAAATTAAACAAGTACAGATCGTGAATTATCAGCGTTATCTTGTCAACTATCAGATCTGATGTCGATTTATTTCATCGTCGGTTCATTTGCACGGAGCTGCAGTAAATTCTCGTTTGCGGCAGCCCTGTGACACTTTTATGATAGTGTTCGATATAAAGAGGATAAAAGCCTATTTATACAACAACGGTCTTTAGGGACGGCCAAATCTTCATATCGCTACTGGAATACGCAAAAAATTACAATGAATGGGACAAATGGTTTTGTTTGGTTGACCCTTGTTTTGTTTTGGAGTAAAGTTAGCTTGATAATATTTTGACGGTATTTCCTTTATGATACTGTGACGAGTACATATATTAATTGTTGCATGATATAATACGAATATTATTATTATATCATGCACCGGGCACGGGACTTTTCTTACCACAATAATACTACAAAATTATCTTCCATCATATTAAGATACTGATTTTGTAAGTTATCTTTCCAAACCTTTTTCTAGACCCTGCTCATTTACACAACATTTGGATTTTGGGAATCGTTGGAATTGAGACCGATCCTCCTTTTAAATTCACCCGGAATTTTATTACCACAACATAACTCTAACATATTACAAATATTCCAACAACTACAATTTCCATAGTTAATCTCAATACGCAAAAATATGTGAGCAAGAATTTTTATATGAAATGTTTGTCTTCCCTTCTTTCCCATAAACGGTCATCTAAGAAGGAATTTCAAAGAGCCCCTGGCTATAATAACAAAGTGATTTCTTGTGGTAACAAGAACGCCTATAAATTCTGCTGTATTGATTAATGTGATTATTAATTGTCCAGTATACTGGACCCATTATAATGGGTCCAGTATATTTTTTTAGGACAGCCATTACGGGTTAAACCTCGGCTAGCTTGATAAAATTGTTTGTGACAATGTTGCCATATTTTAATGTATCACTTTATGTAAACGATGTTTTTGATTTATGTCCATCTAGGACATTTATTGGGTCTGCTGGCTGATATGAAAACTTTATAGGAAAAAAAAAGTAATTTAAAAAAATTAAACCGACTTCAAAAAGAAATTAACTCAAAATTATGAAATAACTTTAATTTCGGAAGTCGGTGTCTTGGGATCTGTATTTTAGTTTTATGCCACCGACTTCCGAAATTAAAGTTATTTCATAATTTTGAGTTAATTTCTTTTTGAAGTCGGTTTAATTTTTTTAAATTACTTTTTATTTCGTAATTTTTAATTTTTGCACTAGTATTTGACCAAGGTTTTGAGATGTTTTCCCTTTGACACTACACCCGTAGCTCTTATCAATAAGCCAGGCCGTCACACTTACACGTATTAGTCCATATCTTGAAAATTACTGAATCGATCTTGATGAAACTTGCACTGTTCCCTAAGTTGAAGAAATTGTAAGCCAATAAAAAAAAATGGTCACGATCCGATTAATAGTTCCGGAGATATGCGTGGACAAACATACATACATACATACATACATACATACATACATACATACATACATACATACATACGTCTATGAAATTTTGTATATTTGTTTGGAAGCCCTAATAGATCATCATATGTGAATATAATGCAATTCCAATAATATTACATACATACGTATCGAATTGATAACCTCCTTTTTTTTTTGAAGTCGGTAAAAATTACTAGTTATTTTTGCGGACCAATGTTCGTGCCTTCTCTTTATGAGAAGAGGCCTTTACCCTGCCTTCGGTTATCATCCACACCAGTAGCGAAGGGTTAATTTTTGTAAGAGGTAAGCCGGAGTAGATATCTTAAAATATCATTATATTATTTTTCTGACATTAAATGGGTCCCACTTAATGGCAAACAACATCGTGGCAGGCCCAGACGGAGATGGCGGGATGAGCTGGACTCCTTCAACAAGAACTGGTCCTTAACAGCTTTGAACAGAGAGAAGTGGAAAGAGAGTAGGGAGGCCTTTGCCCTGCAGTGGGACACCACAGGCTAATAATAATAATATTTTTCTGACACTGACACTGACTGCGCTATTCTTCAAAGGGAAGCCGGTAGGAAACGAGTTGTATGGAACTTCGCCACTGATTCATACTAATATATGTATACGAGTATAAATGCCAAAGTGTGTCTGTCTATCTGTTACCACTTCACACTTAAACCGCTCAACCGATTTAGATGAAATTTGGAATAGAGATAATTTGAGTCCCGGGAAAGGACATAGGATAGTTTTTATCCCGATATCCCGCGGGATTGACAGATAAGCGGGGGAAACCGCGGGGCGCTGCTAGTTTCATAATAATGGGCTGGTTTTATTATCAATACTTAGCATAATCAGCCTATAATGTTCCCACTGCTGGGCCACAGGACTCTTCTCTCCGAGAGGGAGTGGGCTAGAATCTTTCACGCGGGCCCAATGCGGTTTAGTAGATGTGACATGTGTGTTCGAATTTTTTGGTTCTAGGACATGCCGATTTCCTCACGACATTTTCCTTCACCGTTTTGAAAGTATTGGTGATTAAATTATTTACACAAAGTAAGCGTCTGCCTTTCCAATTCGAGATAATGATATTCTGAGAATATGATATTCAGAGACGGAGCAGAACCCAGGACCTACTCTGAACTCTTTCTCCTGACCTATTCTCTCCCATGACAACTCGTAAGTCGGGTCCGTTACCACTGGATCACCATTGACTGCTCTCTAATTATTACTCATTATCTTCCTATTTTGAAACATACTAATTTGCCGTAAGATATTAAGGTAAGAGGCTCAATTTCAGCAAATATTGTAACTCTATTAAAACTAGCAATACCTACTTTGTTCTGTTAACCCTGTAACAAAGCCCAATTAATTCACAGAAATTCCAACATCCAAGTAACAACCAATCCGCAATCAAGATGTTATCCCCATTACACCGGGCGCACTTCAACAATAACAACGAAAGTAAAGTCCAACACGCTTTGAAAACTACCGCGAGGCTTGTGTCTCCGAGCGTAGCTGTAGGTACGTCCACAGGCATAAAGTCAGCTAAATTAATTGTAAACCAAACTGACTGCCTGACAACTAACATTTCATTTATATTAAAATAATAAATATCATTCTTTGACAGTAGTATGAAATACAACACCATAATTTCACGCAGTGTGACAGTTTTATAAACAATTTATTTTCCTGAATTTACAAGTGTACATCGACAGAAATGTTATCAACTCATATCTTTACATCTAAGTGAAGAGTTAATTATTGCGTTTAATACTTTACTTCATTAAATTCCTGCGTACAATTTTGGTGCAGCGTCAATTTTTAAGCGGATAGACGGTACACAAAGTTCACGAGCCCACTCAATCTCCGACCTCGATTACAACACACAATGACACGTGCAGAAGCACCTCATACATTGATTATTTTCTTAACAAAAAGGTGCGTAACTACTATAATTGAGTGGTAATGCAATTTCGCCAGTAGCAACATCTCAGCTCATGAACGAACTGCCAATCAACTTTGATGAATGGTCGCTTAACGAATTTGTTGTAATCTTAATTGTGGTTTCTTGTTAGTGATTTTATGTAGGGTTGCGTGTGCAAACGGCTTTATTATTTTAAATGTTTCTGGAATTTAAAGATTGCGTGTGATTAGTTCTTTCTTTGAAATTGAGAACGCAAAGAGATTGCGGATTGCTTGTCTTCATTGTCATATAATTATTACATTTAACCTGTTCAACCATTATTATTAAACCATGGATTCCGATCATGATTCTGAACCTGCGTTGAAATTTTTAGTTAGGTATTAAAAATAAAATTTGATAACCGACGAAAAATCTAGAATCATGTGCTAAATTCATGATTTCAGTTTAGACGTCGATGTCCCTGCGACCCTGTAAAGACATTTCTTGCTCTTGCATAATTATTAAGATCTTTCTTGCTCTTGCATAATTATTAAGATCAGTAAACACGCTAATCAGCAAAGTGGCAACCCTGCCACATAACCTACGAGCACTTATGCAAAGGGATCATTGACGCATACTACCAATTAAAATCTTAAAACCAACAAAAGAGAACACAATTGAACTTGAATTTAGTTATCATATAAAATGATTTATGAAATAACTGTAGAATGAGTGTGAAAAGAATTAATACTCACTGCTTGTTCGCACAAAAGAATTTACAATTTAATGAACCTGCTTACTTACTCTCAGTGGTAACGGCCGCTACTTACGAATTGTAGGTCGTGGGTTCGAACCCAAGCAGGCTCAGACACTTTATGTAAATTATGTCTTCACCGCTGCTCTCAAAACGGTGAATGTAAACATCGTGAGGAAACCGGCATGTCCTAGAACCAAAAATATCGAAGACATGTGACATGTACCAATCCGCACTGGGTCCGCGTGGTGGATTACGGCCCACTCCCTCTCACAGAGAACAGGCAAAATTTATGTTATATAAAAGTGACGATTCGCACTTTTCGGGTGAGTAAATTCGCGCGAATCGACTAATAGGCCTCGAAAACACATAAAATTGTTTGTAGCAACAAGCGATCGAAGAGCACTAAGCACACCTAGTGTAAGGCTAATGGCCGATTCTTATAATTTACGTACCGTTATTGGTAAAATTAAGACTCTTGTATCTTTACCAAAAATGAAGCAAATACCTCATAGCTTTGCATAGTAGACCCTCCCATATGGAAGTAGGTATGACAGAAAAAAATAGCTTACGAATCTATTTAAATTCCAAGTCTGGCAATAAAAAATGCTACCATTGGTAACCAAAACGATTCGATTTTGTTTATAGGAACCGAGCATAAGGTGCTATAGGATGGCTGAACACTGAATTGCACATCATACAATGCATTTGAAAAGCATCGCAAAAAAAAACGAAGCTGGTAGGATGTTATCAAACTCAAGTATAAACTCATGAACGGATTACCGGTCATTTTGTCCGTAGCCAAAAGTATTCCCATACCAACAAGAAAAGCTCTAACCACCTGGTCTTTAAGCATAAAATTATACATCTCATGATTACACAAAAATACCGTTTACGTATCCAACAATTACTCGTTGAATATTTCCTACATTAATTCTTTATCGAGCCATTCCGCTAATAAGTATAATGCAGTTGCATGTCTCAGTGGATCGCCTGCATCTGTTATCTTCGTTCTACTTAATCGTCAGTTTCCGAAGGCTTGCAAAACAAACATACGGACAGTAATGATCCTCCGAGGAGGCCGAGTAATATCTGTACCGAGTGATGCGATTTATATTATCGTTTGTGTAAAAAGTATAGATTTTTTTGATCGGAACTATGATAATTATCTAGTACTAGCTGACCCGGCGAACTTCGTACCGCCCCGCCCACACCAGCCGCTCTACCCCCGCTTTTTAAATCTCTGATATGTTCTAAGCTATTCATTTTATTGTATTGTATACTGTTTGTAGTGTCAGTATTATTCCTTATCCAATTAAATACATTTGATTCGTTGTGCATTTCATGTAGATGAAAATTGCCCTTTACAGCATATCATATGTAAAAGATGAAAATTGTTACTGTGGGTTATCCTTAGGAGATAAACATATACCATCGCAGATATTTTTTTCGATATTTTTTAGATATACACTTCCGTAGTACATTCATTTTGATCTATCTCGGAAGGTTTAGCCAGCGTTTGCAATGTAAGCACACAAAAATATGCTTAATAAGACATCACATTAAAAATCTTTGAATTTCTCGGCTTTTCTCTCCTTAAATACCTATACATGTATTATAGTTATAATACCTTTCTCTTGAATCGCTCTATCTATTGCTGAAAACTGCATTAAAATACGTCGCGGAGTTTAAAAGATCGAAGCTTACAGACAGCGGGAGTGACTTTGTTTTATACTATGTAGAGATGATTATGGAATTGGATTCCTAAATGATAAATTGTTACTACGATCGACGTATCCGACTAACGATGAATTACTGCTATTAATTAATCATTAATAGAAATTTGACAATATGTCAAACCTTTACTAATCGAACGTCAATCAGCGATTGACCGCTGCGCTGGTCAGAGCAATTTTTGGTCAAATAATTCTATACGCTACCATTATGAGCGATTCTAATTACAGAATTTGTGTTCGAACTGATAATTTAGAAGTACAATAACAACCACTGATTGAATCGCAATCTCGATTCAATCATTTCTTTATCGATAAGTCAATCGATATTTAAACAGCACTAGTCACGAGTAAAACGCCCAGAAGGGATTTTTTATCCGTCTATACTAGTGGAGATGTTATTTGTATTAATTAAAATGTAAATCTAGACACGGGTTTAATATAGTGAGGCGGTAAAATGCTTTTAGGTTGTCAGAGTGCGTTTATTGAAATTTAATTGCAGTCTGATCCAGTGGTTTGTTTTTATCTTATGTCGTAAACAATTTATATTTATCAGGTATTATCTGCTTCTATGTGATGAGCTACTAAAATGTTAATAACATAGTGAAAACGAAGGACAAGCCATTGACCAGCAGTGAGAATTATTTGATTGGAATTGCATAGAATGGCCAAACTAAAATTTTACCATTTCTATAATATTATGATAGAAGCTTTTGAGATGTGGTGTTGACGAAAAAAATTTACAGTTTCGAGTAGTACTCGTACTGTACTTTTGATAAGCAATTACGAGTACCTACTTCACTAGATTAAGAATAAATATTTTTAAATTTTTCATCGTGTTCGCCAGTAACACATAAAGGTGGATGTTGGTCATCCCTTTGATATAGCTAGTCTTCTTTATACCACATAGACCACCCAGAACACTAACTATAATGCACCGACGATAATTACGTGATAGAATCAATAATTATGGATAAACTAGAGTTTTTAATATTGCCGATGATAAAGCGGATGTTAATCGATATAATGTTATAATACCTAGGTATTATCACTTCTAATTTGTACCGCTCTATGGTTTGAGAATAATTCCGAAAATATAATTTTGAATTACGATTATAATCTTCTTTCTTTTCAATCGGCCAGACTTATTAGATCTTTAAGACTTCTATAATGAATTTTAGCATGACTTACAGATTTCAATTACTTCGGCTCTCAAATCAGACAATCACTAAAATTAAATTTCAACTTTATTCTTCTGGATATAAGGTTGAAAGTAGCGTAAAGTTATTAAATCAACATCAATAATAGCTTGGCTGAGCTTAGCGCTCAATTGAAACTTAGTGAATTATTACGCACGATAATAATCTCCATAAATAATTATGAGGACAGGTGTTCCAAACTCATGAAGATTGCATTTTTTTCAATTGGTTTTAATAATCTGTTGCATCTTGATCGAGTCGTGTTCTTCGACTTTGTAGCACATTGTGTGTCGGTATGGAATTATTATAATAAATTAACATGTAAATATGAAATAAATACTTATTAAACAATACTTGCTTGGAACTTTGTGAGCGTAAACGTTGAATTATATAACTCAGGTAGTGCGCCAGGTATGTTCGCTGATGACTGCTTTGCGATAATGCGGAAGAAAGTTGCCTCAGTAATATCCCGAGTGAGGGGAAGCAGCAACAGCATTTTGAAGGTGTTTGCAGAGAGGCTGGACGGGCCGACAATGGGGAGGTTTACCAAGCAACATGTTGGCAACAAAGCTTGTTAGACCGTCCTGTGATTGTCTTTTTCTTTTTAGTGTTCCTGCATGTTACTAGTATAGTTATTAAGTAAGATGTAAGTAATACTAACACCCTAAGGGCCTTGATGTCTGACAATAAAATATGTTCATTTAATTATTTATATTGTTTACCCGTCATCTTGATTTCTCCTCCTTTTCAAATCCACTGCCACGAATTTCGTAAATTTGCTACTGGATAGGCAGTTAAATGACCATGATCAAATCGCTTGGTTTCCAAAACTGGCATTAGATGAAAGTAAATTAAGCCCTGACTAGGTTTATGTTAATACTACATTTTATATCATGCACATAAATATATATGAGCAAGCATCCATAACAATTATTTTGTTTCTATCTTCTTCTTCTTTCCTAGGGGTAACGGTCCCTACTTAAGGGCATTACAGGACTTAAACGCAAAAAAACGCAAGTTTTAGAAACAATAAAAGTATATGATCGACTACCTACAGTAAACAAAGTCAGAAAAATATATGATATTCTTCAGGATATATGCTAGGTAGATAGTGTGTTGAAAACATAATACAATTAAAAACAATCATGAAGATACCTCTAAAAACTTTCTTTTTACAATAAAAACCATACTAATATACGTACGTATATTAGTATCGTTTTTCTCCATTCTCTCTGATTTTATGTTAGATTATTCTACAAACAACATACTAAAGCTCTAGTGTTTTTTTTTTAGTCCAAACAATATATTTTTTTAAATACATAATTGCTTCATATTTTGCAATAGATTACCAGCGTTGTGTCATCGCGCTTCTCTTTCTTTCCTATGTAGTCCGACAGTGACCGCGCTTTAGGTCATGTAGTCCCCTTAAGAGTTGTAGGTACAGAGGCAGGCACTTTACTTTGTGTAAATTATTTCATCACCAATGCTCTCAAAAAGGTGAAGGACAGCATCGCGAGGAAATCGGCATGTCCTAGAATAAACAATTCGAAGACATGTGAGATCTACCAAACTGCACTTGGCCCGCGTGGTGGATTACGGCCCACTCCCTCTCAGAAAGAAAGCCTGTGTCTCAGCAGTGGGAACACTACTATAGGCCTATGATGGTGGTATGGTGCTCTATGCGTCATGTTCGTGAACGGGCGCCGTCAGTAGGTACTGGTCATCTCTTTGCTACGATGGCTTATTTTATATATGAATTGTTTTTTTTTATCTTTTCATTACTGACGCTTTTAACGTTCTGCATCGTTCTCACATGCATACTTTTTAAAATGAATGATGTAACCAATACTTTGTAACCATATTATTTTGCTTTTAAAAGAGTGTCCGTGGAGTTTCTTGCCCGTTCCTCTCCATAGGTACCTACTACGCTTTGGAATGGGCAACTAGCTTCATCTTTCTGACTGACAATTCAAAAGTGCCTGTAATTTGTTTATTTGAAATAAATGCTTTCAGTTTGAGTTTGATGCTCTAAGCTACAGGAAGTGCCAGAGGGAACACAGTATTGATTTACTAGAAATACCAGGAAATCTTGTTTTAGGTGCCGAGGATTGCACTGTGTAGGTTTTAGCCAGAAGCAATTTCAAAAGTCTTAAAGTACCCTTTTCTCTCCGTTTCGTTCCCATAGACAGAAGATATATCGGTATAAATGTTAATATCTTTGAGGGTTTGCAAGTACTGAAGAAGAAACGCATGCTTCGACTGAACCTCTATGTAGCTATTCTTTATTAATTCTTCAACTTAATAAAAATCTCACAGAAATAACAAAAGGGTTAATTTCAGATCATAAAACTTCATTCCAACAATAAAGTTTAAAACATTTTAATTAACAATAAATTGTTATAGCCGACATTTATACATTTCAGATTGCACTCCTATATAAATCGGAATTCATTTACAGCCACACGTAATATTTTGGCGTGATGAACTAGTTTTCACTTGCGGTTTTGCTTGCTATCTTACTGTGTTTGTTTTGACGAAGTTCTGTTCAGCCCTTTCTGTTTTCTTAGAAACCTGTATAACCTGTATTAAGGCCCAGTGCGGGTTGGTTGATGTCACTTGTCTTCGAGTTTATGGTTCTAGGACATGCAAACGGTGAAGGAAAACATCGTGAGGGAAACCCCTCACGAGGTTTTCCTTCACCGTTTTTAGAGCAGTGGCCATAAAATAATTTATTCAAAGTAAGCACCTGTCTGGGTTAGAACCTACGACCTGCAACTCGCAAATTGCGGCCGTGACCACTAGGCCTCCAGAGCTCTGCCATAATTTGAGTTCATTATAGCTTCTAAAAAGTTTTTAGGGTAAGGTTTTGTGGACACTAACAAACGAACAGCAGGTAACAACTTCGCAATACTTATATATCATTTTAATTTGACGTTGATAGGATTTTAATTTTATAGCTTTAAGAGCTTTCATATATCAGTGGCTAAAATAATTCGCATTATTATATACCCTTGTAAAACCTATTATAGCAGAGTTAAATTTTATTCACTGAACTTTAATTGGAACCGCTATAACAATTATTTCAGTGAAATAAAACCTGTGTCGTTTTGTTTGTGGATTATTGTGTGAATAACTGAATACAGGGTAGCAGGTACAGACACCAGTACATCTAGCTACTACATCTTCTTAAGTTCTTAAGGAACTTTTAGACCTTTGTATACTGCTTATGCGTATAAAGTTTCATTAAAATCGGTTCAATCATTTAGAAAAACAAGGGCTTGAAAGTATGTATGAAATGCCGTAGCGTAAACGCTCCTAAAGTGCTGGTATTATCACTACCATACAAAACGTACAGCATGCTATCGGATATCGCCACTCCTACAGATTTTCAAATCCATCTAAGTCGTTAACTAACTCCGATAATTATCATGAAGCAACTAGAAGCTTAGCAAACAAGTAGTCCTATAAGATTCAGGCAATTACAGCATCAGTCCGCCAAACCCACGAAGAAAACATAAATCTATCAAATAAATACATCGATACTGCCCCAATATATCGTCCTCTAGTACTATTTGTCTTCACATTTAATAGAATAAGGGGTTATTAAGAGGCATCGCGTCACATTTCAGTCGTGGTGATAATTCTTCATTGGTACGCAGTAAATAACGTTCCCCTTTATTTAATTGGATCCGAGTAAAACCCACTATTGCCACTAAATGCTTTATTGCTAATTGATCTGGAGCTCAACGGAAATGGGAAAATGTACGGCACACGCATGTTGATCAGTATTTAAACTGAATTTAGTATAAAGTCGCGAAGAAGCTTAATTGAAGATTGGTTTCAATATAATTCCACTCGATTACTATATCTTATTTTTATATTTGGATTGTTGTTTTCTTGCTATTAGCTGTATCTGGACGCTTTTAACGTGTACATCTTTTTTACATCGTTCTCACATATAATTTTAAATTCAACATTAATGATGTAACTAATATTTTTGTAAAAATATAATTTAAAAGAGTGTCCATGGAGTTTCTTGCCCGTTCTTCGTTCTTCGCTTTGGAATGGGCAACTAGCTTCATATTTTGTGACTGACCGACTTCTTGACAATTCAAAAGTGCCTGTAAATGGTTCAATTGAAATAAATGCTTTGAGTTTGAGTATCTTACAAACCGTTAAACCTAAGGCCCTTTGCACGGCATGGTTTCTTTACGGTACCCACGGCGTATAAACCGCGCCGCAGAAAAAACGTGTCTGTCAATAAGCTTCCACAGTAATCCATACAACACTGACGACTGTGCCTACATACGACGAATAAACCGTAGTTTTTCACAGCAAGAAAACCGTGTGTATACAGAGGGCATTCCTTACTCTCGTTCAAAATGGTCACTGTTGAAAGCGCAGTCTTTGTATTTTTTGAAGTGAAACTTCTTTCGCCGCGTTGGGTATTTTTTGAGATGGGAAGAAACTGTTGAACTCGCGACACTATTACCGTAACCGACACCGCACGTGTTTTGTTTATAAGACGATAAAAAAAATACACACGTAATTGTGAGTTTTCACTTCTGTCAGCACTCCCGGATTGCCACTTTTTTTTGAAGTGAAAACTTCTTTAGCTGCGTTGGACATTTTTTGAGATGGGAAAAAACCATTGAACTCGTGACACTGTTACCGTAACGGACACCACGCGTGTTTTGTTTATAAGACGACTAGCTGCGCCCCGCGGTTTTACCCGCGTAAATGTCGATCCCGTGGGAATGTCGGGATAAAAAGTAGCCTATATGTTAATCCAGGGTGTCAGCTTCCTCTATACAAAATTTCATCAAAATTGGTCCAGCCGTTTGAGCGTGAAGAAGTAACAAACATATAAACACACCCCCACACACACACACACTCACAAACTTTCGCCTTTATAATATGTATTAAGTGTGATTAAAAAATACACACGTAATTGTTCAAGTTTTCACTTCTGTCGGCACTTCCGGAGTGCCACTTTTTTTTATTGGTCATGTCCCACAGCTGGGCAAAGGCCTCATACTCTCTTTCCACCTCTCCAGAGCTGCCAAGGACCAATCTTTATTAAAGGAGTCCAGCTCACTCCGCCATCACCGTCTGGGCCTGCCCCGATGTCGTTTGCTATTTCTTACATCGGACTTTACACTTTTTATTTGACCTTTATTTTTTGTTTTTATCTGATGTATGTATCTGGTGTATTGTGTGTCTTTTAGTCTGTGCTAAGTAAATGTATTTTCTTTCTTTCTTTCTTCATTAAACGGGATTCACTGGGTCGTAAGTTTGGCCCATTGATCGTCTGACATGTGGCAGATTTGTCCAGCGTAGCAGCTTTCCGAGTGACATCAGGAGTCTGTTTAGTTATTATTTTCTTCGTCATCTGTTCATCATAAGGATCATAAAGTATTTGGATAACGCCTTCAGATTCAGGCTTGAATTACCGATACTTAAATCTAATAATGTACCCGATAGGTATAGTGTTTCCATTACACTTAAATTTTATCTAGCCATCCAAGCGTTGATTGTCATTGTATGGAATAATAGCGCATGTACACTTACCGAAGCCATCAAATTAGCAGTAAAATCTTAACACACACATCCGTCAGTCAGTAGTAATCAAGATAACAAATAAACATGGATTTTATATCGCCTTTAGAAACTGTAGATGGTATATTGAGTCGCGAAAGTAGCAACTTAAGGTGCCACTAGTCGATATTTTTTCCATACAAATTTCGGGAGAGTATTACTCCACTGTTTGACATTGCGCATTTAAAGTTAAACATGATATCGTTTTGTCTTATTATTAATGTTGTCTGTACGGAAACAGAATAGTAAAATAAAAAGCCATTAAAAAGTTATGAGCCAACTAAGATTCGTTTTTCTCGCTATTTTTAACGTAACTTTGGGTGTAAATAAGTAATAAAAGAACTGTAAAATCTTCAAAACCAAGTCCGTACCGACAAATCACAGTTATCGAAGAGTTCAATAAACTTTATTTGTAATTGTTTTATGCAGTGGTTTTTTCATAAAACTCGATTTTCCGAAGCACTTTTCGATTTTTTTTACGCGCCTTTCAGTTCGAAACGGTGTTTCTGTGCGTGAAAACTAGACTTTGTTCATGTAGACTAGCGTCTAACTGCTCATCACTGACACTAGCTCTGTCGGACACGAAGCCAGGTGAGACAGCGTGCTTTTTGGCAGTCACCACCAGTGAGTTAGAGCTCGCGACTAGTGTACTCTTAATAACACCGAGGGATAGATGTATATAGATAGTATCCCATAGAATTATCACATAAATCAAGCAAGTCAATGATTAATACGATACAGACGATGAGATTCTGACCACTAGTACGTCGTTATAACGGTTGAGTGTAATTAAATTGAGCTTCCGTATACATTCTGTGACGGCTCCAGTAATGGAGGATTACTACGCTCAGCTGCTAAGCGGCACGCCTCGGAAAATTGAGCTTTAGACATCAACAATATAATCTTTTGAAGCGATTTTGTGGTGATGAGAAATAGGTACATTGTTGGACGTAACTAATCATGAATCTGATATACCAAGAAAAGATAGCTAGATGTCTACTGGATTACACCCGTAATATTATTCACGATAATACAAGTACACTAGCTCTTCGTGAATCTACGAAACAATGGTTTTTGATATAACTAATAATAATGAAGAATAAGGAGGAGTGAGGAGGTTCCTGCCTCTGGAGTCCTAAACACCGGTAGCTTGGACCTTCCTCCCGACACCGGCGGACCACATTTTTTTTAATATTTTTGTAGCTTTTTTTAAGAAATAATTATTTAAAAATGAATATTAAATGGAAAAAATGTAATAAAATAATTATAAATATTTTATTTTGTTGTTATTTACTCGCCAGTTATAGATAAGCAAAAATTATGACTGATAATATATGTAAGTCAGCCTCATTTTTAGTCTGACTAAAATTTCATGAACGAATCGCATTACAATTCCAAATACTTAGTAAGTGTAGTTTTTTTGCTTGTATTTTTAGTAACCTACATTATAATTTGCTCGGAAATGTTAAAGTTCACATTATTAAGTTCTATTAATAGGTTAGCCTCGTAAAATTTGCTAGAAAAAGTTTTAGACTTTTCGTGCCAGTAATCGTTTTCCAGTTGAACATGTTGCAATGTTTGCAGTTTGTAAATAACATGCGATAATTTTCTACTAAAGTATTACTGTGAAAATGCTAATATGAGTGCGATTACTTAGGATTTATAATATAGCATAATCAGCCTATAATGTCCCCACGGCTAGGATACAGGCCTCCTCTCTGCGAGATTGAGTGGGCCGTAATCCACCACGCAGGCCCAGGGCAGGTTGATAGATGTCGCATCTCTTCGAATATTTGGTTCTAGGGCATGCCGGTTTCCTCACGATGTTTTCATTCGGCGTTTCGAGAGCAGTGGTGATTAAATAATTTGCACAAAGTAAAGCGCCCGCGTGGTGGATTCCGGCCCACTCCCTCTCATTGATAGGAGGCCAGTGTCCCAGTAGTGGGAACATTATAGGCTGATGATGGTGATGAAAGCGCCTGTCTGGGTTCGAACCTACGACCTACAAATCGTAAGTCGCGGCCGTTACTACTGGGCCACTCTTCAAAAAGAAACAGAGGTTTTATAATAAGTATGTTTCATTATAATTATGACGTATTTTCTGAAATAAATCTCGCCACAAAATTCTTTCCATAAATTTTTTTCTACCTTAGTGAGACAGGGAAAACCAATATTCTTCTTATACCCTTTTTATACGTAACCCCAAAAAACCAATATCCTTACAAAGTAACATGCTGTAGCAATCAATAAATCAACAAAATCCAAAGATTGCCTTCATTAAAGTAATTATCTTTGAGTAACCAAAGTAAACGTATAAATCAGGTTTGTAAAAGTGTACCTCGAAACAAAATTACTCTAAAACTCGAACCTGTATTAACAACGGAATCAAACACTTCCTGAAATTAAACAACTTCGTGTAATGATGCCGACGTCAGATGAATCATTATTCTATAATTATACTATCAAATAATATGAGAAAGTTGTAATGGGTGTAATTTTAAATACAGTTACCTAAACGTTATTGATTTTGCTTTGCCTGTGTTGTGCTTTTTGATTTTTTTGGGTTATTGTTTTTTTGTTATCTAGCTAATTGTAACTTATTGCAAATGAAGAAAGCAATACTCTCTCTTCAACAAAAATAACAGTGACTATGGAGCTGTAGGATATGGACTTCGTTTGGACGATATACATATCGTTGTAGCTCCTCAAACCAAACAATGAGATTCTCGATTTCACAGACACTATTTTTTGTTAAATATTCATCTAGATATGTCCCTACTCACCAATTAGGCTATAATCCACTTAGCGAATGAATGTTCTAAGACATTTTCATTACGACAATTATTTCATAAATTCCCCAAAAGGAGTCATTATTCAGCTAATGCACGAACACATTAACGAAACTCAGAACACACCATTAATTGTTATGTGAAGATCTTAAATCTCAGTAACCTTTGAGACGAAATATTTCATTCATAATACTTAAATTATTAAAATAGACGCAGAAATGTCTAAAGAACGTGACTCCAAGTTAAGTATGCTGAACATTAAGATTCCAGCTTAGACTGAGATGATATCAACACGAATAACTTAAATAAACGTAGAATAAAGTACGTTATTATAATAATAATTGATGATTATAATGAAGCAGCAAAAAGTGCTTGGAAAATGTATGCTATGAGAATAAACGTGGTTGATAACTAAATCAGGGAAAAGGTGTGTTATTATGCGCGTATAAAACTCTCTTTTATTTATATGCGAATACAGAAATGTAATGATTGTGTTATACATATATAGGTATGTCAAATACTAGCTGGTATGCCTAGGATTTTTCAAGAAAAGTATCAACACAAGCAATGTCTCGAAAGAACTTGCATTTTGTATATTTATAACTGGTTTAATTTAGAAGAAATGTACCATGTTTGAGTTCAGTCTTTAAAATGGTGCCATATCCATAGTTCTAACATCAGAAATTCCCGGAAATACAATGCAGCAGTGCACCAACGATTGACAAACTGAATTTTTCATGCTTTGTAAAATATACAACAAACAAAACTATAAAATAAATCTCAGTTATAGTGGTCATACTTTACGATAAACTTGATCTAAATTCAAGAACATCTTTTCACGGGTATACATTTCCTATGTTTGTAATGAATAGTTTTCGCAGTACGCATGCGCTGGCGTTAAGCGACTCGACCACGGTGGTCCGAGTGCAAGGCACGTTTGTTGTATTTCACGATGTTAATTTTAAAATTTGCGTCGGCAAACAAAACTTGTAAATTGTTTGCTTTCGTCTACCGATAGACCGATGCTAATGGTTAAAGTTAGATCCTACCACTCAATGAGAACTATATCAAGAAAACCATTAAATAAAAACGTCTTGTTTAAAATAATTTCTTCCCCCTCATTAACGAATTTTTCATTTTCAACCTCTTCCCATATTCAATATGGAAATATTTGTTCCAGTAGCGGACCACACAAGGGCGAAATTGGTAGCCCGTCGCATCTCGTTTTGCATATTTTCTGCATTACTGAGCAAAAGTCTTTTGTCAATATTGTCTCCTCGAGTCATTGAGTAAATGACGGAGTCTGTCTACTAAATATACAAAATGTAAATTAAGCTTCGGCATGTTGTTTTCTTGCTTTGTTTGTTTAATATCTCAATATCCTTTAATATTGCACGACAGTATAAAGTTTCAGTTTTATGAAGCTCAATGTCAAAGATTTTAATGGCGTTGACAATAAATTTCTTTCTAGCACATAATAGAATTTCTTGCGGACAATATCAGCACAGTAGACGGAAGGTTTAATATGTTTTTATATCTTCTTTACCGTCTTTGCTAGCATCTTTATTCGATTCTGAGGTCTTGAATCTGAATGGACAAATTCTAATGCAAATCTCATCGCATTCTTATAGACTAGCACTTTCGCAACAAATTGCTTTGCTGTTATTGCATAGATGTTATAAATTCTTTAGAATAGATTCTTCATTCAATTTGCCAAAAATTGTAGTAAATTGCACACAAACATTAAAAGTTGACGAAACCGTTACGCGGAGACAAGATAGCCGGACGGCTGGGAATTCAACAAAAGCTTTTTAATATCAGCACACACCCTGAGGCAGGAAGGGGTTATTTACATAAAAGCCACGTAGTTATTTAAGAACAATCCGGTATATACATGTGTATACGAGCGAGACACGAATATTGTTATGCTAACTGGCTTCGTTAGTTTGTTCCTGGGAATTGTTTCGCTTTGTTGAAAGAGTCGTCGGTACGTGAGCTCGGATTTGCACCGTGATCTCTGTAACTGAGTTTGTGTACCAACTAATTTGCTTGAATTTAATTAAGATTGTATGAAAACGGATAAGTTCGGGAGTTATGGAAAGTATTATAGCAGCTTTGTTTTGACTTGGACAACATACATAATCACTTTACTTACCTAATGGAGCTATACGTACCTGGTCGAGTTTATCTTATAGACATCACATATCACAATTTAGATCATCACTGTGTAAAGTACGCATGTTATTTATGTTATAATTATACAGTCTGCGAGTCACACTATTATTAGTAACTAACACGACGTGCATGATTCTGCATTTCAGCAATTCTGTATTACAGAAGGATATTTGAATAGACCCAGTTATTTAGTGCCCTATATATCAACTTCCTCAAGGGCGAAAGCTTACATGAAGCCAAAATCCACATCTTTATGATAACGCTAAAGACTCCAGCAACAATCCTTCGCCACTTTCTATAACTGCATCAGTTATACGCAATTGACAGACTGCCAGCTGACGGTTTTCCAAAACCCATTGAAGTTAATGCTAGGCAGTGTTGTCTACATGATTACATGCCGACTGCCGCACACACGCTCCAGACGTTTGCAAATTGCCCCTTACCTCCTTTGCTGGATGGTTATTCCGTCATTGATGGCTCGCAGGCGATCGTAGTATCGAATCAGAATGTGTAACGCGTGACTGCTAATATTTTGAATGTCAATTCCGATTTCAGACTAGCTTGGAGTTGAGTGTCGTTGGAAATGAGAGGTTGTGTTGAATGATATTGTAGTGCTCTGGTTCGAATTGGATGATTGGCAGATAGCGTAGAGATTTTACATATTATTCTGTATAGGTGCTTGTGCTATAAGTATAAATGTCCGTTCTCCTAGCAATTACGTAATTCTAACTCATTCATTAAATTATCTTTTTACGATATTAAACAATTATTAGCTCTTTCTTTTATAGATACTTATTCTTACCAAAACAATATAAAAATTAATGACGAGCGTACAGCAATGTACCAGCAAAAATTCGCAATTCAGTAGTAGGTATAAAATTGTCTTTCTATGAAGTATTTTGACGATTTAATACCACCTTGAATAATGAACCTATATTCATCGACAAATCATACAAAATACAGACGACGTGAATAACTCTATTCTTCAGGTCCAAGATTGGTTTACGGCAAATAATTTAGTACCTACTTAATGACAAAAAACCAAAAGCATTCGATTTAAATTACCGAATGTTAGAAGTAGCGATTGTGACATCATATTGAATGGCCAAAAAGTAGAATTTATTAATCAGACAGTTTTCCTAGGAATCACGTTAAACGAGAAATTACAATGGGGACCTCTTATTTATAACATCTATTGCGGGGCGACTAATCTCGGCTGCTTATGCGCTGTTAGAAAGATAAGACAGCTAACAGATGTAAAAACCGCGCGTTTGGTCTATTTTAGTTACTTCCACAGTATTATCTGTGGTATTATGTCATAGGGCATTTTACTATGGGGTCGGGCTGCTGACATTGAATCCATTTTTATTTTACAAAAGAGAGCTGTCAGATCTATTTACAATCTATGTCGCCGCGAATCTCTTATGGGACTATGTATTTAAAAAGGTTAATATCATGACGGTACGTTGCCAATTAATTTATGAAAATATTATGTATGTAAGAAAAAATCAACATCTTTTTAATAAAATTAGTGATAGACATAATTTTAATACTAGAAATAAAGATAAATTAGATCAACCTTTTTCAGATTATCTAAAGTACATACATACATCTTTTATGGTGTTAAATGCTACAACAAAATACCTTGTGACATATTGCAATTAAATGAAAGAAAATTTAAAACTCATATTAAAAGTACACTTTGTAAACAAGGATATTACAAATTAGAGGATTATCCAAGATAAGAATGCTTGGAAAGGTCCTGCTCCACAGGACAATCTAGAGTCTAGACAAAATCAAACTGGTTGCTAATTTAATCTATATTTTTATAAAAATAGTGTGACATTGATTTTTACAATCTGTGACTACAGTAACTCACACACTTGTTAAAATTCTAGGAAAATCACCTACTTTTACAATATTTGTAAATTAAATATGTGAACATTAAGATTCTATCACATAATTGATTTACCTGTCATTGCTTCATTTTTAATTCTTTTTACTTTTTGTGGTAGACTAATTTTATTCTATGTGCTTCGTCTTTACATAATTATAATTATATTATGTATACAAAACCTTGTAAAAGAGTAACGGTGGAGTTTCTTGCCCATTCTTCTCCATACGAACACTACCTTTTGGAAAGGCCGACTAGAATCAATTCTATTTTACTGTAGTTTTTGACGTTCAAAAGTGCCTTTAATGTGCATATTTGAAATAAATGATTTGACTTTGACTTCCATAACTTCCTGCACAACTAACAAAACAAACACAAAAGTAACGAGCAACTCAATAATAACACTTAACTATTCGCCAGTACTTCGCAGTACTTCGCAGTTTGCACGTTATAAAGTGGGCTCTTTCCCTGCAGTTTGTGTGTAGTCCGTCACTGCAGGTAATTGCGTTGAAAGCCCCCACTCGTTTGTTGAGCGATGACGTTTTGATTTATTTGTAACGTGATGGGTAACTTCGTGTTGCTTTCTATTGTGGGGGAAGGTCCGTAACGGGAGAGTGGAAATATGTGGTTAAGTACGGACATAGAGCTTTGAAGGTCGCAGTAATCTAGGGGCTTCTAAAGACCTCGTTTCTCATGGATTGAACCAAAAGAATGACAAAGCTGTTTTCTCTGGACTTACAAGACATAAAACATACGGGTTATTCGCACTTCGTCCCATTCGCACTTCGTACCGCGTTCGCAGTTGGTCCCATTCGCACTTGGTCCTATTCGCACTTGGTCCCATTCGCACTTAGTACCACCAAATAAGCTGGACCATAATACTAGATTGGATGTATAAGAGCTTTCATAAAGCTAACAATGTATGTTTAGCGCATCACGGCAGTGCGCCCCTCTAGCAACATTGACATTGCCTAATATTTTAACCAAGGCATAATAATTCGTGCCGACACGGTAGAAAGCTTCTTCCCAAAAATACTAATACAACCTCTGTGGACCAACATTACTAAGACTAGCAGACCAAACCATAGAGTGTACAAGATCCAACATTTCCTAACGTCAGCGCCGCGCCGCTAGCGATCATGAATTAATACACGAACAGAATGCGTGTCCTAACGCACGCGATGTGCCTGTCACTAACACAGTGAGGTTTGCTGGTTAAGTGCTTAGAAACGTATTCCAACTTACCTGTTACAGAGCCTTAAGCAGCTTCATGAGTACAGCTATGGTCTTCAATAAGCCCGACAACAGTAATAGGTACTTTGAAACTTCGGATTCTGAAAAATCAAATCACGTCGACCTACAGACATGTTTATGTTTGTAAATCGTATATTGAGTCTAATTTTCGGATCAAATTAATCCGTATTCCCATCGAATTAGTCAATTACTGTACCGAACATCGATATGCGATTCTGAACCAATTGACAACTGATACTATCATTCGATTTAGGTACGTAATTGCATCGATGATATCAGTATAATGAAAGGTATTTCGGTTGAACGATAAATCGCAAAACAAGCTCAAATTATCGGGATAGAAAACCTAATTTGTACTTTAAATCAGTCAAACATGAGAAAATAGAGAAAGAGGTCTCGATGGTGGCTGTTGGTGGCCAAGTTGTAACGGCAGCGACTTATGAGTCGTAGGTCGTAGGTTCGAACCCAGACAGGCACATTAGTTTATGTAAATTATTTCATCACCACTGCTCTCAAAACGGTGAAGGAAAACATCTTGAGGAAACCGGCATGTCCTAGAACCAAAAAAATCGAAGACATGTGACATCTACCAACCCGCACTGAGCCCGCGTGGTGGATAATGGCCCACTCCCTCTCACAGAGAGGAGGCCTGTGTCCCAGCAGTGGCAATATTATAGGCTGATTATGAATTTGTGTGTTCTGACATAATAAGAATTACCTACTTATCATACTGTCTATAAAAGCAAAGTACAGACGCCAGCACATCAAGCTACTACAATCTGTTAAATTTCTTTAATAGATTTTCAACTTTATCGCTCAAGCATAAGGATCAAAGTTGACTGGGAAAATTTTACAGTTTCGGGTAGCTTGATGTGCTGGTGTCTGTACTATCACTTATTGTGCGACGGACGAAGAGAGAATGCGATCTTGACACCTGTCAGTTTCTTACAAACGAATACGTGTTTTGCGAATTTGATCTTTATTAGCTACTAGAATTGTCGCACTGAAAGGTGTCAAGAACGCGTTCTATCGACGGCCGGACTGTAGTGTGTCGATGGCAGCTTTATCAAAACCCAAGCTTTTTCAATTTTACTTCAGCATTTTCATAGAGCAGTGGAGCAGTGGAGATGGAGAGCAGTGGCGGCCAAGTGGTAACGGCCGCGACTAGTGATGTGCCTGGTGGCAATATTGCCACTGCCGGCAATATTCCCAATGTTGCCGCTACCGGTAAAATACCAATATTGCCGGCAACATTGGCAATATTGCCAAAGTTGCCTGTCAAATAATACCAATATATTTTATTATTACTGCAATTGTAATCATCGTTTAGTTAAATTTAGTGTAGTATATCGATCATAAAATATTTGTCAAGATTGACACTTTGTTATTTCCAATATTATACATATACTCCCAAGTAACATTTCATTCGGGCCTAGGTTGTAAAAAATGCCTTTAGGTTTTATAAGGGTCGTCTTTGCTATCTGGTCATATTAAGTACTTGAGAATGATTAATAAGTCCTAAAACTAATTGTTTATTATTCCAACCTTGGAGCCGCTGACAAGAGTTTAAATTAACGTTATTTTGACTTGTGTTTCAAGAGCTTATAGTCCTAGGATCTTATAGTTGTCGTAGACTCCTGATTAAGTTCTGGAAAGGCTAGCATTATTCTAAAGTTAGATCTAAAGCTTTAATTTTTAACTTTGATATAACCATAAAGTTATGGAATGTTGAAATCGCTTATAAGTAATTTCTAAAACCTACTTTAAACTTTTAGGCTGTATTAGAGTTGTCTAGGTAAACAAATTAGAACTGCGTGGTGAAAACCCAAACCAATAAGCTATTTTTATGAGCTGAAGGCATGCTTAAAGTCCTACAAGAATATTTTAAAGATTTAGAGGCATCCTAAAAAAATGTTAGTTGTGCTTGTGTCCGCGACTTCAAAGCATTACGTTGTCTTGCAAGATGAACCGACGCAGGGTGTTATAAAAAAAACGGAGTGGAAGTTTCAGCACTCTTGTCGAACCGTCCTCCTACAACAAAAACTTAAAAGCAACTAATTGTGCACAGAGGTGGTTTTCGCGACTCGCAATCGCAAGTCTTTAACGACTCCTGGAGATAACCTTAAAGCTGCGAAAACAGCCTTGTCGTTTTAAGTAACTCCGCGAGATTACCTTTAGCTCATAATTTGGTAAACATTTAGAGCTTTTAGCTGTTACAGTTCTGAAAAGGTTAATTGTAATGCTTTCTAGTAATTTCCTAACGCCAGCCATGTTTCTTCACTGAAATAAAAAAAAATCTAAACAAAAAGCAATATTTTAAGTCATTAAGGCAAAATTAAGTAACGTGTGCTATGTGATTTAAAATATATGATTTTTATATGATTAGAAGTATTATTTCTAATGCAACTTACTACCAACTCCCTAATTTTATCATTTTTATTTCATTAAAATATCTTCAAAAATTTTTACATTCGGAAGGCCCGTCTCGTATACAGCAGTATTATCCTAAAGTTTCACGATAAGGTGCCAGTCGCACTATTTTTTTGATTTTTCCTGACTTTAGCAAGACTTATTACATTTTATGAATATAACACTTACATCTAGCCATTTTGAAACTTGTTGTAATGACAGGGAATGGCGCCATTATATCTAAGTATTTATTGGTGTTTCTGTGTAAAAAAAATCTTACACAGAAACATTTTAAAACCTGAGAGTCCTGGAAAGGCATTTATTCATGTCCATCAAAAAGGTTTTAAGTTGTCATTGAGTTACATCCATGACTAATTTAGAACTTAAAAGCTGCCTTGCAAGGTTATATTAACGTTAAATTAAGGTTGTGAAGGTTATATTTGGGTTCTGTGTAAGTAGTTCGAAAGGTTCTGGATTTGAGCTATAGGTTTTGCTGTAGCTCTCCGAAAGGTTCTAAAACGTGGGCCCTTTTTGCACTCAGGAGGTTAATATAAGGTTAATAGAACGTTATTAAGTCTATTAAGACTTACGAGCAGATGTCCATACAAAGGTTCTAGAACCTTTTCAAAGCCTTTCTAAAACCTAAAATGTTACTTGGGCTTATACCTGTATTTTATATGTATATGAAAAACAAGTACAACATTAAAAGAAATGTTTCGAATTTATGCCTTTTTAGGGTTCCGTACCCAAAGGGTTAAAAAACCGGGCAAGAGCGAGTCGGACTTGCGCACCGAGGGTTCCGTACCATCATATGTTTTTAAATTTTCACAGTTGAGCTACTTATTAGATCTCGTTCAAACCAATTTTCGGTGGAAGTTTACATGGTAATGTACATCATATATTTTTTTTAGTTTTATCATTCTCTTATTTTAGAAGTTACAGGGGGGGGACACACATTTTACCACTTTGGAAGTGTCTCTCTCGCAAACTATTCATTTTAGAAAAAAATTATATCAGAAACCTCAATATCATTTTTAAAGAGCTATCCATAGATACCCCACAGGTATGGGTTTGATGAAAAAAAAAATTTGAGTTTCAGTTCTAAGTATGGGGAACCCCCAAAATTTACGGAACCTAAAAAAACCTAAGCTACGGAACCCTAAAAACGGGACCCTATTAGTAAGAATTCGCTGTCTGTCCGTTTGTCCGTCCGTCCGTCTGTCTGTCACCAGGCTGTATCTCAAGAACCGCGATAGCTAGACAGTTGAAATTTTCACAAATTATGTATTTCTGTTGTCGCTATAACAACAAATACGAAAATCAAAATAAAACAAATATTTAAGGGGGGCTCCCATACAACAAACGTGTTTTTTTCGGTGTTTTCGCCTTGTGGTACGGAACCCTTCGTGTGCGAGTCCGAATCGCACTTGGCCAGTTTTATTCAATACACAACGATTTTCAATTCTAATCTCAATATTTATGTGTTATTTCTTATAGTCACTACCGTGTATGGCAATATAGGCAATATTGCCGGTAAAATACCGGGAATATTGCCAAAAATGCTGGCAATTTTGGCAATTTTACCCAAAACAATATTTTATTGTACACAATGTAGATTATGACCTTTAAATGCTAATTTTAAGTATTGTAAAAAGTTTTCGTAGATAATTTGACTTATAATTAAGCAAAATTCCCAAATATTTCCACTCCCGGCAATATTGCCGGCAATCTTGCCACCAATATTCCCACTTCGGGCAATATTGCCGGCAACGGCACATCTCTAGCCGCGACTTACGAGTTGTAGGTCGTAGGTTCGAACCCAGACAGGCGCTTTACTTTGTGTAAATTATTTCATCACCACTGCTCTCAAAACGGTGAAGGAAAACATCGTGAGGAAACCGGCATGTCCTAGAACCAAAAATTGTGACATCTGCCAATCCGCACTGGGCCCACGTGGTGAATTACGGCCCACTCCCTCTCACCGAGAGGAGGCCAGTGTCCCAGCAGTGGGCACATTATAGGCTGATTATGGTATTTTCATAGAAAAGCGGTAAATAAACACGAGTTACCGCTTTCATGCTGATGTCGCCTTTGAAAGAGGAACCTTGACCAAAACAATAACTCTTAAAAACTGTGTCAATTTATAGAGGCTCTACAGTAAGAAACTAAGGGCTGATTTTTACGTCGCCAGATACCTAACTTTTATTCGAGAAATAAAATTGACGTTTGACAGTTTTTGTATGAAATAACTGTCAAAATTTCAAAATTAATTCTCGAATAAAGTTAGCATCATGGTACGAATTTTAATTCTTTCTGTAACCGCTAGGGGCGCTGTACAATATTTCATACATATTATTTACGAAGACGCTAGCTACTCGTAGTTTTGACTGTGCAAACTTATGGTAGAGCTACAGATGATTGAAAAATCAGCGCTTAGTGAAGTTTATTTCATATAAACGATAATCACCACAATTCCCATTTCGCGCTCCTAAAAGTATTATTGAACACTCTAATATAATGATTGCCCCCTTATTGTGAACGTCAAAATAATTCCTGTTTTGGGGTCATTGACTTATTTATTTATTTGATTTACACGGCTTAACAAACCAATTACATAAATCAAAGTATTTAGAATAAGTACTGACATAAAACATAAACTAATAACAACAATTAAATACTCTTCAACAACAATTAAATTCTCACAAAAATGTAGGTACATACATACATAAAGTATATATTACTATTGTTTGGGGTCCCAAAAATACCAAATAGTCAAGTACTGCGACCAATTTTGATCTAGCGCTCGCCGTTTGATGGACTACCCTAGTTTAGTTACTGCGACCAACTAGAACTGTGAGAAAAGACCGAAAAGTAAAAAAATGGCCCAATTATTTAAAAAAGTGTGCATCATTGGAAGCGCAATACTTTTTTTGAGGTTCATTAATTTCACAGGAAGCCACTAAGTTTTTAGAGTGTCAGCCAAGTTTAATTATGGGTTCAGAGAATCTGTTTCGTAGACAGTAAGTTATTTCTCGTTAGTGTCTACGAGCAGAGGCGAGCGAAGTAAGTTGAAAGACGAGTAGCCAAGTATCCTCTGACGACATTCATTAATCGCTTCGATATCGATAGAATCGAAGTACCTACATCTTACTCTTAGTTGGGTGAACGTCGTATAGTAAGCAGAGTTGTGAGCATAGGCATAGGAGAGCGAGAGATTATTACATCAATCTATTATTTTGGAGATCACACCAGTATCATAAAGGCGAAAGTATGTGTGTGGGGGTGTGTTTATGTGTTTGTTACTTCTTCACGCTCAAACGGCTGAACCAATTTTGATAAAATTTTGTATGGAGCTAGCTGACACCCTGGATTAACTTAAAGGCTACCTTTTATCCAAATATTCCCACGGGATCGAAATTTATGCGGGTGAAACCGCGGGGCGCAGCTAGTTTTAACATAAAATAAAATCACGCCTGTAACACCCGAAAGGTTACGCAGAGGTGTAACTACTGTAGGCACACCCACAGTTCGCCAGTACTGTTTTAAGTCTGATGTAATAAGGAGTGAGCCTATTGCCATCAACGGGCCACAAGTCAGGACTCCAGACTGCTACTGAAAAATTCCTGGTAATAAAAAACTCAATAACAAGCAAGCCTGGGCTTGATTTCCAGGTATTCACGCAGCATGCTCAGTAGTAGCGGTTGTGAAAAAAAAAAAGAATACTAAAAAAAAAAAGAATGATGGGCGTTTTGGCCGGTATGTCCAATAAAAACTACATATAGCAGAAGGCTGTGAAATACCGGGTTAAAGAGATATCAAACCTGTAAGTACCATGTAAGCGTATTAGTTTATGACGCTAATATTCACTGCAGCGGTGCTATTCTGTAAAAACATCACCGTGATAACTTAGGTTAAGTGAGCGTAAAGTGAGCTGTCATTCCACATGATGCTAGGGATTGACACTATTGACAGCTCACTCCACGCTCACTTTACCTAAGTTTTCACGGTGACATTTTTACAGAATAGCACTGCAGTTCTCAATAATATTAGTTATTGACTAATAACATTGAGGCCCGTATAAACAAGGATTCTTTCTTTTGGCAGTACTTTATTGTTTTTACTCAATATTTAAATACTGATGTTTGAGAGGGGCTGTGGCTAAGTCATAACAGCCGCACGGGTCGATCGATCAGGTTAACCTGCACTTGCCGGTGTTGGTCCCTGGATGGGAGACCATTTTTACATACCAAGACCCCTCCGTGTCTCGGAAAGCGCGTGAAGCCGTTGGTCCCGCCTGTCATTCGTTGATCTCATTAGGACTCTATTGGTCATCAGGCCAGGGGCCATACAAAAATGCCCATTCTTCTTTAGGAAAATTACAACAAATCTAAAAAAAAATTGGTATTCATGAAATTGTGTTTTTTCTCACAGCAAGATGGTAAAACCCTAGTCAGTGATGGATCCAAAGTGCTCTGACACGCGGTATGCATTGTAAAGGATCCTCCTTACAGTCATATCGCGTATCAGGTTCTTGGCCCAGCCATTCAGTGATAACTTCTGAAGGTGTTAGTCCTACCTCAGATCGAGCTTATTATAAAGTAAACTATTTTACTTCTATTATTCAAGGGGAAATATGTAATTGATCCAATAAATAATTATTGAGCTTCTAATGATGAACACTTATTTAAATTAATGATCATCTAAAAACTTTTGGGGCTTCTAATGATACTCACTTTTTTAAATAAATGAGCCGCTTTTTATCTTTCTGAGATTTTGTCACGGTCGGTGAACAGCACCCCTATCAAATGGGTTAGGTTTGTATCCTTATAATAATAGCCTCCCCGACCGTTTTCGGCCACGGTGGCCAATCTCAATGGAGATTAGCCAGGTACGCAGGAGATATTATAGTGCAAAAGTGTGTGCGCAAACACAGGTGCAGTCTCTGTTCCTTTACTCTCTTAATCTGATGAGACGGCAATCCGACACGACCGGGGAGAGTTCAGGCGCAAGACCAACGACTTTACGTGCTTTCCGAGGCACGGGGGTATTAAACCGCCAACTTCCAAACTCCGGACTGTTACTATGAAATTCCTAAAGGAAAACCCAATAACACTTTGTCCGACCCGGAAATCGAACCCAGGACCCACGCTCAGCAGTCGCGCTTGCAACCACAACCACGAGACCAACGGGGCAGTCAACGTTGTATCCTAACCTGTTTACCGACAAGTATTTGCGTACTTCGAGAATTTTTTTTTTAGTTATCAATTTCAAACACTTTTCGTCGCTTGCTTCGCTCCGCGTTCAGTACAACACCTGCCTAAATACCAAATCTATTAATTAAACCTTCATATTTTCAAACTACAAAAACACTAAAGTCTGCTCCAAAGATTCGACGCGAGATACCTATAACAACATTGTCCCAACACCTTTTTCTAAGTTTAATAACGCCTTTAATAAGCCTTAATGTAATTCTGGTTAATTAGACTTTATCTCTTCTTTATCTCGATGAATGTCTTCCACACTGCCCGTGATTTTATGTTTGGTAAATATTTTCCCTGATGAGCGGCCGCTCTTAAGACGGACTTAAGATAACGCGCGCATTTACATTTTTGTGTGACCGGCGTTTCCTACTTTGATCGACCAATGTCGGGTGTGAAGGGATTATTTTTATCACGTGTTTTGGAATTGGGGAATTGTAATTTGGGGAGCGTTTATGCAAATTGGGGATTATTTCTATTCGTTAGAGATTATTAGGTCTTCAACAGAATTCATCATCATATACCGAGCCTTTTCACAACTATGTTGGGGTCGGCTTCCAGTCTAACCGGATGCTGCTGAATACCAGTATTTTATAGTTTCTTTGGTCTACTCTTAGCTTCACACTCATTATCAGCCTATAATGTTCCCATTGCTGGGACACAGGCCTCTGTGATAGAGGGAGTGGGCCCTCCACCACGCTGGCCCAGCGCAGATGATAGATTTCACATGTCTTCGAATTTCACATTCATACTTCAACACAATGAAGTATGGGTTGTGGAGGTCAGATAGGCAGTCGCTCCATGTAAAATACTGGTATTCAGCTGCGTCCGGTTAGACTGGAAGCCGACCCCAACATACATTGTTGGGAAAAGGCTAGGCAGATGATGATGATGACTTCAAAACAATCAAGTCCTTTCTTATATTCAAACATTATAAATGCAAGAATAATACTAAGAGTTACTTGGAGCCATACCTAAGACCCTTTTGACCCTAGACCACACCTCAATGCCATAAAGTATGTAAACAAAATTCTCTCCCAAAACTTACGTTACACAGCAACAAATTGTAAGCTTAACATAATATAAACGATGAAAGTGCCAATATTTCACTTTCTATCACTTTTCGAATACCCGTACAAAGAAATAAAATGAAGCCAAACAAACGAGTTTGTGGCACAAGTCATATAAACACGACAGCTATATGTGTCCGGGTTATTTGTTAGATAACTAGCTGCGCACGCGGCTTTGTCTGCTTTAGTCGATAGTGGTTATTTTACTAGCATGAGAAATAGGATTCTTTTCATAAAAGTATAATAAATACTAGGTAAAAGCTGTAAGCGTTTATTGTACAGACGCCAGCACATCAAGCTACCCGAAACTGTCAAATTTTCCCAATAAAATTAGAACCTTATGATTTAGCGATAAAGTTGAAAATCTATTAAAGAAATTTGACAGATTGTAGTAGCTTGATGTGATGGCGTCTGTACCTTATGATATTGGATTGTATGTTAGCTTTCCTTAAGTTACAATAGGTAATAAAATATTCTGCAACATGTCTATTGGTACTTTATAATTTTGATTAAATAACAAGCCGTGTGCCCGCTGGAATTTTCCATCGGGAAAATGACGAACTTTCACACAAATCATCCCCTTTAGTGGGAGAATTTTCCTAAATCCTTCCGTAGTGCATATTTTTGCTTCATATGGAACTTTTGTGCAAAATTTCATGCAATTTTAGACCCAGCGGTCGAGGTTATGAGTTGTCAGTGAATGATTTATTTTTATTGCGTACATAATAAATTAAGAATGCATAATCGTGAAAGTAACAAACCGTAACAGACAAAATATTGAAAGTTCGAGCTTTTTCAATTCCTTCGACAGTTTTACAAAAAAGTACAACCTTTTGTATACTTAATAGAGAGCTATATTTTCGACTGATCAATACGCAGCAAGGCGTAAAGAATCGAAGTTAAATGTTGATTTTTAACTTTGTGGTGTGTCCAAACTGATTCTACGAATTATGAGCAACTGGTCGGAGTCAGCTCAATTGTATCTGTGAACAAACATTTGTGAACTGTAGGCATTTTTTTCGTGTGTTTAGCGTAGTAACAAGAAGTAGTGATAAAAACGTTTATTTTGGGACACCTGAGGTGTTTTTCAAACATCATTAAAAAGTTTCAATAGACTTGATCAAACAAAGATAGATTGAGAGAAACTATGTATCTATTTTATAAAAGCACATCTAACAGTAAGTATAATATAATTATATTCTAAACATTTCGCCAATAACGACGTACAAATAAGAATGGCAGAGAGTGACATATAAAGTACTTATTTCCCTAACTTTTTCTTTGTTTATTTACTAGCGTCCGCCCGCGGCTTCGCCCGCTAGGTATGTCGATAAAAACTGTCCTATGTCCTTCCCCGGGATGCAATCTATCTCTCTGCCAAATTTTATCGAAATCCGATCAGTGGTTTAGGCGTGAAAAGGTAACGCACAGACAGATTTACTTTCGAATTTATAATATTAGTATGGATTACATTATTGTACCACAAATATTCATAATATGAAATAGATCGAACACTACAAAGTATACAATCGGCGGCCATATTGCTAACCTTGGAATGGACAGTAGGTACTTGGAGTGGATTTTAGCTAATGATAAATGATTTTATTTCTGTAAGTAGGTTTGTACTAACACTTTTACACGTCAATCATGTTTTAAAACTAGATGCGGTCGGCGATTCTTATCTGACTACTCTGAGAAGAACGGCCGATACAAACTCAGAGGTCACAGTCCCTTTAAAAAAGTTCAGACATAACCTTGATCTGATCATGTGAAGACCACGTAGATTAGTGTCCGAAATGGTCTTTTGAGGAGAGAACCACACAGATTTAGTGGACCTATCCCGTCAGTGCACGCATTTGTCAGTAATCGTGTAGCTTATCATGTCAACTTAAGGAGCTCAATGACTCAACGAACAACACCAAAGAAAGAACATTTGGGTAGGCCGCGTAGTTAAACGGCCAGATTAATTATAAAAACTAACTAAAGCAACAGAAAAAAATATTACCCACTTAGTCCTCACATTCACAATAATTAAAATAATAATATTATAGGGGACAGCGGGGCACGAATACTGGATTTCATTATACAATGCAATGCGATCAAAATCAACTTACATATCTAGCCTTTGCCCATATGTATACAGAAGAAGAAAAAAAGTTAGTTAACAAAAAAAAACAACATTCAATATTATGTAAAAATTGGCTGTGGGTCCTCATCAATCATCATAGTCCACTGTTGGACAAAAGCTTCTCTACCCACCCGCTGTTTGACTTGTTCGTCGGCTATTCTCAGATTCTAACAGCCACCTTGTAAAGCTCCTCAACAGGGATCCTACGAAACTCAAGACAACTACCAACTGGACCTCACACATTACCCTGCAATATAATTACCTACACGTCCATGAATTAGCCGACCAGCAAACACGTCCTACAAACAGCACTTAGCAACAGCACCAACATTCTGGCACATCAGCTTAAAGTTGAGAATTAGGACAAAAGCACCAACAAAATGTACGTGACACATTAAAGGTTTTATTTTCACACACGACGAGTGGAATGAAGTCACGAGCCCAGAACATGCGAACTCACTTTGCTTGTCTCCAAATTTATGCAAATTTCACGATGTAAAAACCTTTCATAACCCCTTCTAGAAACCAATGTTATCGCGGGACTATTCTGGGTTCTGGGCGACGATCGTAAAAAATAATTTTAAATGTAAAATGTTTGCCAATATTGAATGGTTCTACACCTCTTAAGGCTGATTTTACCAAAGTCAGATATCTTTTATCAGTGGAATGAAATTTACATCTGACAGTTCTACTATGGAAAAAAAATTCAAAATTTTGTGTCAGGATATGACTTATTCTGGGTATAAAAGTTTGGCAAAATTCGCCCTTAGAAACATAATTATCTTCTAAACATATTTTGTGTCTTCAGTAGCGTATTGAGCGCTGTCAGTCGAATCAAGAAACTTTTCTTAGTAACGGTTTCATTATCATCATCTTCCTGTCCTTGTCATATGGTACTTGGGGTCGGCCCAACACGTTTTCTTCTACCATTCTCCTCTGTCAACCGTCACGCTATTATTCACTCCCTTCTTTTTCATATCATTCCTCACATAATCCATTTATATTTTCTTTGGCCTTAGTAACGGTTTACGACTCGAAAAACGTTTAACGATAAATCCATAATGAACTCTGAAAATCTATTATATCTTCTTCTAGTAAATGATAAACAATTTTTGAAGGTGACCTGTCGAGGCCAAAGACGTTTTAATGCCTGCAATTAATGTTTTTAATGAACTGCAATTACTACAAATCCAATCTACTGAATTAATAAGCTAGTAATTGATACGCAATCATTTCCTCTACAATATCTCTTGCTTTCTTCAATAAGCAATCATTAAAGTAACTAATTTAGAAAGGTACACACAAAATTATAATTATCATAATATTTCTCTAAAAAAATTGCACTCACTGCAATCATAGAGTTTATTTATAGAATAGAATAGAATACTCTAGAGAGAGAAACTCTCTCTCTTTCTAGAGTTTATTTAAAAACGATGATTAAAGTTAAGTACGATTAAACAAACGCTAATCACTACTTAACTTTTTATCAACGTTTATGAATAAAGGGGGTATACTTATGACATCAGAAGACTGCCATCCCAATTCACTAAACATACACATACACTTTTGCCAATATAACGTACGCCTCAAGGACCACGAAAGATATAACGAATATTAATAATGTCAATTATAACTTTTTCTTCCTTTCGTTCTTTCTTCAAACTTAACCTTCGACATCTTCCCGACATCGTCTCCACCAATCAGAATACGGCCTTTATTCCCAGTAGTGTTGTGTGAGGGACACTAGAAGCATCCAGTTGGCACAGAAGTGGCGGGCTACGCACGGACGGGCCCACGGGCCACAGGCAAACCGGATAGTCTATGATCCCGTTTAACATCGATCTTCACTCATGTGAAATTCAAGTGATTTTTTTTTACCTACGAAATAAAAAGGCGTAGGTACATTCTTTTTTTTCATGTTTTACCACGCGTATCTTTTTAGTAGTAGCAAAAAGGTGGGTTTAGTAGTGAAAAAATTTAGTAGGTCAAGTACGATAAAAGTACCAAAAAAAAAATCTGCAACTTAACTTTTTCAAAAGTTTAGCTTTTTTTTTATTAGTGTTACCCTATGCTAAATTAAATACATTTAAGATAAAGAAGAAGAAATTGTAAAAATCACTTTTAAGTTAAGGTACTTATTTCATTTCATTAGGCATATTTTTTTGTAGTATGTAATAAGTCGATTATACGGTAGTAACACTTTAACCTTGAGCTGGCCCAGCGAAGTACCGAGTCTTAATAGAATGGGAGGCTTGTAACTCTGACGTGCAGCTTACTGTACATTTTGTTATAAAAAGTCTATCATTTGGCAACCACATGACTCTATGTCGATGTAAGACCAGCTCTCGCACTACTATTGCGCCACCATCCGATTGCATTACCTCATTCTTTCTTATTTACAAGAAAACCTCTTGCATGGACATTCGTTAGCTCAGGGGACACCAAACTCCTGTGGGATTTATTTCTGTTTGTACATTGTACTTCCATTAGTTTGTTTGCATTTCATTTGTTTCTGATCAAGATTGTCTTTTGTTTTTTTTTTTGAGGTGAATGTAGGTTGAAGTATTTTTGAATTTAGCCCCACTGTACTCGGTACTTATTCTTACTGACAATCATCATCTGCCTAGCCTTTTCCCAACTATGTTGGGGTCGACTTCCAGTCTAACCGGATGCAGGTTATATGGAACGACTGCCTATCTGACCTCCACAACCCAGTTACTGGGTAATACGATACCCCTTGCTAAGGCTGGTTGTCTGACTTTCGGGCTTCTGACTACCCGTAACGACTGTCAAAGATCCACGAATGACAGCTGGGATCAACGGCTTAACGTGCTTTCCCGGTGCGTCTCTGTATGTAAAGATGGTCACCCATCCACAGACCGACCGCGGCAAGCGTAACTTAACCTGATCGATCGACCTGTGCGGCTGTTATTATGTAGCCACGGGCCCCTCCTACTCTTACTGACAATATTGTATTTAAATCAACTGAGCATGATACATTTAATAATTATTAAGATGAAGGGTTACCAATATTGGCAGGCGGCCCCTTTTCGAGACGAATCAGGCTCACGTTAGGTAATCGCAAGTTGATTGAATTACTCACGCACGTCAGGATTCTGTCATAGATCAAGAAATTCTGTTATTTATTAATTTATGATTTTCATTGTTTATGGTAAATGATGTGATCAATGGTGAAGTTAATCGAGGAAAAGTTTTGAAAAGTTGGTAAAATACCTCACTTATGCCGAAATGTTAGGATTGTTGTTTCAATAACAAAATGATAAAACAAAATTATTTATTCGTGGAAACATAATTCTAAAAGCTAACAGTATTAAAATTATAATATTATGTACAAGTATATAAAAAGAAGGGGACATAATCAAAGGTCATCAAAAAATCATCCGCATCGCTGTCAACGGGAAACGTACCCAAAAGACTGGTCAGCATTGCCACGTTGTATGACAATGCTGATTGATAAACAAAATTGAGTTTAACAACATTTCATGTCAATCCATTTCTTTCATCAGTAAAAAATTAATTGTGATATAAATGCAGTCTTTTCCGCCCGCATAGTAACTGTTCCTACTTTCTTCATCTAAACAGAAGATGAAGTAAACATAATCAGCTCATAATGTTCCCACTGCTGGGAACAGACCTCTCTGTGAGAGAGAGTGGACCGTAATCGACCACGCGGACCCAATGTGGGTCGGTAGGTGTCGCAAGGCTTCGAATTTTTGTTTCTAGGACATCCGACCTGCTTCCTCATGATATTGCCTTTACCGTATCAAGAGCAGTGGTGATAAAATAACCCTCACTGGGCCCCACACATCTGAAGATGAGGCAACAACACTTAATTCCAACTACTGTTAATTTGCAATATATACAAATTAAATTTCAATCATAACTTGGAAAGCAAAAGAAATTTTTCCAACGTAAAGAGCCAATAGTGCAATTTCAATTTGCATAAATCAACACTGAACAACGAAATATGCAAAAACCGCTTCCAATCATAATCTTTGCCTCAAAGCCTTATTGCATGTTGCAATATACGCTTATTAATGAACGACAAATACTAATTTCGCATGCCTTTGTCCCGCTCGATCATCACTCAGCGTTCCTCCGCCTGAGCGCCTGCAATAATCCGTTTGTGACTGACATTTATGAATATACAGCCTTGTGTGGCTATTGGCAAAATCCTTTGTGACCCGTCTAAAGGAATAGGTACCCATACAGCGTAAGATTCAATACATGCTGAAGGATTGATTTCGCTGAGCAGTATCGTATTCGACAATGCGCTCGCAAGACTATTGAAATTTGAAATCAAATGATACTCGATTGTTGTGTAAGATGTTTCGATGCTGTTTATAGAGTCTTTTGAAAACTTACTTGTTTGTCAGTTGTAGAAATGAATATGAGAATATAGGTAAGTGTCATCGGTAAGTTGTAAAGCATAAAGTCTGACGACTGAAAGGAGATTGGAGAGGTTCTATGCCCATTCATAACTTTTGAAATATTTGATGCAATAGGAGAAAACAGTGTTACAAGGATCGTTTGGTGCTGGAATTACAGGGATGACGGGAATGACGTTGTTGGTGAACATTTGTGTGAATTTGTATTAGAAAAACGAAATTGCAGCGTTAGTTGCGAATTTTGGCACACGCCAAAAGATCCTTGTAATGTTGTGCATACACAAAACTGTCTGTCTATCTGTTTCGACTAATCTCCGAAACGGCTGACTGGACCGATTTTGACGGGACTTTCACTGGCACATAGCTGATATTATGAGGAGTACTAAGGATACTTTTTGTAGAATAAAACAACGATGTGGTCCGCACAACAATATTTTATTGACTGGCTTGCGCGGTCGGCCTACAATACATTCATACAACTAACCTTAGAAATACCCTACATTACACCTCCACCCTTATTTACTATCATACAATAACAATTAAACTTTTAAGATATCCCGAACCTATAATAGACTTATAAAGAAAACATGAAACTACATACATAACCAGATATTTAACAAACATACATTGGAAAACTTAAGCTTACGTCTTAGTAATTAGATACCTACACACATACATACATAGTTCTATTACCTATACTTATTTAGCTATAACTTGGGATTGACCATATCTTTGCGGTGGTCTCCTATTTCTAACAGAACGAGTTTCACCAGCAGTCGGGAGCGATCGACTATCTAACTGCTTAGACACGCTCGATGCGGTCGACTCCTGCTCTGGGCCCACCTCCGCCCCACTTCGCCCCAAGTCCCCCCTACCAACTCCTGAGCACACCTCACTTGGTATTTCCGTAACCGGTATGGTCGGACAAACAAGTACATTCCTTAATTGCCGATTAGAATTTTGCGACGCTGCCTTTGTGCTGACTATCACGCCATCTGTTGATTGCGATTGATTCGACTTACATTTAAGCTTTAATTGATCAATGTGCCTATGTATCACTGTGCCATCTAATAATCTTATTTGATAATCTGTAGTACCCAAGCGCTCGATTACCGTTCCACTTACCCACTTCCTTAAACCTTGGTACACACGGCACCAGACCTCGTCCCCCGCCTGCAGCGCTCGGTGCGCCCCGCCCGCTGCGCGCTGCTGCCGCTGCTGCGCATCGGCCACCTGTTTCTCGCGCGAAGGTTTTAGTCGGTCTAATCGAGTTCTTAATGTTCTACCTTGTAATATTTGTGATGGCGTTTCTTTTGTGGTACTGTGTTCAGTAGTTCTATAGACTAGTAAAAACCGCTGAAGTGCAAGTTCTACATCCAGATTCTGTATAATAGCTTTTTTTATTACTCTTTTGCACTGTTTAACTGCGTTTTCCGCCAAACCGTTAGACGCTGGGTGGTACGGTGCAGAGAATACATGTTCTACCCCATTATTTTCTAAGAATGAATTAAACTCTTCACTACTAAAGGGAGGGCCGTTATCGGAGACTAATTGTTTCGGTATTCCGAAACGTGACCAAATTTCCCTAGTTTTACGTATGATTGCTTGTGCCGTAGTCGAACCCACCGGACACGCTTCTATCCATTTCGACGTGGCATCAACCATTATTAAATATTTGTGACCGTGTATTGGTCCTAAAAAATCCACGTGCAATCTGGTCCATGGGCGAGTCGGCCAGGTCCAGGGCTGCGGTGTGTGGTGTACCGGCGCCTCGGCCATTTCTGCGCAGACTGTGCAGTTTCGACATAGGTTTTCCAACATTTCATCAATCCCCGGCCACCACACATAACTTCTTGCTATGCATTTGGTCTTGATTATTCCCATGTGCGTATCATGTAGCTCCCGTAATACCCTGTCTTGACAAGACTTTGGAACTATTAACCTATGGCCCCACATTACACAACCTAATTCGGTGTATATTTCCGTGCGCCTATTAAAATACGGTCTGAGTTCCTTTATTTCCACTTCCTTTGGCCAACCATCCCTAACATAGCTTACAATACGACTTAACATTGGATCTCTTTTGGTCTCCTGTCTTATTTCTTCATGTTTTAGTAACAAAGCATCCGAGGCAAAGTGGAGGTATGTTTGTTCTGGAACCTCCTCCATACTTGATCCGTTAATAGCTTTATAACTTTCAACTAATCGAGACAAAGCGTCTGCTGTGTTTGAATTCGTATTTACGTATTCAATATGAAAATCGTATGCTGATAATATTAACGCCCATCTCTGTAACCTACTAGCTGTCATACTCGGAATTCCCAGTTCCGATCCAAATATACTAACCAGAGGTTTATGATCCGTTTTTAAAACAAATTGCCTGCCATACAAATATTGATGAATTTTTTTTACTGCAAATACTATAGCTAAAGCCTCTTTATGTATCTGACTGTAATGATATTCCGCGGAGGTGAGCGTCCTTGACGCGTACGCTATCGGGTACTCCCGGCCGTCGGGCGCGCGCTGCGCGAGTACCGCGCCGACACCGCGTGAGCTCGCGTCACACGTTACCACCACGGGCCGTGACTCATCATAGTGTGATAATATTTCCGAGCTAATTAGTAACTTTTTCGTTTTGTTAAATGCCTGAATTTGTGAGGTACCCCATACCCAATGTTTACCTTTTTTCAATAATTCATTAAATGGTGCTAAATGATAACTTAAGTTTTTAATAAATTTACCGTAAAAATTCACCATACCCAAAAACGACTTCAGTTCGGATACGTTAGTGGGAGCGGATAGTTTAATTATCGGTTTGATTTTATCTGGATCTACTCTAACCCCCTCACTATTAATTATAAATCCTAAGTATTTGGCTTCTTTACTCAAAAAATCACACTTTTCTTTTTTTATTTTCAAACCTTTTTCTTGTAATATTTTAAGGACCCTATTTAATGTTTCTAAATGTACCTCAATCGAATTTCCCGTTATTAAAATATCATCCAGAAATATTGTAACGTTAGGTATTTTATCGAACAATTGACTCATAATTCTTTGAAAAATTCCCGGACTAGACGCCAAGCCATACACTAATCTATTATATCTAAAAAGACCTTTATGCGTATTAATAACTGTTAATTCCTTCGATTCATCTAGCAATATCTGATTGTATGCTTGAGACAAATCTAACTTCGTAAAATACCTACTACCACTTAACTTAGTCAATAAATCATCTATTTTTGGCACAGGATACTTATCAACCCTTAACATACGATTTAATGTAACCTTATAGTCAGCACATAAGCGTAAAGCGCCATCCGGCTTGTGAACAATTACCAGTGGTGTGGCCCAGTCGGAGGTGTCCACAGGCTCGATGACACCCGTGCGCAGCATGGCCTCGAGCTCGGCATCGACACGCGTGCGCAGCGCGTACGGCAGCGGGCGCGCGCGGCAGAATATCGGCACGGCCCCCTCCCGCAAATGCAGAGCCGCCCGACCGCCGGTGAAACACCCCAGTCCGCCATCAAATAACTCAGTGTATCTAGAATAAATATTACATACTATATTATCCCTTTGTTGACTACTTATCTCAGTGGATAAACTAGCATTGTTCATTATTGTAATTGGGGGTATACTAATATTTAATTCCGAAAGCCACTGCCTTCCTAGTAATGTGGTACTTCCCGTATTGAATACATACAAATCCAATTTCTTTTTATGATTCTTATATGTTACAGTCACTTCCAGATATCCTCCTGGCTGAACTTTGCTTCCATTATAAAATTTTACTAATAAATTACATGGAAGTAACGGTATGTTCGAAAAATGTTTTTGGTAAGTATTTCTCGAGATACAAGATAAAGGTGACCCTGTGTCAATTTCCATGGATAAAAGTACATTATTTACTTTAAGATTCATGCTCACCGGCCTATATTGGCTTAAAGACATTTGATACATAGGTTCCTCCAGATCCCCCAGGTCTTCTCCTCTCTTCTCCGTCTTCTTCCCAGTGTGTCTCGAATGCGTGCATTGTTGGTGCCGCGGCACCGGCCGTAGTGGCCGGCCAAGCCTTCCCGCGCCGACCATAGGCCCGGCCGGCGGCGCGGGCGCTCCGACCGCCGCCGCGGCCGCTCGCCCCATTCCGCGTCATACCTCCGCTGCCGCTCCGTGATTGTTGAGGACGACCCTGCGCGTCACTCGTACCACCACTGCTGTCCGGGCAAATGCGCCGCAAATGCCCAATTTTTCCACATTTACTACACTGATACTTTGAGAATTTACATTCCAGGTTTGTGTGTCTGTAGTCCCCGCATGCTGAACATCCTCCAACATGCATGCGATGTACATCACCCGTTTGTTCAAACGCTGCCGAACTTCGCCGCAACGTATTATTTCTCGAAGTTTCGAGCTCCTTCGAATAAGCGTTGACACCGGCCCCGGCTGGCCCGGTGACGTCACCACGGCCATCTACAGCAGCTGCATCCCGCTCCGCCGCCTCCAGTGCGCTCGCCACTGACACTGCTTTAACGAAATTTACATTTCCTTCCGCGAACAATCGTTGTCTAATAAGATCACTCGAAATACCGCACACGAATTGATCTCTTAAGTTATCGTCCAAACTTGCACCGAATTCACAATACCGAGTAATTTTTTTCAATTCCGCAACATAATCCGAACTACTTTCACCTGATTGTTGTCTTCTTTGCCTAAATTTATAACGTTCTGCCAAAATCGACGGTTTCGGTTGCAAATGTTCTCGCATGACCTTCACAACCTCGGTGAAGGACATGTCCGCCGGTTTCTTAGGACTGCACAAATTCACAAGTAATTCATACGCCGTTTCACCCATAAATGCAATCAGTGTTGGTAATTTTAGTTCGTCCTTCACAGAATTCACGACAAAGTACATATCCAGCCTATCACAGTACGACTGCCAATTCCCGTTCTTCATGTCGAATTCGTCAAATTTCGCCATCCTCGTCGCCATTGTAGAATAAAACAACGATGTGGTCCGCACAACAATATTTTATTGACTGGCTTGCGCGGTCGGCCTACAATACATTCATACAACTAACCTTAGAAATACCCTACATTACACTTTTATTTTAGAAAAAAAATTAGGGTTCTGCGCAAAATAAATCAAATCCAGAAAACACAATTTGTTTTCCGTTTCGCAAACGAAGCCGCGGGCACAGCCTACTCTTTCTATAAAGCACCGCACACACACCACACATTTCAACTGCACTTTCCTATCAGTTTCCTTTACGGCTTGCAACCCGACAACGACTACACGAATCGCTCGTCCATTTCCGTATCGGATTTTTATTTCTAATTATTAGTCACTTAATGTAGAGTATAAACATTGATGTAAAAACATCAGCAATCAGGACTCATTTGTACACGTTTTCCCTACATTAACACCGTATGTTGCAAACGCGACACAATTTGTTTCAGTGTCGATTATTGCGATCGCTTCATATGTAATGCTGCTCTGATATTTCAATACTGGTGAGTTTTGTTCCAAGGTGTAGGGAATTAGCGATATGTTTGATGAAGTGAAAACATTTTTAGCACTTTGCGTTCTTTCTGAACAATGAACGAAACCTAAACGAACAGGGGCCTTTTTAATTTTTTTTTTTTTTTACTGAACTGGACCTTTTTGGTGTAGCCGTGAGGCACACTTTCCTGCAAATTTCTCACATTGGAATTTACACTATCTATTTGATTTTTATTTGTTGCTATCTGATGTATGTACTCGTATTTGGGGTATTGTGTGTCTTTTAGTCTGTGCTAAATAAATGTATTTTCTTTCTTTCTTTACCTCAGCAAAAAGTCCATAGTTTCGGCCGAAGTAACGGGCGTTTCCTTCTCCGTTTCACTTACGGATATAACCAGGGCGTCTACTCCGAAGCGGTTAACCACCGTATCGGCCGAATGTTCGGTCATTTTCTACTACCTTTCATTTCCTATATTGACTATAGGTCCCGACCAAACTGTGCCAATCCGAACCTTTTTAGAACCCTTACCCTTTTTTTACCTTTTTTTTTAAATTCGTAGTAGCACAACAATACTCGAATCAGAAAATGACCGAACATTCGGCCGACACGACAATCAGCCACTTCGAAGTAGACCCCCTGTATTAGTTCGGTGCCCGAACTAAAAATGAATGACAACACGATTTTACAGTTATCCCTATTCCCGTTGTATTTGTGGCCGTCATAAAAGTAAATCAGGTGTAGGATTCACTTCAAAGTTTTGAACTACTTTTGGATGGGCCCGTATCATTGTTGCACTCAGAGAGTAGGCCTAGCCGTCACGCTCGAGAAGGTGACGCTGAATCGGCTATAATCGGCGCTGAATCGCGTATACTCATATAAGTTTTCACCTCTATCGTGTGGTTTATGACCACACCCTCATTTGTGTTATATTATGACTTTAATTGCCACTCTATCCTGATTATTGGGCTAATTTGAAATATCACGGCTAGGAATTAGTGTAGCTTTGATAAAACTAAAATTTGTTGCTACATTATAAAATATTTAGGAATTGCTCTTAACATCACTTTTGAGTAATTTCACTCCTTGTTTTAATCTAAGTCAAAACTTGACTACATTTGCTACTTTACTTAGATTGCTTAATGTTACATCCAATTAAGATATCAAAGGTAGGCAACACTTTATTTGAAATATCTTACATGAAAGCAATGAAGAAAATTATTTCAGGCTTTACTTAAGGCGACTACATGACCTAGAGCGCGGTCTGACTGCATAGAAAAGAAAGAGAAGCGCGTTGACACAACGCTGGTAATTTATTGCAAAATATGAAATAATTATCTATTAATACAAAAACTATTTAATAATAAATAATCCATCACTGAATGCAGTTTGGCATTAGAAAATTAATGGTAGTATATTTTTAATTATAATTAAAATGGTTAATTAAGGGATAAACTGCTTTTAAAGACAATTAAGAGGTGTTTTTGAAGATTTTTTTATCCATTAATGTATGCTTAATTATGATTTGAGTTCCATCACTGTAATAGAATAAGACTTGAAAAAATCTTCTTTTTTTTGTGTCAAAATTATTTACGGTTTAAGAGCTTTTTGACCATTTTCAAGAAATCTCCGCCTTATGTTTCACTATTACAAAATATTTTCTCGTGATTATTGTCGTCTCCTTTACAAACAAAGCAAGCTCAACTAAGGCAAAATGAGCACCTTATTTATCCTTCGGCAATAGGCAGCAGTCTATTATTTCTAACACAGCATTGCTATCCTTAATACCAATAAATTATGCACCACAGACTTTGTGGTTGATACCAGCAATTGTTTTGACTGTAATTGAAAAACGCTGGAGCGATGCATCATCTTCAATGGCTGGTAAATATCTAGTACAAATAATCGACCACCCTGGTAGATGGTCGAGGAGAACCATAGGGGTAATGTCATAATTGCCACCGTTGGCAGACAAATTGATGGTCGCAGTGTGATGTTGTGTTACGCAGGTGGAAGCTACTGCGCCTGCGTCTAATGTGTTTCTGATATTATGCAGGTTTAGCTTCCTCATTTTCTGATGTTGATAGGATTTTTCCGGTTGTAAATTTTCAAGACTAATTGAGTTTACCCGAAGCTTGTTGTTTATAACAATATGGGATTTGGAAGTGTTTGTCAAAATCTTTGCCGCTTGCTTTATTTCTACAATTTCGGTCTTATTACGAGTTCTATCTTTAGATCTAGCCTGAACTTGCGAGACGGTAACCGTATTTTAAATTTTATTCCGACGAATTTAAAGTTCATAATGCAAAATTTACAACTTAGACTCTGGTTTAACGTCAGTTTTTGTTGTAAGAACTTTAACTTTGTCGGATTATAGTTCAAAATTAAAAAAAACGACTCGATGGTTTAGACCTGGGCCTAATGATAAACCTTGTTTTGTAATAAAGCCATTAAAGTCTGTACCTGTTAATGTTTGTTCATTAGAAGTTGACTCAGTCTTCCTACATTCCTTTGATCAGATTGTTAGCTCCTCCATAAACCACACATTTTCCATTATTACCACCCAACAAACAAAAACCATGGACATGCACACTGCGACAAAATCAACGTCATAAAGACGCATCGCTGACCATTCAACACTTGCATCGGAGCGTTGATTACACGGCGCGTGTGTCGATTTATAACGCCAATTAGTCAGAGACGCGTGCCTGCGACGACGACAACTGACAAATCGCAGCCGACTGCCGACTGTCGCACGTGGGTGGCGCGCCTTACTCCCCTACGGTAAATGTACTTTGTATTACTAATAGGTAGCAATTTTATTTATAATCGTTGACCGTTGATGTGGCGTTTTTGTCCCCTTTTTACGGTGATTCGAGGGCCAAATTGTTCACAATATTGTTGTATCAAATGAGTACTGCCAGTATAATCCACAATAGTGGCGCAGTCTCTACTACGCATCATGGCATAACTTGTTCTATTTTCATAACAACGCGATACTCGTCTTGCATCCTGTCCCGTCCGTCTAATGGAACAACTGGTTACTTGTAACTATTTGATAAGTTTCTTTCATGCAAATTATAATCAATCGAACGTCAACAAGATAACGTGTTTTATTTTGTCATCTATGCATATTCATAGAAAAAAAAATTACACATAAAACTTAAGACACTTAATTGCACAGAAAACTGGTCACCCACCATTTAAATCCAGTTTTCACCTCCAAAACTAAGACCAACATAAATTGAAATTACTCCGAACAACGCCTACCCAGACGGTTTCCGTCTAAACGATCAGATAAACGGATTGTCTCTATAATTAATTGTGACATTTATCAGAAACTGTTACCTATATACCTACGTGTGAAATTGGTTTCGCATGCAATCAAAGAACTAATTTGCATGATTACTGCGTACACCAACCACAATAATTGGAATCTAATTGATGCCAATTTGTTATTGGGATTCGATAATTGCTCGATATAAAGAGCTTATGAGTAAGTTTGTACGGTGTAAATTGTACTTGTTTATCGATTTACGTTAACTTTTTGTAGGGAAATAAAATAAAAACCTACGTACCGGATGACTTTTTTACCATCTGGAAAACAATATGTATGGTAGGTATGTTGTGTAAGTGCAATAGAAGCCTTAGACCATAATAATTATTTGCTTAGTGCCAATGAGATTGAGATTACAAAAGTATACTTAAATTCAGCTCATTTAGTAAAAAAATATCGAAATTCAAATCATACGCACCCTGCGCATGATTTGAATCTCGATATTTTTAATCGATTTATTATTATTTATCAAAATTTATGTTTTTATTGTTCTAGTATGAAACGTTTACTTCAAATGTAATTACTCACTATTTTTTGATAGGTCAATTAGGTACTTTCTATGTTAATGAAAAATTTAAAAAAATTAAAATATCTATGACATATCTACTCCGTTCACTTGTTTTTTTCAAGACTGTGAAAAAAGTCAGCCGGTATCGTTACGTCCATGGTTGTCGCCTTAATTGAATTTTTGCGTATTTTTCTTTTGTTTCAAGTCGAAAGCTCCCAATTACAATTTTATTGTGCAACGATAAAAACTTAACAAGCAATTAACTGTCGTAAGGGAATATTGTCATAATAATTGGCCTTGGGAACTGGGTTGGGTTTCCTAGAATGTTGATCTCACAAGACGGGACTGCAGTAAAGTATGCAAGTAGCTTGCATGCACTGTGTCATTACAAATTCTGATTGGTGAATACCATAATGGCATACAAGCTACTTTTATGCAAGTTACGTGCATGTGTATTCCGGGTTTTACAGGCATGTGTATTTAAGTTAAGGTCTTAGAGGTAACTTGGAGTGGGATTTTCCAATTGGTTGAGCATCATCATTATCACAGTACTCCTGAACTATAATTACTATTTCAATTAATTCTTCTAAGCCTGAGAAGCCATTTCCATTATCAAATTGAAAATAAAAATCAAAACGTGGATGAAAATGTCACATAGGTACTGTGAAAATATTAATGAATTTTTTCTCCATGATCCGGGTTCACGAGACTAGGATCATTAATAGTGATGGGAAAAGTCGATGGTAATGTGAGTCGTTTGATAACTTTTACTTTTATGTTAGTGGTAGTTATTTTATTGAACAAAAGGAAGTTTAACTTATAAATAATTTAAGTTTTTAATTTGAATCTCCTTAGTTTATTTTCTGTTACCTACTGTTTTAGTACTTATCACGTTATCACCAAAAATAATTCATAGAAATTCGCGCCATCCAATCTATGTCAGAGACAAATAAACATGCCAACAGAAGTAAAACAAAACACAAACAGAATACTTTGCCATCACTCACTGACATAATATTATCGGATTTAAAACCGAGTACATCTCGAGGACAGCCGAACTCATCCAAATGTAGCGCGGTGTCGGTAACACTGTCGCGAGTTTAATGGTTTTTCCCATGTCAAAAAATTCCCAACGCACCTAAAGAAGTTTTCACTTCAAAAACGGCTACTACATACATTGACTTTTCAGCTCCACTCCAACACTAAATTTCAGAATATTTTTAAAGCACACAGTGGATTATTCAGAAAGAAGCCTGAAGCTCGTGACGAAGCGATAGGCGGTTTTAAACCGACCTGTGTGGCCGCGCAATTTAAAATTTAATCACGCGTTACGTTAACGTACAGACAGCAGCGGGTAAAGTTTAACGCGTACGTAAGGTGGCTAACTTTGCGCGCGGTGGAACTGGCGTGAAATTTTTATTAGTGAATGTGTGCATATTTAATCTGCACTGAAGTGTATGATGAGATGTTGTTCGTTACACTTGCTGTCAAATTATTTAGGTGATGTGTCAAAGTTAAGCTACTTACTTAATATAGCCGTTTCGCTGAAAATTTCACTGTGAAATTCAAGCACTACAATCATAACATCCCGCCTGTAATCCCCGCAGAGTTAGGAACAGGTGTAGGTACCTATAGTACACCAACATTTCATGTTATACAGGGTTATTGGAAAAACACCAACGACCTCTTAAGAAGTCATTGTAATCATCATTATGAACAACTTTTACTATTGGACCAAACCTGAAATCGCGAAAAAAAATCTGCTTTTCCCTGCTTCTATGTTCATACAACACTTCAAAATGCAGGGAACAGCAGATTTTTCGCGATTTCATTTTCTCAATGACCTATTAAGAGGTTGTTGGTGTTTTTCCAAAAACCCTGTATATAGGGGGCGAGCCTATTGCCATCAACCGGACACAGATCCAGACTGCATGCTGCTACTGAGAAATTTCTGACGGAAAATCCCAATAACAGTTTGCCCGACCGGGAAATCGAACTCAGGACCTCATGCTCAGTGGTAGCGTTTGCGATTACTAGACCAACGAAGCAGTAGCATTAATCGAAAATATTTTTTTCTTTTTATAAACTTTGATCAGAATCACTCTTGTAGTAATGGGAAATAAAAAGGTATGTTTGTAACGACAAGCTTAAGCTCAAACCTATGGTTAACTTAACTCTCTCGTTGCTCTTGTCAACTTAATTACTTGTTTTATTGATTGGTTTTGGTATCGTTCACAATATCTTACCTGAAACATGATTGTGGATAAATTAAATTGTTAATACCAGACTGGCCTGTTGGTCTAGTGGTCAGTGACTATGACTGCTATGCCGGAGGTCGTGGGTTCGATTCCTACCCAGGACAAATGTTTGTGTGATGAGCATGATCATTTGTTCTGTGTCTGGGTGTAATTTATCTATATATGTATGTATTTAGAAATATATAAGTATGTTTATCAGTTGTCTAGTACTCATAACACAAGCTCTGCTTAGCTTGAGACTAGACGGCGTTGTGTGATAGTTGTGGAATATTATTAATATTATATTATTATTAAACTAGGACTAGGCCTCTCTACTAGATATAGTAAAATTGAATGTGCAAGACCCGCCTAGAACTAGCCTAATTATTTAATAACAAGGAACTATAATATCCGTAAGCATTAGCAAATTAAATATACCACATAAATAAATCGACGGTAATTTAAATTAATTAACGTTTAACAGTCAATTAATTATGAAATACGCCACTTAACAAAAAAGTATTGAAAGGAAACGAAACATTTAAAATGCTAATCAAATTGCATAGTATTAATCTTCGAGGAATGTTAATTTAGGTATACACTTATCTGAACCTCTAATAATAAAAATAATATGGAACACTCTAATAAAATGATTGCGCCACTTTATGTGAACCTCAAATAATTGTCATTTTTGGGTTATAAACATACTAAATAGTTTCAAACTCAAAGGATTTATTTCAATTAAACCTTGTACAGGCACTTTTGAATTGTCAAAATTAAATAGTCTGTCAATTAGCCAGAAAGTTGAAGCTAGTTGCCCATTCCAAAACGTAGATCTCTATGGAGAAGAACGGGCAAGAAACTCCATGGACACTCTTTTAAATCAAGATATTACAAAATCCTGGGTACATTATTCTTGTTGCTTCTATACGTGAGAACAATGTAAAAAAAAAAGACAAATCACAATATAAGATTAAAAATAAGCCTTGGCAGTTATGAGATGACCAGTCTCAACCGACGGCGCCCGTTCACGAACATGACGTGTGGTTTAACTGTCACTGCGGGCAATTTGAATGTAGCGCTCTCCTGCCACTGCAGCGTCTTCGCTCGCTTCGCTCGGTCGGCTCGAGCGTGGTTGGTCGCAGTTTCAACCTAACCTAACCCGTTCTGTCTAACCTACCTTATTTACTGCAACGAACTGTGAGAAAAAGTCAGAGAGTTAAAAAGAGGCTCAATTATTTAAGAAAAGTGTGCATCATTAGAAGCGCAAAAAGTTTTTAGAGGTTCAGGAATTCAAAAAAGTGTTCATCATAAGAAGGTGAATAAGTTTTAGAGGATCAGTGAAATATTTGCCGTTAATTTATATGCCAACTCTACGGCCCTCCTAGTAACTTATTACTTCTCATTACCCTCAAATAAACCGTGCAGAGCATAAGTTAATTTGATCAGGCCAGAGATTACTTCATGATGCCGACTCGCCACTTAAAATCTGATTTGTAAAATTACTTATTTACTTAACAATTTTCCGTACGGACGGCGAGCGAACAATGTACGGTAAACGACTCAAAGGAAATTCTTTAGCATCGATATTATAATCGCGATAACGCGGCCATTTTGTTAACGGATTGCTGCGGTATGCTGAACAGGGTCAATATGAGAATAAGTAACTATAATATCACTTTATTTACTGAACGATATACTTTTATCGTAATAACTGGGTTGTCGAGGTCAGATAGGCAGTCGCTCCATGTAAAATACTGGTATTCAGCTGCATCCGGTTAGACTGGAAGCCGACCCCAACATAGTTGGGAAAAGGCTAGGCTAGATGATGATGATGATGATGATACTTTTATCGTAACTCCTTAAATAATGTCTGGATAAAAATAGAGTCTTTAAAAACAACTAACGTCCTTTATCTACTTTTAAGCTTCTACATTTCTTATATTGGTAAAGCTAATCCTTATATTTTTTATATTCCTAGATAGTTAGTTATGCATTTAATTTAGCGCCTAGTGTTAGTAGTTGTATAATAATTTACTTTTGTATATAACCATTACCTGTTAATAAATATAAAAACCATTCTTAGGTCAGCTACTACTTTACTCGTAGTTCTTGGAGAGTGTCAGCTGTCTGTCTAGTTTTATGGATCCGGTACCTACATACACATTCGATCGTCAAACTCACATACTAAAAGACACTAAAATATGCAATTATGCATACCGAAATGACGAACCCACCGTAAAAGTCCGTCAAAAGAATATTTTCTATAATTTACAACACACTTTTAAAGACCATAGCCAAGTTATTTCTAACACGTCCACCACAATAAATCAAACAGCTGTAAATATAACGCAACATTTAAATTAACTCACATAAACTTGGTAAGTTCATACACTGACAAAGAGCGAAGATAATCCCCATATTAAGAAGTACACTTTAACCGTATATTTTGTTCAAGTTAAATAAAGTAACACAAATATTTAATTATGCGTTGTTTCAACACGTGAATGACAGCTTGAGAAACGTTTCTGATAACGTTGTTTAAATGAACATGTATATTTAAAAGATTAAGAGAGAACATGCAAGTGTATTTTTTTATGGAATATTAAGCCGTTTAATTATTTTTAATGCGCGTGAGGTTAAGGTGAGTCTACATCGGTTATTTTACCGAGTGGCAATAAACCGTCACATGTTTGAAAAACCAGAGGTTTTCATAGATGTCGCCGCCAATCGACAAAGTGTCGAAAATCTAAGGATGCCTTTGTGTCGCGCGCGATTTTATCGCGTGTCGCGCCTGTTTAACTCGAGCCTATTGTTGTGGAATGTGCACTTGTGCAGTTTGGGACATATTTTAGTAAGTAAAGACTTTAGAATCCTTCGACTCTCGCTTAAATTATAAACCTTCGATTTTCGGTAATTGGTTGTTATTAGCGTTATTGCCTTTGAAATTAAATGTCTCAGGTTATCCGAAATTGCTATATTTTGCAGATTAAGTCCCGTGTCGAGCCACGTGACTTGCGATACTAAAATTATTTTTATTCAAACCAACTGGAGGCCTTTTAATAAGAGTTATTTGTAGTCGATAAAAACCCCTTGCAGATTGTGTGGAGACTTTATTCGTAACTATAGGTGTGTACGATACTGAATAAAACTGGAATTAAAAGATCGAATAAAAATTAATTATTTTAATCACATGGCAATTTAAATGCTTGGATTTTATTTTATCGTCGTCTTTTTGATATTACTGTAACGGTATTGTGTAATTTAATTATTATTCAATATATTCAAGTATAATCATGGCTTTAGGTTAAACTATTATTATGGCAATTAGGATATTCTACACTATCTTTGCTATAGAATTAGTTTCCAGTCTAACGGGATGCAACTAAATACCAGTATTTTACATGGAGCGACTGCCTGACCTCCACAATCCAGTTACTGGGCAACACGATACCCCTTGGCAAGACTGGTTGTCAGAATTACGGGCTTCTATCTACCCGTAACAACTGAAGAAAATCTCGGTATGTTATTAATGGTCACCCATCCACGGACCAACCTCATCAAGCGTTGCTTAACCTTGAAAACAGACCCATGCAGTTGTTTTTATTAAGTCACCACCCCCTCGTACTGAGCATTTGTAGAGAAGAAAATCTTCAGAAAGTTTCTTACAGGGTGGCAAGGGCAACCATTAAGCCAAGTCTTGCTGTAATCGGAAAAAACAACCTACTACTCGTACAATTCGCAGCACTTGGTCCACATTGACGACCAATTATTAGCCCCGTCACATGAAATTTCGTTTTCATGTGACGGGGCTAATAATTGGCAAGCATGAAAATAAATAACTAAAATAATTACATGCTACAGTAACACGGTCGTAAAACCGAGTTTAAAAACCGAGTAATTAAAACCCAATGACACCGCCATCGCCAGTTAAACAAGATAAAAATGCAATAATTTAAATCATTTACGATCAAGTTTGAACGCGAAATTAATTATGGTGAATACTATTGATCGACTAGCGACGCGCCCCTGCTTCGCACGCGCCCCTGGTTTACACGACTCTATAAAACATCGAGATGTTTTTATTATAAAAAAAATGAATATCATGGTAGATAAAAAAACCTTCCGAAATAAATTCTCTAAATGATGATGAAAATCGCATCAAAGTCCGTTTCGTAGTTTAGGAGAACAACGCCGTCACACAGACAGACACGAAAAGCGACCCTTATTTATAAATACTAGCTTCTGCCCGCGACTTCGTCCGCCTGAAATTTCTTGTTCCCCGACCCACCTTGTCGCATCGCGTCGTCGTCGCCTGTCTGCGCTGTAAGGAACCACAAACATCATAAGCTAATCTCGCATATATCTCGCATTCGACATAAAAATAAATCTAGGCAACTCACACACAATCTCAATCGACATTATCTCGACAAAATCGTTGAAATCTCGACTCGAATCATTTATCGTCTGGAGCCATCAATATCGTTGCCCAAAGTTATTGAATTACCGATGATGTGCTTACATTGTGTGTATTTGTTCATTTTGATTAATGCTGCCCGTCTGATGAATGGGTGACTGATTGACCTACATCATTGAATCTTCATGTTTGTGCTCAGTGACTCATAATTGGTTAGAATTGATTGTGGAAATAATTGAAAAAATTATAACTGTACAAGAAACTGCAATATTTTCTTTGTGGCCATATTTTTAAAGTTACGTTATTTCCTTTGCATAATACTATGTTCTTTTGTAAAACTTTACGTAAATAAAAGAACCCTGAACATGCAGTCAAAGTGACCTCTGCGCTGCCACCGACGACGCCGTAGAAGTGGCGAAGTGTTGGGCCAACAAGATCTACAGAAGAAGAAGAATGAACCCTGAAATAACAGGAAACTCGGATAAACCACTGTAATATTTACAAGCAATACCTATTTATAAAGATAATGGATAAAGTATTTTAATTTGGCAACACACAAAATTAAAAAAATAGTACATTATGATACATGTGTGCTATGTTGATCATTATGCACGAGGCGATATTATCGCGCGAGCCGCAGGCGAGAGCGATAAGAAAGCCGAGTGTATATTGATTAATGCACACGCGTTTCATACGACGTTTTTCAACACACTTGCGAGGAAAAAAATCAGACTTGTATTGTTAAATATTAACTTGTATGGAAAATGGCGCGCTGGTTTTGTTTTCCCGCGCGCCGTGCTAGCCAGCACTAGCTATGCGCGCGCAACATTGACTCATTTTAAATATATTAATCTATGGCACAGACAAAACCGATACAGCCTATGGAAAAAATATAATAAACACAAACCTGAAAATTGCAAAAAACCTAAGAATTTCGCGGTCTACCACTGCGCATTCACCTTAAATTGTCTGTGGTCCCCTGCGAGTTCATTTTGCGACCAAGGACAATACAGACTATTTAAAAAAAAATTGAAATATAGCCCGCGGATTTTTTCTTTCGGCATGAAGTCTCTTTGGGCGCTTTCCGAATTAGCTATAATCGCTCACATCACAGCGCTCACATCATCTCCATGGACGTAATATTACGTCCATGCATCATCTCACATGCGTTCCGATTTAGATATTACTATTATGACTGCTGAGAGCTGGCAACAATTCGGAATGTACACAATGTAAAAAAGATATTATTACAGTATTTATTTGTATAAACACCACATTTCTTCTTCTTTGGTTAGGTGGCGACTGTCAGCCAGAAGCACAATTTCAAAAATGCCACGTTAGTTTAATTTAAAGATGATGCAACTCAAAACAAAACACACACTGACACAACCTCATACACACACTGTAATTTTTGACAGCGCTCACGGTGATATTATTCTAGGGCATGGTCGGCATTATCGCAAGATGGCGAATGTCATGACGTCATCTATGACGATTCACGGGACATCGTTATCGTTATCGCGCTCACGCTAATTCGGTTATTTCCCAATTCGGAACACATCGATTATTTCCCAATTCGGAACGCAGGGTTTGATGAGATTAAAAAAGCGCGCGTCTCCGACTAGTAAATAGTTATCTGTGGTATTACAGAACATGTGGATTAAAGTAAAGAAAAAGCACGCGTTCGTAATACACTCCATTATGGACCTAAAAGCGGTTCAATAAGAGCCACTTTACGAGCAAGTGTGTTGAAAAGAATATTAAGGTTACGAAATCTGCTTATTAAGAGCAATAATGACTACGATTTAAAAAATATAATTTAATTGTGTGTTTACATCTGACCCTTCATGTAAAGATAAGACTTGACAATTTAAGGTAGAACAAATATTTTTAATTTAGTTTAGACCAGTTTGGGTCGTTTTGATTATTCAAAACGACCCAAACTAAATTAAAAATAATATCATTAGAATATTAATTTACACCTATTGCGCTAAAATAACCATTAGTCACATTAGGTAGCCTCCACGTAACCAATTTAAATGGGACCACATTTATTTTTAACAACACGTTTAAATTCAAATTAATAGCCAGCTACCGGTCGTATTTTTCTAACTTAGAGGTCCTAAAATGTTTTTCGAAGACATCTGATTTAAATATTTATTCGGCGTCGGATATAGATGGATGTCATTCGTCTATTACCCACGTACGCTCGATGGACCTAAATAAGATAGATGGAGATCGGACGATTTATATCAATTTGTAAACGATTCCTTGCTATCCTTTTCCGTTTGATCTAAATACCTAGTAGAATTTGTCTTGTTTAAGCAACCTTCCCACATAAAATGAGAATTTGTTAAATGACCAGAATTCTTTGTTTGGTATTTACTACTGTACGTATTTAAAATAAAAATGTTTTTAGTGGCAAGCGTAAAGATTACTTTTATATGCCAATAATTCTTGTGAAGCATTAGGACTTATTCTTTTTAGCTTTCGATGTGTTTAGAGTTAGATTTATTTTTAAAGATATTCTTAGTTTTTATAGGGTAAAAGATTACATTACATTTGCTTGTAACGAATTGCCTAAATTACAATTTAATTTCTTTTGGCAACGGGCTGGATCTTTCTGCACAAGAAGCGATCTTGTTGTAGGGTTATTATTTAAGTATTCTTATTGTTGTGTATTCTGTATTCTCGTATCTTTCTTGTTGCGACATGCAAAAGAATCGTAAAGTTATCGTTTATCGACAACTTTTATACGATTAAAATTGAAAGATTGAATTAAATTTTGAAATCGAGAATTATCGCTGTAGGTATGGTTGCTGTTTTCTTTAATCATTTTTTTTTTGTGGAAACGTTTGAAGTTGTAGTGTAAACTGAACTTTATTATGTAGGATTTAATGTTATTTTTCCATAAACTCATATTTATTTACATTTTTGGCAAATAAATCGCGAATGCAGATTATGTTGTTTGTTTTTGTTTCTCACTTTACCTATTTACAGTTTCTTGTTATCTATCTCTAAAGTGCTGCATTCGCTGGAAGACAATAAAACAGCACCGCCCAAAAATTCAATCGAGTAACGTACTTCGATTAATCAAACCGTAAATAAACACTGCTCTTTGAAATCCTGCCCACAATTCGACTTTGCTCTCAAAAGCTAATGAGTTTTATTCTTTCAGCTAATCTAACTGGCCGGTTGGATCACGGAGTGCAAAGTGCTGTATCGAAAGGGACAAAATGACGTACAACGGCGGGGAGTCGCGATTCGTCGCGAGCTCACAGCACTCCTGCCAAATGCTTCTCGGATCCGGATTTGTTAGCATTGCCCGGATATACGAGTGTACATGGCACATTTATACCGTAGCGTAACGTTAGGGTTTTGTAACAAAGTGATTTAGATGTATACAGGGTCTGTGGGGCAACTGCGTAACACATTATCAATCGGAATCGGTTTCATTTTGACAGTTCAACAACATTCATTGCGATTATTTTATCGATATTATCGATACCCATCACATCTACGGAGTTTCGCAAGCTAATTTATTCCGCACCCTAATTGCGTCACACTATCAATCTCAATCTGAATAATTTTGAAGGATATAGCTAATCCATTACTTCAAATGTTTGAAAAATTTGTCTGCTCAACTACGTAAATAACGCAATGAATGTTGTTGAACTGTCAAAGTGAAAGCCATTGCTACTGATAGTGTCTTATGCAATTATCCCGCTGTTTTATTTCTTAATCCTGTGATATATAGGTCAACTATCTTCCGCCCGCGGCTTTGCCCGTGAGGTATGTCGATAAAAACTATCCCATGTTCTTCCCCGGGATGCAATCTATCTCTCTGCCAAATTTTATCGAAATCCGTTCAGTGGTTTAGGCGTGAAAATGTAACATACAGACAGACAGACAGAGTTACTTTCGAATTTATAATATTAGTATGGATAAATAATGTAGGCCATTTACCATTGCAAGACTTGCAGTAGCCAGGTCTGTTCTCTTGCAAAGTTTCACGTATCCACAAGTTATGAGGTAATCATTCGCAACTTTGCTGAGGTGCAGCTTGAAACCTTCAGAGCGGTAATACACTGAATAAAGTATACCTCATGAAAGCTCACTAACTTACAAACATCGAAGAAGAAGCTGTAGTTGCAAGAACTATTGGAAACTTGCTCAAGTAGGCTATGTTTTTAGTTACCTTCCATAGAATATAGGTCCCTAATTATTAAATTCTACGCTTGTAGGTACGTATTCTACGGGTTCAGCTTCTGAGGGATTAGTAGCATGTCGTCAGAAACACAAGTGGTCAAATACGCATTTCGTCATCTCTCAGGATGGCTGGGCATAGAAAATTAACAATTAATTTTTGGTTTTCCATAGAAACAACATTGAAAAAAGCATTTTTTTAATAAAGTATCTAAAGTTGACGTGAGGTAACAACACCCATAGTTATCACTGATATTACCTGTCTTAACACCAAAGTATACCTAAATCGAGTACCTCGTCTCAAAGTTCCCGTAAATTCGACTTTATATTAGAAAAATAATTTTTAAAAAAGTTACTAAAATACAAATTAATAGTTTATGATACGCAACGGTGTAAAAAAGTACTAACATAAAATCTTAAAGGATTCGGGAAGTTGCATCGGTTGATACACAGTTCTCTATGAGTTCGATACAGGGAAATACTTTTACGTGATTGATTGCTCTTTTTACGGAGTTATTTCTGTATCGAAGAAAAAATCTGGGTTAGGGGACGCACTTCCGTATATTTGTTGAGCGATCCCTTTACTACGTGTCGACAAGAGTGTACAAGTAATGATATGTGTGATTGTGTGTACCAGCGGAGATTAAATCGATTTTCCGTATGTATGTCGAGATTGTTGCTTTTCTATGTGGGCCCTATTATTACTTGTGGAGTTTTTTTTTATATAGCTGCCACATGTAGGTAGGTACAGTCACGAGCAAAAGTATGTATACACTTGGCTTTATTCAAAGGCGATTTTCTCCTTTATTTTTGAATGAAATTTTATAATAATAGGAACATAGTATTTTCGAACCCATAGGTATATGTAAAGTGTCGTATTTCAAGGTTGCATTCGTTATTTCGTGAAAAAATCGCAATTAGAAGTTGCCAAGTGTTGACATATTGGTGCTCGTGACTGTACGAGATACACATCATGGGATGTGCATAACAGGCGTTGCACAGGGGCGTTCCGGAATTGGTGTTTTAAGAAAAACCGGGATCACCCCTAAAAAAAAGGTACGAGATACACGATACGTAAATAGTAATTTAAACTTAGTATAAGTAATGCCGTGACGAGAGCAATGGTGTCCCAGTGGCAACGGCCGCGACTTACCATCACCACTCAAAACGGGAAAGGAAAACATCGTAAGGAATGTCCTAGAACCAACATTCGAAGACATGTGACATCTACCACGTGGTGGATTACAGCCCAAAGGCCCTCTCAAAGAGAGGTGGCCTGTGTCCTAGCAGTGGGAACATTATAGGCTGATTATGTATGTCTAATGTCGTTCCCAGTCTTGATACATATTTTTGTTGCTAACGATCCTTCAAGAATAAAAACAAAAGAAAAAGCGGTTCAAACCGGAATGAGAAAATTTATAGTGGACTAGCACTTTGCCCGCGACTTCGTCCGCGTGTATTTCGTACTTTCCTCTAAAAATTTTGGGTTTTGGTAAGGAAGGACTGTCTCGCCACAGCTTCAGTCTTTCTTGTGATGGTTCACCAGTGAGTGGGACGATACACTTTAAAAAATTGTTTTGGCTTTTCAGCCTTTGTGGCACAGGCACAAGGATGTTGTCGTGCAAAGGGTCGTGTGTCGGAGACCATTTTGGCTCTTTCGCTGAAGCCAGTGCTCTGCCAAACACTGGAGGCGCTATTCCTGCTAGTGGATACAGCATTTCCTACTATATTTCCCAGCAATCCACCCCTTAAACTTTATTACCCTTTTCCACCTTGGTAGGAGTCGAATTTGAAAAACCCTAAAAGTAACTACACCTTTTCACCCCGTTAGGGGTACATTTTCGAAAAACCCTGATACATATTATTTTTGGTCTTAAGTATAAATACCGAGTTTCGAGTTAATCGAACCGCCCGTTAAAATTCTTCCATACAAATTTTAACACCCCCCCAATCCCCTTTTAGGGGGTAGTTTAGAAAAACAAAAAGTGTCAATCTTCATAATTTACTTTCGTGCCAAGTTTCAAGTTTATTAACCAAATGAATAAGATTTTTCATATAAACTGTATCCCCGCTTTTCACCCCCACGGGGGTGGAATTTCGAAAAATAGTTTGTGATGTGTTCATTACTTGTCTCAAAGATTATTTATACCAATTTTCGACTTAATCAAGCCACGCAGTAAAATCCTCCCCTGTAAAATTAAGTACACCTTTTCACCCCGTTAGGGGTAGATTTTCGAAAAACCCTGATACGTGTTATTCTTTATTTTTGGTCTTAAGTATAAATACCGAGTTTCGAGTTAATCGGACCGCGCGTTAAAATTCATCCATACAAATTTTGACACCCCCCAATCCCCTTTTAGGGGGTAGTTTAGAAAAACAAAAAGTGTCAATCTTCATAATTTACTTTCGTGCCAAGTTTCAAGTTTATTAACCAAATGAATAAGATTTTTCATATAAACTGTATCCTCGCTTTAACACAGGGGTGGAATTTCGAAAAATCGTTTAGGATGTGTTTATTACTTGACTCGAAGATTTATTGATACCAATTTTCGACTTAATCAAGCCACGCAGTAAAATCCTCCCCTGTAAAATTAACTACACCTTTTCACCCCGTTAGGGGTAGATTTTCGAAAAACTCTGATACGTGGTATTTTTTATTTTTGGTCTTAAGTATAAATACTTACCGAGTTTCGAGTTAATCGGACCGCGCGTTAAAATTCTTCCATACAAATTTTAAAACCCCCCAATCCCCTTCTAGGGGGTAGTTTAGAAAAACAAAAAGTGCCAATCTTCATAATTTACTTAGATAAGTATTCGTGCCAAGTTTCAAGTTTATTAACCAAATGAATAAGATTTTTCATATAAACTGTATCCCCGCTTTTCACCCCCACAGGGGTGGAATTTCGAAAAATCCTTTGGGATGTGCTCATTACTTGACTCAAAGATTATTTGTACCAATTTTCGAGTTAATCAAGCCACGCAGTAAAATCCTCCCCTGTAAAATTAACTACCCCTTTTCACCCCGTTAGGGGTACATTTTTGGAAAACCATGATACACGTTTTTCTCTATTTTTGGTCTTAAGTATAAATACTGAGTTTCGAGATATTCGGACAACCCGTTAAAATTCTTCCATACAAACTTTGACACCCCCCAATCCCCTTTTAGGGGGTAGTTAAGAAAAACAAAAAATGCCAAACTTAATAATTTACTTAGTTAAGTATTTGTGCCAAGTTTCAAGTTTATTAACTCAAGGAATAAGATTTTTCATACAAACGAAATTCCCCCTTTTCACCCCCTTAAAGGTTGAATTTCCAAAAACCCCTTCTTAGTGCTCCCCTACATTATAAAAGGAAGCCGTGTGCAAAATTTCACATTCGTAGACCCAGTAGTTTCGGCTGTGCGTTGATATGTCAGTCAGTCAGTCAGTCAGTCAGTCAGTCAGTCAGTCATTCATTCATTCAGTCAGTCAGTTTCTTCTTTTATATATATAGATAAGACAGAGATTAAAACAGAAGACGAACAAGCAGGGGTTAGAGGAGGGGGGTGGCGGGGGGCTCAGGGGATCAGATCGGAATAACTCAAAAGTTGAACCGAATATATCCAATAATTTAGTCACTATAGCTACTCAAAAATTGGCAAAACCATAGTCGGCCCATCTCTGTTATTTAGTTTGAACTAGCTGCGCCCCGCGGTTTCACTCGCGTAAATGTTGATCCCGTGGGAATATCGGGATAAAAAGTAGCCTATATGTTAATCCAGAGTGTCAGCTACCTTCATACAAAATTTTATCAAAATTGGTCCAGCCGTTTGAGCGTGAAGAAGTAACAAACATATAAACACACCCCCACACGCACACACACCCTCACACTCACAAACTTTAGCCTTTATAATATTAGTGTGATAAAAAAATCACTTTTTTAATTTCGATGTTAAGATTTGTTTGATCGTTTCAAAATACTCCTATGCATTGCTAGTATTGTCGTCTCCGCATTGTATATTTTTCAAAAACCTGTTTTGGATAATTGAGAACTGATGCGTGTGCGAATTAGACCGTGTGATCATTGCATAGCTCCAAAAACCCAAGCCCACTCTAAATTTTTCTTCGAACAATTCGCTTCCACCGATAATAAATTAATCCCTTACCCCATGTATTTTGTCAACATGGATTTATTCACCCTTGTATGTTTAAAACTAATCACAAAAGGCAATAAATACCTAAGAGGTTACATATTTGGATCGTCGAATACCCCTGTTGGTCGGACAGGCCACTCCCGCGCAGCTAAGTCGAGGTAAGTGAAGTTGCGTGTACCGCTGTCAAATAGAACTATTTTATTGCGGTTTTTATTCGTACAACAATTTAAATTTAACGAGAGCGCTTCGGTAAACATCGGGAACTTAAGCATTCTTTTGTTTTTAGCAACGTTTTTGTTTTTGTTTCCGCAGTCTGTGAAGGAGTTCAGGGATTCTTTGTGTTTGAGCGTTTTGATCGTGATCGTACAGAAATAGTATTCAAGTTTGAGTTTTTCTTAAATGTAGCTGGCGAAATGTCAAGCGAGGGACCCGTGGCTAAATAATAACAGCCGCACAGGTCGATCGATCAGGTTATGCTACGCTTGCCGCGGTTGGTCGGTGGATGGGTGACCATCTTTGCTTACCGAGACCCCTCCGTGCCTCGGAAAGCACGTTAAGCCGTTGGTCCCGGCTGTCATTCGTGGATCTTTGACAGTCGTTACGGGTAGTCAGGAGCCCGAAAGTCTGACAACCCAGTCTTACCAAGGCAGTCGCTCGATGTAAAATACTGGTATTCAGCTGCATCCGGTTAGACTGGAAGCCGACCCCAACATACCTAGTAGGGAAAAGGCTAGGCAGATGATGAGCTGGAGAAATGTGCAGGGTCTGCCATAGGTACACCTCTGCCTAACCCTTCAGGGAGAACATGCGTGATGTGATGTTATGTTTTGTTTTTTTTATGGAAACAAAAATGGAAGAATATTTTGATACCTAATTGATATTTTGATATAGTTGCGCCATATATTATCATCAACTATATCACTTAGGTTGTACTCTCAGGGGTAGCACTTGGCTTTGGCTCGTGTTACCCTATAAAACCGGCAGATCAGCCGAGATACAAAAAAACTGGTCAAGTGCGAGTTGGACTCGCACACTGAGGGTTCCGTACTTTGTAGGTATGTAAGTAGTTTATCACGGGATTTTTTTTTATGTACCTACAAAACGGTTTTCGGATTTTTTCCTTTACTTGTGCTAAATGATCTTGCTGTTTGCCACATTTCATGATTCTAGGACAACGGGAACTATGGGAAGTACCCTTTAAATTTTGATTCCCTTGATAATGTCGAAACACACGTTTTTTGCGGCATAAACGGCCGTATCTTCTTTTTACGTTAACTTAGGTATTTGATTTTTTTTCACAGCTTCAAGGGACTGTTGACCTGAGTATATGGTTTTAATTTCAACTCGATACCTCCACGAGTTCCCGAGATAAAGGGTCTTGACAGACAGTCGGACGGACGGACGGCCAACAAAGTGGCCAACAAGGGTTCCGTTTTTTTCCTTTTGAGGTATGGAAACCTAAAAATTTATCCAAAAAAATAATAACAATAATAAATAATGTTAATTCTAGCTCCACAAATTACATTCTTCATCATCATCTGCCTAGCCTTTTTCCCAACTATGTACTACGTATGTACCTACTATTAATTTCACAAATTACATTCTTATACTAGTAACTAGTATAATATAAAATACCTGTCAACTTAATAACTGTTATTAAGTTGCAATGTATTTTATAAAAAAAAAAAATGTTATTGTAGTTATCTATATATTGCGATGGAGCGCAGCATCCTGGCTGTAAAAAGACAGGACAAAATTCGGAACACCATGCTGCGTTCCAAAACGGGTATATAATTGACGTAGGCAAGAAGGCTGCCAGGCTCAAGTGGAATTGGGCGGGTCACATCAGCCGCATGCAGGATGAGCGCTGGACAAAAGTTTCCACACAATGGGTGCCTGAAGATGGACGGCGCCGCCGAGGTCGACCCAGAAAGCGGTGGCGAGATGACCTGGACTCGTACCGCGAGGGCTGGTTTGAGGTGGCGTGGGAAAAGAGTTCCTGGAAGGTCTTGGGGGAGGCCTTTGCCCAGCAGTGGGACAGTATAGGCTAAACAAAAAGTCCAGCCATATAAGCCCATTAGCCTGCTCTCACAAACTAAGAGGTAGGTAGGTAGGTACGAGCTTTTCGTTAAAAGCTGTACTTAAATACGGCACTTACAAAGAAACTTAATTTTTATGTTCACATAAAACTACTTACAAATGTTAGGTTAGTTGAAATCAGGCAATAAACTTAGCTGGAATGTAAAGCCGTGTAGATTATAGCTGAGCTGCCTTCTATTCTGATAAGAGGTTCTTTATAGTCTGAGCGTTCATCATTCTTAGGTATAATTTTAATGTTTATGTGATAAATCTCGTCTTTGTGTTTGCAACTATTGTTTTAAGTGAATCGGTACTGGAGTCTTTGGTGAACTGGACCCACTCGAACTGGACCCGCGGGTCCAGTTGACGTAATCACATTTTGAATACGTCGACTGGACCCACTGCCCAATTTCATCTGACGCCAGCACATCTACCCGAAACTGTCAAATTTTTCCAATCGACTTTGAACCAATCTATTAAAGAAATTTGACAGATTGTAATCTGTCAATACCTACCGTGTATCTATCATGCACTCTGTCGGTTTGGGTTTATGTCATTTTTACACGACTGCCCAAAAAAGGAGTGTTTTGTTTTTAACAGCTTGCGTAAACACTATCGGTAGCAATGGCTTTCATTTTGACAGTTGAACAACATTCATTGCGTTATGTACGTTTTGAGCAGATAAATTTTTCAAACATATGAAGCAATGGATTAGCTATATCCTTCAAAATGATTCAGATTTAGATTGATAGTGTGTTACGCAACTAACGATGTTTATCTTTACCGATGTCAGTAGTTTTATTTATGTTAAAGCTGATAGAATATTAAACATGTTTTTTTATGACGGAGTAGATAAAAGAATCTTGAAAAAATCTTGGTAGGTTAAAAAAGGTTAGAATAATCAACAAAAAAGAGTCATTATAAATGTCTATAGAACTTAAAACTATGTTAAATTAAACACATAACTAGTTTTAGCATGATTAATTCCTGTCCCAGAAAACTTTGCAATTTAAACGCGCTCTGATTCAGAGCGAAATAAAAAGATTTAACAGAATAGGCTATTTGACTGGTTTCTGATAAACATCTCAGATTATTTAATGGTGTCTAACGAGCCCACAAAAACCTATTACTTCAAATTGCATAATGTATTTCTTTTAAAAAATAGTAAACAAAAATGTACTGTTTAAATAAGCCGCCAAAACGCTATCTTTAACAATATGGCGTCGTGACGTCACGATTCACGTAAACAAACGTTGAAACGGTCGAGATATTAGACAAAAGTCATCTGTTCTGTCAACGATAGACAGAAATTTACTAAATCATGACGTCATCTTAAGTTCAGCCAATCCAGACCGTTTTCGATAACGTGGCGCCAGATTTAAAAGGATGAAGTTTTTTCGGGATTTTTTTTATAAATAATACATTGTTTTGTAGTAAAATTAATGCAAATCGATTTTAAAAGCGATAATCTATACGAGTGTCAATAATTATGACTTTATTTTTTACATTGTCAAATAGCCTATTAAGTTTCGTCTAATGGAACTACTAAGTTTTTTAGTCTAATAAACGCTTATGTAATAGTGGGCTTGAAAAGTTGAGCTAGGTACTTCCATAATTGACAGACAGAGAGACAACGATAAACTTTAATCATCATATTAATCTACATTTTTTATACAAGTACCTATCTTTTAGTAACGAGACAAATTTTTGACGGCACGGTTGGCGCATTGGTTGAGCGATTGACTGCTGCGCTGCGTGTCGCGGGTTCGATTCCCGCACGGAACAAATATTTGTATGACCTACAAGTAGTTGTTCCGGGTCTGGCTGTTTGTATATGTGAGTTTAAATGTTTGTAAACGCACCCATAGTACAGGAGAAATTCCTAGTGTGGGGCACCGTTTAAAAAAAATATATATTAAAAAATAATAATATCCTAGATTTTTTCAAATCCTAACCCTATAAACCTTCGTACACGGCAGGGTTTCTTAACGATAAGCCGCGCCTTAGGGAAAACGTGTCCGCGTACACACGACGACATATCAAGCTAAACACGCGTACACACGACGATATATCCAGCCAAACGTTTCCAGTTTTAGCTTACCTCGCATTGTATTATAGGCTTTTCATACAGTGAAAAGTCAGCTGATAGCTTGATAATTATGTCGTCGTGCATATAAGCTTCCATAGTGACCCATACAACACTGGCAAACCGTGTCTACACACGGCTGCGTATAAACTGCGTCGTAGAAAAAACGTGTCCGTGTACAAGATTCCATAGTGATCCATACAATACTAATGACCGTGCCTACGCACGGCGAATAAACTGTAGTTTGTCACGGCAAGAAAAACGTATGAGCCCTAACAAGTGTCTTCTGAAGATTGCAGTGCAAAATCAACTGAGAAAACTGTTATTCAAAATCCACATAAACGAAGGCATAAGCAAACTCTAGTGTACAAAATACTGACCGCTATTAAATGCAACTGAAAGGCATTTCCATATAAACTACACTTCACAAGCAAATGGTGATCAACAGGATAGCATAATGTTATTAGTATAATCCTACTGATATAATCCCCTTTGCCCCTTTTATGATACCCCACGGGACCTGATGGGGTAGACTATTCATAGTCCAGACTAATAGCAGGATTACTTGTTAGGCGGACCCCACACCTACGATAAGTCGGCGCAGTATTTATATTGCGCAATAAGAGGGGCTTGGGGTTAAGTAATAACAACCGCACGGTTCGGTCGATCAGGTTAGGCTACGCTTTCCGCGTTTGGTCAGTGGATGGGTGACCATCTTTACATACCAAGACTTACACGTTAAGCCGTTGGTCCCGGCTGTCATTCGTGGATCTTTGACAGCCGTTACGGGTCGTCCGAAAACCCAAAGGTCTGATCACCAATCTTACCAAAGGGTATCGTATTACCCAGTCACTGGGTAGTGGAGGTCAGATACGCAGTCGCTCTATGTAAAATATTGGTATTCAGCTGCATCCGGTTAGACTGGAAGCTGACCCCAACATAGTTGTAAAAGACTAGGCAGGTGATGATGATGAATCAACCCTTGCGCTCAAACGATCCATTATTTTCACGTAATAACATTGACGACATATACCTAAGCTTCAATGCTTTCTACCTGAGCAAGACCTGTTGCAGTTTAGTAAAATATTACGCAATACTGATCCTACACGGCGGTACAGACGCCAGCATATCAAGCTACTACAATCTGTCAAATTTCTTTAATAGATTTTCAACTTTATCGCTGCAGCATATGGTTGAAGGTTGATGGTGAAAATTTAACAGTTTCGGGTAGCTTGATGTGCTGGCGTCTGTACAATGAAAAAATATGGTGCAATAAAAATCAAACTCGCCCCAACTTTTGATCTTCAGTACGAACTCTAAACGGTCATAAACATTGCTGAATACGTGTTATTGTGCAATATAATTCATCGTTTAGGGCCCGCCTTAGTGATAGTCAATAATTTGGATACCATTTTCATATACGTCTTCCTCATACGATTTCGATATATTTGAGAAGTCTTTCAGTAAAAGCAGACTAGTATCAGTTTAAGACCATTGAACTCCACCAGTTTGGTAAGTTTAGTATGCTCACTTCAAATAAGAACCTATTTGAAGTAAATCTGGATATAATTCCAATACAGGATATCGGAATTATATCCAGCTTTACTTCAACTAGGAACAGCTTGGGTAAATTGGACAGAATATTCATGAAATGGTTTCTCAAACTCCCCATCTCAATACTCTATTTCAATCCAATATTGGTTTTAAACGCAACATTGTAGGTTAGAAAATTAACTGTTAAGGAAATTGACAGCCTACGTAATTTTGTCATGTTATACTTAGCTATTTCATACAACCGTCAAAGAATTACAGTTGTGGAAGCTTAGGAAAGTTATGTTGCGCTCCATAACACAAGTAGCGGATGTTAGAGAAAAAACAGCCAGGCTGAAGTGGGAGTGGGCTGGCCACGTTGCACGAATGCTCCCGGAGAGATGGGCAAAGATCGTCACTCACTGGGTGCCTGATGGAGGATATTGCCGTCGACCTAGGCCACGGCGAAGGTGGTGTGTCGATCTAAAAAAGATCGCATAAAAAAGAAAGGTGTGGAAGGAAAAAGGGAAGACCTTTTGCGAGCAGCGGGACACAACATAGGCTAATAAAAATAAGGTAAAGCTTAAGTAATAATTTACCCTGACTCACCAATTACTTCTACCATTTGTATCCACGTCAACAGCAACAATCGTAATCATAATAATCGTATCGTAATAATCGTCGTGTCGTTTTGTAGCAACAGTATATTATTCTATATTTTCCTTAGTTCTTCCTCAACCAGCAATACTAAAACAACCACAGTAAACGAATAAAGCTCTATATGGTAATGTAAGTGCACTTCGGGCCACAAAAACCGTACCTCTCAAAAACACTTCGATCTATTTTTATATTCCACTACGTAACGCGGTTGTTTTACAACGGAGTCACGTACAACGGCATCTGTCACGGGGAGCTGTTTTAAAACCGATGTGTCGTTGAAACTATGTTGAAACCAAAGAATGCATTGCCAGACGTACACGGGTTGAATTGCAGACATTCGGGACACTTCTAGACAGGACTGACGCGTAACGCGACTCCATTGCATTCTTTGCGCGCTCTGTCGTTGTTATTTTAAGTTTTAAAGTCGTTTCTATTGTTTTAGAGCTTTGTCAACGAGGTTAGCGGTTGGGAACTATGAGTGTGCTTTAAAACTGTGTACCTACTGCTTAGAATTAAAATACCTACTTGATCTGCTTAATACCTTTAAATTTCTGTATCTATTTTAATATGGAGTTCAGTAACAACCAGATTTTGCGTAACTACACTTCTGAAATCTTGTATATATAAAAAGTTAGTCTCGCAAACACTTGAAAATGGCTCGACCAATTATGATGAAACTATTGTAAATTGTTGTGCTAGCTTTTCCGAGTCAAAAGTTATACTAAGTGGAAATCTCGATACGCAGCAAAATGGCGGCGGCGTTTCCCCCTCCACTGCGCGTGATGTGTCACAGTCCTCACTTGACGTAATGAATTCTTTGATCCTTTAGCTATCCAATGGTGTAATTGAATTTAGGATGGAGATGATAGATATGAAGCTGCAACACCAAACTGTATGCCCCAACTTTGTTATCATTGGTTTTTTTGACTTGCACCCCACTATGGAAGCAATTTTAAAGACGTATTCACGTCAAAAAAATGGTATACCGATGTGTTGCCGTGCATTAGCATGTCTAAGCATAAAAATAAGCCTGACAGGTATAATGCTATTTATAGTGTTTAATAAAAAACAAACGTACCCATTACCACTTACAACTGCAACAATGACCGCATGTATTGCGGTCATTGTTGCTTCCAACAAAAAACAGACAACAACGTGTAAATAAAAAGCATTTCTTGTCTCAACAGTGCTATCAAAAAGTGGCAAACCATTGTTCACATCTGAACTAAAGAGTCCGTTATCAAACCACTTAAATTGTAACACGTTCTGCCGCGGCTTGCGTCGCGTCGTGTTCGACAACTGCTAAAACAAAGAAAGAACGCACCTATTACTCTCGTTTAAGATCGACCATTAAACTCTTACAAAAAGCTAATGGTTATCAAACTGGGCCACCCAAGTAGATGAATTTAGGAACGTGAGTTTTATGTAACACGTCGTAAATTGCTACAGTTTGTCTCGCGTGCCCCGCACAAACCTAAAACTCTTCCACGAACAACCTCCAGCGCATAGCGTACAGTTCAAAGATATTTTTTGTAAAAACGAAACGTAGAAAGTATTAACAACGAGGATGGCATGAATTTTTTCCCCGAACGTCAGGAATTTTAAATTCTTCTGGCTCCTTACGCGATCGCGTGTGGTCTAATTATGAATACGGCACAATAGCATTAACTTTTTCTTTAAGAGAAAAAACTTCAGCGGTTTTCCTGCGAAAATGGAATAAAAGTGTAACGGATAAAGGAAAACTTCTAGACCTGTTAAGTGGCGATACCCTACTTCGCGGCTCCATTACTTTGCGTTTTATATACCGCTCGACTGCGCCTGTTTACTTTGAACTTTTATTATATTCACTTATCCAAGAAAAATGTTATGGCTCTACTCCATTTTCGGTCACGCGAAATTTAGCGCTTATTACGTAACGGCTTCGAGAATTCAGTTGCTATATTGTTAATGATAAATTAATGTATTTCGTAATTTAATTAATGTTCTTCTTCTTAGCGGATGGCAAGAATATAGTTTTTTTTTTTTTCTTAAATTTGTTCGGCCCAAAATATAGCATTTGCTGACGCAGCCATTTGGTCCTCACGTGTGCAGGTGACAGGGCATGCGGTGCAAGATGGGAGGTGAGCCATTGTCTGTAGAGAGACACCGTATACACACCGGAGGTCTGAGCCGTCCATGAACCCCCCCACTTCTTGTGGAGGTTGTCCTTGCTGCGGCCTACTTGGGTTACGAAGTACGACTACGAAGGCAAGGCAAGTACGAAGTTAAGGGCTAATAAAAATAAATTAAAAAAACTGGCGAAGTGCGAGTCGGACTCGCACACGAAAGGTTCCGTACCACAAGGCAAAAACGCCGACAAAAACACGTTTCTTGTATGGGAGCCCCCCTTAAATATTTATTTTATTTTGTTTTTAGTATTTGTTGTTATAGCAGCAACAGAAATACATAATTTGTGAAAATTTCACCTGTCTAGCTACCGCGGTTCTTGAGATACAGCCTGGTGACAGACAGACGGACGGACGGACGGACGGACAGACAGCGAAGTCTTAGTAATAGGGTTCCGTTTTTACCCTTTGGGTACGGAACCCTAAAAAGATCTATCGTTTGGTGTCTGAATAGCTTTTAGTAAAATTATTAAGACGAGTCCATTTTTACAGAAGCCTAAACGTTCACCTTTTAGTATAAAAGGTCTTCATTGGAATTAGTCTGGTTCTTGAGTCATCCATAAATAATGCGATTACATTTAAGCGTTTTAGTATTAATAGCTTTTTTTTTTCTAAATGTCACCTCTATTAATTATTTCAGGTTAGACTAGAATCTAACGATGATGAATAAATAATTCGATGACCTATGGGTTAAGAGTTTAGACAAGATTTCGATAAGATAATAAAATCTATAGCTACATAATTAAAAAAAAAATAAACCGACTTCAAAAAGAAATTAACTCAAAATTATGAAATAACTTTAATTTAGTTTTTCGCCACCGATTTCTAAAAAAGAAAAAAATCCAAAAACCTTAAAGTAGTTACATACCTACAAATTTGTACGGAACCCTTGGTGCGCGAGTCCGACTTAAAAACAAACTACTTAACGATAAAAATAATGATTATTCAATCAACGGAATAGTAGGTATACTTAATATTCCGTATTTTTTTTATCTTAATAGTACAGACGCCAGCAGGTCAACCTACCCGAAACTGTCAGATTTTCCCAATCAACCTTGAACCTTATGCTTTAGCAATAAAGTCGAAAATCTATTAAAGAAATCTGACAGATTGTAGTAACTTGATGTGCTGGCGTCTGTACATTAGTACCCTCTTAGTAGGATCGAGATTGACCACCTTTAAAAATAATTAATTTAAAAATACTTCGTTTTACATTGTATGTATATTGTATTTAAGATTTCTTAATAAGCATGTAAATTAAAATACCTAATTGATACAATATAGTTTTTATGAAACACGTTAATTACTTATACGATTCCTAATTTTCCATAAGCCAGCTTTGTCCACAAAATGATGTCTTTATGTATTTCCAATTCTCCAAAATCGCGTAGTTAATTAAAAAATTACCGGTATCTTACGAAATCAATTTCAATTTCAAACACGCTTTTTTTAAAAGCCTCTGACAAATAACAATATTTAATTTGACTTCGCATACTTAATTTAAAAAATCGCCTATCTAAATCAATAGATCGATAACCATCTGAATATCTTGTCGCGTTTTAAATCTTAAAGGAACCAAACAAACCAGTTTCATACGAAAAAAAAAAAATATATTACACTGAATTAAATAAGATAATATGTCTTTGATAAATATTTAGGTATTTAGCTTCATAACACCTAATTAGTAACAATTTGTAATGTATGTGCAATGTAGTTAGGTTTTGTTCGCATTGTGTTCATAAATTACAGGCTCATAATGTTCACAAAATCTATAGGTATATATAAAATTGAAAGTCATGACTGACTGATATATCAACGCACAGCCTAAACCGCTGGTCCTAGAGACATGAAATTTGGAGGGTGTATTCTTTGTGAAGATTAGGTATCCATTAAGAAAGGGTTTTTTGAAATTCCACCGCTAAGAGGGTGAATGGGGGGAGGGTGAAATTTCACGCGGACGAAGTCGCGGGCAGAAGCTAGTTAAATATAACATATATAACGGCGCAGATAGCCTTTACCCGCAGTGATCATCGTATTAGTGGTTCAGTAGCTTCAATATCATCAGGATTGTGCCTGAATATGGCAATTGGTTGTAGTCGTTGTACGACCGCGGCTCGGGGTCACGTCATCCGACATCAGCACGCGCAACATGACGACGTTTTGTCGTCGGAAGAATAGACAAAATGACACATTGCAATGCTTAGACGCGTAGAATGCGTACAAATATTTCTACAATCTGCCATTTTGTCTATTCTTCCGTCGACAAAACCCGTTTCTATGACGGTCATGCTACGCGTGCAGAAGACATTCGCCACGCAACCACGATCGCGACGCTCTCCTAGAGTGACTGTCACCAGCCAGTGTCACTCTTATTCGTCCTTTTCGGTATTTCCTAGTTACTTCGTACAAAACTAGACGGCGGCGGCGCCATCAAATATGTTAAATATACTGGTAGTTTATTATAGTCACTCGGTGATAGGACAAGCAGTTGTGATGACCCTAGATAGTTGCGCTGACTAATCTTTTTACAACAGCAAGAACTTATACTGTTAGCTAATGCAGGCTTAAAAGGATGATCATTAGCCAGACAACGGCAGTGGACTTCAACGGAAACAAAAGAATAGAGAAAGAATCTGTATCATTTCCACTTCGAGGTAGAACAAGGGTTTCCGTCGAAGTCTCGGTAAGTACTTCCAGGCGGTAAAATATAACTTATAGCCATTGTAATAGCGAACAGTTCAATTTAGTATTTTCCTTCTTTATTTCTCCATCAAAAAATAGTCATTATTATATGCAACTAGCTGCGCCCCGCGGTTTCACCCGCATAAGTTTCGATCCCGAGGGAATATCGGGATAAAATGTACCCTATGTCCTTTCCCGGGAGTCAAACTATCTCTATACCTTTCATCTAAATCGGTTCAGTGGTTTAAGCATGAAGAGGTAACAGACAGACAGACAGACTTTCGCATTTACAATATTAGTATGGATTAGTACACACAGTACAACAGTTAATTGCTTTTGTGCTGTGTTGCCATGAAATATTTTAACGAAAGTGTGTTTTTGTAAACTTGGAAGAAAAAACAAACTTCCGGGTAATTTTTTTTTTGAAAAACCTCAGCAACGTTTTATGTTCACACCTATGTATGTATATTTTACAATTTATTTGCATAGTTTAATGTGTATCAAAACATAATACATCGTGCCGCCCACGGAGTATCTTTAAAATATATTAACATACACTTGACCTTTGTGTTGAATTCTATCAGGGCGAACATTACTCAATAAAATGTTTAATACAGTGCTAAGTATAATATCGAGTGAGAACAATAAGCCATAAACATGCAGTCATATCAACGCATAATGCTATCCCATACCAAAGAAATGGGTTTTTCTTTATTTCAATAATATGCGGCACAAGAGCTTCGGCGTAGAGTTACTCGAATCATTTCGCGCACGACTGGATTAAAATAACAGTTTAATCGTAACTTATACATTTTAATGCTCTAGTCGTGCCGTAAAAATATTACTCGGTAAAATACTCGCGTTCGCAAAAGCGAAAGTTTCGATTTCGATTCGATTCGATTCATCCAATATCGTGCATGCTTACATAATTTCACGCCATTCTGCTGTGGGAGTAGGCGAAAACTTAAAATGCCACGTGTGCACCTCTGTCGCTTACTCCACATTAGTACTACAAGTATACTGCAGATACACCTATCCCTAACAAAGAAGTTAACGCCTCCAGGCAGCACACCGCACAGCACATTCATGCATACTTTCAATATGAGTACACAGACAAAACATCAACTTATAAATAAAGGAGTTTTAAGCATGACTTGTCTTGTTCCAAGTCGCTCCAACATTTCAACGTCACGGATGTCTTCAATTATTAACATTATAGGAGTTGCGCATAAGGCGGTTGTTATGAATAATAAAATAGTAGAATACGCCGTGAAAACAGCAAAGAAAGTGCAAGGGGTGCAGTACAATGGCAAGTAAAGGCAACAGTGTAGGTTTATATGCGTTGACAATGTGCATTGTGCCTTAGCTAGGACGGGTCCACGAAGAATTTTAATATTCTCAAGCGGGAGATGCGGATTTCATCTGCCTCATAGCGACGTAGTTTGCACTACACGAAATGCTTTAAAAATTCATGCCGGTTATTCAACCCTGTTCTGAAACGGGGGCAGGAATGGCGTTATTGATTTTTTGGACCTTTATTTTGGTGTAGTGTATTAGGTGATTTAATATTAATATGTAATTGAACTTGTGGATTATGTATTTCGGTTGCTTATTAAGGGGTTGCCGTCGTCCCTTCCTTACACCGAAAAATAATTCTGTGTTTTTTCTGATACATATTTCTGTAAAGACCTTACGATTATATGGCATAATCAACCTACAGTGTTCCTATTACTGCGAGAAAAGGAGTGGGCCGTTGGTAGATGTCACATGTCTTCGAATTTTTGGTTCTAGGACATGCCGGTTTCCTCACGATGTTTTTCTTCGCCGTTTTGAGAGCAGTGGTGATGAAATAATTTATACAAAGTAAAGCGCCTGTCTGGGTTCGAACCTACGACCTATAAACTCCTAACTCGCGATTATATAGGGTTTTCCTAATTTAAATTTAAATGAAGACTTGCTAATTACTAATTATGAAATCCTAATGATACTCATCGAATCGATTTAATAGTAAGTACGTTTCCGTTTCTCATAGATCTGCTGTGTTAACAATGAGAGAACTAGCGCTGTAGCGGCCAACGGGTTTTATTTTATTTTCATTGACAACATTATTCTAACTTCCTGTAACAAGAATTTGTCCAATGGAAAACTAGGCTGATTTGAAACACCAGTTGACTATAGAGGGCCGGGTGGTCTGTACCTTCCCGGAGACCGTTACGGTAATATCTAACATTATTCGCAGTCACACGCACCTTTAACTGTCAGATACTCTTCAAAGCATTATCCCAGCGGAAACCGCAACAGTTACTAATAAGTACAACAGTTTCATTGACCAGAAATCGCCAACAATATGCACTCGTGACTTCGAAACATTTGAATGCTGTACTAACAATGCAGTCATCGTAAGCGCCTTGTGTACAGTCTCCCGCGCATATTTACATATGAATGTGATTCGCTCAACGAAACGTTATGTTAAACATCTTACTGTTCATTTGAGACGTCGTTTAATCTGTAGGTTTGAGGTCTCCGGTGGATTCACTCCCAAAAAAGGATCACATTTTATCATCTCGTTACTTTAGTAAATATTCAAATTGGCAGTCGTTATTGTTAGTAGTTCTTCGAGCAGTTTCATCATTTAGCTTTAACATTACCACTGGTAATACTTTTTCCATAGATCTCTACTACAATCTGCACCACAGATATAGACAACGCAAGTATCACGATCTGTATGAAAACCAAACGTGCCATTTTTTAGGGTTCCGTACCCAAAGGGTAAAAACGGAACCCTATTACTAAGACTTCGCTGTCCGTCCGTCCGTCCGTCTGTCTGTCACCAGGCTGTATCTCATGAACAGTGATAGCCAGACAGTTGAAATTTTCACAGATGATGTATTTCGGTTGCCGCTGTAACAACAAATACTAAAAACAAAATAAGTTTTTGCTTTGTGGTACGGAACCCTTCGTGTGCGAGTCCGACTCGCACTTGGCCAGTTTTTATTGACTAACTACTATGACGTCAAATGCACTATTTAGTGATGGGAAAATCAAATCGATTCAAAGACGCCGCCGCGTGCGGCATCCGTCTCGCCCCACCCCCGCGGCCTAGCGCCAGCGCTCACGCTCACTTAGCCAGCAGTACACAGGACTGAGCGCGAAAGTAGTGGCTTACGATTTTTACGCGCACCACCCTAACCACAACACCCCAATCAGAATATTATGTTATAATAATAATACATACACTGAATTTTTACTATTGTGTATAAGATTGTATAATTATTTTATATTGGGATAAAAAATTACCTATAAATGAAAGAAATCGATTCCGGTAACGATTCTGACAATTTACAACAATTCAGTTTCACTATGTATGTTATATCTACTCGTATATTAATCAAAAAGTCATCAAGGACAACAATAACTCAATCTACCCTTTCATCCTTAAACAAATAAACACTGAGCACAATTCGCTGCAACAATAATTATGGAAAACACTTATATCTCACTGGAGCCGTCACCAATATTATGATAGACGCAAGCGCAGTCCGGAACAGAATTACAGAACCCAGCCTGTGGGTGGACGTTATCGCAGCGACGTGAATCAGCAATTTTCAACTAATTAAAGATAAACAACATTTGATGCGCGTATGAGCTTTTAGGTTTAGGGTTCCTTGGTACTTTTGTTGCAGGTTCTTTTGTGGCGTGATTTCTTTTGATTAAGAGTGCGTATCGTTTTTTTTATATTAATAAGTAATTATTGTTTAAATCGAAAAAGGTTCGATTGATAATGATGTTGTAAGCACAGAGAAGCTCTAGTCATTCAAGGAGCTACTCAAACTTGCAGTCTTGTTCCTATATGTGCGGCCGACTATGACATCTGTCACTTTCATACGTGAAATACCTACGTGTTTTGCGAATTTGATGTGTATTAGTTACTAGAATTGTCGCACTGACGAGAGAGGGCCCCGGGGCTAAATAATATACAGCCGCACAGGTCGATCTTGCCGCGGTTGGTTTGTGGATGGGTGACCATCTTTACATACCGAGACCCCTCCGTGCATCGGAAAGTGCGTAAAGCCGTTGGTCCCGGCTGTCATTCGTGGATCTTTGACAGTCGTTACGGGTAGTAAGAAGCCCGAAAGTCTGACAACCAGTCTTACCAAGGGGTATCGTATTACCCAGTAAGTAACTGGGTTGTGGAGGTCAGATAGGCAGTCGCTCCATGTAAAATATTATACTGGTATTCAGCTGCATCCGGTTAGACTGGAAGCCGAACCCAACATGGTTGGAAAAAGGCTAGACAGATGATGAGCTTACAAGGGATCCGCCTGGGGGATATGAATGTCGGCTTGTTTGCGGACGTGATTTGACTTTACAATGCAATGCAGGAGACATGATATCCAACCTAATACGAAGCTACAAGTGTTAATGGTGTCTGTACTTTTAACCTAACTGTGATCCTCAATCCTTCGTTCTTCTTGTGCTGCATTATATCTGTGTATTGGTTTGGAACGCATTATAAGTTAGCTACCATACTTACCCGAAGACTTTCATTCCATCGCCCTGAAACGCACCTACCTAAGGAAGGAAACAACCACAGCGAGAAGGTAGGATTTACCTATATTATTCCTACAGTACCACACACCAATAGCAACATTTTGTAGTTAATTAATCATCTTCATCCAAGACCGTCCGACCAGATAAGCTCTTCTCTTGACACGAAATTTCATGATGCGCTTCACCTGGCCAAGGATAGACAGAGATGGCGAAACATCGTCAGGGAAAAGATGTTTTCAAGGGAGGATCACGACTCTCAGTAATGAGGAGTACGGTCTTGAGGAGGAGGAAGAATCATCTTCAGCTGATAATTCATATTAACACAACGTCACGCCTGTATTCCCGAAAGGTTAGGCAGGGGTATTCCTATAGTTTTTTTTTAGTTTTTTTTTATTACTAAATGGGCCCGCTCTTGACCCCGATCACGCCTGATGGTAAGCGATAGATGAGGTCTATGATGGAACGAGCGTGCCCAGAAGATGCCTGTTCACTCTTGCTTTGAAGGCAGACGGGTTAAATGTAATAGTACACCCACAGTTTGCCCGATATGTTTAAATCCCATGTAATAGGGGGCGAACCTATTGCCACCAACCGGGCACCAATCCAGACTCCGGGGTGCCGTAGCAACTGCGAAATTTTAGATTGAAATATCCAATATCCCTACTCGACCCGGGAATCGATCTCTAGGACTTCATGCTCAGCGATCATTAGACCAACGAGGCAGTCAATCGATTATCTTTAGCTGATAATTCATAATAGTAATGTCAAAAACCACTATCCTGGAAATCGCGAAAAAAAAATCAACTGTTCCTTACATTTATGTTCGTACTCGTCAAAATGTAGGGAACAGCAGATTTTTTTTTCGCCATTTCAAGTTTGGCCCCATAGTAAAAGTTGTCCATAATGATGAGTACAATAACCTCTTAAGAGGTTGTTAATGTTTTACCAATAACCCTGTATAACTGTAGGATTATGTTTTACTAGCAGCGCCCCGCGGTTTCACCCGCATAAGTTTCGATCCCTTGGGAATATCGGCATAAAAAGTATCCTATGTGTTATTCCAGGAAATGGCCTATCTATGTGCCAATTTTCATCTAAATCTGTTCAACGGTTTACGCGTGATTGAGTAACATACATCCAAACATCGTCAAAAACTTTCACATTTATTAGTAGGATAATAGCTCTGCAAAGGTTGGTTTAACTTCGAAAGGCCCACTTAACTTCAATACACTTACGGAACCCACAGGTCGCTTAAATTGCTTCTTTTTTAATAAGTAAATTAAATGCAAAGGGAAAATTAACTCTTCTTGAAGTGACGGCCAGTGACGGCGGAGTGACGTGGCCAGCCATTACGGTTCGGAGGTCGTTGACCTCACGCCTGGAAAACCGCCGCGATATTTCAAGGTTCAACTACCTGTTTACCCTTTGTATTCTTGATAGAAATTAGATTAGTTTTTAATTAATAGTTTTAATTTTTAATAAGTCGACAGTTTGTAGCAACAAAATTTTAGATAATGTCATGCCAGCGACACAAAGAAGAAAAATGAGTCTAACTATAAAAATAATACAAAAAATAGAATATTTTCTAGGCTGTCTTGAAACACTGATTATTGGCAATCTTACTATCATGATCCCAGTTTCTGCTCCTGTTTAGTATTCGCTCACAGACATTCATCGGATATCCAGCAAAAACGGAAAAGAAACAAACAATTTCAATAAAGTTCAATCGGTTGATTTGTTAAATAAGCGGCGTCGCCTCGCGGCTGTCTGCGTGAGCTTTAAGACCAATATTTAGGCAATCAAACCATTAGAAAGATAGTTCACGTACAAACAACCTATTCGACTGATTTCCGAAACCAGACAAAACAATAATAGGTATCTCCATAAGCAACCAAAAAGAGAACATAGATTTTATTTTCCATTGCAAATCGTAAAATTGGTCTGAATTAAACTGTAGTATTTTTCTAAGCATGATACACTCGTTTTTATTGAGGATATCCCGTCCAAGTAGTAAAATTTAACCGGTGGGGTTCTTTTTGTTTAATCAACTTTTACGGCACGGAACCATGGGGACATTGGCTTAAGCCACAAAAGGGTTTCTTGCTACAAAATTTTACAACCTGGTTGCGGTCTCTGAATTATTTTATAGGTGAAGTTTTGTTGTGCACATTTTTTGGGTTCATTGGTCCGCAATGAATTTATGTAACCCTCCTTTTGGGTTTAGCTGTAGTCGGGTAAACCACAAGTCATGACGTCGTAAGGAAAAAAGACCAGAATTGGAATTTCTAAACAGCATGGTGAATGCATTTCGTCGGTTAAATAGAAAAATGACGTAACTCAGAAAGTACAAATTTTACAGTACAAGCGTGTTTTTAATTTCATTAAAATTCCTTTTTCTATAAAAGTGTTATTTGTACATATAAGTGTCATATAATATAAAAATTCTATAATATAAATTATTTTTTCTATAAAAGTGTTATTTTTACATAGGTACATAATATATAAATTACATAATATAATATATAAATTCTTTTTTCTATAAAAGTGTTATATAAAAAAAAGAATTTTTATAGAAAAAAGAATTTTAATGAAATTAAAAACTTCAAACGCTTGTACTGTAAAATTTGTACTTTCTGAGTTACGTCATTTTTCTATTTAACCGACGATTTGTACTTAAATGTTTTACAGTTACATGACATTATTAAAAAAAAAGTGACCAAGTGCGAGTCGGACTCGCACACGAAGGGTTCCGTACCACAAGGCAAAAACGCCGAAAAAATCACGTGTCTTGTATGAGAGCCCCCCTTAAATATATATTTTATTCTGTTTTTAGTAGTTGTTGTTATAGCGGCAACATAAATACATCATCTGTGAAAATTTCAACAGTCTAGCTATCGCGGTTCTTGAGATACAGCCTGATGACAGACAGACGGACGGACGGACAGACAGCGAAGTATTAGTAATAGGGTCCCGTTTTTACCCTTTGGGTACGGAACCCTAAAAAAAGTACAGAACTCATTGAAATGTAATTTTAGAGATACAGCACCTAAAGCTATTATTTACTTAAATCTACCATTAATATTCTTTAAATACAGTCTAGAACGACTGTAACTCCAGTTAGCGTAGCTTAGAGGATAATCCGTTAGGTACTTAGTGCTTCTCTCACGTTCCAAAGTCACCATATAAAATAATATACAAAGTTTGAAAGCAAAGTTCATCTATAACATTACAGAATTGCATTTTAATGTAAAACAGGACTATAACACCGACACGTCCACTATCGTTAAAGGCTATTTTCCCCTATAATGTTGTCCCAAAATTCGGGGCTATGGAATTTCATACTGACCCATCCCGGGCAATTTAATAAACTTATATCGAGTAACGATATTGAGACAACCACGAGAAACACATTAAATTTAGATTCTTGTCCTGTTTTCATTAAACACAAACCCTCGCGTGCTAATGGAATAGAGAAAACTGATAAGTTGACGTCGATGAACTAGTTAAACATGCTAGCTACTTACGAGTAATAAGTAATAAGTCAAATCATTTATTTGCTTGAATATGGGTATTAGAATAAAGAAATTTCGTTTTAAGTTCAACAATTTCCTACGTTAACATTTGTGCTAATACAAGATGTAACAGAATAAACGCAAGTCCTGAAAGTAGTTCGTTCATAATTGATTACTGAATCAATTTCGGTAACATTTAAGATAGGTATTTTTTTTTTAATTATGTATTTTGCGCCGATTGAGCCAAAGAAAATTAAATCTTATGTCAAGGCAAAATTTTGAATGCATAAAGTAATGATAGGGTCAACACAATTTACTTAATAAAAATAGTTAGCTTTAAAAAAAATTGTTTTGATCATTGTACTCAATACTCTAATTGGGGTGTATGAGGTCTTGCGTTCATTATGTTACGCATTGTATACATTTAATATAATAATTAAAATATTTCTTACATCAATAATTTACAATGAATCTATTACAATAATTAAAATTAGAGTATTTACTTGTCATTCCATTCAATTTGTAAATGTTTGATATAATAGTTACCTTCATTATTTTTGACATTAATTCGCAATCATAATTGTTTTTTTCTACGAGCGATATAAAAATATTGTAATATTTATAAATTATGTTTATTAGATCTAAAACATCCGCAGTATGCATACTGCAGTAGCATGGCATACGTTAAAGTCCATCACAATAGAACACGCCAAAATGTCGGAAACCACATTCTACCCATCACAGAAGGCTCGCAATTGAAAATATATCACTCAAGTCTCAACCGAAACAAACGCACCATAATGTACCAGCAGACAACTCGACAGTTTTCACTGTCAGTCCTTTAACGTGGCAGTTTAATAAAAGGGCGGAGCGCCCGTATAGTCAAAAAAGATAACATCATAGACGTAAACATGAATAAAACCGAGACTACACCAATTGGCCGATACCCTTCGGTACCGGTACCGGTACCAACCCTTTTATTTGTACACGAATAACCACTCCACTGTTCTCCTAAACACAAATAAGCAACTTTAATTGAATCGAACGGCCCTCAACGAAAGGGTGACAGGAATTTTAATGAAATGCAATTACATTTTAGAGTGTGGCAAACAACAAATGAAATTTTCCAAAAAGCTGGGTCTGTATTATCGTATTGTTTCAGTTTAATTGACTTGAACAACTTATTCGATTAATACAATGTGAAAATATATCCATTATAAAGTAGGATTTTCTTTGGGAGCAGTGGTGGCACAGTGGTAACAGCCGCGACTTATAAGTGGGCGTGAGTTGAACCCAAGCATGCCAGGGGAACCAGGGGAATAAAAAGGCCACTTTGGCAGAATCATAAGAGGATAACATTATGAATCATAATATGGCGAAGACAGTCCGTGTTTTTTTTTTCCCGCTGCACTACGTAGGTATAATCAAAGAGATTGGGATTGGATTTGGATTGGATTGATTGGCACAGGCAAAAAAAAAATTACTGAAAGATCCTTCAATAATGGGATTTGATACGATTAATTTAACAGTTAACTGTCCATTATGATTCATAATGATATCCTTTTATGATTCTGCCAAAGTGGCCTTTATAGGCCCCCAGCACTGGGCCCGCGTTGTGGATTATGGCCGACTCCCTCTCACAGAAAGAGGAGGTCTGTATTCCAGAAGTGGGAACCATAGAAGTTGATTATAGGATGTTCTGTTTAGTGGGGCTCATTAGACTTGTGGCACGGTTTCTAACCGGCAATGCTGCTGGAGGATTTTATATTTTCAAGTTGAAAAAAGTGACGATCGCGATAAATCGAATTCTTGTCTTGAAAATGTCGGTATCACAGATAGAAATAAAAATATGTCACGACCCGGTATCTGTGTATCGGTCAATCAGAGTACCAATTAAGGCACTTTTGATTTACATTGTTGATTTTAAATGTAGTTAGTGACAGAAACTGTGCTTTATTTAAATAACGCTCAACTTAAAATGGACGCAAATAAAACGCCATCTGAATTCATTCCTGCCATTATTCGCGTATTTCTGGCGCACAACTCACAAAACGAGGTTAGTTGTTATTTTGTGTACAATTCAGGGAGGCCACTTTTTCCGGCGGAAAGTTTAAAAATAGAAACGTTTAAAACACACACGTGCACTATTGCGATCGTTAAATCCCATGCGTTATTGCTATAGAGCCACAAACGGTACTGAAACAACCCGATTCGGTACCGAACGATTTATCGATACCTACCTATAGTCACAGAATAACTAATAGTAGGTACTAACGTACTATAGTCGGTATTATTCGAATCGAATATTTGAAAAAAATACAAAAATCAATTTTTAATAGGTATTCCTTTTTAGAAATCCGTGCTCAAAGGGTGAAAACGGGACGATATTAATAACTAACTCTACACCGTTGGTCTGTCTGTCCGTCCGTCCGTCAATGTAAGACGTCCGTCAAAAAACCTCATCTTCTTAAACCCTAGTAGATAGGTAGTCCGTTGAAACGTTTGGTGGTCCAGTAGAGCAGTGAATGGACCAAAGGTATCGAACCAAACCAGTGGTCGTGGGTTCGAAATCAAGCAGGCGCATTACTTTTGTGTAATTTATTTCGTCAACACTGCTCTCAAAACGGTGAAGGAAAACATCGTGAGGAAACCGGCATGTCCTAGAACCAAAAAATCGAAGACACCCACCAACCCGCACTGGGCTCGCATTGTGGGTTACCGCTCACAGAGAGGAGGCCTGTGTCCCAACAGTGGGAACAATATAGGCTAAATTCGCAGTTGAATTTTTCGCAGAAAAGTAAGGTGTTGCCTATAGACTCTGCCATGGTAAATAATAAAAAGAAGGTAAACTATAATTTTATAGTTTGGACGGTACGGAATCTTTGTGCGCGAGCCCAGCTTGCACTTGACCGGTAGGATTCAATAAGGTTGAAATAGTATTGATCTTCCATGAATATTTATAATCTACATACGATTTAGGAACGTACTTATGTACTGATTAAAACTTTCCGTTTAAAGATGATTTTGTTTGTAATTAAATATGGTAATGCATTTTATTCGAGTCGTAGAAATCAGCCTTCAGCATTGAAGACAAAAATCAATATAATCAAAATTGGACGTAACAGAATGCAATCTTTAATTCAAATCAATCAAATCGTTTAATTTATGTTAACTATAAGTTAACATAAATTAAACGACCTATAAGTAGGGACAGTAAGATAAGCTTTAATAATTCTGAATAAAATTGGATAACGGTGAAATGGATCAGGAATAATATCGAGTAACAAGACCAAAGCAGTTTAGCTGTTAAGTCTGATATCGATTATATTTCCGAGCTTTACTAAAAGCCTGCTTTAAATATACTTGAAAGCTAAGCTAAATGAATCTACCTATAACTTTAAACATTTAAACAATTTTTTTAAATAGTTTCTTTCGATTTGAGCTTTAGTAATTACTGTGATGATGATGATGAATTACTGTGTATATTTTTTGTAATGTACGTTTTTTTTTTTAGCAGAATAAATTATTTTTATTTCTTTATTAAAAAACTAATTTCTGCTAGCGACTTTGTCCGCGTGAAATCTCTGGTTTTATGACACTCGGCAATACTGTAGCTTCCCATTAGTGAAAGAATTTTCGGAATCGGATCAGTAGTTCAGAAGATTACCCCCTACATACATATTCACAAATTTTACCTCTTTATATTATTAGTATTATTAAGTATATTAGATTTTTACGCACTTTCCAATAAAATATTGTCCATCGTCATCATCTGCCTAGCCTTTTCTCAACTATATATGTTGGGGTCGGCTTCTAGTCTAACCGGATTCAGCTGAATACCAGTATTTCACATGGAGCGACTGTCTATCCCACCTCCACAACCCAGTTACTGGGTAATACGATACCCTTTGGTAAGACTGGTTGTCAGATTTTCGGGCTTCTGAATACCCGTAACGACTGTCAAAGATCCACGAATGACAGCCGGGACCACGTGCTTTCCGAGGTACGGAGGGGTCTCGGTATGTAAAGATGGTCAGCCATCCACAGATCAACCACGGCAAGCATAGCTTAACCTGATCGATCGACTTGTGCGGCTGTTATTATTTAGCAACGGGCCCCTCTTTATAATATTAGTATTATTTATTATATTCGATTTTTTACGCACTTTCCAATTCAATATTGTCCAATGACATCTTTACAATGTATCAATTCACATCATCCCCTTCATTAAAGTCCTGAACTAATGGACCAGTGAAACACCGCTAAGAAGAGTTATGTACCACTCAGGCCAATACGTGCATACGCTACGTTTGCAGGTAATATATTGCGTTCTATGTCTACCGGGAAATGTCGGGTACCGAACGTAGATTTCCCTTATTGACTGCCAGAATGAACGGTCTTGAGCTATTGCAGTATCGGTACGTCTAGCATTGACATCTAATATCGTTAGCTAAAAGCTGTGGTATTAGCTACCTGGAACTTTCTTAACAGCATTTGTTTACGTCTGCATCATTGGTCTAGTAATTGTGAGTGTAACTGCTGAGCGGGGTACTGAATTCGAATCCCGGGCAAAGTGTCAACTATTGGATTTCTCCACCAAGAATTTCTTAGTAGGAGCCTGGAGTTTGGATTTGGGTCCGGTTAGGGGCAATAGGCTCGACCCTATTATGTAAAGTCAGGGAAAGTATATTCGAATCACAGCAGCCATTCTTTGGCAGTTGTGTGTGAAATAGCAATAAAACAGGAAATTGACATACTCGTAGGGTTTTAATTAACTTAACAATTAATCTCCCTGAATGCACAATCATGGATCTGAAACAAAACTGGCAAAATGTGGGTGTACTGCCTAACACTTCAGATTAGGAAATATAGGTGAAGTTCAGCCTGAAACACAGCCTCAGATCTGAGCAGTAGTCGCAAATACAAATCCTAGTTCAAAATCGTGATATCAAAATATAGAACCAATAGGCCACACTTTCACTATTAGAATTCTCTCTATCATTACAAGTAATGATACACAGTGAGAGTAGTTCGTATACACAATAAAACAGGCAGCTTTCTTAATGACTGTTCCACACGACTGCACAGAAGTAACTCACTGTTATGATGCCATACTATTATTCTGATCATATTTGACTCTTCCGTCTATGTAGGTGAGGCTTACATTATCAAAATCATTTATAAATACAAAGTTGATCAGATAGACGCCACGCTGCGCGCACAATCAATTTATAGCGTATAGTCAAGACAAATTGCGTGCCAGTACCACCAATATGGATGGCCATCTCTTTATCAGAGGCTGGTCTAACAGGTTATATCGTGACGTCATAGTTTTCGAAAATAGGCGCCGTTAATTGGTGTCATCAAATTAGAGACTCCGCCTCCAAAGGCTACTTTTAAAGAAATTGCTCATTTCGTATCGGTCGAAAAATATAATTTACAGCCTCTAGCCGATATTTGGGGAACTAATTAATAATAGAGTGAACTAAAATAGTTGCAATTTTTAAAGCCAAAATATAAGTGATCAATGATTTTATTTTTGTAAGTAGGTTTGCACAAACACTTTTACACGTCAATCATTTTTTTTTTAAACTAGATAAGGTCGGTATAAATCCACGTTGTCTAAAGATACTCGCTATTGCTGAGCATTAGGTCCTGGGTTCGAGTCCTAAGTCGGGCAAAGTGTTATTGGGTTTTTCTATATGGAATTTCTCAGTAGCAGCCCGGACTTTGGATTTGTGCCCGGTTGATGGCAATAGGCTCGCCCCCTGTTACATGGGACTTAAACATAACTGGCGAAATGTGGGTGTACTATACCTATAGGTTGTAGGTACCTCTGCCCAACCCTTCGGAGAAACATGGCGTGATGTTATGTTGTATAGAGATATCTAAATCAAATTCTCATTGCATTCTCATTTTATAGACATTTGATATACCCGGCTAAACAGCCGTACGGACGATTTAACACTTCAACTATTTATCGATGTTTATAGCCGATAATGATGGGTACGATTTTTTGGTTTTACGACTTTGTAACTATGACAAAGGTTGAGGCTGTAGAGGTCGTACCTTCACCGCCCGAAAAGTATCAGTAACTCCGTAAAAAGATACTGGATACGTTACGAAACTCAACAACCGAGACATAAAATGAAACCATATTCTCAAAGGGTCGTATAAGTTGTTAAATTAAAAATTTGTTTTGAAAACTAACACTCGTAAAAGAGCTTTTACTTAGTGATGAGACTATTTTTGATACGAATTCACATAGTAAAAATGTTTTTATTTGTATTTTATGTGTCTTTAATTTATTTTCCCTGATGTGGTAAGCAAACTTGCGACCGATACTGCGGCTTTTTTCGGAGCTACTGCATTGACTTACGGAGTAAGTTCTAATCAAAGATTGATAGAAAACCACACAAATATATATTTAGGTACCAAAGTAGTCATCATCATCCTCCTGCCCTTATCCCAATTTATTTGGGGTCGGCGCAAAGTAAAGTAAGTAGCGTGAAGCCTTCCTCAAGAATTGGACTGTCAAATGCAAAAATAATTTTTCATATCCATTGGGCAGTTCCAGAGATTAGCGCATTCAAACAAACTCTTCAGCTTTATTATTAGTAGTATAGATTATTAGTATAGATTCTGTTTACTCGGCTCCTAAGGGTCATAGCGTGATGTTAAGTAGCGTAAAGCCTTCCTCAAGAATAGGCTATTTGACAATGTAAAAAATAAGGTCATAATTATTGACACTCGTATAGATTATCGCTTTTAAAATCGATTTGCATTAATTTTACTACAAAACAATGTATTATTTATAAAAAAAATCCCGAAAAAACTTAATCTTTTTAAATCTGGCGCCACGTAATCGAAAACGGTCTGGATTGGCTGAACTTAAGATCACGTCATGATTTAGTAAATTTCTGTCTATCGTTGACAGAACAGATGACTTTTGTCTAGTATCTCGACCGTTTCAACGTTTGTTTACGTGAATCGTGACGTCACGACGCCATATTGTTATAGATAGCGTTTTGGCGGCTTATTTAAACAGTACATTTTTATTTACTATTTTTTCAAAGAAATACATTATGCAATTTGAAGTAATAGGTTTTTGTGGGCTCGGTAGACACCATTAAATAATCTGAGATGTTTATCAGAAACCAGTCAAATAGCCTATTGGACTATCAAATGCAAAATTAATTTTTCATATCCGTTGGACAGTTCCAGAGATTAGCGCGTTCAAACAAACAAACTCTTCAGCTTTATTATTAGTACCTATAGGTTATCTATTTACCAAAAATCTATGGTTTGGACTAAAAAATTAAAACATGCTTTAGTATGTTGCTTGTAGAATAATCTGACAAAAAATCACAATGATTGTATGTATATTAGTATGGTTTTTATTTGTAAAAAGAAAATTTTTAGATGTATCTTCATGATTTTTTTCTAGCGTATCAAATTAGTTGTATTATGTTTTCAACACACTATCAACCTAGCATATATCCTGAAGAATAGGTATCTTATATTTTTCTGATTTTGTTTACTGTAGTCGATCATATACTTTTATTGTTTCTAAAACTTTCGTTTTTGCGTTTAGGTCCTGTAGTCCCCTTACGGGATTGAATTGTATACCTAGATAGTTTTACAATCGCTCAAATCTGTTTTCAGTTTACTGCTGGATGATTATTTTACCTACCACTTTTTCAATTCCCAGATCATCGAACTCATACGCAATGATCAAAACATCAATATTTTACATTCGACTCAACTGTCCGAATTTCGTGTACAGTAACGTCATAGCCGCATTGTTCAACTGTCGGACGCTCGTCAAGTCCGAGTGACGTGGCCAGTCAGACGTCAGACGTCGATTCCACGTCATTCGCGAGTGAGGGTTGACTTCGAGCCCGTCAGACGTCATGTTGGCAATCTACGTCGGGGCAGGTGAGATATGAATGTTCATTGTGATTACTGAAACTATATTTTTTGGAAATTATTTTAATGCCTTTAGTTTTGCTATCACAACAACATTGCGTGATGTCGGTGACTGAAGAAGCAGACATCGGTTGATCGTCAAATAATGGGAAACCACCTCGTGGTTACGACTAGTTGAGATTAGGGATTCTCATTGATTTATTCAACCTAATAAATTTCTACCAGTCACTTTACGAAGATCGTCGATGATTTGAAGACTATAAACTACTAGCTGTTGCCCGCGACTTTGTCTGCGATCCATGATGAAAAGTAGCCTATTTCTTTACCCAGCAGGGTAATTGCGTAACACACTACCAGTAGCAATGGGTTTCATTTTTACAGTTCAACAACATTCATTGCGTTATTTGCGTTGTTAGGCATACACATTTTTCGAACATATGGAGCAATGGATTAAAAATATGCTTGAAAATGGTTCAAATTGAGAGTAATAGTGTGTTACGCAATTAGGGTGCAGGTCATGGTCTATCTGTCTGTCAAAATTCAGTCAAATCCGTTCAGCCGTTTTAGCGTGAAAGCGTAACAAACAAACAAACTTACTTTCGCATTTTTAATATTAGAAGATTTTTAGAAAATCACAAATTCATTATAGATAATATACAGTCGCCTGAGGCAGCATAATTATAATGGATATATGTGAATAATGTGTTTGTTTTTAAGACAGTTGGAAAAAGCAGTAGTAGATTATATGAATAACAAATTAATAAAATAAGCCAATTTAAAATCGAATATTCTTTAAAAAGCTCATCTATATTTTTGCTAGACTCATAATGAAATTATTATCATTAAAGAAACAATTCAAAGCATAGGTCAAACTAATTAATGTCATAAATTTATGTATTTCGCTATCAGTTTCGGATTTCATCGCATAAATATCGCACGGATCTCGTTTTCAATCTACGGACCCTGTTTATAATTCATTTCTTTGCAATTTTAATAAACTCATCAAATCCCCATCAAGATTGTATCTGGGAACGCTTTGCATATGAATGTGATACGTCAATCTGCCTTAAGCAAATAAAATGCCTCATCTTATTCGGCCAACAGCTGTTAGCCGTGAAGCCAATCTTTTGACCGGAACACTTACAAAGGAAACACTCTATCCTAAAAACAACTTTACCAATCAGCAATAGAGTTTAATTTTCGACATCGAAGGGACTGCAGTCCAAAGAAGTAAGACATGTTTATTTTGTGAAATCCAATTTTCTGCTGACATCTCATCTGTCAAAATGTAAACGAAGGGTGTTGTAAAAGTGACTAAGCGATAACCAACACTATACGTTAGATCGTGATGTTTGATTTACTGATGCTCTCAGGATTAATCAAAATATTAGAAACTCAGATATCACTAGATTGTATTATAAATAGATGAACATCAGAATAATATTGATAGACTATGAATGTTCATGAATCATTTCTAGGAACAGTAAGCAACTTTGTTGTAGGAACTATCTGCAACGCAGATTTAGATAACAGTAAAGTCTTGAAGAAACCCTAACAATTAATCACTACGAAAGCAATCGCATCGGTCATACGATGTCACTCGGCAGACTGCGCTTGGCTCTGCTCTTGCGATTTCCCCGATAATTCCACCTCTTCAGTACTCTTATCGCTATAAATCGGACCACCGGCCACTATACCACAAGCACTTTTGGAAATAATGTCAATCTGATTTGGTTACATAACAATGACATCCTTACTCATTGTGCTCCAACCTCCGCAGCAGGGAGTAAACGGTACATTTCTTGAATTAAGACGTAGTTAGTATTCAGATTCAGACTCCCTACGCCTCGACGAGGAATGCGTTCCGCCTCATAAACTCCTTCAAAGTATACATACCGAGCCTCAATACCCACAAACCGACGAGCGTTCGGAACTTAAACGAGTAATTACAGTGCTTATCCAATTTGGCAGGGCAGAAAAACGCGACCCCCCTTGTACAGGAAATTTGTTTTAAATTTCGACAACAATGGGGAGATCGCGAGTCGGATAATTGCGTACGGGAACAGTCCGTGACGCCGACGAAGGTATAAATCCACCAGCAATGAACGGTTAATAATAGCTTGCACAGGTTAAACAGCGCTCTCAATGGGACCCCATGACAGCAATCTGCAGAATCTGCAATTGAGTATCGCATGCTTCGCGCCGCCGTTTACTCCGAGCCACTTGCCGACGAATCGAAAATCTGTGATAATATTTTCACGACGACCAACGATAAAAAGATCGCAAACAAGATATTCAGAAGATGTAAAAAGTTTTTACTGTGTCAATAAATCACTGAGATTATAAATCTGTTTTACAACCTATAGGTGATCGGAAAGTGCTATAAATCATAAGTGAAATGGGGGTTGCTACAGCCGGTGTCCCTGGAGGACCATTAGAAGATTCCAGAACCCTCCCACGGCATCGAAAACGTTGAAACGAAGAAAAAGTTTTTAATTAACCTTGGTTTAATGTTGGTGCAATAAAACTAAAGAGGTTCGATCAAAACAAATCAACAGTTATAATGATCGTCATTAATCATTATAAAAATTCTTCATCGCCACCGCAAATAAAAACTAATATCTACAGTCTCGTGTTCGGTTACATTATGGCTATCAGTAACCATTAAAGTAGGTGCAAGTCAACATCAAATCATATGTGGCATCGATAAATTGCCAAATTATTTAAATCACGTGTGGCCCAGGCGGAAATATGTATATTATTTAAGTAGATATGTTTACATGGCAATGAGGTTTTTGAGAAAGTCAATATGCATAATTGTGCTTTTAACTTTTCTTCACTTTTTGATTTCTTACCGTAGGATGTTAACTTAAAATGAAATTTTCTTTTAACTGTCGCAGAGGAATTAAAATTATGTAATCTATGGTAATATTCATTGGCTCCAATTTTAATGCGCAAGTAGGTATAGTCTTTTTTCTATGGTTTTCCCTCAAACATATCGTCATGAAAATGAAAGAAAAATCATAAAATTTTTCGAAGGATTAAAACTTACAGCTATAATAAAGTTCAAGCTTAGAATTTCATATTAACCCGCATAATTAAAGTTCTACAAGTACAGGACCACAAAACTTTGGCTTGTAAGAACGACCAGCCCAACGTTCTACATAATTTCTTAAGTTCATCATCAGAGTAACTTCACGTGTTCTGACCTACGTGCTTGCTTCCATCATTCGTCTAGAGACAAACAAACCACCAAACTTAGCATCTTACAAACAGTCTTGGATCTTAATGGAAACCTTAATTAATGCTCAAACTTAAACTCCGAATCGTCGTCTCGAGACCACACTACTCTTCATTATTTTGCTTGAGTCGTATAAATAAATTAACCGTGACGGTTCGCATCTCGTATGGGACATTAATAACTGGTAGTACAATGAGTATTACAATAACAATTGGGACGGGAAGCTTGTAAACCGATTATACTGATCGAGCGTCACTCACTATGACATCAATACAATCGATTCCAACGGATTTATGAATAAGATATCGAAGTTCTGATGTTATCAAGCAGCTCTTAATCGAAGTCATGAGAATGAATGCCGACTTCCTCTAGCAAGTTTAAATAATTAGGGCCATTGGACAAAGATCGTATCTCAAGATAATGCGCTTAATCTTCTTGGAATCTCAATAAACGTTAATGCAGCGAAATGAGGATATCAGTAATTTACGAATGAAGCTGCATAAAATCGGTGAATCACGATATTAATTTCAACAAACAATCCAGCCAGCTGTAATTTATCACTTGATACGCGTAAACACATCAAAGAAAATGATATCATCGATTACGGACAAAATACACGACAATCATAGCATGCAAATGCGATTTTTCAAAGCCGATAATGATGCGTCAATTTCCCGAGACAATTTCCAATAGTAAAATAATACGATCAAATAGAGGGCGAGATAAATTACAGTCCTCTGCGCGTTCTGATCGCGATCGCGCGGCGCAGATAAAACGCAAAGCGAGGGGAACAATAACCGCTGCACTTCCTTTGACAATAGTCGCGGCCGGACCAGCCGACCGGCCGATGCAAGCCAGTAATTTATACGACGCCCTGAGATCGCAACGATACGCCCCACTAAATCGATCAATAATCCTAGAAAGTGATAAGACCCAATGGGAAACTATCAAATTGAAACGTCAGCAGGGTATAATCAAGCGACACACCACAATTGATTATACGGTGGGAAGTTGGCCGGTTACGTCCAAGGTAAAGCGGCCCGTAATAATTATAATGTCGCTGCATGTCTAGATCAGCGCTGGTGGTCTCAACTTGCTCACCAACTCGATTTTCCTTTCTATTACTTAAGTAAACAAGCTTTAAGTAAGCACGCTCCAAATGAAAGTGTTGAACCAACTCTCCCACAGAAAATTCTGAATTAAAATGCATGGTTTGAGTGTATCTCATTATGTCATGAAGTTTATGTCTTTAACGTTAATAATATGACTCGCTTTATGGTACGGATATGGTCGAGAACAAGACACGAGACACGCTCAGTTTGTCTTGGGCGACAAACACAAATATTAGACACGAACAAGCAACGGTACGGAATAGCAAATCACAGTGTATTTGTATAAGAAGCGTACTTTGAAGCAGGTTTGTATTTGTAAACAGAGCAGTGAATGTTCAATACAGTTAGCTGCCAATGAAATGACAGTGGAATGTCGCTAACAAAATCAACCATTTTTAATGTTTGTTCTGTAAGCACTATTATGAACGAAGAAAAATTAAAACGCAGTCAAATAAAGATTACAATCTGAAGCGAGAGGAATCTACAGCTGATGAAATATTTGAACACTGCGTATAAACTTTTCCGGAATGTTTCCGAATTCTCTACGCAGGCTTACTGAATTACGATACGAAAAAGCTCTCGCTTACTACGCACAGCTCATCAAAACACACGTGAAACAAGGTGCATGAAAATGGACGTTATTATCAAGAGCCGTAAGAAACAAACGAGGTCCTGATGCTGTCCCACTCCTGCGTGCCTCTGTTCCGAGTCAGAGCCAGAGACAACTAAAAAAATGTATTTTATTCATGGAAGAAACTTTAACTTCGAGTTTATGTTAAAATTCGTAGTGTAATGGAAACAATGCATTATGCATTGAGTCTGGTTGACACAATGACATATGGAGTAACTTTTGTTTGACGTTAGGGACGGGAATTTAAAAATATCAAACATGTAAAAACGTCAATACGCTTTCCACAGTTTTTCACATTACATTGTAAATATATTTTTTGCCTCGGTTAGCAATTTTTGCAGTCAATTTATTTCGATAAAGAACGAAGCGAATGTTCGGCTTAAGTGGACGCTGTGTTTACGCATAATTGGAACTCCTTTTTGCGCACGAGTCGAATACGAAATGATCCCGATATTAATTCTGTTTTTTGTAAATCTCCTTTAACATTTCTTACTAGTTCGTATTCGATCAAAGTTTAAGAAACTGTGGGTTTGTAAGTTCAATTTTCTTCAATTCGTTGAGCACGAATCGCGAAACAAAAAAGAAGCAATTTTATGAGATTTAGATCTTTTACGTTCACTTGTTTATCTAAAGAAAAATGTTTAGTCAATGGAAAAATGGTAACTACGATCTTTGACCTCAATCACATTCTTTATTTTCAAGACCATACTGTTTATTTTGAACAATGTGTTCCTCGATTGGTCATAATAATACGGTGCAAGCGCATACAATGTAAAATCCATCACGTATCGTCCTAATATAACGTCTAGCAGTGTCCGATGCCTATCAATTTGGGCATTCTTCAATACACATCGATGGTGAGATATTGTCGATATACGAGGTATAAAAACAATAATGTGAGATCTGTAAGGGGCGTGACTTGCGCGTGGGCAGCGCGTCGGTGGACATTGTTTAACAGACCACGCCGATATTAGAGGTCAAACATCCACGCTACGAGATTTTATCGTAATTATAATGTTCTTTTATTGGTATTTACACAGGTATACTCAAGTGATGGTATCGTGTAAACGTGTTTTGTAGTTTTTAAATTCCACAGCGATGATGGTCAGGTTTAATGAAAGTTACCTAATATGTCATAATGGTGCGCATACGAGGCAGTTATGTTTACAGAAACATCGATTTTTGATTACTTTATTTTCGATTACTTTACCATTCGAAATGGTCGAAACGATTCATAATATCTCTGATATGTTTACATAATTATTGATTATTAATATTCGATGGTTATCACAAACTGACTGCTACCGTATGCAACTAATTTTAAAGTTAGATTCGTGTTTTCAATGCATGTATTTTGTACGGAAACTGTTTGTTTTATCAAACTCAAATTATGCATCGGTATGCATACCGAACGTACAATACTGGCCATTAAGCATTCCCTTATAGGTACAGACAGTAAAAAAACCACAGAGTAAAAAAAACAAAACACGGGGTCTATTAGCGTTTTCCACCTAACAATTCAAAGTAGACCGCGAAAGGCTTGGCATATTATTCAAATTCGCACACGTGATCCCGATTGTCACGATGCTTGGTTTGCGGGCTAATTAAGCTGAGCACGACATAGGATCACCGTGTCATGAATGTCATGAGTCCAGGCGAGATCTTGGCTGCCGTCATGACTTGTGGAGAAAGCAAATTAGACCTATTAGTACACGCCACAGAGAGACGCGACCATCCCCGAGTAATAGGTGTGGCAATTAATTATGTACAGTCGTGATGGAAAGCCCGGAATTTCTGTGTTTTCTTTTTTAATTAAGACGGGTTAACTGTGATAGGGATTAGTGGTGGATTGTGGGACGTGCCTCTAGTTTTCACATATTATGTGGCCATAATTACTTAGTAGCGGAAAATAGCCACACGGGCAATCGTATCAGCATATACTGTTCCCACTGCTGGGACACAGGCCTCCTCAGCTTATTGCCATCAACTGCTACTGGAAAAATCCTGATGGAAAAACCAAATAACACTTTGCCTAACTTAGAAATCAAACCCAGGACCTCATGCTTAGCAGTAGCTCCTGCGACCACTAGACTAACGAGGCAGTCTACTCTTATTAAACCCGAAAAATATTTATTTCAAGAATCTTCCACATAGTAGGTACGACGACTTTCTGCTAAGCATTGTCCGCATAACCAACCCGCACTGGGCCCGCCTGATGGACGCCAGATACTAAATTTATTTATTTATTTATTTTAGGTACTCCTAGGACTATGTTGCCCATAGATTTTTTTGTTCATTTAGTCGCGTGGTGGATTACGGCCCGCTCCCTCCCACAGAGAGGAGACTTGTGTCCCAGCAGTGGGAACTATTTAGGCTGATTATGCTACATAAACTTCCGTAGATAAAAACACAAGCAACATTAACTATAGGAAAACATTACCTGTAACAAATCCTTCACACATCGTAAAAGTTACAAGAGGTATTGATTTTAAACGTAGTCAAACATGTGCAGCAGTAATAATGGCAGTTCGTCCGTTAGAAAACGAGTAGTTTCCTCGCCTAGTTTAAGAATTAACTTGTTTCCCTGTTCAAGCGGCAGGAAAACGGCTATAAATTGCCTTTTCATTCAAGCCACTAGGTATGCAAACAAATAGTAAAATGTGCTAACGATGTTTATTTATTTAAATATTGTTTCTTTCATACACAAGCATATCATTCAGCACCTTAATAATTTATGTAATATAATCACGCCTGTGTTTCTCAAAGCCACTAGGCAGAGATGTATCATTCTTCTAAACTAATCACACTGTCGCATTAATTAATGTATGTTTGTTACTTCTTCACGCACAAACGGCTGAACGGATTTAGATAAAATTTGGCACACAGATAGTTTACAACCAGGATTAACAAGTAGGATACTTTTTATCCCGATATTCCCACTGGATCGACACTTATGCGGGTGAAACCGCGGGGCGCAGCTAGTATTATAATAAAGAGATAATATTATTTGGTTTTTTGTATGATTGTTACGCTTTCACGCTAAAACGGCTGCACGGATTTGGATGAAATTTGGGACATGGGTAGATCATGACCTGGATTAGGACAGAGGATACTTTTATCCCGATATCACGGAATCGAGACTTGTGCGTGGGAAACCGCGGGGCGCAGCTAGTCATTTATATTATCAGACTCTGGATTACTAATCAGTATTGCCTAACTGAATATCCAATACCACTTTGCCTGGCTTGGCTTAGCAATGGCACCCAGGACCAACAGTTGCGCCAACGAGGGAGTCAACGTCCTGGAATGATGATGATGATGATAAGCATGGACCATGCATGGATCTAACCATAGAAATGTAAAAAACGGATCTAACATAGTATGGGACATTAACTTTCAAAGTATTTTATTAACAGCATTTGATGAACTTTCGGCTTTTTTAGTAACTGGGTTGTGGAGGTCAAACAGGCAGTCGCTTCATGTAAAATACTGGTACTCAGCTGCATCAGGGTAGACTCGAAGCCGAACAGCTAGGCAGATGATGATTTGATGAACTTTTGGCCAAAACGTTCACAAAGTCTTCACCACATCTCAAGATTACTTAAAAATATATACTTAAATAGAAAACTTGAACCCAAATGAAACATCGGACCAGCCCAACTTAGCATATTTGATATACAAAACCACAGAGAGCCACATTTCTAAACGTTACTAATACTCTAACAGGTACAAAAATATGTTTTTGTGCGTGTTCATATAAATCTGACTTGAATGACGTTAATCTTGATAGACGTGATGGCTTAGTTTTATTCATTATGCTTGGGGATATATTTTTTAGTTTGGCTATAAAATTGTGTATTTTGGGACTGAAGAGTTATGGAGTGTCTGCGTTGCGCTTAGTGGTTTTCTACCAAAGAGTAGCGGGGTAACTGCGTAACACACATGAAATGGCATTCGATAATAATGCCTTTCATTTTGACAGTTCAGACGTTACGACATTCGTACGTTCATTGCGTTTTTACGTTGTTAAACAGACGAAATATTTCAAACCTGTGAAGCAATGGATTAGGAATTTCCTTCCAAACCCTCGGGTTGAGATTGAAAGTGTGTTACTCAATTGGGGTGCAGGCCTTTTTAAGACCAGCTGGCGCTTTTAAAAGATACTAAAGGATTACATATAAGGTGGACCGATGACCTTGTGAAGGCCGCAGGAATCTGCTGGATGCGGGAAACACAGAACCGGTCGAAGTGGAGGTGCTTGGGCTCCCCCAAGCACCTCCACTTCGACCGGTTCTGTGCTTATGTCCAGCAGTGGACGTCTTTCGGCTGAAATGATAAAAGGATTACATAAGACTTAGCATCGTCGTCCTATCTTCTTATAAGCATCAACATATCGTTATCATCACATATTTTGCCATTTGTTGCGATTTTTTCCTATTACAGTCAGAGTTTAAAAAAATTGCGGTTACCTATAGTTACTTATAATCCTGTTCTAGTGCTGGATTTTTAGAACCTGTAATCGAGTAAGTAGGTATAGTTTTGTAGATGTCCATTGACATATTTTTTATTGAAATACCTCAAAAAATAGAAGCCGACATACGATTTCCTCAAAGCTTGTATATTGTTGTATCAGAGAACACTTTCAACTTGGGAGAGGTTTATATTCAGTGATAGAAATACCTAAGAGTCTCCTTAGTTTCGATACAACACCTGGTATTCACTACGCAAAAACTATCATTAAGACTTTATATATGTTTTTCTCTTGGAATATAAAATACCAAAATATTTACAGTAATATGAATACGATATGATATAGCCAAATCCTGTAAGAAAACCCTTCATAACTGCATAGAAATGCCTCCATAGAAATCGAAACATTGACGATGATCTGAACAATAAAAAGGCATATTATGATTTTACAAAGGCTAATAGCTAGTACTAAGCTCCCTGCTCTACAGCAGAAATAAACGTAGGTCTAAATTTTACAATCCATAAAACCATATAAAATAAGGCTCTTATACTTGCAACCGCAGTTACGAGAATAAGCATCTACGGCCATAGTACTTACGTCACAAAGCACATTATAATGACGTCAGACCTTTATGGTCTATTTTATTCCTCCGCTTTGCGAAGTATAGCTTTAGTACCAAAATCACCTTAGAGTGTGCCTATAAACAGAAATCCTACTTTTGTTATTTACAACATATAAAATAACCTACAGCACGCTGCAGGAGCCGATTTTCTACGATTATTGTCATAAATTCAATCGTAAATAACATTATGGATGGCGAAAAAGTCTTAGAAATGGTATATTTTAGTACATTTTGGCAATAAAATTATGATAATCCTAAAACGTGTCGATTTAAAATCTTCAGGGTCAAGAGTCTATCACCTAATCTTAGATTTGCGAGATGAATATCGAAGTGCTAAAATATGTTTACAGCATCAATATGGTCTTACAAATATTTTTGTTGAAAACTTTTTTAGGGTTCCGTACCCAAAGGATAAAAACGGAACCCTATTACTAAGACTTCGCTGTCTGTTCGTCCGTCCGTCCGTCCGTCTGTCTGTCACCAGGCTGTATCTCAAGAACCGCGATAGCTAGACCGTTGAAATTTTCACAAGTTATGTATTTCTGTTGCCGAAGGGGCCCTTGGCTAAATAATAACAGCCGCACAGGTCGATCGATCAGGTTAAGCTACGCTCGCCTCGGTTGGTCTGTGGATGGGTGACCATCTATACATACCGTGACCCCTCCGTGCCTCGGAAAGCACGTTAAGCCGTTGGTCCCGGCTGTCATTCGTGGATCTTTGACAGTTGTTACGGGTAGTCAGAAACCCGAAAGTCTGACAACCAGTCTTGCCAAGGGGTATCGTATTTCCCAGTAACTGGGTTGTGGAGGTCAGATAGGCAGTCGCCCCATGTAAAATACTGGTATTCAGCTGCATCCGGTTAGACTGGAAGCCGACCCCAACATAGTTGGGAAAAGGCTAGGCAGATGATGATCTATTTCTGTTGCCGCTATAACAACAAATACTAAAAACAAAATAAAATAAATATTTAAGGGGGCTCCCATACAACAAACGTGTTTTTTTCGGCGTTTTTGCCTTGTGGTACGGAACCCTTCGTGTGCGAGTCCGACTCGCACTTGGCCAGTTTTATTTTTATATGTTCAAATATTTAAGTTTTACGAGTATGATATTGTTACGGTTATAAAAGCTACTGTGCAGTGATGTTAAAATGTTGTGAATTTATTATTTATAACACCTTTTAAAACTCATTTTTAGAACGTTTGAATTGTTTATGTCCTAAGAGCCCTGCCAAATAATGGATCAGGCTCTATTGTGTTTTTTTTTATTTTTAGGATCCTTGTTTAATTAAGCCATATTAATCATTCAACTACTTACCTCGCACCCAACGCAATACGTAATCAACAAAATGAAAACACAAACGCATTAATCTCGACTTCTAATCCCGCCTTGATCTATTAAATTAAAATATTAAAAGGGTTCTCCCAAAATTCAAGTAGCCATTAAATCGCTTCAGTTACCTCATAACGGATTCAGTAATTTGCCCATACGTCTTGTTATGGTCGTTCAACAAGATTAAAACCCTAGCCACCCTTCATAAATCCTACCCAGTACTCCAAATGCGATATATTATTCATGGATACGTAAAATCGGAAGCTCGCCCAAATTGTCAATACAAGGTGGGTGCCCCCGTTACAGCTATTTACTGCAGTTTTCGTACTAAACCACAAATAAAATGGACTCTATGCATATTAAAGTATCATCATACGGACGGGGCTGCAGTTTATTTGCCCCAAGGGCTGCGTTTATGGGGTCGCTTTTATTGGAAGAAGTGTCAATAGTAAAATCTGAGGCGGTCATCTTGTGCACGAGGCAAATGCGGCGGTGCGGCGGCGCGGCGGGTAAACAATATTAACTGTTTCTATTTCTCCATTCTATTTTATTTACTCGCACATAACATCACGCCTGTATTCCCCGAAGGTTTAGCCAGAGGCTACATAAATGGCAAAATGTGGTTGTAAGTACAGAAGCTACCTGAATCTGTCAAATTTTCCCAATCAACTTTCAACCTTATGCTTTAGCGATAAAGTTGAAAATCTATTAAATATTGTAGTAGCTTGATGTACTGGCGTCTGTACCTACAGCCACATTTTGCCATTTATGTTTAAGTCCCATGCAATTAGCCAATATATACGTATAGCTTATTAACAAATTCAGACTCCGGGGTGCTACTGAGTAAAGGCTCCTTCAAACAGGCGCGACACGCGACAAAATCGCGCACGACACAAAGGCACCGCAAGTCGCGCGTCGCTCCTGTTTGCAGGAGCCTTAATTCCTAATGGAAAAACCCAATGACACCGACCTGGAAATCGAACCCAGGACCTCATGATCGGCAACAGCCCTAGCGAGCACTAAACCAACGAGACATTTAGTTTTTTTTTTTTGCTACTATCCTAACGCCCTCACAATCAAAATAACATTACAGGAAGTAATGTCTTTCTGAAAAATAAACAAAGCTTAATTTACTCATTCTAATAGGTACCCAGAAGTGTAGACGCAGTCACAAACCGCATCTTATACCTTACTAGCAGTGCCCCGCGGTTTCACCCGCATAAGTGTCGATCCCGTGGGAATATCGGGATAACAACTACCCTATGTCCTTTCCCGGGAAGCAATCTATCTCTCTGCCAAATTTTATCGAAATCCATTCAGTGGTTTAGGCGTGAAAAGGTAACATGCAGACAGACAGACACATAGAGTTACTTTGGAACTTAGAATATTATGTCCTCTTAAAGAACCCGATAAACTATCGCTACCGTTTTGATCCTAGCCATAAAATATTAGTAAATAGTCCCAGTAAGCGCTAAGCTCACAATAAAATTCAATCATGTTCGCAGGCGGTACATTCTGTGTCCCACAAGAATGGTTTATCGTGACACTGCTCCCACGCTTCCCGCGAATCAACTCTGTAAATTCCGTCCAAAGATGAATGGATGTCCACACTAAAATATATCGGGAATAGTTTGCCCAACCCAGAACTTGTCGGAAGTTATTGACGGACGTTCAATGGACACCGTATTGGTACACGAAATCATATTTATGACGGATCATAAGGAGGGCTTTTTAAATTATCGTTTCCGTGGCGCCGAAAGTAAAAATGTTGCCAGATTTATATTGAATGCTTCTCGTCAACAGAATGAACGAATAACTATGTAATCTAAGACGTCTTTAGGGAAACATTAAAACTAATTTGGTACTAACAGGTAATATAAAATTTAATGACAGCTTTTGGGTAGTGTAAATGCCCGTGGTGTGGTCCCTGACTAAAAATGGGTAGATTCGTCTTGTTTTTCATGATCATCATCAGCTAAAAAATAGATTGATATCTAAAAAACCGGTCAAGTGCGAGTCGGACTCGCGCACCGACGGTTCCGTAAAAAGTAGGTATGTAAATAGTTTATGACGTGTTTTTTTTTTGTAATGTTATTATAAATTTACGGTTTTCGGATTTTTTCCTTTACTTGTGCTTGTGACATCGCTTCTTGCCAAATTTCATGATCCTAGGTCAACGGGAAGTACAGTCAACAGCAAAAGTAGATGATCAAAATCAGAAATTCAATACTAATGAACGGAGTTCGCGTCAGAACTGTGTGGCGTCGAAGTACTACTACTTAGAATACTTACTACGTAGAATACTTTTGAATCACTTCGACGCCACACAGTTCTGATGCGAACTCCGTTCATTAGTATTGAATTTCTGACTTTGATCATCTACTTTTGCTGTTGACTGTACCCTATAGGTTTTGATTCCGGAACATAAACGCCCGTATCTTTTGATTGCGTTCACTTAGAAGTTTCATTTTTTTCACTGCTTCAAGGGATTGCAGCTTGAGTTATCAAGTTGAAATTAATATCAAATACTCAGGGTATTTGATATTAATTTCAACTTGATAGCTCCACGCGTTCCTGAGAAAAATGGTCTTGACAGACGGACAGACAGATCTTATAAGGGTTCCGTTTTTCCTTTTGAGGTACGGAACCCTAAAAAGGGCGGTGTAACTAATACATGCATTATCAGCCTATAAAGTCTGCTGGGACACAGGCCTCCTCTCGGTGAGAGGGGATGGACCGTACGTAATTCGCCACGCGGGCCCAGTGCGGATTGGTACGAGTAGATGTCACATGTCTTCAAATTTTAGGTTCTAGAACAGCCGGTTTCCTTACGATGATTTCCTTTTTTTTTAGCCTGCTCTTGACCTCGACCCCGATAATCAGCCTATGATGTTCCCACTGCTGGGACACAGGCCTCCTCTCAATGAGAGGGAGTGGGCCATAATCCACCACGCGGGCCCAGTGCGGGTTGGCGGATGTCACATGTCTTTGAATTTTTGGTTCTAGGACATGCCGGTTTCCTTACGATGTTTTCCTTCACCGTTTTGAGAGCAGTGGTGATGAAACAATTTACACAAAGTAAAGCGCCTGTCTGGGTTCGAACCTACGACCTACAACTCGCAAGTTATGTCCGTGACCACTGGGCCACCACTGCTCAACTAATACCCGCTTTACTTAGATAAAGAATATTTCCCTTATTGAAAAGTACTGAATAGTTCACATTTTCCAGCTCTAGCATTTCCAATCTTCTTCTTCTTCTTCATGTCGCTGGCACGACAGTATTTCAAAGCTTTTGACCCAAAACATCACCGTTTCCACGGCGTCGTCGGTGGCAGCGCAGAGGTCACTTGGGCTGCATGGTTTGGGACACAGAGGGCAGACTATACACGTCCCATCGGAGGAATAAGAGGTGTATAGTTTCTATACTATAGTCTAGATAAGTTATGAAACTCGACCGAAGCAGTATTAGCGACAGTTTTGTATGACAAGCGATCTATATCGAATAACTTTGAACTTCTTGGTACAAGTCGGATCAATGACTTTTATTTTTTGTTATATATGGTGGAGACCATAGCAAGCATGGTTTGCGACACAGCTCCACATCCACACCACACCATCTTTTCCAGTAAAGAAAGGATTGCCTTATTGATTACAATTGTATTATTAAGGACTAGCTGCGCCCGCGGTTTCACCCGCTTTAGTTTCGATCCCGTGGGAATATCTGGATAAAAAGTATTATATGTGTTAATCCTGGGTATAAACTATCTGTGTGCCAAATTTCATCTAGATCCGTTCAGTAGTTTTTGCGTGAAAGAGTAACAAACATCCATCCATCCACACAAACTTTGGCGTTTGTAATAAATATATTAATATATTTATATTGTTTTATTAATATTTTTTATTTATAAATATTATATGTAATATTTTTTTTTATTAGTAGGATATGACAAATTTGAAACATAATAAAGGAGTCAAACCAGGGACAAGTCTCTACCAACCCGCGCGGGCTTGCTAATCATGTAATTAAGGACCATAATACAAAAAACGAATTCGTAGTTCCATCTCATATAATTCAAAGGACTGGAAACAAACGACTATAATTTATAAGCAGCTGAGTGATTCACCTGCACAAATCAAAATGTGTGTATTGTTTTGTTTTTCTATACGCTTGATATCTTCATAGAAACTAATTAGTATTTCATGAGCTCAACCCTACGAAAAAGGGTGCTTGATGGTACCTACCGATATTTTTAAGGCTCTTCACATTATGGGGGAAAACGTTGCGATTACTTAAGGTATTTTTATGATCGCACTGTGGATGTTGAACTGTGGGTTTTGTAACTACTAAAGTGCTAAAAGAAACTTTTAATATGTACAGTGGACCACTGTACACACGGCTTCACATCAAGCTAGATATAAGCTGACCTCTGATTGTAAGAAAATCCTATACAATCCGATGTCAGCTAAAACTATGTGTCGCCGTGTGTACATGATGAAAGAGTTCTCATTATTCATCACTCGCATCATTTATTTTAATTAAAGAACATAATTATTTTTGCTTTAATTAAGCTAGTCATGAGATAAAATCAATTAATAAATTATATTAAACGAGTCCATTTCCCAAACTGTGCGTACATAAAAATCGTTTTAATTCATTACCCCGTTTATACAGACAAATAAGGTTTGGAAACGAAACCGCGCGCGTCCGTCCGTCTGGAGCGCACTTAATTTTATAATCGACCACATCAATCAACCTGGCCTTAATGAATAGTTTGCTTAAGGGCAAGCTTCGATAATCTCGACAGCGATAGAATTACACAATGGGAGGTTTTGGTGTCTATTTTTTTTTATACACGTTTAGTGCTTTAGGATGGGCGAAGGGTTAATGTTTCTTTTTTCTTTTAAATTATGTTTGACAAGTTAAGGTCGGTCGAAGTTTTTATCAGTGTCAATTTCTTTTCAGAAACTTTTGTATAAGTATCTAACTAACTAGCCCGCGACTCCGTCCGCGTGGAAGCTACCATAAAATATATTTAAAAAATATACTCACTCGGCAATAGTGTAGCTTACAAGCTTAACTTCTTTATAATATTAGTGTAACTAGTGTTGATTGTGAGCTCAAAGCTCAAGATTTGCATAACTTCTGCATTCCTCCAACAACAACCCTTAAGAGAACTGATGAGAGCTAACGTTAATATGTTGCAATACCCTTTAAATTAAACTACCAGCATATACCTTGGGTCGGCACGATGTTCGATATCGACAGATCAGTGACTTCTCAATAGCTAATCACCCAGACAGTTACGGGACTTACCTTCTTAGTCTACATACCCAGAAAAGGCCAACCAAGGACGAATGCTACATATTATGCAAATTCAACTGATAATCGCGTTCCCGTAAATGTGTAGTTTCCAAGTAAACTATAACCAAATAAACAGACAAAAAAGTGGAACCAAAACAGACTAATTCACTCACTATCGTCTCTAATGTATGGTCTCCTGGTACATTTTTACGTGGAGACTTTTTTACCTTTACTGATTTATGGTAGGCTATATGCGACGTACACATAAATAAGAATAACGTTAGCAGAATTGTACTTATTTACTTAGCTACTGTATTTTCATGTTTACGCTCATAGAAAAAGGAATCTGGATTACGTCTAAAAGCCATAGACGGTGCTCTTGATTTTTTTTAAGTGTAAACTTCTTTAGGCGCGTTGGGCATTTTTTGAAATAGGAAAAAACCATTGAACGCGCCACTGTTACCGTGAGCGACAGCACGCGTGTTTTGTTTATAAGACGATTAAAAAAATACCCGCTTCGGATGTGTTCGGCTGTCCTCGGGATGTACTCGGTTTTAATGTATATCCGATATCTCAGTGAGTGATGGCAAAGTATTCTGTTTGTGTTTTGTTTTCATTTCTGTCGGCACTCCCGGAGTGCCACTGTTTTTTTTTTTAAATAGCCTACACTGTCCCACTGCTAAGCAAAGGCCTCCCCCAAATTCTTCCAGGTATCCTTTTCTAGAGCCACCTCGATCCAACCCTTCCGGTATGCGTCTAGGTCATCTTGCCACCTCTTCCTGGCAGGACCTCAGCGGCGCCGTCCATCCCCTTGAAAAAAAGTTTAGGGTTATAAAAAATATATCATCGAAAACCTACTTAATAAATCTACATTAATAAAAATAACAAAATTAAATCCTAACTTAACTAAAACTATACACAAACTAAAGTATAGCGTCGAAAAATTCATCCGCATCGCTGTCGACTGGTAATGTACCCAAGAGACTGGCGGCATTACCACATTGTATGGCAATGCTTAGCTTAATAAAAATCTTAACTACATGTATGTATTCATATCTATTAGTCAACCCACAGCCTAAGCCGCTGGGTGTAGAAGCATGAAATTTAACGAAAGTGAGCACTAAGGAAGAAGTTTTGAAAATTCTGTCCCTAATGGAGTTAAATAGTGGATGAAAGTTTGGATAATAATGTCATTTTTTTCGATGGGAATCGTATCTTTCTTTTGAACACTGAGCAACGGTAGGTATCTATGTTGGTGGATGTACAGTCAAAGTCAAATCATTTACTTCAAATAGGCACATTAAAGGCACTTTTGAACGTCGAAAATTACAATAAAATAGAATTGACTCTAGTCGCCCCTTCCAAAAGGTAGTGTTCGTATGCAGAAGAAAGGGCAAGAAACTTCACCGTTACTCTTTTAAAATGTTTTACAAGGTTTTTTATACATTCATTATACAATTATAATATGTGAAGATGGATACAGCAAGGCGCAATATAGGATGGGTTGGACGTGGGAAATTATAAATCAATAGCTGAGCAATTTGGGCTGGTTTAAAAACCTAAAACTGTTCCAAAATGTACTATGTCGGTATTGCCGGTCACACGCTAAAGTTCGGCAGAACCCATTTCTAAGTCATCGAACTTTGATCTTACCGGGATTTATCCAAGACGCCATAAAGTATTAATAGTTGAAACATTATCGATACTATCAAGGAGTTTGTTTATCATACTAATATTTTTACTCCCACCGTTCAGTAACTCTGAATGATGAATGAACCGTACCGATCTTTATCGTTTACCGGTCCCCGTCTCATCTACTTCATTGTTAATACACCATTGTCATATTATATTTATAATAGATTCATATCGTTGCATGTGAATGTTTTCCATCAAGTAGTGGGTCAGTTCTTAAAGAAAAGATCCACTTTCTAATAATGTTACCGGTTGTAATATCAATTTGCCGAACATGATGAGTAATTACAAAGCTTGCTCTTGACAAATGCGTCGTATGTACCTACCGTAGAAATTTGATTGGTTTCGGTGTAAGGCACACGAATTTGGAATTGTGGCACGCTAGAGAAATTGGTATTGTTGTTCTGAATATTCTACATCGTCTGCGTGTATTAATGGTGTATTAGAAAATATGAAACTTTGGTCGGTCAATATAATAAAATGCAATCAAAATCTAGTCTGTATTATTTATATTATACACTTATTACAGACTGCCAACGTAACGATGTTGGTAAGGTTTGCAATATGGCCGAGCCTGTTACCATGCAATACAATGTCCAACGCCAGATCCCCAAAGTGAACTTTCAAACGAAAACGGTACACCATTAACACTTTACCCAAACGAAGAATCGAACACACTACACGCTCGTGAACTTAATACCACGCGCTCAATGAAGCAGATACAATTTAAATGATACGGTAATCTGAGCACATAAGTTAAAGTAACAGATATTCCGTCGCACACCTACAGCTCGACCTATGATAGCGAGCCTACAGTCATTTATCAGGCACAATCTTAATCACGGCCATAACGGGAATCTGCATAGGCTGCAGTTTATCTCGGGAATAAAGTAACAATTTCAATTAATATAACCGACACGCTGTATAAGGAAGAGCGTTTTCACGCCTACTATTAGGTGATTAGGACTTAAATGATAAAGAAAAACCTATCGACCTTGAAAACACAAAATCGGAGAATTCCAACCAAAAGATTCACATAAATTAAAGTCAAAATGTGCACATGTGATCGCAAAACAGCTATATATATATAAATTTCGAAGAAGAAAACGTCAGTCCTATCATTAATTATGGTAATTTCATACGAATCCTGTCTAGGTTTTTTATCAAGTGGTTATGATCTATCCAGAAGTAGTTAAATATGCCCTAAACATCACATTCCCAAATCCATTTGAATGTAAAGAAAACGTTGAGAACTACCTCCAAAACTTTGAACATCAACAGCGTCGACGGTACTGCAATCCGGTGAAGGAAGTAGGGCATCTAAATCTTAGATCACGAACGAATCTCCCACAATGTGGGTACCAACTCTTGTCACACACGGGATATACACACGTTGCCTTGAATTAGTCGCAACGGTACATATAGATATATGACGTTAAAGTGGTGTGAAAGATTAGTTAAGACGGCTGGTGAGTTCAGCTTAATTTGGCATGCTTCCTGCTAAAATCAGGATATCTCGTACTACATGATAACTGAACCAGAAAAGACAAAAGTCTAGGAGGTCCGAAAAAAGGAGCAGATATAACATACACAAACACCCATACCCTAAACAATTGCTGTCACCTAATAAATATTAATTTCGTGAGAATCTAGAATTCAACCGAACCTAATTAGAAGCCGGTTAAAGAAACGGTTAAGTGGCGGCGCTTGGACTCCCCCAAGCACCGCCACTTCGACCCCCTATGTTCAGAAGTGGAAGTCTTTCGGCTGAAATGATCACGCTAATGATAATAAGAAAAAAACATAAGGAAGAATTTCGACAAAACCGGATAGCCGGAAGGACTCATCGTTTAGCGAATACCGTACTTGGTCTATCAAAATAACACAACCATACATTTCACAACACAAACTGTTGAACAACATCCAAAACTCAAGTTCTACGCCAAGTAATTTGTTCAAGTAGACCGTACAAATCTAAGCTCACGATTACCCTCGTTCCTACTCAATAGTGACACACATACTCCGTACCGTATGATTAGTGTATGTTACACGTGTGACCGTTGACATGCGATATATTAATATTAAGACCTATAGTGAAATGGATATTATTATTAATAGACTGTTGTTTTCTGTCTAGTGTCATAAGGTCATTATTTGTGATGTCAGTGTTAATTTTTTCAGAGAAACAGTTACTGCTGTAGCTGCATTCAAATTCTTCTTACTCGTATTGTTTTTTATTTATATTGTTTTTTGTATTATTATAATTGTTGTTTCTATGAATCTTTACCCATTTATCCAGTGTCACATGTGTGCCAGTGACAATGTGCCAGTGACAATGTTTCACAATAATGATGACACTGACATCTCTTAAAAGTGATTTAGATATATGCTGATTGCGGCAGTTTCATTAGTGACATTCGCCTTAAGACTCTCCTTCTACTCTATTTCATGGCTTGTATTCTTCTGTCAAAGACATATTTTGCAATATGCTTACTTTCTTAAGCATAATTTGTGGAGGACCGGTGCGGTGTTATTACTTAGCCACAAGCCACGGTCATTTATTGTAGACACCTTTTCAGCTCTTATCATCAACCAACTAATTCTAATGCTGATAATGTTGCGTATGTCATAACAGCTTATCGTTTGAAACTTTGCATTAGTAAAGACACACACGTTTTGAGTTGGTTCAAACATTTGAACCAAACTTGGTGACCGACATTGTTTCTTTAGTGATTGCACTTAATACTTCTTATAATTATCAAAACCACTTAAAACAACCACAAATACACTAAATCGGTTTACAATAAAAATTATGACTTTCTCCCTCCAAATATCATCGCCTAATTGTTTTAGATTGGCCAAGCACATTATATTGGACTTAATGATTATTTCTTTTTAACAACACAGTTCGCGATTGCTATTCTCAGCAGGTAATAATGTGCTAACGATATAAGAAGTTGTGATCGACTTGTGGTAGACATTATCGAGAACTACATATTGCAATGTAGCGTTTTATCGGAGACAGGCTTCGCGTGTGGGTTTATAAAATTAAATGGTTTATCTATCTATACTAATAATAAAGCTGAAGAGTTTTTTTGTTTGAACGCGCTAATCTCTGGAACTACAGGTCGGATTTGCAAAATTATTTTTGCGTTTATTTAAAGGAAAGGAAAGGAGGAAAGCTATATAAGTATATATGCTATAATTTACTATTTCACATCACGCTAGGACAACAAGGAGCCGAGCAAAAACAAGTCAGAACCAATGCTAAGCGAAAACGAAATAATAGCATGGCTGGACGATGCGATGGGGTGGGCCGGGTGAGCAAGAAATTTCACGCGGACGAAGTCCCGATCAGATATAATATAATATGTTGTCTGCGTAGACATGAAACAATTGCATATGCTTCATTATACTAATTTCTGGAATCTTTATAATAATTTGTTTTATTAACTTACAGGGTAAATAACCTCATTAGCAATTTTGATTACTTTGACTTTTAAGTAACCTTTCATTAAACATTTCCATGAATAAGTAAATAATAATCTGAAGAATAACATTTCTTAGAAAGCTGATTCCTAACAACTTTGAAATATTATTTTACAACGTTTCTGGATGTTATTTAGAACAGACTTTGCAGCAGTTGTTTTATAAATAAATACGAGTATTTGCTTTAGATCAACTTCTAATTTTTTTTTTAAGAATCTGTCCAAGATCTCGACATTTACAGGGTGACGGGACATCGTTTCGCAAACTGTAACCATGAATTCAGGACATGCAAATTTTTCGTCGGTATTTAAGAAAAAAAAATCTTTCCATTCATTTTGACCGCATGGGTATGGCACTTTTCAATGAAACGCCTGATTTTTAGGGTTCCCTACCTCAATAGGAAAAATGGAACCCTTACAAGATCACTTCGTTGTCCGTCTGTCTATCCCATTGTCAAGACCTTTTTTCTCAGGAACGCGTGGAGATATCAAGTTGAAATTAATATCAAATATTCAAGACTGCAAAAGCTTTAAGGGAAGCAATGAAAAAACCAAACTACTAAGTCAAAACCTATAGGGTACTTCCCGTTGACCTAGAATCATGAAATTTGGCAAGAAGCAATGTCATGTAGCTCAAGTAAAGGAAATAATCTGATAGCCGTAAATTTTTAGTCACATAGCCTGGTGCGCGAATCCGACCAAACAATAGATTCTTTGTAAATAGATAATTGCTTCATATTTTGCAATAAATTACCAGCGTTGTATCATGGCGCTTCTCTTCTATTCTATGCAGTCCGACAGTGATCGCGCTTTAGGTCATGTAGTCCCCTTAACTGAATCGATCGCCAGTCACTACACTTCCCATGGTTTTTCTCCATCTCGGCATCCTGGTGCCATAGTGATAATTAATGTGTACTTTTTGTACGCCCTTGTCTAAGTCTTAGATGAACCATTTTATGGATTAGTGATGTTGTAAATGACTGTTATTGAAGTAAAACTGGTAATTGTTGGGTTTTTAAGGCTTTCTTGAACATTGTGTTAAGCTGGCGCTAATGAGGACATATTATTTGTAGCAATGACCTCTAAATTAGGCCCACATAAGGCAGTGAGCTATGCTCGTATTTGTGAGGCTGCAGAAACTGACGCTATAATGCCTCATGCTTTTTCTTCTTTGAAGTTTTTACCGACTTCAAAAAAAAGGAGGTTATCAATTCGATACGTATGTATGTAATATTATTGGAATTGCATTATATTCACACATGACAATCTATTAGGGTTTCCAAACAAATATACACAATTTTATAGACGTATGTATGTATGTATGTTTGTCCACGCATATCTCCGTAACTATTAATCGGATCGTGACCATTCTTTTTTTATTGGCTTATATTTACTTCAACTTAGGGAACAGTGCAAGTTTCATCAAAATCGATTCAGTCATTTTCAAGATATGGACTAAGACGTGAAAGTTTGACGGCCTGGCTTATTGATACGAGCTACGGGTGTAGTGTCAAAGCGAAAACATCTCAAAACCTTGGTCAAATTCTAGTGCAACAACTAAAAATTACCAAATAAAAAGTAATTTAAAAAAATTAAACCGACTTCAAAAAGAAATGAACTCAAAATTATGAAATAACTTTAATTTCGGAAGTCGGTGGCAAAAAACTAAAACTAAAATACAGATCCCAAGACACCGACTTCCGAAATTAAAGTTATTTCATAATTTTGAGTTCATTTCTTTTTGAAGTCGGTTTAATTTTTTTTAATTACTTTTTTAATTTATTTAGTTATAGTTTAAACGGTACAACACCAATTATATTAATTAACATGGAGACAATGACAATAATTATGTTGTACATAATTTAATTTAAAACTAACATGGAACAGTGGGCTCCCTTGCATACTTTCTCTCACAGAACACCAGACTTAATAATACGCATAATTTTACTCCATTCATCTGCAAACACAACATTCAGTCTGTCATACCAGTCTGATCATGTCATATCAGTCAGACTGATTCTATTCGGCAAGATGCTCAGTTTGGACTGAAACGGGTTATGAACAAAGAACATGCCTATAATGTAGGTACTATACAAACTATATTGTTAATTTTATAAGCCTTGAAACTTAGTTCTCTTAAATAACGAGTTATAGGTCATCTCAAGCAGAGATAACAACCTTCTCAGAAAAAAAAGAGTACATATCTACAGGAAGTGCGTATACCTACTTATTATAATAACAACCGACATGTCAACCAACCCAACAAAAAAACCCGGATTACTCACCTTCGCATACAAATTTGGCATCGCATCGTATCAATCAAACGTGGTATTTATAAAATTATCGAGAGCACAATCATAAGAGCACGTCTAATATCATTATCATCAATGATTGATGACTAATTCTTTCACCCTATCTGATTATATTAGTCGTAAAGATGCGTGGGACTGGAAGCACAATGCATCATTTTACTTACCTACGCATATCAAGGAGAATCGATGGATGTACCTAGTGATCAGAAAGCGAACGGAGACCTTTAGATGGCATATGGAAAATTTATCTAGCGGTACCATTTGTGGTACTTTTTGGGACTAATGATAGAAGTGGGTTCGATAACTATGGTACAGTATGGTAGCAGTGTTAATGTCATCGATGAAGATTTTAAACGTAACCTCGAATTGCGTTCATCGATTTTGATTCATTATTGTTTTAATCTATCCCTTTGGGAATCTACGCCGAGGAAGTAGGTTCCAGTTTGAAGGTAAAAGATCGGTTATGATGCAAGGAATTAATCAAATCGAATGCATGTGTGCTTAAACCGTTATTACAGATGAACTAATTAGTTCATTGCGTAGGGAAATAAAATATTCATAGATATCTATTAAACAAACAATTAAAAAACTATTAATGAATGCCTGTCAATAAAAAATAATGTTGATGTCTTCATGCCTAAGGAATAATTATAGGTTCGATTTGTTATTTTGGCAAAATTTATGTCCCACCCAAAAGAAATAAATAATAAAATTCGAACAATATTGCGTCATTAAAAAAATACAGTTCCATAAACATGGCCGCTCTCAACTCTCATACATTCGGACGTCCACAATTATTGTTATTTAAGATCGCATCCATAACTCGGCTGTTGCTAATGCTCAAACAAAACCCGGTACATGCAAACAAATTTACCGAAATTGTTCACTGAGCGGCGAATAAAAATTACGACCGGTTTGTTCGCCCGCGGCCTGCGCGCGCGTCGCGTTCGGCTCGTTTCGACGGCCATCCACTGATATTTATGCCCCCATAAAATACGAACACGCATCGGACTCCAAACGGTCACAACGGACAACGTATCCTTCGATCAAAAGCAATAGAATAATAAAAGCCGTGCTTATGTCTATCGATTCCAACTCGATCGATGCGATTATCATTGCGCCTGCGTTTAACTCCATCTGACACTTTACAGCCAATCTACATATTCTAAGACCGACGCAACGGTTTTATCGACACAAAAGAAATCGTTTAAAATACTGTCACATTCTACGCTCGAAATAGAAATTGTTACCCAATTTTCGAATATAAAACACATATTTCTTTGTAGATTATACAAAAAAGCGGAGATCTTCAAATCAATGTTTTATTGCCGCCTAATGACAGGACGGAGATTATTGCGTATTCTTAATTAGTTTTTTGTCAGTATAAAGTAGCGTTAATTAAGATTCAAAAATTGAAATGTATATCGTGTGCTACGGTCTGCATATTAATTTAGAGATGGATATATATTAGAGGTAACGATAACATCATTGAGGATCCCGGCATCTGATGTGTCCGATCAATTTACTATTGCCTGAGTTTATTTGTTGTTTGACAATTTAATAGCATTTTCAGTGTCGATCGCTGTTAATTAGATAGCCTTACAGCCCGGAGCTAGACAAATATTTTAACACAAACGTAGGTTTACAACGCCACCCACGTTCATAATAAAAATAGTACTCGCAGTCGGTAGGCAGATCGCAGCGTGTTATTAAGTGATATCTTTTATAAACAGCCAGCGCGATACCTTAGCCGTAGGGGATATTATTATGTTGCATTTATTATAAAATTAATTTAAAACAAATTAAATTATCTGTAGTCAGCATAAAAAAAGGTTCGGTCGACTACCGCTTTCTTTTAACATTTTATTATTTGATCTACATAGGTCACTTCTATGACTTCAAGATAACTGATAACAGTCGGTCTCCTTACAAGCTTTTATCAATGTCACTAGAAGCTTCAATATTCTAATACATAAAACAAGTAGGTACTCTACGTTAATTAATTGATTTACGACAACACAAAAATCGATAACAAAATTCTTAGAACTCAGTGCCGCCGAATTTCGAGACCTCGAGAACCCTTATCGACTATCGCAAACTACCAAATGACATTCATTTTACGTTTTAAATTAACGCAAAGGCAGCCGGGTGACAGGCGGCGCACGTCACCGTGCGTAAAATAAAACGCACGCGACACCCGACAGATCAACCGACTTGTCGGCTACCGATGTCGTGGGACGATAACGTCCCAACGGGATGACGAGTTAATTCGATAGTCGCTGCGCTTTATATCACTTAGAAACATAAATACGAATTGACGGCTCGGACAAATTTTTTAAGTACCTACGTGTACCCGAGGCATGGACATGGTGCGTTTAGACGAGTAATTTATTTAGTGATTAGTTGAGCAACAGGGCGTATGAATAAGTGTCTGTGCCTGATGTAGCCCCTTGGAGGTTTGAGTTGTGTGCGTTTCATCAGCTACGGCTTGGCTCGATTACAAAGCTTTTAAGACTAGTACAAGCAAAATTATTAGAAGGATAGCTCTTTTTTGTGAAACCAGTGATGCCGAAGAGCTACCTAACCATAGAGAAAGTGAATATCATATTAAAATAAATTTTCCGATGTGCTACAAGTATGTAAACCAATTGAGATGTCTCTTGTCCCTGTAACTTCACAGAGACTAGACTCTTTAAACCAAAACACAGCAATGCTTGTCGTCAGAAATAACAATGACGCTAGGAATCCAAACGAAACCTTTTATATGGAGCTCCATTACAACTTTTGATTTATTTTTACCGCTTGAAAAGATCCAAGATACGCTTACAAGTCTGACTGTTACTGAGACTGGTATAAGACAATAAATAAAACAAGTTCTTGACATAAAACATCAATAGTGCATGAGTACTAACAGCTTGACGCTTGCCTAGGAGCACGTTGTAGCAATTCAATCTTACGACCTAACATTAACATACTTAGGTCGAGTCGTAAATTTAAAGTTTAAACTTTAAGTTGTCAACAAAATTTTGCTATTACTTAGTAGCTACTTAAAATTACAGTTCAGTAAGAGTATTCAAAGACAAATATAAATATTTTGAGTATAAATATTGAAATAAAGATAAATGGAAAGAAATAATTATTAAAATAAAGATAAATGGTGAGACTGTCTCACAGTATTGCTTTATAGTTAGCAGTTAGGCACAGTATTCTGGTACAGTAAAAGCCCAGAAGAGACTATAAAAGCATTATGCTACCAAGACTAACTATAAAACAAGCACAAGCCAATCACGATTATTTATATGAACAGAAAAAAATATGTAGGTACTTGCAATAAACCATTTGTAGTACCACCCACTAAAATATTGCAGAAGATCGTGCCCGCACTTTATGGATCATTATTGATTGTAAACGGTATGAAAATGGACATTAAAGCTTCACAAGACAAATATCTTGGCGATTTTTAAAGTCAGTAAGCGCAGGCAGGGGGCTTTAAAAAATAATTGCTACTCCAGCCTCTGCCCATATTTCATGTGGAAGTGCAAAGAAATTGCTTCCTTATTAATAGCAATTTATTGGGCTTTATATCATTATTATTTACACCGTATATGATCACTTGAAACCGGTAAATATTCAATGTTTTATACTATTTGTGTAGGTATTCCTATTTGTCAATGTTGGAAAACCTGTAAATTATTTTGCAATTTGTAATTTTAATGTATGGTGAAAAATTAATCATCAAGGTACATACATTGAAAGGATTATTTTTTTATTTTCAATAACGAATAGTTATTAATTTTGCACTACCACTTGCGTGAGAATGAATTACAAAATTAAAGTGATTAATTGGACTGGAATTTGTACGGGAAAGCTCACAGGAAACAAAATCACCCAATTAACGTAGACATAACACAAATTCTGCACGTACGAAATTAATCAAATTGCCTCTTAAAATTCCATTAAACGGTACTCATGGAGCTCACTACTGAGGTTCATAACTCAGAACTACTAATAACAATCATCAAAATACTCGGGCGAATCTCGCCAATGAAGATTATGATTGATACCACTATTTAGCTAACGGTAAACCACATAGTGAAATTGAAGTTTTCTTAATGCACGGCTGTAGGTAAAACGAAAATTGCTGATTCAAGTTATAATGAGAATGATTTTAATGGCTCTCGGACGGAACTGTTACCGTCACCAACATATTTTAGATAGAAAGAAAAATACAAAGAAAATACGTTTATTTGCGGTAAACATGACGCATTATAGAACTTAACACATAAAAAAAAATAAGAAAGGGTTGGGGGAAACATGCGTCACATCCAAGAATAGATAAGATACGTGAAGCCTAATCAAAAACTATACATTGAACGATGACAAAGCATTTCTTACAACAAAACATGTGAACACGAGGCAATGTAGACTACAGAAAGACAATAGACGGCACCTTTTTATGCAGTGAGATGAAGCATATTAAAGTGAAGGAATTCTGGTAGCAAAAAATCAATAAAGCTCGGCCGAATAAAAAACTAACGGATAAAAATAGACGATCACGTCGTGTAGAAACAAAGTGTTCGTTCAGATACTATTAAAAAGTGTACGTGCTTGATAACATGACAGTAGAATAGCAATACAAAAGAACATAATAATATCGAAAACGAATCATTAGTTTCCAAGTAACAAAACGGCGAATAGCTTCTGATTGGAATTCGAAGAAGGAATTTTGAACGCAAACAATATAATTAGTTGTCACGGGCGAAAAAACTATTGGATTTAGCTGGAAATCTACTCAAAGAGGTAAAGTTTAGTGAAGCAGATGATCCACAGAAACATTTAGGAGTGTGATGCTGTAACAAACTGGGTGTCAATTCCTGACATAATTGCCATTTACAATAATCCACATGGCCATGTTATTTGCCGGATTAACAAAAAAATAATGGAGGTACTAGATATCATTTTATAAACTGGTATTTATGCAGATCATACCAGTTTTCAACGTGCTTACTATGAACCTGTCGAGTTATTAGCGTAAGCAAAATATTGAAAAATTAATTGCAATCAATTTTTAAGATCGAAAACCTGTAGTGGAACTATTTTGATGAATGTGTATATTGAGTGTGTTTATTTTGTTGTGTTATTTGTTAGCAGACAGCTAATTGATTTACACGATGATTGTATTTACAAAAAATAACTTATGATCTAAACGAAAAATAACACCGCTTTAATATTTCGAGTGAGAAGAGTTTTTAGTTTCATTGACTTTATAAACTTTATTCATTTGAAAATCGTGATGATTTAGAAGTAACAGCTAGATAGAATAATTCTCATGATTCTAATAAAGATGCATTTAAACTTTTAATTATTGAAGCAACACCCCCTGCACCTGCAGCTACAACAAAATAAATGGAAGCGCTTTCTGCGAAAGCATTTGATCTTTCTACAATTTCTTCCAGAGACTAGTCAATGTTGACACTAAAATTAAGTCCTAGATTATACCCCACATAATCTTATGGTGGACACATAAATCATAATCAGCCGTAGGGCTCGAAACTACTTTTATTTACTCTATTGCTAACGGTAGTATAATTAATTCGCGAGCGGAACGGTAGCTGTCGTCTCTGTATTGAACTTAATGTGGTATTACACGTCCGCAAGTTGTTTGATCAGCTTGCAGAAACTTGCAAGTTCTTGCAATGTTTATTAAGTGACTGTCGTGCGCTGAGTATGCATTAGAGGGAACATATTTTTCAATCAAGAATGTGTTGAAACTGGGTTAAAGAAGTTTAGATGAGACACCTCTTGATGCATTCCTTTTTTGAGTTAATATTTAAAACAGCCCAAGCAAAACGAGTTTCATGAGTCTGCATGGTTTTTAATTGCAGCAGCAACCTCTTTCTTGGCTTTCATTTTCCTCAAAACATCTTCGAACAAACCAGCGCTCTTGATTGGCGAACATGGCCCAAGGTGGGTTTATTTATTTATTTAATACTTCAAGCACATAAATGTACAGAGGCGGACTTAATGCCATAGGTTAGGTTTAGATGGGCCACGTTAACGACCGTAACAGGATTATGTAGTTTGATCTAACAATCACTTAATTGGTACCAAAACCACTGAAACTACGATTGGCCGTGCAAAATCTTATTTGCGAGACGAAATCGGACACGAGTACCTTGGAGGAGTACCTTGTTAGAGAGTCCAAATTGAAACGGAATGATAGAAAACTAATCATTGCTCTCTCTTTACTTATAATATCAGTATTATTAAGCAATAAATAGATTTTGTTGATTACGGAATTAATTCGCTTTATTGGTAGGTTTACGATGATTTCGTCTACCGTCTTCTTCACAAACGTTTTAGAGCTTCATAAAATATCAAAGCAAATACCTTCGGAACTCTCCTCCTTTCAACCATCATGATTGTGCTTTTACTCTGTCCTTAATTGTTATTACGGTTACAAGGAAAAAATTGTATAGGAAATGTTGAGAAGTTTTTCAGTTCAGGTTGAATGCCATTCTGAAAAGTAGCAGCGAAAAATGCGCTTTAAATCAAAAAGTTAATAAACTATACGCCCAGTAATACCTCAGTCTTATTTGCAAGAATGCACGAAGGTCTATTCTGCCTTGTAAACTCGCTATCCCACCTATCGGCTGTCAGCTGTAGCTTGTAATCTTTACTTGAATAACCCACTCGACTACTCTATAGAGATAAGATGATATTAAGGCTATCAGAACATTCGTATGGTAATTAGGCTTTTATTATGTTGTATATGTACACCGATGTTCATTATTTTAAACACATGGTTTAATAATATAATTTGCTTATCAGAATTGATAAATTATTGTTCAACTTTGCAAGCTTACTCTTAGTGGTTTTATTAGTTGGGAAAATAAAACTATTTTTATTCGATCGAGTCAAGATCAATATTAATATACTCTTCATTTCATTTAGTTGGAGTTTGGAACGGTCTATACAAAAAATGATTTAATTAAGCTCCCAAATATTTCATTCACGAAAAATATACAAATGTATCGGGTAAAGTTATTCTATTATGCAGCGGCAGCATCATCAATCAACTATTCAACGGAAAAATAACTTCGGAGTCCTCTTTTTGGGATATAACTTACGCATCACTTCCCAGATTTTTTCATCCCGTAAAAAAATAAAACCCGTGGCTCAGTGTCGCACGACCTTCCCGCGGGATTCCTCCTCGTACTCAGACCGTCACTGGACCGTACCTACAATTTAATTGATCTCAATGCTCGAGACTAATCGACTCGCTACGGAAATGACTTCTTGTCCGGTTGAGTCACTGCCGTAGCCAAAATGGGTTGGTCTATTGTTTTGGTTGAATACACGCCTAAGGTGCCAACGGACTTTATTAAAATTTCATTCCTGTTAACCCATGATAAAGATAAAATATAGTTGTAATAAAAGGACTTCGGTCAATTGACTATAAAAATAGGCGTATAGGAGATATAATATGCAAAACGAACAATAAAGAACAAAAGTTACTACAGCACATTATTAAACACGATAGTCAATAAATTAACAAGGGGACCATAATTTCGAACACAAAGTAAACGCAAAGGATTCATCGAATAATTGTACTGCCAATAGCTTACGCGGCTTTATTTTTTCACAAGCGGTGTGAAGTAGCCGATGGTATTTTAATGTGACAGCTGAACACATAACCACACTTAATTTTGTCCTAATGCGAGCACCGGGCCATAAGAATCTTGGCCTTTAGTTCCCTCCGTTTTTCTCCTGAGAATATCTGTGAACTGAATCGGCGATGAGCCAGATAAGGCGAGTGTTTCTTTAAATATGCAAAGTGCAAACTTTGTGGTACTCTTTCGACAGGATGCTGAATAATTTTACACGCTCTTAATGGTTCTCGTATCGTTTTAATTCAGCCTTGCGGTGTTGCGTTGACACGGTAGGGCGAAATTAAGCTAAAATTGTTTTAATTACAATCAGTGGTATTATATTTGGTCTGTACGCTCGGAATAATAAAGGAAGCTATTGCGTGAATGTGTAGTGCTGGTAAAATTACCATAATTAATGGAATAGCAATAAACTATGGCTATTGTTTTGTGTTGCTTGCAAATAAAATCTATGGAGATAAATAATGAAGTAGGATGTTGGCGCTCCCGCGTCGGCTCCTCTAGCGTTTGTCAGGCGCGGTGTTGGCTACATCGCGCCGACATAATTTAGCACCCAGGCAAAGACTCAGGCATTTTTCTAAAAGACAATACAAGCCTCTCGGCCAATGGAATATTCAGAGTGCCTGAAGAATTCTCATTCTCGCACCCGCTAATGAATAGCTATTCTTTGAGCATTTTAACTATGGCTCTCGGAATGGAATTCGAGTGTACAGGTTTCTTAAAAGGTCCCTCGATATGCGTCGGACCCTTTCCGCTTCGCTTAATTTATGGACACTCATACTTTTCTTTTATTTTGTATTAATTATTACGGACCGTATAAAAGTTTCGCGCGTTGTTCGACTTTGGAATTTTAGTGGATTACATTGTTAAACTATATTTCTGCTCTGGAGTCATCGAAGCCGGTTTTCTCATACGCACATATAATATAAATAAAAGACGTGACATTATCCTCGAATTCCTCATTTCTCTATGAGGGCACAGTTGGTGGCTCACCAGGCTGTATCGTAACTAATTCAAACAATTACTCATCTTCCGAGACAAAATTGGGTTTTATTGTTCCGTAATAGAAAACAATGATAATAAGGCTATAAATTACTTGTTAGACATGCTTGTCTATCATCTTATTTCGTTATTAGGCATGAAGTACCTACACCGTAGTTTTGAGTTCTTGCTAATTTATATTCAAAGTATGTAGGCCCACTATTATGGAGTGTTTTGGATTAGGCTTTTTTATTTTTTTTAAAGAGTTCTCATAGCGGCGTCGCTGTCGTCGTGTCCAGAATACATTAATACTAATTAGTGTTTTGTATGTGTAATTATTTCATTTTACTAAGTCGAAGTTAACGTTCTCGAGAATATTTTTGACGTTGTTAAAAGGACCTTTGACATTGTTAATGCTTCCTTTAAGGTCATTGACATGTGCAGCAGTTGATAGTTAAGGTAATCGTTGTTAACAGATTTGGGTAACAGTCGTGGATTATTTAAACTGAGGCTCACGTTTTTTACGTTATTTTGAGAAAAATAGAATAGAACAGAAATTCTTTAAAATTTTTATGTTCACTATAAAAATTACAGAAATAAATGTAGAATTTTTACAATGGATGACACAATGGGCTAAGCCTATATTACGGTCATCTATTACTGCAGCTACCGCTAAAACTTATAAAAGAAAACAATAACTCTGTAAAAATCGGAACCTAATTAAATTTGATTTATAAGGCAGACATTTGCAAAGTCAGCGTCAATACAAAGACCATTGAACACAACAACAAAAACAGTAACTTAGTCATCATTCGCCGAATTATTTATTCGACATTCAAATTTTGAAAATTCAAAAGCATGGTTTCTTTTTTTCAGCTTTAGTGGCAACGGCAAGAGATAAGTTGGTCATGTACCCTTGCAGACCGCTTTATGAAATATTGCAATGATCAAGCAACAATGAGCTGTAAGGCTGCCAAGCGACTACGCAAACACAATGTAATCTCTTCTGCGAACCAGAACATGGTTTATTAAAGAAAATCCACATTCGAATTTCGAGTCTTGTAACGGTAAACGAAACAATCTATACTTAATAATCTGTGGCTAATTTGAAATTCTTAAGTCGGTATTACAGAGGCCCGACCTGAGCATTAAGTGGCTGTGGTACAATATAAGGATATGCTATGGGAATACTTCTTAGCTATTTTGAATAAGCTGATAACACCAACCTACCTATAACGCATTAATATTGATTTTGAAATCTAGAAGGCTAGATTTTGGTATGGTTCCAGAAACCAAACAGGTACATGCTAGTCACTTAATCATAATTATGTACTAAATATGTGTCACCAAATGAGTGTATCTATTCGTCTGTAAATCTTTTCATCAACAATTTAATAGCTCTATATCAAATTCAACTTCAATTCACTAACGTGTCCAAGAAGCGGTAGATACTGATGGTGAATTCGAATCAGTAGCACAGTTTCGAGCTTTTAAATATTTATATTTCAAGCGATAATTTTATATTTTAAGCATTTGAGAAGATTATTGTACAAAAATAACCCAGGACCCAATATACTGCCTTTTTGAATACCGCCAATATTTTATCAGAGCAATGAAATTTATTTCAAAAATACTGAATAGAAAAGGTCAACACATTTAGCATAATGGTTCACTGACACCCCTAAAGGAACTTTGAAAGCTTTCCTTCGTAGCATCACTTAATATTAAACAGCATACTTGCAAGGACAATTTGTCATACATCATCCAAAGGCACAACAAAAAAACTACTAAAAAGCTTTTAATATACGTTGATCACGTACTCATTGCTATTCAATTTGAAATACCGGATGCATTGTATTGTAACTAAACGTTAAAGGGAACCGCGATGGCGTTTAAAAGCTACAAATAACCCATTCACATCAACATAATTTATAAACAATTCCCAACAAACCATTACTGGGTGTATCAATATGAAAACATAAAGAATAAACGATCGTTGTCTCTCTTTATATGCAAGAAACACCTCATTAAATGTTTGTCATACAATTTACCTATCTGCATTAACAAGACTATACAATGGGATAAAAAATTACAAAGGTAGCCGCTTGACTGGGGCCTTATATTGGAAGTTTCAGAGGCAACCATCTTGCAATAATTGTGCTTGTATCGGTATGTTGACATCGGGTAGTTTCTGCTTGTGTATCGGCAGGGTTTTGTGTTACTTTGTTGCACAATGTGTCGAAGCAAAGAAAGGTGGAAAAAGCAAGCAGTTTCTTATGAAGAACATTTTGCTGTACATCAAAAAGGCACAAAATACTTTGTAAGCAGCGTTTTGCAACACAACAGCGCTCATTTTGATAGTCTGTATCGAAAGCCTTTCCTGCCTCTCCTTTAAGAGGGGGCTCAACTCTATAATCGATTACCGATTAGTGATTAAGGAATCGAAATCTCGAGGCTTCTTCATGCATCTCCACCCACCTCCTCCACCAGGTCTTGAGTAATGTTTAAATTGTAAGTTTTGATCTGTTTATAATAACTTAATTTTACTTTATCAACCAGCAATCGTCGCTTACCTTCCTAATTATCATGTTTTTCCTCATAGGAATAAACAATTGTATTAATTTTGAATGAAATACAGTATCTTAAACCGTAAGCCTTTGGCAATACAAAACATAATGAGAGTCGATATCTATTCCTTTTCCTCGTTCATTAACCAGGCTTCCGCCTTAACAATCATAACAGCATTGCTAACAACCGATTGCTCTCTTTCCATAATGAAGGCACGTGACTTTCAATAGAACAGCATGGCCGTCGAGTGAGTTATTCAAATGAAGTTTTATACACGTTAGTGCATGCCTCAGACATATTCGATAATGTATACTAACAATGCACCGCAGTGTATGTCGTTTGGCCAGACTGGTAAAACTTACGGCAATGCAATTGAACGTCATTTAACTTGCTGGATTATTGTAAGGTTTATGTTCATTTAATTTTGCTTCTGCCCTTTTAGTTCGTGACCAAAACCATTACAAATATTAGCTATTGATAATGGTATGTTATTACAAAGTATACTACTAAATGCAAGCGCAGTGTTGCCATCACTACGTGGAGCCCTGACACAGCCAGTAGGCGTCGCGACAGACCTCGTAGAAGATCGGGACGGGCTGGAGAAAACAAACGACCGGTGGGCCACTTTAGCCATGGATCGAAAGAGCTGGAAGTCATGGGAAGAGACCTTTGCCCAGCAGTGGGATGATGCAGGTTAACAGTAAGTAACAGTATTTCCTCAAGAAAGAAACGTCAGGTTTAGATAACGACAGGAAAAAAACTCGAACCATCATCATCTGCCTAGCCTTTTCTCAACTATGTTGGAGTCGGCTTCCAGTCTAACCAAATGCAGCGGAGTACAGAATTTAAAAAAAATCAGTACTTACCTGGAAAAAACTCGAAACATTGTAAGTTTTTTCTTTTAAATTGACAAGCAACGTTACGAAATCACGTGCTCTTTCATAATTACGGCACGTGTAAAAGAAAAAGGCCCTGAACTGAAATATTATTTTCGAAGCATCATTCAAACAAATAAAATCCCTGATAAATTATTTACGCAACCTGTCAAGTCATATTTAGTACTTTTCTGATGCCTTTGTTGTTTTATTTCCAAAATATAACATAATTATGAACAAAGTCAAAAAGTTTCTTCGTTTCAGGGTGGACTTTCTGACTTCTGTGTTTAACAGAAGTCAAATCCTATAAATACAATTAACATTCACGTACAATGTTATTTTAGTCTCTAAACAAAACAGTTTAATTACACACGTATTTGTATTACATTAGGAACAAATCCCGCAATGTACGTATTGTACGTTCTTTCACTAACTCCTGTAACTACTAATATGCATGTTAGACAATGCTGTAGCCTGTTAATTGTGTCCGTATGTCCCGGGACCGGGATTACAGTGCGGACCTTCGTTAACACGGGATTTAGCTCTTTGATACACCCCTAGTCCGTAGTTTGGTAAATACGGAAATGAGCGAATCGAGATTTTTCCCGGAAAATGTCCGAATATATTGCATTGTATTATTAGGATGAAAATGTCTTTGTTTATCCGGGTAAATAAGGAATCTCTTCAGATTCACCAGTAGTTACTTTTATTGAATCTATTCAGAGAAGAGAAAGGATATTTAATTCCTTCAATGTGAATAGTGCCAACTTTTATAATAATATTAAATTGATTATTTTCCTTTTGATTCAAAAGAAATCAAAAGTGCTTATTTGTGACTTATATTCCTGCTAAATTCTCTCCGTCTTATTACAAAATGAGTTCTAACTTTAGACCTAGCCCAAACCACGAGACAGTCACTGTATTTAAACTTTATTTCGACGATCGTAAAGTTCTGAATGATTCAAAAGAAACCAGTAGGCCAATTCTACTAATTTAAAACGTTCAAAATCTAGTCGCAGTCTCATCTCAGCGACAAACAAATGTCAAAAACTTGTCAAAATGTAGGGAAATAAATGGTATTTTTGACAGATTGAGACTGAGATCAGACTGTGAACGTTCTTAAAATTACGAGAATTGCCCCTCTGATGTGCTTATTTGTGACTTCTAAATTCTCTCCGTCTTATTACAAAATGAGTTCTAACTTTAGACCTAGCCCAAACCACGAGATAGTCACTGTATTTTGAACTTTATTTCGACGATCGTAAAGTTCCGAATGCAAAATTGACAACTGAAACTCTAGTTTAACTTCATTTTTTGTAATAAGAACTTTAACTTTGTCAGATTACAGTTCAAAATTTAAAAATGGCTCGATTTCTAAATAAAATTCTCGTTTTGTAATAAGATGGTCCAAGTTTAATCGGCACCCTAATTGCGTAACACACTATTACTCTCAATTTGAATCATTTTGAAGCGTATTTCTAATCCATTGCTCCATATGTTCCAAAAATGTGTCTGCTCAACAACGCAAATAACGCAATGAATGTTGTTGAACTGTCAAAATCAAGAACCCACTCTTTATCGAAGAGTACTAAGGAAGCCCGATTCAATAATACAGGATACGACAATAAAACAGGAATTCAAATCAAATATCAATTTCCAACACTGGTAAAATGGTCTAGAAATACAATTAAAATTGTACTGAGAAAATGCCTATAATAATTACGAACAAAACTAATTTCCGATATTATGTTACTTCTGTTATTTTACTACTCTTTGCAGGAAACGTTTTTGTTATTACGAGTAAACGTGGACTCAATAATGATGCTTAATAATAATACAGGGTGGCTAGACAGGCGGCATCGACGTGCAAATTGTAGCCATGACTTGAGCACATGATTCTTTAAATTATTTTTCTATTCCAATATTTCATCGGTTATTAAAAAAAATCCTGACTATCCTAACCATATTTAAATATGTTATTATATGAAGCGAATATTATAAATGCGAAAGTGTGTCTGTCTGTCTGTATGTTACCTCTTCACGCTTAAAAAGCTGAACGGATTTAGATGAAATTTGGTATAGAGATTGTTTGAGTCCCGGGAAAGGACATAGGATAGTTTTTTCCCGATATTCCCACGGGATTGAAACTTACGCGGGTGAAACCGCGGTGCGCTACTAGTATATCCATACTAATATTATAAATTCGAAAGTAACTCTATCTGTCTGTCTGTATGTTACCTTTTCACGCCTAAACCACTGAACGGATTTCGATAAAATTTGGCAGAGAGATGGATTGCATCCCGGGGAAGGACATAGGACAGTTTTTATCGACATACCTTGCGGGCGAAGCCGCGGGCGAAAGCTAGTAATATTATAAATGCGAAAGTAAGTTTGTTTGTTTATTTGCTACCTTTTCACGCCTAAACCAATGAATCGATCATCCTGAAATTTTGCATATACGTTGACAGGTATACAGAAACGGACATAGGATAACTTTCATCCCGAAAAAAAGTGCTGTTCCCTAGGAAAACAACAACAACGTTATTATGATAATAGATGGCGCCCACGTATCAAACCGGAAAGGGATCGGCACCGTATCAACTCGAGCCGTTCAGTATTCTTTGTATGAAACTCCCTACTGCAACGCACACTAGTGGGTTTCGTAACGTAATCGCCTCGCCTCGGGACAAGCTCACGAGGTGCGTTACGGCTCGTCGTCATCACCGCGCTTACGGCTCGTCGTTCCCGCGCTTACGTCTCTCCGTAACCGAGCTTACGTCTCTTCTTCCACCCTTGCTCCTCTAACCCCTCCGGCCTGCCTGCTGCATCATCAACCAGAGCGGTCGGCAAGCCGTAAGCGCGGCGTCGCCTAGCCGTAGCCGAGTCCACGTATCGGGGCTTCTGATCCGCTTTGGTTACGTGCTTACGTTAGGTTGACGCCTGTTTGACGGCGAGGCGAAAGGCGATACGGTGCCGATCCCTTTCCGATTTGATACGTGTGCTATGACCTTTATGCGGGTGAAACCGCAGGGCGCTGCTAGTAGTTTTATAATTGTTAGGTAAGTATTGCACTTTTCTGTGAATCAGCAGATTTTTTTTTGATAACCGACGAAAACTTTTAGTTTTCGTTTCAGAATCATGTGCTATATTTATGGTAGATTATGCATCAATGACCCTGCCACCTTGTATTACAAAAACAATTTCTAACGGGAGAAGCCGCCATTACATTTATTGTTGTCGCAATTAAGCTCACTAAGCTAATGTAATGGTTGAAATTATAATATCTGTGCTTTACTTAAAGTTTCTAAGTTAATGTGCAAAAAGTCGAAAGTGTTTCTTTTAGCAAATTAAATGAGACTTTGGATGATGTTTATTATCTTATGTCACGCGAGCCAAAAATAGTCATAATTTTGGTTGAACAGACATGCTGTTCTAATGTCTAAATGTAATGGTTTTTTTATTAAACTTTGTAGTGACCAGTAAAGTTTGATAAAAAGATTATCTTGAAAAACTTTATCTTTCCCAATGCTGGGAAAAGGCCTCTCCTAAATCATTTTTTTTTAGTTTGAGTTTCTTTTTGCTCGGCTCCTAAGACTTGTAGCGTGATGTTAAATAGCCTAACCTAACATAACCTAACCTAACCTAAACATAACCTTCTTCAAGAATTGGGCTATCAAATGCAAAAAGATTTTTTCAAATCTGACCGGTAGTTCCAGAGATTAGCGCGTTCAAACAAACAAACTCTTCAGCTTTATTATTAGTATATAATATATATATAATAGATAATATATAAATAGATTCTTATTTTAAAATTGTCACACGATAGTGGCCTCCTTAGAAACGCATTAAGTCTCAAATTTACTATCTGACAACTAATCAATAACAAAATTTCCTTTTTCTTTAAAATTCTAAAACAATAGTAAACCTCTCAGAAACCCATTCCATTTATATTAATGGGATGCAGTATTTTGTACCAATTCTAAGAACGCCAAACCATTATTACAGTCACAGTAGGTACCCTTTTTTTTTTCGTAAGAAAAATACCAAAGTGTTTGTGAACTAGCACTTATCGAGGTTCTCCTTAACTCATCATAATTAGGTACAATTTGAAATACATATCACATATATAAAAAGCATGTAGGTATGTAATTTTGATATTCATAAGTAGTTTGATCGTAATCCAAGAGCAACTAATTCTATGGACACCAAAAAGTTGTCAAACGAACAAATCACTCCGAAATTAAACTGACATCTCATTCAACAGCTTATGAGGGATCATTGAAAATAGTCGGACTATTTACGTTACACAGAGAAATATGCAGAAGAACATTTTTTTTTTTTTTTACATAAATAAAAGAAAATTCTTTCAGAAATAGATTTATCATAACAGAAGGTTTTCCATAATAATTGGGAAGACTAGGGAAGCTCAATCGACAATGGATATCAAACCGTACCTGGTCTGATGTTGCTTTATAAAAGCGAACGATAATTAATTTAAATTCAGGTTTCATCTAATAGACCGAAGAATAATAATAATAATAATTGTGGCAACGCACAGTCGAATCCGTGTTTCAGTAAAAAACGTATTAAGGCTCGCTGCGAGACTTGCGGTGCCATTGTGTCGCGTACGATTTTATCGCGTGTCGCGCCTGCTTGAAGGAGCCTTTAATATCGCAAGGGCAGACTTGAACTTCAAGAAACTTGATTCGCGAGTCTATATAATATAACACGTATTTGGCTCTCTGATTTTCCAAAAAAAAAAAAATCGTAAGCAAGCATTGTGGCAAAGCTTATTTAACAGAAATAAACTTTCACACAGCATTAAACTACTCATCTTCACCTGCATTACGACACAACTTTGCCCGTTCACGAATCGTCGATTCCACTACACGTTCATCGGTTCTCTCCTCACGATCTCTCTGTGACATCTAATTACTCGCCAAATTAAGCCTAAGCTATGAAACTTTCTTTCGTTAGGGCGGGCTGCGCTTCAAACTGTTCGAATTTAAATAAATAGTTTTTGGTAGTTTTAAGAAAGAGTTTTCTGTGATTACAATGTTAGAGAGGAAAAGCTGTTATGTACTTCTAATATGATAGTCGATTTAGATAAGATAGTCGGTGGTAGTTGTCCTAAATAAGATATTTTTGAACAAAGTACTTAATTATTCAGTTGTACACGCTCAAAAAAATGACACGCTTCAAAAAAATTACAAAATATTATATCGATGAAACAAACATTTTAACAAAATAATATTCAGTCAAACAATTTTCCAGGAAATGTGTATCGACTATACGTATTACTCCTATAAGATTCCTGTTACATTTGTGCTCACTAATAGATCTTTTCAGTAATTAGGTACTGTCGAAGTTTAATTAAAAAGCTTTGACTTGAATAATATATAATATCGACTTTACAGTTTCACGTTATTTCCAGCACTGCTAATAAACAAAAATACCTTATTAAAATATTTGACACTTGCTTGAACGTTCGAATGGAACACACCGGCAATTATCACCAGCCTGTACCTACTGCTAAAGGACTACACAGCCTCTACAGTACTTCCTCCGTTAGTTCTACAACACTTCTTTACTCTGATCTTAAAGAATAGAGCTCCAACAGAATCACGTCGACGACAACGTCTCCATAAATGGTCAACAAAATAAACGTTTCACTTTGTAACACTTTGTCACCCGACGTTCATCTAATGAGAAACTTCATAAGCTGCATATTAATTCGAAAATTAAGCTTAGCATCGAGCATTACACGAACAAATTGCGTCGACCTTTGCGCCGCCAATAAAAACACATTTACTCTCCCTCACTTGAATTAATGATTTAACTGCACAAAAGGAATGTCCCCAGTGAGACCACGAAAACGTACGCTTATCTAAACTAGCTGGCGTTGTATGCGCTCTCTAATTGGCTAATTGGCATACTAGTGAAGATAGATCAACAATTGCAATCTCTTCCTAGTTCGGTTAGATAATGCCTCCGCCTCTGTCGCCCTGATGAAATGCTAAGCGATCGATATCGCGGCCATTGAAATACGCTTCACGAACGGTAATTGTAATATATTACAGTGGTAATTTAATACTTGTTTTGTAAACGTTGTACTAAGGTCATTACTATGGACGATTAGAATTTGTTGGCGCAAAAACAACGCCGCGTGTGGTCGGACGTGAGATTCTATTTACTGATAACAGTTCTTATGAGGTTCGCTTGATATGACGTGTGGTGTGTTTGATTTGAACGTACAACTTATCGCATGTAGTGTTAGCCCTCTTGTTAAGTGACCGGTTTTGAACATTGAGCAATTTAGGTACTTCAATTTAATGTTATGTTTAGACGTGGAAATAAAAACATCGTATTCTAATTTATTATCACCACTCAAGATGCAGGAAGTTTAATTGATTGGTTTGAATATTAAATTCGTTTAATTTTCTTGCTGATTTTTTTATTTTATTTTACCTGCTAAGATTAAAAAAAATTCAAACCTGGACCACACGTGAACTATGTCAACAGAAATATTCTGATTTATCAATTTTCCTTTTTTCTATCGAAAACATCGAAAGCCTACACCCCAACCGTAGCCCAAATGCTAGGGCTTCTTGAATAATTCCTTTACACATCTTCGTATCGCCAAAGCCCACCCCTAACTGCGAATACATTTTTAAAGCTGTGCGCACATAAAAGGGAATACAGGAGTGTTATTCGAAAGTGCGGAAATGCGTCCCATACATCAAGTGAGGAAAATAGAAAAACAGAGGCAAGATAAAATGTGAGTACATCGCTGTGAAATGTTGCTACAATTCCGAAAGAGACAAATAGCCCTTTGACAACGACAGCATATTTTATATGCACTTGTTTGTTGTTGGAGCTAGAGAAGTAAGCCTATTCTCGTACGTGGTTGGTTTAGGGACCAACTGTTTGCAATGCGAAGCCACGACCACTGTTTGATAATGAATGCTGAAGCTGCGGTCGAGCTTAGTTCCGTTTCAGCCTAAAACAACAGGTTTGCTGTACAGGATTAGACTTGAGGACCGAAAATTGTTTGCGCTATTCTGTGTGACGATAACGGCTTTGTAAGAGTATTTGGGATTTCCAGCTATTCATAAAAGGACTAAATTGAAACGGTAATTGATAGAACTAACCTTGAATTAAACTATATCGTAGAGGGTATAGGTAACACAAAACTGACTTGACATTTTAAAAGGTAATCAATTAAACTGCGTTCTAAACTAAAGACGTTCCCAGTCTGCATACGAAAATTCAGTACTATATCCAACTTGCTGCGCCCCGCGGTTTTACCCTCGTAAATATCGATCCCGTGGGAATATCGGGATAAAAAGTAGCCTATATGTTAATCCAGGGTGTCAGCTACCTCCATACCAAATTTTATCAAAATTGGTTCAGCCGTTTGAGCGTGAAGAAGTAACAAACATATAAACACACCCCCCCTCACACACTCACAAACTTTCGCCTTTATAATATTAGTGTGATTGTTCCACTATAGCTTGTCAAATATCGGAAAAACAATGAAAACGCTGTTTTCATTTATTGTCGTCTCTACGTTTTATGATGCAGATACTTTATATTGCAGTGCAACGCAAAAGTGACGTGAAAGCTAACACAAAAGTTAAACCACATGACACTTCTCTTTATGAACACTGTGTGTGATAGTCATACAATTTTGTACTAGCTACAGTTCTGCAAATATAACTCCTAGGGACACGGTTTCAAATTCGCACGTCCCACAGAACATTCAAAAGAGCCACAAGTCGACATTTTTCGCCAAGACACAAAATAAAATGACATCCTCGGACGTGTTTGTTCCCGGTTGCAGTATTTAACACTCTTTCGCCGATTCCTTTGCCCCGGTGTATTTCCGTCTCGTCGGCCAAATTGTCCTGGACAGTTCATTCGGCCGTGTACACTATCTCACTTTGAAGTCACTTAATTATGTCGATTCTGTGGGCTGTCACTCGTGATATATCGAACTTTGAGGGGAAGTAAAGCTCCCTCTTTGTTAGTTTCAATCTAAAACTGAATGCACTTTAGGGTTTTGTGAACATTTCAATTACCGTTTATTTTGGGTAAACAAACAGCAGTTATAACTTTGTAGTTGGATCTTTGGCGTTGAAATCGGAACTAAATTATCCGCACAAAAATATGAAGCGTGGTATAAAATCTAGTGTTATTATATCTCTTGTATACTGATATAGATAAAAAAACAATAAATGAATGCTGGTCTACTAGAGCAGTGGTGGCCCTGACTTACGAGAGGTTTGAACTCAAGCCGGCGCTTTACTTAGTGTAAATAATTTAACCACCACTGCTTTCAAAACGGTGAAGGAAAACATTGTGGAAACCAGCATGTCCTAGAACCAAAAAACCGTACCATCATATGTATTTAAATTTTCACCGGCGAGCTACTTACTAGATCTCGTTCAAACCAATTTTCGGTGGAAGTTTACATGATAATGTACATCATATATTTTTTTTAGTTTTATCATTCTCTTATTTTAGAAGTTACAGGGGGGACACACACATTTTACCACTTTGGAAGTGTCTCTCGCGCAAACTATTCAGTTTAGAAAAAAATGATATTAGAAACCTCAATATCATTTTTGAAGACCTATCCATAGATACCCGACAAGTATGGGTTTGATGAAAAAAAATTTTTTGAGTTTCAGTTCTAAGTATGGGGAACCCGCATAATTTATTGTTTTCTTCTATTTTTTTTTGTGAAAATCTTAATGTGGTTCACAGAATAGGATCTACTTACCAGTTTCAACAGAGTAGTTCTTATAGTTTCGGAAAAAAGTGGCTGTGACATACGGACGGACAGACAGACAGACATGACGAATCCATAAGGGTTCCGTTTTTGCCATTTGGCTACGGAACCCTAAAAATCGAATACATGTGACATCTACCAACCCGCACTGGGCCCGCGTGGTAGATTACGGCCCACTCCCTCTCACAAAGAGGCCGGTGTTCCAGTCCTAGCAGTCGGAACATTATAGGTTCATTATGCTGGTCTGGTGCAGTACATGGAAAAACAAAACCATAAAAACTCATCATTAAGGAAGAACTGCTATAAATACTTGCCTGAGGTACTGAATGAACCCTATTTGAACTCGTGGCGTTACGAAACCTACGCCCTTCACTTTTTCTTCCTCGTGTACTGAAAATGTAATCATTATTTTGTATTACCTACTTCTTTACTTTTAAATATAACCATATAAGCGCCGTAATGGCGCACGATTTATATCTTTGCATTCCACTTAAAGAGAATTACACAACAATTGTTATAATGGAACCTTGAAACACCCATGGGTACTTAACCTATAAGAAGCCTACTGGGGTTTCAAGGTCTAGTTGGGTTAGGGCTCTTATAAGATTATGGGTCTTTATATTTCAAGTGAAAAAGCAGAGAATGCCTGTCGGCTAATAAAAATAAAAAAACTATAGAAATTGTAGCTTAAATATTTTAATATTAATAAGTAGCACACGTATGTCAGATAGGTAGTCGCTCCATGTAAAATACTGGTATTCGGTAATCAGACTGGAAGCCGACCCCAAAATAGTTGGGAAAAGGCTAGGCAGATGATGATGGTGATGATTTAGGCACACGTACGTACACAGAGTATAATTTAAACCAATACGTTCTTGATCTTATGTACAGTCAACAAAACGGATAAGTATGCAGAATCGTCGGTTATAGTTGAAGTTTAGTAAGAAACCGATGGATGTTGTCGACTGACATTTAATTTGATAAATGAGATGTTTGTTTTCTATTAATAAAATAATATTTTATTCGAGAACATCCACCGGCATTCTAGAAATATTTCATCTAAAAATCTGCACTTTATTTGCAATATTTTACTTCAGAAGTTTTCACCAGAACACAACTCCGCACCAAAATTAGGGGACGTCACTTTAAATCTCGTTTCTAACGTTTTCTCCATGAAAACGGACGTTGCCAAGAATTCTGACTAAAGGCCACAGACAGACGCGACGCGCGAGCAATTTTCATGAAGTTTTCATAGAAATTGTTCTAATAGAGTCGCATCGCGTCTGTCTGCGGCAGCCTTAACACCACGACCAAGCGACGTGTCTGTAAGACAGATAAAATAATTAAGAAAACGCGGCTGTTAACCACAGATATTTAAATTAAGCGTCAATCGTCATAATCCAATAAACAGTCTCGAGTCTAGACGGTCCTCAAAATATGCACAGGGTGTGGCAGTGGTGGCATTAGCCACTTTTTTCTACAGATCAACATTTAGAGTGAGGCCACACGGGCGTTGCGTCGTCGCACCGCTATTATTTCAACGCATTGAGTGCCACAGGGGCAATACAGTATCGCAACACAACGCTTCTTACTACGACGCGACGTCGCAGGGTCTTGGTGTTGGTTGGGTGTGTCAGTCTTCTATCACATCACACTAATATTATAAAGGCGAAAGTTTGTGAGTGTGTGAGTGTGGGGGGGTGTGTGTGTGTTTATATGTTTGTTACTTCTTCACGCTCAAACGGCTGGTCCAATTTAGATAAAATTTTGTATGGAGGTAGCTGACTTGCTGGATTAACATATACACGCTCAACGGACAAGGGGACCAAAGAGGCGAAGCGGAGACGGATGCTGCAGTGCGATGCGGAGCGGCGCGGCTAGTCTACTTTTTATGCCGTTATTCCCACGGGATCGACATTTACGCGGGTGAAACCGCGGGGCGCAGCTAGTATTACTATACACAAACAACACTGCGCTGCGGTGCCGTTGCGGCTCCGACCACGACGCTCCACATCGCACTGCAACATCCGTTGCCTCTCTGGTCCCCTTGTCCGTTGAGCGTGCAATCGCAAAGCTCTGTGTGGCAACTGGCATGTCACTGTCGTTTGTATGTAGGATGACGTAGCGTCACTGCGCAACGCGCTGGCAACGCATCGTGTGGCTTAGCTCTCACTGTATATTTTAATACTACTTCATTAGAAAATCACGATTCGATTCCACCCACAATTAAAAGTAGTTAGCAAACATGTGTGTAATTATTGCGCACATTAATCGCTTTCGAACTTCGGATCGAAAAAAAAAAAATTGTTATATTTCTGGACGATGTTTCTTCGATGTTATGATTGCCACTGCCTTCGAGGTTTATAGGCCCCGAACCAATAGATCAATTTATCTTATCACACAATTATTACTAGGTTACAAGATCGCCTTACTTAAACATTATTATCCCTTTTATTTGATGATCTTATGACTGCCTCACCAAGCGGAGTTCGCGCACCAGAATTTTGTGGCAAAGATGTTTGAACTTTTTTCCATCGATACGCTAAGAAGATTATCCCTTAACCTATTTATATTCACGGTATTTTTCAATGCTATCATAGTAATTAAGAGAAGTGGTATAATGTGATAAGGCAACTTTGTGGTTTACAAAATAAAATGTAGTGACAAAAATTTAAAAGAGTATGCTTAGATGGTTTGATCAAGTTGAGAGGATGAATGAAAAGTGACTAACGAAAGATATTCAAGGCTGATGTGACTGGAAACGCTGGGAGGGGACGCCCTAGAAGGGCTTATGATGTGTTCCGACATAGCCCGAAGAATTGCCAAACTTAACTGCCAGTGGGCAGGGCACATTGCTCACTGAACAGATGGCCGATGAGACCGAAAGCTTCTGGGGTGGCGACCGCGTACCGGAAGACGTAGCGTTGGAAGGCCTCCCCACAAGCTGGACCGTAGACCCTGTGACGGCCGCAGGAATCCGTTGGATGCGAGAAGCACAGAAACGGTCGAAGTGGACGTCTTTCGGCTGAAATGATGATGATGATGATTGATGATGTTCTTCAGTAAGGTCATCTGACCTTACTGAAGAGTAAGGATCAGGTCAGTAAGGATCGTACCAGGTAGCGTTCTGTAATTTTTGCCTACCCACATGGGAGGATGGCGTGAGTAGGTATGTGTGTTATGTTTCTTATTAGTTGGCTTAAATTATTATGATCGACGGTAAATGTTTGGTTCCATTATTTTGTTTATTTTCTTGATAATTACAGACTTTACACATTAGCGGCCATCTCATGATGAACATTAAACGGAATTCCCAATCAGTATTAAATGTGTAATCCTATAAAATGTTAATGCTTATTGTAAAGCGCTAAAAGCTAAGCTCAACCTGAACCAACCTGGCGGCAAGGTCGATAAAAGATGCCCATCCATAGATAATAATTACCCATCTCTCCACTAGTCCAATGCTTGCTGATGCATATCCGGTAGGCTTTTAAATCCTTACCAATCCTACGGGCACGTCTTCCCTACCATTACCGCACCCCCCGGTCTATTCCTTGATATGCAATGGTCGCTGTAGCACCATGAACATGAGGCTACAGGAGCTAGTGCATTGGGGTTCATTCGATTAATAGAGTCTGGATTAACCACGCTGGGATCGGTGCAATTCATTCATTCATCCATTCATCACTTTTATAGTCAAACAATCATAATGTAAGGACTTTAATTATCAGTGCAGGTGAATTACCAATAAAACCGCTTAAGAGTATACGGCACAATAAATATTAAAATTATTGTTGATTGGTATTTTGTTCGAAAAAGTAATAACTTCGTATCATTAAACTTACGCATTAATCTTCAACATTTTCGAAGAACCGACAAAGGGTTAATATAATAATACTTATAGGTATTAAACTCTCTTGAGTGAGCAGTGATGGCCCAGTAGTAACGGCTCAGAATTACGAGTTGTAGGTCGTGGGTTCGAACCCATGCAGGCGCTTCACTTTGTGTAAATTATTTCATCACCACTCTGCTCTCAAAATGGTGAAGGAAGACGTTCGTGAGGAAAACAGCATGTCCTAGAACCGAAAATACGAAGACATTTGTGACATCTACCAATCTGCACTGGGTCCCCGTGGTAGATTGAAGCCCTCAGGCCAACAGTGGGAACATTATAGGCTGATTATGATGATTATACTCTATCATAGTAATGTTTTGCATGTCTAACTATGTATTAGGAACTTAATTACTGACTTTAAGGCCGCTTTCACATTAGAACGTTAGCAGCGCGACAGTAGCGCGGCAGAAGCAGAAACCTTCACGCACGCTTCTGTTTATAATATGAAATTCTGACTGGGCGACGGTCGCGCGTCAGTCGCGCTGCTAAAGTCGCCTAAATGTGAAAGCGGTCTAAGACCAACACTATACCAATACCTATTTGAAAAAAAAATATTATGATTGTGGTATATTCAGTTTTCTTTTATTAAAATACTAGCTGCGCCTACGGTTTCACCCGCATATCGTTTCGATCCCGTGGGAATATCGGGATAAAAAGTAGCCTATATGTTAATCCAGGTTAACTACCTCCATACAAAAATTTATCAAAATTGGTCCAGCCGTTTGAGCGTGAAGAAGTAATAAACATATAAACACACCCCCCCAAACTCAAAAACTTTCGCCTTTATAATATTAGTGTGATAAACAACTATAAATATATAAATAAAAAAATAGGATAAATAAACTTAATTTTCAAATGCCATTAAGGTTACATTACAACACAACATAGCAAAATAAAATTTATAAAATAAAAAACACAGCACTCAAACATCTAAATGGATGGCAACCTACTCGTCTAACAAATTAAGCAACCCTATTTTGATTGTTCACAATCAAGATTGCACAACACACAATTAGATATACAGCTTTCAATAACTCCTCAAGGTCGGCGAAAGTAGCCCGTAGATGTAGTTTTCGATTTCGTTACCGCGTTCTATCCATCAGCTGTAACATTGGTACTTTCGAATAATCATAGACTAATAAAGCACGCATGCAGAATGTTTTATTGCATATTTTTCTTGTTCGATTCTAATTAGAGTCGGAATCATATGCACGATTCTAATCGAATGATGGGCACTAGTGACGTAAGGATAATAATTCCAGTTGGATATCGAGATTTGCATTTATTGAGCTTGTAACCTTGTAGGAAGTATTAGTAGTACCTAATAGGAAGGTGCCTTGAAGATTCTTCGTTGCGATGTTTCATATTATAATGTAGAGTGACTCAATTGTTGGAGTTATTTGCTCCACACATTATTTGCATAATATCGTGGTGTTATTGTCATGATAAAGAAGTAACGACTAAACAAGGTTCATTATGACCTTGTTTGGTTACTTCTTAGATTGAGAACGGCTCGATTTGCCAGATCTCTGTTGAGTTTTACGATCGAGATGTGTGTAAAGAACAGAAAACCTGATATGTTTTATTATTTTAATCTATACTGTCCCACTCTATTCTCGCGTTACCTTCTTGAACCAGCCCTTGCGATACGCATCTAGAAATTCTATTAGAAAGTTTTAATATCTTGAGCAATGAGTATGTAGGTGACCAAGATGAGCAAATCCACGGATATACAGTTTGAAGCTTCGCACTCAGTGATCTTCCAAACAAAAATCATCAAAGCCGCTTCCGCAAGACAAAGCAAACCATTATCCCACTCCTAACACTTAAGCAAATAAAGATAGTCCACACAGATCCGTAATCCAATCCATCCAGCCAATGAAGCTAATAGTACATTTACATCAAGATAGCCAGGTAAACCGCATCAGCATGCATCGCACGATGCAATAGACGGAACTCTGCGGCGAGTTAGTGGAAGGAAACGGAAACACGCGACCGCGACGGCACAGCGTTTGTTTTGTTCGATACCGTTTCACATACGACTATACCACCATACATCCTACACAGGAACTAAGCCCCTACATTTGTGGGACAAGCTCACTCACATAAGCAAAAACAGTTGAAAATGAAATTCTATGTTCAGAAAGTGGTGGAAGCTTTCCGAATCACCCTACCTATTCTGTAAAAGAAATTACCGTGAAAACGAATGTGAAGTAAGTTGTCAGTAGTGTCAATCTCTAGCATCAGCGGTGCTATTCTATAGCAATCTCAACGTAAAAAATTTGGTGAAGCGAGCTGTCAGATGAAATGACAGATCACTTTAAGCTCAGTTCACCTAAATTTTCCCGGTGATATTTTTACGGAATAGACCATAGATATGAAAGAAGACCGACGCCAAATTACAAATCTAGGCAGTAAAGCATCAGTGCAATATGTCAACGTGTGACTATACTAAAGCTGTTGAAACACAGAAAGGGCACAGACGAGTCCTGTGTCGCCCCTCTGTGCCTGTCATAAAGAACTTAATCAACGTAGAGAGACCGAGGGTAAAGACACAGTGTTTGTTTTGGAAAGCTATTTTCGGTTTGTGTGACATGATGGAATGTTTATGACGTAGCCACATCCTTGCATAAAGGTGGATTCGGCGTAGAATGTGTCGTTGCACAACGGAAGGTGGTCATTGAAAAAATAAGCATATACTTAATCATAAAAAAAACAAAGGTCTGTTTGCATATTGTTTGTGTCTCTGTCTCGATGCATAGGTATTTGTAGGTCGTTGTCTGAGGCAGGCAGTTTTACATACCTAATATACAAAGAAAAAGTTACTATTGAAAAAATAATAAGTTTAATAAAAACACATGTTATTTGGATAATAATGTAATGTATTGCTAAGGTCCCAGTTTAATCTACATATATCTATACAAATTGAACCGTATGTTTGTGATATCAAAATAACAGTTTTTTTTATTAAATGCGTATGATAGCATATAAGGTACTTATAACAAAAAATATTTGTTAAATTTTTGTATATCTGTTTGTTCCAGCTAATCTCCGAAAAGACTGGGCCGATTTTGACGAGAGACTTTCACTGGCAGATAGCTAATGTTATAAGGAGTAACTAAAGCAACTTTTATTTAAGAAAAAAAAATGGTTTCGCGCAAAAAAAAAACCCTATGAAATTCCATATGCACAGGAACGAAATCGCGGGTACAGGTGGTTTTAAAGTATTATCTTCACGACTTCTTGTCGACGTCGAACATTCATGCAGTTAGGCAATTAAAGCACTAACAGGCTGACACGAAAACCACGAAATTAATTTCAGTAATCAAAAGCATTCTCTTTGTCGGCGATCGTTGCGTCCAATCACATAAAAAATCTAATATAAACGTATCGCTGATCATATGCAACGTCCTTAAAGACTTCCCGCTGGGAAATGAAATCCCCCACCATTATTTTGCAATGCACATAATATTTTTATAAGTATAGAGTTCACTTTTACGGGCCCTCTACCTTAATACACCGTAATGTCACTCAAAAATATATTAACACGTAAAATACTGCCAATATCAATATGTAAAAAAATATTTTTCAAGTTAACCATATTATATACGTAAGTTAGTGGAATATATTAAGTTCTCGTACAACTGTCAATTCTTATACTTTTAATATTCATTTTATGGACTGTGTATCTTTTTAAAACAAGGCTCGGGACTGGCTCGATACATTTATTGGTCTCTTCGGCTTGTATTGCTTGTCAAATAAATCACTACCATAATAAAAAGACAATTTCACAAAGTTAACGAATGAATTTCGAAATGATTAAGGATTGTATAGACTGTATCGGCCACACTGGTGATTTACTTTTGTTTTTAATTGCTACAGGAACACGCATGCCACACATTCTCCGGCCATATTTGTGTTGTATACTATTTCTTTTATTTAGCAAGAATAAACAAAGTTTGAATCGATTAGATTCAAAGCGCTCAGAAACGTAAACAAACTATTGGGATCGCGGTAAATCAATGGATTAAAGTCAGTTTACCAAATATTGCACACAAACCACATAAAAGCGAGGAAATTATAAATCATCATAGACAAAAACTAAATTATTAGACATATTAAGCGCTTTCATATTAAAGAGTTACGCTACACAAGTTTACAAGTCGGGAATCCGTATTTTAGGATGGCGCGCGTGGGCGCACGACATTATTTCCGTATTAAAAGCTTCGAGTTTCGTAAGATCCAGTTTTATTAGCTCTGTGTGCATTCTTTCGGTCACTTAGCGGATATCTACGAAAGCCGATTGGGGACACTAAAACGTTTCGAAGAGCCATCGTCAAAGCCGTGCGAAATTCGGACCACACCTCGTGCGGCTTACAGCGTCATGTGAGATGCTTATTAGCGTATACTTTATATCCTCGTAAAAATACCCTGCGTACAGCGACAAGCGACGTTAACATTCAAAACTATATGGGCCGTGACCCGTAATGGTTATTTACATAAATAATTATATTATCCTGCCTCTCCCTAATTACCTTAATAGTCGTAAAACAAACTTAATTAACTTCGTCCACTGTAATTTGAGTCAGACACTGGGACCGAATATCAAAATAGGCAACGAGGGTAATTTTAAATCCACCAACTTCGAAGGAAGCGTAAACGACGAGCTCGACGAGACCTTGAAAGAGAATCTTGGGAAGATTAAAATATCAGAGTATCAATTGAAAGTTAAGAAAACAGATTTAACTAAAAGTAAAAGTAACTAGATGAATGAGGTGGATAAAGACGTGGAATTAGGAACAATTAACGACGAAACTGGGTTACAATGGCGACGACACATCAAAGGCACAGGTTTACAGGATTAACGTTTGAACAAAGGGAAACAAAAGGATTACGAGCTTTCGTCTCAATTTGGCGATGCCACGTTTAAATTAAAAACTGGAAAGGGTAATTCAAATATGTAACAAGGTATACGTTTCAAAGTCTCAACTGTCACAAAATTAATCCGCGCGCCTCTAAAGGAAGAATAAATAACGTTTTGCAAAAAAATGCATTTCTCGTCTATAGTGGACAAAAATCTTTTGTGAGCACAAAAGTCGCACTTAAAATTAACTTTTCGTCAAATCTTCGTGGAGGTGCTTAACAATTGAAATTCTTCCTTGTGTGGTTGGTGATATGGTTCAATTTGTGGGAGCTGCAGTTAATTCAAAGTGAATGCGACATATTTATTTTACGAAATCCAATTTTCTGCTGACATCTCATCTGTCGACTTTAAACGTTCGGGACTATGGGACTGTCTTCTCGGTTTCACGCTTACTCTTTGAGTATCATCTTTGGTCCATTCCATGAATGTTTTTTGAATTAAAACGCTTCGTGTAAAATTATCATATCAACAGAGATGCGGATGTTGTCCAATTATTTTTGAGAATGCAAATTGAATTTTTATTCCATAACTTCATTTATTTTTTTGCAGTAAGCTCTTTATTCTGTTCAGGTTGAGTTTTTATGTTACCAATCATTATATGTACGAAACAATCTTTTCTAATGAAATAGTACAAGACTATCTTGGACTCATCATCATCAACTGCCTAGCCTTTTCCCAACTATGTTGGGGTCGGCTCCGGTCTAACCGGATGCAGCTGAATACCAGTATTTTACATGGAGCGACTGCCTGTCTGACTTCCACAATCCAGTTACTGGGTAATACGATACCCCTTGGTAAGATTGGTTGTCAGACTTGGACTCCTACGGGGAAAATAACAAAAAACAAAAATTTTCTGTTTCTCGCATCTTGAGATTCGGAAATGTTTATTAGTCGATCTGTCCAAATATTAAGCCGGACAGTTGCAAACGGTATGTTCTATGAAAGCTTTAACTTAGCTTTTTTACTGTTTATTTTCAAACGTGTTAGTTAATGTTAAGATAGTAATTAATTTAGTTTAACACAAAGCAAATATTTTCTCTATGAAATTCTTCAATATTTCAATGCTGAAATACAAAAGAAACCCAGAACTTGTTCTATCGAAAGCTAAACTATAAGACCCTAAGTTATAAATGTAAGCCGAGGAAAACCGATCTGTGTTCGTTCGTAGGCGGGCCCCTAAGAACCTGTCATGTTTGTACTATTGTGATATAGTTAAACCCGCTATTTTATTGCTGTTGTGACTTCAAGAAATACTAGGGAGCAGTGAAAATATAGTGAATGTAAGGGTTTTAAGAAAAACAAAACACAACTATAAGCTCTTTCACGCAACACTTATTATTTCTTATTGTTTCCTTTTAAATTCTAACATAAGCAAGTTATATTGTGTTTGATTCTTTGTGATTTCAAATTGTTATCGTATGTGGAGAAAGTCTTCTATCATAGAGTATAGGTAGTTTCCTATGTTATCGATACCTGTAAATAAAAAAAAAGGTAAAGGTCTTCATATAAAAAAATCCCATCGAAATTATTTGCAACAGTTAGCGAGTTAGGAGCTTGTGGCTAAGTAATAACAGCCGCACGGGTCTGTTGACCAGGTTAAGCGACGCCTGCCGCGGTCGGTCCATGGATGGGACCACCTTTACATACCGATACCCCGTGCCGTTAGTCCCGGCTGTCATTCTTGGATCATTCTCATAACAGTCGTTACGGGTCGTCAGAGGCCCGAAAGTCTGACAACCAGTCTTACCAAGGGGTATCATGTATCGTGTTGTGGATGATATAAATCAAGACCGAATTTCATTGCCTGAAGTTTTGAAAGACATTTGTTCCAATCCAATTCGTCTACCACATGTCTCAGAGTAAAAGACGTCTTCATAGTTGCACCATTTGGTTACAAATGGTCCCAATCCTTCTGCATCTATTCCACCTCTCAATTCCAAAACCCGTTGCTTTATCTGACTCGGAGCCATCACACCGTCGTTTGTTATCCCCTAATATAAACGAGGCATTATAATAAAGAATAATGTCCTCCCAACCCACTTGCGAATAACGTATCTATTGGGCACATCTTCCAAATCTAATTTAACGTCATTAACGGACAAAAGATCGTATAAAAGTTCATAGTGATCACTACGTAGTTCCGATGACGTATGTAGGTGTCGTTGTAACGGTTTATTTTATTTATTACACAATAAGTCACATAAAATCCTAAGCTCCCGGTACTGTGATAGCATCTTGAATTCTTGCCAGTCGTCGGTATAGACCGGTGGACTTATACAGGGTATTTGTATTAAATTACTAAAGAAACTTCCTCTTTTATTTCTAATGGGAATTTAGTACAAGAATTTTTAAACGAAGCTTTGATTGTCAACTGTTTTTATTTTGGTGGCTTATCCTCCATGTTGAATTTAAAAGACCTAGCATATTCTTTTTTTAAAACAAAACTAGAGAGCTGACTGGATTTTCCACAAAAAGTTCTGATATTAATTCATGTATCCGTTGGTAACAATTTACAATAACGTATTGTGCATATGTGTGGGGTTTACAATCTGTAATGTAATACTGATAGGGGTTTGATCCTGATAACCTTGGCTTACTTGGTAACTAATAGCGGTATATACGTTACTACCTACATATATATACACATTATACATAACTATACAGGTTGATATCCGGAAATTTATTATCCTACCTAGAAATATATACGCATTATGTTATACAAGTTGAATTGATTTGGAATATCCTTTATCAATAGGAATCACAAAGCCTCTTCGCAATAACAATGCAATGCTCTCAATATAAACAGCCTGTATAATTCCCCGGAAAAATATTTTGACGTCAAAAGCCGCTTAACTTAAAGGTTAACGAGACCTTCGTCATTGTGACGCATATTTAGAATTAATACTCGAATACTTACTGTAATATTTATTGTGTTTATTTTATGGGCTATTATGAACGTAACATTATCAAGGCGGGGCTTATTTCGCTTAAACATAGAGCAAATAATAGCTCAATGAATTTAAAAGCCGTGTAGATCATGAAAGTATAGAGTATGCGCTATAGGCTTAAAATATGCCATATGCAAAATAAGGCTAAACTATTTTTCTGACCTCCAATCAATTCACAACTTAATTGCAATAGGTATTAAATTCAATATTGTCGAGCATACAACTCTGGGTTCATTCCGCCTAAGTCGAATATTTTAAGTAATATCTTTGGAATAGATGGTACGAGAAAATGATCTCTCTAATAACTTTTGAACAAAGAAATTGTGATAAGTAAAGATGTAAAGTTAGTTCCTTCATTAAGAGTAGCCTCTTAAACTTCTTAATCAATTTGTGTTTAATTAGGATTTTAGAATAATTCTTGAACTTCGTAAATATTTAATTAGTTGACCTGTCAAATTGACATTTATAAGAAGCCGGTTGCACACGGTATGTTCTATGTGAGCTTTAACTGAGCTTTGTCTGTTTATTTTCAACAGTGTTCGCAGATGTTAAGATAGTAAACAATTTCATTAAAAAAAACTTATTATTTACCACCTGGCAACAAATTCAATTAAAATAATTTCCCCAGCATAAATCGCTAAGCTTTCTTCGATCAACATTGACACTCGAATCACGTTAGGCCGTGTCTACATAACAGCCTTTTAGTTTAATCCGATCTGTTCGAGTTATAAGAAGATTGTAATTGAACGTCAAAGGGGCCGATGGATTAGAAGATCGCCGGACAGATTACAAGTGACAATTCGAAATCGGCCATATTGATTGACGTCATTTGACGTTTGACTGTAAAGCTATTCGTTATGCATATCTCAGTAGCGTGACGGTGATTATTAATTTCAATTAAAGTTATGTTCAATAATTATGTTGATTATTATTGAGCAACAAAAAATTAGATTTAGAGTAGACGGTTGGCTTTGACGACTTTGTAAGCAAACGACAAGTGACACGATGTGGGAAAAAAAATAAATGATGTTTAAAATGTTTCAATTATATGTTGGTTTGATTGATTTAAATTAATATTTTAGTATTCTTATAGGTATAAAAACTACACGCAAATACAAAATATTTCTTGGACTTAGTTCTTTTTGCAAAAGTCCACTTTCTGTCTAAATATCTCTTTCTACGCTCGGTCGTCGACATCTTTAGTAGGTACTTTTACCATAAGCTATTCCAATTCATGAGTAAGGAACTTAGTCGCAACTTACCTCATGTTTTAAAGAACAGAAAACCCTTCGAAAGCTATTCTATGAAAAATGAAAATAAAGTAAAGCTATCGTTCCTCAGTTACAAAGAAAAAGATTGACTTACGCGAAGTGAATAACGTCATCGCTGTCGTGCAAGCGATATTCGATAAAATTCTTTATGTAGGATAAATAGTTTCGTCTTTATATTGCGGCTAGCAGAGGTATATAATAAATTCCAGAAAATATAGCCTGCTTTTATACTCAAAATAAATCGAAAATATTAAAAACTGATGTTCATGTTTCTTCAGTGATAATAATTTTTAAACAACTCTTTGATTAAATAACAAAACTCCAACTTAACATGCACACAGCCTATGCAATATCAATACTTTAAACAACGCCCTATGTAGTCCCAATAACTTCCCGAAACCACTTTGTCTCCCCCACAATTTAAAAGTTAGGAAGAAACAGATGACGCGAGGACACGGTCCGCATACAAAAAGGCCATAAAAAGACGTAAAAAATAAAATAATGCATATTTGTTGGCGTAAATACAGTTAGATGTGCGTTGGGGAGTCGAGGAGGCTCAAACTCGTTCAATTCGTGTATCGCGAGCCTATCAGTAACACATCCTGTAGGAAACACGTGACGGGAATAGGGACTGGGACTAGGAGAAGCTTCTAGGATAGCGGGGAATGGGTTGCGTCACAGAATACGTAATGGTAGCGGGCTTAGCGAGGTATGGTTTGAAGTAGTTTTGTAAGGTAAATTGACCAAGATACGGGACAATTAGGTGAAATGAAATGAAATGATTTTATTTTTTTTGTAAGTAGGTTTGTACAAACACTTTTACACGTCAATCATGTTTTTTTTTTTTTAAACTAGATGAAGTCGGCGTTTCCTATCTGACTACTCTGAGAAGAAAGGCCGAAACAAACTCAGAGGTCACAGTCTCTTTTAAAGTCCAGACATAATCTTGGTCAGGTTATATGAAGACCATGTAGATCGATGTCTGAGGTGGTCTTTTGAGGAAAGAACCACACAGATTGAGAGGACCTGTCCAGTCAGTGCACGCATTTGTCAAAAATCGTGCAGCTCAACTCAAGACTTAAGGAGCTCAACGATTCGACGAACAATACCAAAGAAAGGACATTTGGGTAGGCCACATGAATGGGTGAATGTGTATAATCGAATATCTTAGTTACCTAAATGTTGGGTAAAATAAATCATCATATCACTTATTTTCTGTTTTTTTTTTGGCTTGTGGCTAAGTAATAACAGCCGCACGGGTCGATCGAACAGGTTAAGCTACACTTGCCGCGGTTGGTCCGTGGATGGGTGACCATCTATAAATATCTATTTCCCTCCGTGCCTCGGAAAGCACGTTAAATTGTTGGTCACGGCTGTCATTCGTGGATCTTTGGCAGTCGTTATGGGTCGTTAGAAGCCTGAAAGTCTGACAACTAGTCTTACAAGGAGTATCGTATTACCCAGTAACTAGATTGCGGAGGTCAGATAAGCATTCGCTTCATATCAAATAGGTACTGGTATTCAGCTGCATCCGGTGAGACTGGAAGCCGACCCCAACATATTTGGGAGAAGCCTAGCCAGATAATGACTTATTTTTTTAGGGTTCCGTACCTCAAAAGGAAAAACGGAACCCTTATACGATCACTTTGTTGCCTATCTGTCTGTCCGTCGGACAAGACAAGAATTTCTCAGGAACGCGTGCAGTTATCAAGTTGAAATTAATATCAAATACTCAGGGCTGCAATGCCTTGAAGCAGTGATAAATATCAAACTTCTAAGTCAACGCAATCAAAAGATACGGACGTTTATGTTCCGGAATCAAAACCTATAGGGTACCTCCCGTTGACCTAGAATCATGAAATTTGGTAAGAAGCAATGTCATGTAGCTCAAGTAAAGGAAAAATTCTGATAACCGTACATTTGTAGTTGAATTACAAAAAAAAATCCCGTTATAAACTATTTACATACCTACAAATTTGTACGGAACCCTCGGAGCGCGAGTCCGGCTCGCACTTAACCAGTTTTTATTTTGCAATTATTTTCCTATCAAACTTCAATTGTCATATTTGTACCTACTTTTACTATGTGAGATGTAGAAGTATTACCAACTCAAACTCATTTATTTCTAATCAACCTTTTACAGGCACTTTTGACTTGTCACGGAGTCGACCAGTCAGGAAGTTGAAGCCATTTGCCCGTTTTAGAGCGTTGGAATTATAAGATTATGCGTATACCTATGGAAAAGAACAGGTAAGAAACTCCATGGACAACCTTTTTAATCAAAATATATCTTTATTATCTCAACCTACGTATGTGGTTAATGTTTAATACAGCACCTACAGGAACACGCATTGACAACATCAATACCAATATTACTAAGTTACAAACTCACAAGAAATCGTCGTACGTGAGACCATTCTACAAAAAAATCAGTATTGATGTCCACCGATTTCGAGGCCCGGCTCAAGATTCACAGGAACAAGACGCGACGAAGGAGATGCGTCGCGCATAATGTCCTATTTTGTTTTGTATACAAAGTTATTGTGTTACCGATATTTTCCGTCAAAAAGATTTCTCGAAACACGTTGTGCGAACACATACGGAATTTTTATATGTATTGCCTAGAGATTGAAAGATAACACACACTGCATAAGTCTATTTATCAATGGAGTTTTTTGTTATTTTTGGTACAGACAAAAGGAAGTGTGTTTGTGTTTTTACCAATGATGATTGCAAAACACACTTTTGCAATCACAGATATAGATAGACCTAATTACCGCAAATATCACGTTCTGTATGAAAACCAAGCGTGCCATTTTTTGACTACCTACTATGCCGTCACAAGTACTATTTAGTGGTGGGAAAATCAAATCGATTCAAAGACGCTGCCGCGTGCGGCTGCGGCACCCGTCTCGCCCCAACCCAGCGGCCTAGCGCCAGCGCTCACGCTCACCCAGCCAGCAGGGGCCCAAGTCTGCTATTTTAATAAATTCGTCATTCCAACACGATCCCATTGTCATTTTGCTAAAAGTTCGTAATCTGCTAAATTCATAATGGTCGATCATTGGTCGGTCACAGAACATATTACGATACTCGTAACGAATTAAAAGCAATGACTGCACAATGACGTTATAATGGTAGGTCACTGATCAAAGGAACTGTCAAAATTTTAGCAGGTTACCTGCCTAAGTCAGTCATCAATTTGTCATTATGTACGAGATTACCATTCTATGCCATTTCTTTCAATGGAGTGTCAGTGGTTGACCATTGGAAAGTCATAATGACGCCATTATATTAGTAGATTACCAAACTTGTCAAAATCAATAATTATGAAATTAATGATAGACCATTCTAACACTATTGTAATAGCAGACTTGAGGCCTAGTTCTCAGAACTGCGCGCGAAAATGGCAGCTTACGATTTTTGTACGTAAGCTGGGCACGCGAAGTAGTTGCTCTTGCGTTATCTAGGTGTATCTATATCTGCGCTTGCAATCTTTAGCGTGAATTCATGAGATCAATAATATATCATTCCGTTGAATTGCAATTCAAATCACATGTAAGAATGGAAACTAATAGAAAGCCTTATTTTGTTTTTTTTTTTTCTATTATGATTAGCCTATAAGGTTCTCACTACTGGGACATAGGCCTGCTCTCTGTGCGAGGGAGTGGGCCATAATCCACCACGCAGGCCCAGTGCGGGTTGGTGGAAGTCACATGTCTTCGAATTTTTGGTTCAAGGACATGCCGGTGTTCTTACGATGTTTTCCTTATAATAATGGCATTGAATTCCAACTGTCTAATGAAAATAAAATTAAAAAGAAAGTAAAGTACAAATTGTTTACAGCCTAGATCAGCATTTACATTCGCACACCATTTAAATTAACGCACTACATTGATCATTAACCATAAACAATCGATTACCCTCACTATTGCGACCGATACCATAAATAAACTCCACCATACGTTGTATTAAGGCATAATTACGCGCATAATACAAATGAAAAGCGCAACCGTGCACACGTAGCCACCATGTCTTACCCAGATTATTTATTGCCGTTTTATCTTACGGCGACCGTTTGCGATAAAATAAAAGAAATGTCAGTCCCTCGTGATCGCGATTATCACGAGACGATCACTGAATCGCCCCTGAGTAACAGAACCGAGCATGTGTCGCTATCAATGAATGCAAATACCATCACCCGCGCATCTCGAAATGGATTCGGAAAGTGGATACTGAAACCGCAATGGATGGTTGTGAATTCAAAAGTATCGCTAAGAAGAATGCGGTAAAACAAAATACACATTGAAAAGACTTTAAAAGCTTACTTTACAACGTGGTAGTATTGGTAGTCAGTCATTGACTGGGAAGAAAGACTTGCTCGCATGGCGTGCCCTTCATGTCCTCTGGGCGGACAGCCGGGATCATTGTGTAAGGGAATGTCCTTTAATTAGCACATGTAGAGCAAGATTATCGGCCGACAACGTCACCGAGTGGGCGACAACTGAATAATGACGTCGCTATATAAATCGAGATAATTATTGTTAAAATTAAACACTCATTTGTTTAATGGGGGCTTGAATTAGCGAAATAAACTGTTATTGCAGGACGGTCGCGAAATAAATGGGTATTCCAGGATTCATTGCGGTTGTTTTGACTACTCGAGGAGGTATGCAAAAAATAATGATGTAATACTAATTCGTTTTATTGCTCATAGGAGTTCCAAAATAACTTAGAGTACAGTCAGCAACAAAAGTCGATTCACACTTCAGTTTTTTTCATCTCAGTTATTGGACAAAATGTTTGTTCAAAATTGCAGCAGAGCAATGCAATTTTGAACAAACATTTTGCTCAATAACTGAGATGAAAAAAACTGAAGTGTTAATCCACTTTTGTTGCTGACCGTACCTAACTCTGTGTTATTTTTTAACTCGAATTTATAATATTAGTATGGATTAAATAAGTGATCAAGACCTTAGGTACATATCTAAGATCTTGATCACGCCTAAACCACAGAACGGATTTCGATAAAATTTGCCAAGGATAGATGGCATCCTGGGGAAGGACATAGGCTACTTTTTATCCCAGTAGCACGTTCCCGTGGGATAATTTCCGACATCTACGCATGCGAAGCCGCGGAAAGAAGCTAGTTGTTCATAAAACAGTATCACATAGTGACATATCGAATATCTACAGCAAACATTTTCGTCGCTATGACATTTCATAACACTGATTGACTTCTAACATCGGCAAGCATTTTGCACTGCACAGATGAATTTGGAGCAGAAAAAACATTATGAACGTTTTTACAGGCAGTCATTTGTTTTTTTTTTTTACCTTAGTTCAACCCAGGTCAAATAGTTCTGGCCAGGTGCCGTATTATGACGGTTTAATGCCATCATGATTGCAGTGTAAGAAAGAGACGGAGCTATACATGACCGATAACAACATCCCTTTTTCGCACTGGAATCACGATGGCATTAATACTTCGTAACACGGCCTCATAACCACTGGCCTCTATTAGGTACATGTAAATTCAGAAAAACATTCAAGATAACAACAACCGTCAGCCATTAGGCAGCATAAAGGACGTTCTTGCCAACATTATATTGCTAACTGTTCTTTCCAACTTTTGGAGCCAAATGACCAGTGACGAGGAGCCAAGTAAAGCTAAACAGGCACCTGCCATCGGAAGCCAGCCAACTCCTGATAGGCTATCAGTCTGCGCCAACTTTTAAATTAGACTACCCTATATATTGCTTGTTAGTTTAAAAAGGAAGCTTTTTGCTTTTATAAATGTTGCCTTTTTATTTTGCTGCCTCTCAAAGACAGTGATTGGTTGAATTTGATTTTAAAGTGCTGCAACTACTTCCTGGTATATTTTAGCTAAAAGAGACTTCTGTATCTTTTAAGTTTTATTACTATCTTAAGTAAGCCACTCTACTAGTCCTATTTGATATTTATCGGGCACTCACCGACTCATCCACCAACCAGTACTGGGTTCGCATGGTGGATTATGGCTCACTCCATTACACAGAGAGGAGCCCTGTGTTCCAGCAGTGAGAACGTTATAGGGTGATCATGCTACCAGTACATATAACCATTTCCTAGTTTATATAATTCCTTATTAGGTACCGGGAAATACAAACTGTTCAGGAACTTCTACTTCCTCGATGTCATAATTTTAACCAACGATGTGTCTCCATTCCAGCGTCTAGACACATTAGAACTTTAACACAACAGTGACCGTTGATGGATAATTTATGGTCACTCATTCATTGTCATCATTAATGATCTTTAGCAACTTCAATGTTAGACCATATTGTGTATGTCCTTTCATTCCTGACATCTCATGGGGCTTAGACTAGACTTATACGATTTACACATTACTTATACGTGGCGTCATTAGCCTTATCAATACGATAACGCATCACAATCGATTCAATAGAAATTGCGTAGAGATAAATCGATTATTGATATGTCATATGTATGACTAATGATTTGTTATCAACGCTCTTATTATAATCGTATTCGTCATATTCAACTATCAATACTTAAACCTACTAATATATTAGTGCATGTTTAACAGTTCTATTTTAGTGCAGTACGAGTGCAACACTAGTGCAAGTAAAGTGCAACTCAGGACTTTACAAGTATGTTTATAGGTCAATGCCAACTACAGTGCAAACTCTGTATAGTTTTAGTTCACACTACGTTCAAGTTCAGTGCAATGAAAGTTGTTTTAGTACGACATTCGTGAGGACAGGTTCGACATAAAGACTATGAAAGTATCTTTGAACATATAACTTTATCATAGAACTTGACATTGTACATACGCTAAAATTTCCGTAGGATAACTCAGTTAGGTCAATGCTAGTACATTTTTCGTACACCAGAATTAGTGCAAATTGGTCATATAGGAAGATGGTTTCAATACGAAGAAATAATTTTATTAAAGTATTGATTTACAGAGTCAGAGTTCGAACGATGATCGTATACATTGTTAATTAGACGAAAACGCACAGTAATGTCCACGGAGTTGATTATTTTAATCGTCGACAGATAGTCTCTGCCAAAAATAATAACTATGCTCCACTTCCAGTTCATCATACATAAAAAAAAAAAAAATGTTTTTATTTGAGCTTTATTAGGTACTGCTCACAGAAGCACCAAAAACCAACATATAAGTACGTTCTTAGATACCTTTCCACTTGCACAAGCGAAGTAAAACCATAAAAACTAAAAATTCATGGGAGCACGTTTAAAAAATCACGTTTATGAAATATTAAATCTAGTTATATCTGCCAAGGGAATCTCTACGGGTTTACGTCTACCAAGAAAGATAGGCAGGTGCGCCCAACCCACGGGTGCCGAGTCTCCGAGCATAGACAATTATCATTCCGTGTGCTTGCGAAACATGCTTCGTCACTATCATGCTGCCCATCATCACGACTTCACTATTTACATATAATGACTATTCAACAATAAACAAAGAAATGTGCAACGCCCCTGCTTGTGATGTTATGACATAATTTAATTTTTTGTTTTTTTTTTATAGTGGGCTATGGATGTCACGTCTGACTAATTTAAAGTCGCATGTTTAAATGTTACTAGATCAGATCAGTGTACCAACAGTTGACAGGTACTCAACAATCATTTTCCTAATAGGCATGATACTACGATGTAAGGTCATTTCATTGATAATAATTACATATATTTCTACGTTACAGGAAACGGAGCTGATGACGATGGTTTTTTTTCTGGGAACCATACTGAATTAGAAGCGTGTGACGGTGTTCGGAAGCTGCAGTGGTTTGCAAGTACATAGGTACATACACTCGAAAAACATTACCCTCCTTCTGGCGCAGTCGGGTAATAATAAACGTCGTTGGTCTAGTGGTCGCAAGCGCTGCTGTTAAGCATGAGGTCGTGGTTCGTATCCCAGGTCGGGTAAAGTGTTATTGGGTTTTTCCATGTGGTATTTCTCAGTAGCAGCCCGGAGTCTGGATTTGCCAATTTGATAGCAATTAGGCTCTTCCGCTATTACGTTCGGATTAACCATAACTGGTGAAATGTGGGGTACTTAACCCTTCGGGGAACATAAACGTGGTGTTATGTTATGTCATGTAAAACTTCATTGTATCGTAAAACTGATTGGTCCTCTGTCACTTTCCTCTTTTGCGGGCCAAATAAATCATTGCAACAGCGGTGGCTGCAATCAATAAAATAATTACTTGTCACTTTCCTAACATAAAATACTGTCCTTTTGAAGTAACAAGGGAAACCAGTGTCCAAGTCACGCCCAAACCAATCAAGTTACCCGCAAGACCTAGTGAGTTAGTTCTCAGGCCGACTACCTAAATCTTATCGCGACACCTTCCATTTAAGTTACCTACCTTACAAAAATGTTTAACGCCCAACAAGTTACCGAGTTTATGTACAGGTGACAATACGCTTAAATAAACGGACACGAAATATTGGTGGTACAAAGAAGGTAGGTGTAGAAGGACGACTCTGATACTCTCACACAAAGTCGGTAGCAATTACGGTAAAAGCAAATCAGACCAAAGAAGCATTTTTTGAAGTGAAAACTTTTGTAGGCGCGTAGGGCATTTTTTGAGATGGCAAAAAACCATTGAACTCGCGACACTGTGCACTGTTACCGCACCGCGCTTGTTTTGTTTTTAAGACGATGCAAAATAATACACACGTAATTGTTAAAGTTTTCACTTCTACCGGCACTCCCGGAGTGCCACTGCTTTTTTTTTTTTCTTTTTTAATTTAAGGTATTCTGTCAGATCTGCAAGTGTTACAATGCAAGGAAACAAAATAGATCGCCTCGCCAGGCGACAGAAATATCTTCGGATTGGGAGCGAGGATGGCGCACCTCACGCATAAAATACTTTAAAAAAGCAAGTAATGTGCCTCGTCTGCACATCCTTCGGAATGGAAGACTCATTCTCTTGGGAATATATAGCTTACATCTGTTAACTGAAGCCGTGTTTCACCACGACCTGAGAGTTTAGATGCTTCAGTGACATTTGCATGTTTTCAAAACACAACAACGCGCTTTTATTTATATACTAGCAGCGCCCCGCGGTTTCACCCGCATAAGTGTCGATCCCGTGGGAATGTCGGGATAAAAATTATCCTATTTCCTTTCCTGGGATTCAAACTATCTCTATACTAAATTTTATTTAAATAGGGTCAGCGGTTTAAGCGTGAAGAGGTAACATACAGACAGACACGCTTTCGCATCACACTAATATTATAAAGGCGAAAGTTTGTGAGTGGGGGTGTGTTTATGTGTTTGTTACTTCTCCACGCTCAAACGGCGGGACCAATTTTAATAAAATTTTGTATGGAAGTAGCTGACACCCTGGATTAACATATAGGCTACTTTTTATCCCGATATTCCTACAGGATCGACATTTACGCTGGTGAAACGGCTGGGCGCAGCTAGACACACACACACACACTTTCGCATTTATAATATTAGTATATATTAATTTATGAGTCTTTGGTTTATCCTCTACTAGCGGCCCACACCAACTTCAAACGGGTGCATTTCTTTTTTTCGAATTTCTGAATTTGTCTTTCATACAAACATTGTTCTGGTAATACCGAACACAACAAAAAAGAATTATCCAATTTGGTGCAGTCATTCGGAAGTTATGCGCGCGCAGACATTTCGGCGACTTTGTTTTATACTATGTAAGGATTCAAGTGTGTTCGCGGTTAAGTTAAGCTTTTGTGTTTATTTCTGTAGTGTTGTTCGTTAGTTAAGCAAGACCGAGTAGCTCTTCGGACGTAACTTAAAGAAATAAATTAACTTTGACCCCACAATGGCCGTGTAAACATGTGTGTTTATGTTTGACACACTGAAATTTACGACTCCACTGTGGAAACTCTAGCTACTTTGTCTTTTAACGTTAATGCTTCACATATTTGCTTAAAACATAAAGGAAATAGCTTTACTGAAAACATATTCGTTTAACTAGTAGTTTCACGCTTTGTGTTTACGATTCATAGCCCATAGTCGTACAGCCAAGTATTTCACACTTACCTTTCGCTAAGCAAGCTTAATTAGTCAAAGGAACTTGCTTCCAAAGATAACAAAAAGAACTTAATATCAAATTAAAACCAAATGCTGATACCATCAAATAAGAAAAAGTAAAAAATGAAATAGAGTCGACGGAATCCGAGTTCTCCCCTTACCGCCTAATTAGCATCTTAATTCCTCATAATGAGGTAGACGTAGCTACCGTGCTTCCCAGAATGCCATCAACTCAGAAAACTTAATATAAGGTTGTTTATATTCGTACATAGTGCCGCCCCAAACATTCCACAACATATAAATTATGATCATTATCGAGTCATAACTTCTATAACGTCTCGGTAGCCATTAATGAAGAAAAATTGGTAATACAAATCAATATTCAAACATTCGCTAAGCACAACTATATAGGAAACTACATAAAATTTAAAATTTATATTCACTTATTCCATCCGTCCAAATATTACATGTTAGAACTTGAGGCCATTCCTATTCACGATCGATTAGCGGTCGATCGTTTATTAATGCCGACTGTAGGAATACCACTTCGGTATATCGAGATACGAGCCATAAACTATATTCTCGTTTGAATATAAATAAAATATAAGCAAATATTTTATAAACCTTATTCGGATTAACAATTTTATATTCTGAATGTGGTTAATACCGAATGATACTGCACTGCCGTAGCTAAGCATCGCCATCGCGTTCAGAATATATTTCTTTAAATCTATGAACTTCAAATATTATGTCGCTTATCATAACCATAATATTTATTTCAATAAAACTTTCCTACTATGTTGTAATAGTGGATTTAAAAAAATACATTGCGATGTTCAATATAATGAACGTAGAATAGACTCCCCATTTTTTCCAAGTTGTATTTTATCTTTTATCCTTTTAGTTCGTTAACTACAAAAATGTAACATCGTGCTTCATGTCTAATACTCGTTAACTTTTTCTGACAAAAATAAAAAAGTCAGTTACTGGTTAATAACGGCTCGAGGAGAAATTACTCTTAAACACACGAACCTTTCGTCATAACACGGTACAAATTACGTCAAATCATGTAGATATTATTTTTTATGCCGAACGAGAGCACCATGTGGTAAATTAGGGTCCCTAATATGAAGAACAAAATAAACAACATAACAACTATACACAGTTTCTTGAGGATAGAAAAAAAACTAACAACTTCCCGAAGTGGATGTCGCGCGCTTCACAAATTATCGAACCCCGAAACTAGTTTACTTTGGTATTATTTTTTGTTGGTTCAACAAAGTAAAAACATGCTATAAAGAATGATGAATTAGCGATCAATTTTATTACCTATAGACGATTCTGTAATTTTATAACGAATTTTAAAAGTAGTAAAACAAACGTTCTAAAGGCAATTATTGCCAACAGTTAATTCTTTTTCCATAAAATTTTAAACATCTGTAGTTAAAATGATTGTTAAATGATGACAGCTATCGAAGACTGGTTTTTGGCCCTGATTATTCAGGTACTTACGGGTCTTTCGCATGCATTTTCCCACAGGATCTTTAGTCCAATAAATCTGGGCAATTTGAATTCCGATAGGGTATTAGCACAGTATAAAGATCATACAGTATTGTAACTCGGCCGTAACCTTGAAATAAATGCCTACAGCCGCGCGGTACGTAAACATGCGATAGGGCTGCCCGCCTCCAGCATTTTAATTACATTTTCCTACTTTGTGTTTCCATTTAGTTTTGTTATTGTATTTTACTGTGTGTACATAAATATTAATAATAAAAACCACGTCTTTACTTTGAATTTTACAAATTAACAAAACAAAACACACATGCCCCGAGGTTTTAACACAAGCGTACCTACCGTATAATGATTCATGAACCGCCTATAACTACCTATTTCACTCGTGTCTATCACTTTCCTTTACTCTATTCACTTTATTTATTAATCCAGACATCTTTTTTTTCGGGAGATAAAAGGAAATACTTATCCATTAAAAAGACACACATTATGTACCTACCTACTAGTAAGTAAAATTATTTTATAGTCTTACCTTTCAGAGTTTCCAGGTAATCTAAAAAAAGTTATCTCTGGATGCGTTATTGACGAATTCATGCAACCAAAAACAGCACAATATATCCTACTCGTCTTCAATTTATTTTGCGCGGTTATTGTTAAAAAAAACAACACACCGTCCGGGTCCGTTCGTCACTGCGGCACAGTCGCGACTGTCTGCATGCCAAGCGCATGCCGAGGTCGAGGCGCGTAGGTATAGCTCGCGTTTCGTCCGTTTGTATGAAGTCGAAATACTGTATATCTTTATACTGTGGTATTAGTGAACCTAAAGACAAAAAGGCATGTGGTCCCCAAATTTCTTTCCGCTTATGGTTTCACAGCAATCTGCATGGTATTCCTTATAGCTGCCGAATCGATTATATTGACCTGTGGAAAAAAATAATAATTAGCTAGCTATAATTGCATAATAAAATCCATGAGAAGTGATAATGCCTACAAAGTACACAAGTTATGATTAATCACCAAGCAATAAGGTGCTAAACAAACAGGTTTTTAGCATTGGAACGAATACCTACCTTCGCAATACATATTCATTTTTAATTCTACATCCGATGAAAGATAAGGTAATATTGATTTGTCTTGTTCACACACTCGCGGCTAATTTGACAACGGAAGATGATGATGGGTCTATAAGAAAATAATGTGAAGTACAGATAAATGCCGCTATCTTTTGTACGGTAAAACGAATACTTAAGAGAAAAAATTTACTTTTCTTAATAAAAATATAACTTCCTTAGACCCGAATAAAGAAATTAGACAGCTTTTTATCTTAACTGATCTCGAAACTTTTATAGCAGCAACTAAAACTATCAACCATGATCGATATTTTGAGTAAAGTGGTCTCACTAAACATTTATCAGGAGAGAGCAATTTACTAGGTTGAGTTATTACCGTCGCAAATGGCCTATTAGGACATTTAGCTAAAACAGGTCAAAGATCATGGAATTCAATCAACCAATTAAACCATTACTTGCGTAAAAAGTAATAAAATGGCTCATTTTACATAACATTACATAACCTCACGCCGAGTTCCCCCGAAGGGTTGTGCAGGGGTGTACCTATGGTACACCGACACTTCGCCAGTTATGTTTAAGTCCCATGTAACAGGGGGCGAGCCTATTGCCATCAACCGGGCTTTAATCCAGACTCCGAGCTGCTACTGAGAAATTCCAGATAGAATGAACTCAGGACCTCATGCTCAGCAGTAGCGCTTGCGACCAATAAACTACTGAAGCAGTAATAGAAATCAAAGCATACAAAAAAATCGTTAATATAGCAAATAATGATAAAAGAAAAAAATCACATGAACCGTTCCGCGAAAGCAATAGCCCATCAAAATAAAGTTATTATTCTCTTGAATAATTTAAATCTTGTTTCATTAACATTAATAAACATCTTATTTGGTTATAGAGATAGGGCTACGAGATGTGGACTAAAAGCGATGTAGTCATTTTGCGACTTAAGTATTTTGACATTTGGACATTTTGAGATTTGGACTAAGACCGACGTGCTTAATTTGCGATCCAGTCATTCTGATACCAACCCCGTGTAACGTTAGTAATAACCGGTGTGTGCTAGAAGCAGGGACGGAAAAATCCTCACCTCATGGCCAGCAGTAGCGCTTGTGAACACTAGACCGATTGCCACAAAGGTAGATTGCCGATTGCCGACTAGACCGAGACAGGCTAATTTGATTAAGTTCCAAAATCAAAGGCAGGGAACAGACAGAACAAAACCAAAGTCAAAGTCGATTACGTTGTAAAAGCCGAAGTCGTGCGTGAATGATGACAAACGCATTGACGAGGATTATGCAACCCTACGCGGTTTGAATGATTGCTCGGATTATGTTGTTTTAAATTATATTGCTGGAAGGGACTGCGTAACTTTTTTGCCAGTCTCCGCTCATTATTGCAATTCTTACAACATCGTACTTTGTAGATAGGTTCTGTGATGTTCTACTTTCTTAGCGTTTCCTATAAAGGAATTCTAAATATTAAACCAAAGTCCTACAGTACGATAAAAAATTGCTGTTCCTTAAATTTTGACCACGTAGGTATTTCTATGCTTTTTCTGCAGTTTGCGTGTCGCTGTCCCGGCCACCCTGTATTTAATTAAGTATAGCATAAGCATAATTAGCCTATAATGTTCCCACTGCTGGGAAACAGGCCTCCTCTCGGTGAGACGGAGTGAGCCCTAAACCACCACGCGGGCCCAGTGCGTATTGGAAGATGTCACGTTTCTCGAATTTTTGGTTCTAGAACATTGTTTCCTCACGATGTTTTCATTAACTTAATGTATTTAGTACCATAAAACACACCCATCTTCTTCGTAGTAGTAGGTATATGAGAAGATTTATTTTCCGCATCAAAACACTTAATTGTGTATTTAAAAACGGCGAATCGAAGCAAGAATTTAAAATCAAGTTCTTGACTCTGGATATTCTCATACAACATCGACTTCTTTACAAAAGCAGTAAGAGGAAAATAAAAGGATAAAGAAACTAAACATATAAAATATTCTGAAATGTACAAGATCCTTTAAAAGTAACCCAGACACATAAATTTTATTTACATGTCTAGACAACGCAAGTAACGCGTAGGTACTTTGCAACTCAAAAGAAATATACCTATCTCCCTAGGAGTACCTACCTCCACCTCTTTGGATGAAACAAACTGAAAAGAAAGGGTTGATGATATTTCAGAACGTAAATCTTTATCAGTTACTAGCTTTTGTCCGTGGCTTCGCCCGCGCGGATGTCGGAAAATATCCCATTATTATTTTTATATAACTCTACTAGCAGCGCCTCCACCTTTACATAACAAGACCCCTCCGTGCCTCGGAAAGCACGTTAAGCCGTTGGTCCCGGCTGTCATTAGTGGATCTTTGACAGTCGTTACGGGTCCTCAGAAACCTAAAAATCTGACAACCAGTCATACCAAGGGCTATCATATTATCCAGTAACTGTGTTGTGGAGGTCAGATAGGCAGTCGCTCCATGTAAAATACTGGTATTCAGCTGCATCCGTTAGACTGGAAGCCGACCTCAAAATCATCATCTAGGTGATGATTGCTATTAGCGATATTGCTTGCCTTCTAAGTAAAATAATAAGTAAAAAGTCTATACTTAATACTCTAAATACGAAAGTAGCTCTATTTGTCTGTCTGTTACCTTTCACGCCTAAGCCACTTAACCAATCGTTATGACAGAATTTACAGATAGGTAGCCTGGGACCTGGAGAACGAATCTTCGACCGAATATTTTTATTTTTTTAAATACACTCTGACGAAGTCAAGCAACAGCTAATTCTACTATATACTAGTCAATGAATGAAAACAAGCTGGAAGTTTTAATCACTTTCCGGTTTTTCTTAACAAACTGTCCTGTTGGGACCATGTAGCTCAAAGGCAAGGTCAACAAAACGTGTTGAACGTTTATTGACTTCATAATGACGATGATGATTCAGCCGTCTTAAATACAATAGTGCGAATCAGATACAACTGAGGTGGCGGAGCGTGGGTGTTAGCTAACATTATATTTGAATGACTAGGTTTCATTTAAAAAAAATCCGTTTCTATGAAGCCTCCGTCAGATTACGAAAGATACCAGACTTTTTTTTTCATTTCTGTTAGTGTTACCCCGCCTACATGATGTAATGTTATAGTCTCATCTTTCCAAACCTGAAACAGTGGCAGATGAAAAAGAAAAAAAATCATAAGTTCCTTAATTCTGAATTCATTAGTTTTGGATCATTCTTGAAAGATCAAAATCCTCTTTGACAAAAATGTATAAAACCACATTTTTCCTGTTCCCAATACTGCGTGCCACTTTCAGTAACTCTCTATGCTTGTATCAAATAGATTTGAAAGCGCGGTCGTCTCTCGGATTAGCGATGGCGTGTTATCACTTGGCTGCAGTTAGCACAAACTTTGGGAGCGCGGCCCGAGGGGGGTTCGCAAAAATCAACACCATTCTGCGGAAAAATCTGGGATGACTTGGAATTTCTGTTCGACCGCTGGTGAATCGGGAACTGTAGGGACATGTATATGTTGGGACTGTAAGGATAAGTATATGCTAAACAATATGGCTGCCGTCATATATGTATGTAGGGTCTGTAGGGATAAGTATATGCTGAACAATATGGCTTGCGTCAAATATTATCGAAATAGATAATATTTTGATATATTTTACGCAATGCTTATGAAAGATATTCACAATATTGGGAAGATAGTTTGGTAATTGAACTGGGCACTAATTCAATAGATTGTGTGGATATAACCTCTCAATCGCCTCTATTAGTTCAGTTTCAAAGTTGTACAAAAAAACAGCAATTAGTTTAAAATTCATATAAGCCTCATGCTACTTCGTTTCTTCAATTTCAATTTTAATCTCTCTCTTAAATCTCCAAATATCTTACACATAAATAAAATTCATCACTC